>OW203683.1:810000-2010000 GCA_934044485.1 Apeira syringaria | reverse complement strand
TTCTGAGTGACCGAACATTATATGTACAAATGTATAGTGGGTGGAGAGGAGGGTTGTGGTCTGTGTCCCCCGCGGTGACCAGCCGTATTGGGGGGCGTAGAGAGGTCACCGTATTTCACTTGTTGCATTTTTGTGAGCCATCAATAGTCTGGTACAGTGGTTGGTTGCTTCTTATATTCTGACTTTTGTTTTTCATCAAGTACGAATCCATTTTATTATTCATTTTTTATTTTCATTCAGATTTAAGTAATATCAATGTAATATTAAAAGTTTCGGAACTTGATGCTTATTATAGCCCTAACAATGTTATATTTATACTAAGGATCCCGCTAGTTTATCATATTCAGTATGACTTATACAAAATAATTCCTATCCCAGTACCACATAACGTAAACCTATCTAATTCATATGCCATGATAATTCCTACATCAAACTTCGTAGGCCTTAGTAAAGATAAATCGACATATTGCACCTTAACAGACCTTCAATCTTGCAAAATTATATCTAAAAAGGATATCGCTTGCGATGTTTCAAATATTCTTTCAGTTAATACAAATCCTATTTGTGAAATTGAATTAATGACGAGAGTTGTAAAAAATTTACCCTCACAGTGTGAAACGAAATTTATTTATGGCAATGTAGACATATGGCAAAACATTGGTCATAATAGCTGGATATTTGTACAATCCCGATCTACAAGACTTTCCGTAGAATGTAACTCTGATGTCAGAGAAATAAATATAAATGGAACAGGTATATTATCCTTAAAACCTCGATGTGTGGCATTTTGCCGAAATGTAAAACTGTTAACAATGCTTGACCTAGAAATAAGCATACCACATATTCATACAGATTTTAGCCTTATTGATGATAAATGCTGTACTTTTCATGCATTCAACAAGTTTAAAGTAAATACATCTGCTGTAATCTTGTCCAATATTAAATTAGACGATCTCAAACATTTAAAAACTCAAGCAGATTTAGTAAACAGAGAATTGAATAATTTTGTAAACGATGATAGTAATATAATATCTCACCATATAAGTTTCCCTATTCTTACCATTTTATTAGTTATTTCCTTTATTTTACTTCTTAGTTACATTTATTACAAAGCTAAGATTTTTAACATTCCATTAATGTGTACAAACCCACCGTCAAACACAGACGACGGTTCACCTGTAGAAGATGTTCCACTTCCTAGATTAAGAATAGCATAAGTATTAGTTTTGTATAACTTTCTTAGTTATAGAAGGCGCATCCTTCCTATCCTTGTAATCAGCCCTATTGGTTTCCTCGTTTGACATCCTCCTTCTTCTACTTCTAAGTAAACTTCCTTGTAACCGTAAGTTTACTCTTGTTGGGGGAGGTGTTATATCTTATCTTCTGCACCTTTTCTGCTTACCCTTGCTAGACCCACTTCCCTTTCGTCATATCAGCACTTATTTCCCTACCTACTTATCTCAGTCTCGAAACATATCCCAACCAAGACGGTTGTCGCCAAATAAATAAATTCTTTTTTTTTTTTAAAAACCTAATCCTCGTCGATCATAACAGTACGATTTGAAAAACGACGCAACAATGACTTCAAAATGGCGGCTTGCTTCAGGGTATGTTTAAGTTAGTTCCAGATTTAGCCACCACTGGCGCTGAAGCAGCGGTCACGTGACGGTAAAGTAGCGAAATCTAGCGGCAACGCGAGGAAAAGACGATGTCCTCTCATAAAGGACGTCAAACGGAGCACATAATAATAATTATGTCTAAAGCCTTTTGAGGATAAATTCTTGTGTATATACATCTTATGTATAAAATTTGAATCTCAGAAACGGCTCCAACGGTTTTTATGAAATTTAGTATGAAAGGGGTTTCGGGGGGTTGGTTTTATATTTAGAAAACATCATTTATCTGTGATTTCAGGCAATGAAAAACTGGTACAATATCATTAAATATGACTCTTCCCAACATCTATTGGTGAATAATAATACTACTTAAATAACAACTAAATAAAATTGTTTAATAAGCAGCCAAACAAAAGCTACTTGACAATAGATGGCGTTGTTAAGTAACACTATTGAAAAACCAAGCAAAGCTTGGTAACCTGGATATTTTTCTTTGTTCAGGCAACTGTAAGCAAAGTGCTACAGTATTGTAACAATGCAATACATATCTTTAGTATTACACATACAATTTAAATATAATTTTAATTTGAATCTGAGCAAACAAATAAATATAGAATAAATTATAGAGCCTTAACAAAATGCATGTTCATCAAAGAAGCCAGGTTCTAAGTTATGATGAGTATCATGCTATTGGAGCTGTGCGTCAGTCTCTTTATTAATGACGCGGTCGTTATTCTGAGGACGCCGTATAAGGCGACCTAAAGGACATCCGAAATAAATCTGGCAATAAATCGATAAACTAGCGACTTCTATACTGTACATACTTGATGCTTGTGTGAAAGCCATATCCTTCACACTGCTTCAAGTGCGGTGGTCATATATATATATTGTTCTTATCGGTACGTATCGGTTCCCTTAATACTGGTGTAGTGCCTAAATCTTGGAAGATAGCTAACGTGCAGCCCGTACCTAAAAAAGGTAGTCGATCTACCCCTGCCAATTACAGGCCCATATCGGTCACGTCCGTTCTCTGTAAGAGTATGGAGCGTGTCCTCAACCAAAAGCTCCTGGCATACCTGGAGACTAATGACCTTCTAAGTGACCGGCAATATGGCTTCCGCCGAAACCGGTCCACAGGAGATCTCCTAGCGTAGGCCACGTACATCTGGAGTGAGGCCATTGAAAAATGCGGTGAAGCGCTGGCCGTTTCTCTCGACATCTCAAAGGCCTTTGACAGGGTCTGGCCCGACAGCCTCACAAGCAAACTTCCTTCATACGGCTTGTCCACCTTACTATGTGATTGGATATCAGACTTTCTGAGGGACAGATCATTACGAGTGGTCATTGATGGCTGCTCGTCATATCAATAGGATATCAATGCCGGTGTTCCTCAGGGGTCAGTGCTCTCTGCAACGCTGTTTCTACTGCACATTAATGACCTGCTCAAGCCCGGCACCTTTGGGTATGCAGATGACAATACAGTAGTAGAGAGCTACATATCCAATTCACGCTGCAGTGGTGCCCAAACACAGGTATTAAGAGAGGAAATGGTCGAACGTTTGACCTGACCCTAAAGGCAGTCTCCGACTGGGGTGATGCCAACTTGGTCAGGTTTAATTCTAATAAAACGCAGGCGTGTTTATTTTCCGCGAAAAAGAGTCAATTTAACTTGACCCCTATTTTCCGTGATGTATCCGTGCCGATAACTGACCATCTAGACATACTTGGTGTCTCCTTGAACTCGACGCTTAATTTTGGGTCATACATTGAGTCTAAAGCTCAGTTGGCAGCCAGAAAACTGGGAGTCCTTGCAAAGGTGAAACAGTATTTTACACCGGAACAGCTGCTCAACTTGTATCAAGCACAGGTTCGATCGTGTATGGAGTACTGTTCTCATTTGTGGGATGGTTCGGCTAAGTACCAACTTGAGGCTCTTGAGTCGATAGAGAGACGAGCTAAAAGGCTCATCAACAACGACTCTCTGTTCGAGAGGAGACTCCAAAGCCTGCACCATCGACGTAATGTCGCTAGTTTATCGGTTTTTTATCGGATACATTTCGGGGAGTGTGCTCTGGAGTTGCATAATTTCATTCCGCCATCCCCATTCCATCTTAGGACGACCAGAAGGATGGCAATGCGACATCCATACATGGTGGACGTTCCAACTTGTCGCACGAAGCGTTTTGCTTCCACATTCTTAGTGCGTACAGCTAACGAATGGAACTCATTGCCTAACTCTGTATTTCCGAAAAAATACGACCAGGGTATCTTCAAGTCACGAGTGAATAGGTATATTCTAGGCAGGCGTGCTCCATCGTAGACCGCATCATCACTTAACATCAGGTGAGATAGTTATCAAACGCTTGCCTATTCCCAATAAAAAAAATAAAAAAAAACTCTGCTTTCTGAGCCGCTGGTCCCGGGTTCGATTCCCGGACAGGTCAAACATTTGTGTGCATGAACATGTCTGTTTGACCTGTGTCTGGGTGTGTATACGTATATATATCAGTCATCAGGTTACCATAGTACAGGCTCTGCCTAGTTTGGGACCTGAAGACCTTGTGTGAATGTTGATAAATAAACAAATAAAAAAAAAAGAATTAACAAATATACACATATTATACACACAAACTTTCGCCTTTGTAATAAGCAGGATTAATCATCATCATCATCTCAACCATAGGACGTCCACTGCTGGACAAAGGCCTCCCCCATTGATTTCCACAAGGACCGGTTGGAAGCGGCCCGCCGCTTCGCCCGTCGCCCCTTGCCTGCGATCTTAGTCAGGTCGTCTGTCCACCTAGTCGGTGGCCGTCCTATGCTGCGCTTGCCAGTCCGTGGTCTCCATTCGAGAATCTTTCGGCCACAACGGCCATCGGTTCTTCGAACTATATGCCCTGCCCACTGCCACTTCAACTTGCTAATCCGCTGGGCTATATCGGTGACTTTCGTTCTTCTACGGATCTCCTCATTTCTGATTCGATCACGTAGAGAAACCCCGAGCATAGCCCTCTCCATAGCTCGTTGTGCGATTCTGAGCCTGTTCAGAAGGCCCATAGTCAGAGACCACGTTTCAGTTCCGTAAGTCATCACTGGTAACACACATTGTTCGAAGACCCTCGTTTTCAGGCATTGCGGTATTTTGGACGAGAAGACGTCTCGGAGCTTTCCGAACGCTGCCCAGCCGAGTTGGATTCGACGATTGGCCTCTTTCTCAAAGTTGGACTTACCTAATTGGACTGTATGTCCTAGGTAGACGTAATGGTCAACAACTTTGAGAGTCGAGTTCCCAATTGATATGGGGGCGGGCGCAACATGGGCATTTGACATAATTTTTGTCTTGTCCATGTTCATTTTAAGGCCCACCCTTAGGGAAACTCTGTTGAGGCCTTCGAGCATCGTGCTGAGATCTTCCATCGATTCTGCCATGACCACAATATCGTCGGCAAACCGAAGGTGAGTGATGTACTCGCCGTTGATGTTGATGCCGAATCCTTGCCATTCCAAGAGCTTGAAGGCGTCTTCCAATGCGGCAGTGAACAGTTTCGGAGAGATAACGTCTCCCTGTCTCACGCCTCGTTGCAATGGAATCGCCTTCGAAATTTGCTCTTGTACTCGGACCGACATGGTGGCGTTATTGTACAAACACTTCAACACTTCGATATACCGATGGTCAATACGGCACCGCTGGAGAGACTCAAGCACCGCCCACGTCTCGATCGAATCAAAGGCTTTCTCATAGTCCACAAACGCTAGACATAAGGGCAAGTTATACTCCTCGGTCTTCTGTATAACTTGCCGCAGCGTATGGATGTGGTCTATGGTGCTGTAGCCTTTTCGGAAACCGGCTTGTTCGGGAGGCTGGAAGTCATCAAACCTGCGTTCGAGACGATTCGCGATGACTCTTGAAAACAGCTTGTACACATGGTTCATGGTTCAGAAGCGAAATGGGTAAAAAGTAAGTTACAAGAATTGTCCACACTGTTCCTCTAGTGATGTCAAATTCCGCTTTGGTGGCCAATACTCATTGGCGTATTGGCAACTTTATATTCCTTGTATAGGTTAACAGTTGCTTTCCTAATCAGAAAACTGTCTCATACTTTCATGCTTTCCAAAGCATGGAAACAATTAGTAGAAAATAGTTTTACGGGTCACCAGTTTAAATTTTATTTCACAATTTAACAAAAAAATCCATTTATTGCCCAAGAATAATAAGCTAGTACAGTAGACATAGGGAAATAAACATAAGAATATTATTATTGCCATTCTAAATTATTTTTAAATTATGTTAATGTTGTGAATGTATGGAATAAAAGAAATTTAAAATTTGATGTTGATATAATGTATAAGTTGATTATAAAATGTATGTCCTGTCAGAATATCCTACTTATATCATCTTTTACTCAGTTTATATACTGACACATTATCATAATAATACATATAAGTAATTTTAGAGCAATAGAGATAGACTCAGCTTGTGTGTACATTACAAACTTGACGTTGTACGTTATACTAATAAACTATGACTATGACTATGTTTCATTGACATTGTAGAAAACGAAACGCTGATTTTCAGTGTACCCCCTTTTTCCCGGACTTACATTTTGGCCGAATTAAATTAGTTAAGGTTCCTAAAAAAACGAGAACATTTAAGGTGTTTGACCCCATTATAATAAACTGGCACAATCAATAGTAGTTTGTATGGAGAATCGTACGAATATGAAGAATTCTAAGAATTTTGAGAGGTATCTCAATATGCTCATTTTTAGAAAGAGCCCATATTTAAATAATTAAAGTCTTTTGGTTCACACAACTACGTACTCTGTCAAATGATCCTTTTTTTTTTTTAAATATATTTTCAAGAATCGGCAAACAGTTTCACAATATGTTACTTATAAATAGAACTTAATTAATAAAAGAATCATTGTGAGACCAACAGCGTCGACCACAGGTTACAAATTTAGAATTTAATTACACTTTAGACCGAATAGAAAATATTTATGTTCCATTCAAGTTTCCACCACAACGGAGGGCTTTGGCATCTGAAATACAGTTTAATGACTAGTTCGGATGTCAACCGATTCTACGTAAACAAATCACAGTCATACATTAAGGTGCATGCCTATTATACTAACAATTAGTTAGTCTGTAAAATATGTGTGAATTGGTATTCTATGTCCTGAAAGTTATTGTCAATAAAATATATTTCATTGCATTTTTGAAATATCGTCTCAGCAAGTGACAAGACTCTCGAGCAAGCCTCCCAAAGCTATTACACCAACAATGTTTTCTAATTTTCTCAACAAAAGCTTCTAACTTGCATAAAGGTAAGTCGATGGTAAGTTGCAAGAGTAATTAATAACATGAACTTATTGTTCGCTTGCAAGGCGATTTTCCTGTGTTATGAAACATGAGGGTGCGTTATTATTGATAGGCTTCATGCAACATTAGAGAGTTGATTGGTGGAGCTGGATTCCTGTTGCCTTTCATAAAATGTTAAGCATAAATGTTAATTGATTGCAATTTTTTTTTTTCTTTTTTTTACCGAATCTTTTTCTCCCGATCAAGCTTTGATTGATTTAAGATTAACAACGGTATTGATTGCATTTCAGATATTATGGTCCTGTAATAGAAAACCTGTAATATATTTTTTATAAGACTGACGTGGTTTTGACACATTGTGAATATATATAAAAATACCAATATAAATGGAACTAACTTCAACACTCAAAAGTGTTAAATAAATTATTGAAGTGATAGTTCAAAAGAACTATTATCAAACTATTGTGCACATGGTATCGACTTCGACAAGTTATTTCACAATTTTGAGTCTTGAAGTCGGTTACATTTTTTTGGTATTTTTTTCACCCTTTTCTTTTTTTTTTCTTTAGTGATCTTTGCTACTCACGGAATCAATTGTCATCGTGTATGTTCACCGAGTTCTCCACTCGTAACCATAATGTCATCGACGTATGCATAGCACTTTTCAGTTATTGGTGTGTTACTCAAAACGATTTTATTGAAATTTAAATAAGATCACAAGGGAATCACCAACATTCAAATATAAAAAGAGCGATTAAAATCGGTTCACCCACTCGTAAGTTCTCACGTAACAAACATAAATAAAATAAAATAAAAACATACGGATCGAGTTGAGAATCTCTTTTGAGAACTTTTTTGAAGTCCGTTAAAAATTAGGACATTTTTCACGTCAGACACAATATAGTTCACACCATTTTTTGAATTTTTTATTCATTTATTTATTAAAATTCACACAAGGTCTTCAGGTCCCAAATTAGGCAGAGCCTGTGCTATGGTAACCTGATGACTGATGTATGTATATAAATATATATCTAGGCCGTGGTGGTACCGGCCTAGAATAGTACTCCCCCATCTCTTTCCGTGGGTGCCGTAAGAGTCGGCTAAGGGATAACGTACCAGGAGGGGGGCAGCAGCACCTTCTGAGAATCGGAAATCATACTGCGCTCGCCAACCCGCCTGCCAAGCGTGGCGAGTGAAGGAACAGAATATTTTCCACTTTCAAAGTTTAATCTTTTTCATACTGGAAATCCTTAATTAGGTAGTCTGCAAATCTGACCAAAGTAGATCATTCTATACGGGATGTCCTCTAACTTCAGCGGCTTAACTATGTAACTCTGTTCATGGTGGTTTAATCCGCGCTGCGCACCGCCCGCGCGCGTTGCAGCCGTCCCGCAGCCGGCCCGCACCCGCAGCGCTTCTCATTAAGCGTTAATATGACAGAACTGTTAAACACCACGTTTAATATACTAATTTTCTTTTCTCCGCCATGTGCGTCCACTGCTGGACGTATGCCTCCCCAATATAGGGGGGATTTGCCAATTCCCGCAGCCGGCCCGCACCCGCAGCGCTTCTCATTAAGGCTCTCTTTTACCAAATGTTTAGGTATTTTACGCGCGTTAGAGCAGGACAGTAGCGGAAGCGGCGCGTCGCAGCGCACCGCGCCGCCGGCCCTGCGCCGTACGCACGCATGGCTCCAAGAGAGAGTAATATTTAACGCCTGGTAACAAGCTGTTGGCAAAATATAGCTCTACATATTTTGGTAGGCGCTAATGAACATTTGAGTGGCTTTAAACATAGTCTGTTTAGACTAGCTGATCCCCTCGTGGCTTCTTGTATGGCCTAATATGTATCCCGATTTTACTTCTTCAAAAGGACCATTTGACTGTAACTAAGTTAATGTCTAAACGGAACATTATCGAAGAAAGAAATCTCCGAACACTAGTACTTTGTATTACTCTAATTTAAAATACATACTAGTACTGTACATGTGTTGCATAAGTAAGGTTTATCGAACCAAAATATACCTAAATAAGTTCTACATTCAATAAATTTGTGTCATGTATAGGTACACTATAAAATCATATCTTCTATACCATAAAATATTGTTTTTCATAAGTCTTTCTAAATTTCAACGTAATATGCTACTATAGGTTGAGGAGAAGACGTCACAGACTAAAGACTAGCAGTTCCGTGGTTCAAATCCCATGGTGGTGTATAGATCTAGCGTTTGACCACTATCTCGTTTTATGTCATTATCATCAAAATTATTTTTTCTTCTAATCATACTCAAATCCCCGCACTAGAATTTCCTGTGGCGCGGGAGGCATAGACACACATACATTCAAGACCCGAAACAAACACGTACACTCATCACACAAATGTTTGCCCCTGCCAGGATTCGAACCTAGGTTCCCAAAAACACAGAATTCATATCACTGACCACTGAGCCACGGTAAACTTCAATCAGCCATAATAGATAATATACATAAATATATAATAGATCGCCACAGGGACCGGTGGAAAGCGGCATGCATCCAGCCCCCTTTCTGCGATCTTGGTCATGTCGCCTGACCACCTTGTGGTGGATGTCCAATGCTGCACTTGCCTATTCGTGGTCTCCACTCGAGAACCTTTCGACCCCAGCGGCCATCGGTTATTAGAGATATTTGCCTGCCCACTGCCACTTCAACTTGCTGATCCACTGGGCTATGTCGTTGACTTCAGTTCTTCTAGAGATCACCTCATTTATGATTTGGTCTCGTAAATAAGCCCCGAGAATAAAAATACAAAATATTTTTATTGACATATATATTACATTCAGTTTCTTGAGTCCATAGAATAGCCCTTTATAGCCGATGAGCCATAACTACTTACAAAATTTCACCCAAATCCGTTTTACCCGCCTGGTGATAACAACGGTGGTGATGGTGATGATAAAAATAAGCCTATGTGTTAATCCAGGGTAAAGGCTATTTGTGGTCGCTTCCCGTGTCATCCGGCACCTGAGGGGGACTGGGCCCGACTTGTCGGAGGCCCAGTACGGGTTCAGAGCGGGGCGTTCAACGGTGGACGCCCTGCTCTGGCTCAAGGGGTGGACGCAGGAGGCGGTCGCAGAGGGGAACAGGGCGTTGGCAGTGTCTCTCGACATTGCCAACGCCTTTAACAGCCTCCCGCATGGGACCATACAGGAGGCACTCCGCTATCACGGAGTGCCCCTGTATTTGCGGAGGCTGTTGGCCGACTACCTCCGGGACCGCGAGGTCCTGGTGGTAGGACGCGACGGAGTGAGGCATCGTCGCGTCTCCTGCGGGGTTCCACAGGGGTCCGTCTTAGGACCAATCCTGTGGAACATTGGCTACGACTGGGTGTTGCGTGGCACGCTTCCCGCCAGTGTGCGGGTGGCGTGCTACGCGGACGATACCCTGGTCGTGGCCAAGGGGAGGGACCTCAGGGAGACGGTGCGCTTGGCCACGGTGGGAACATCCCTCGTGGTCGACCGCATCCGTGCCCTGGGGTTACGCGTCGCTCTCCCCAAGACCGAGGCCCTGTTGTTCCACGGGCCTCGGGGGCGACCCCCGCCAGGAACACATGTGGTCCTGGAGGGGGTCGTTGTCCGGGTCGGGACCCAGATGAAATATCTGGGTCTCGTCCTGGACGGGAGGTGGGGTTTCGGGGCCCACTTCGCCAGTCTGGCCCCGAAAGTCGTGGGAGCCGCAGCCGCCCTGGGGCGACTACTGCCGAACGTGGGCGGCCCTAGCGCAACTTGCCGTCGGCTGTACTCCGGAGTAATCCGGAGTATGGCCCTGTACGGGGCACCTGTCTGGGCGGACGCCCTCGGTCGCGACAATAAGGCCCTGCTGCGACGTCCGCAGCGGGTCATCGCGACGAGGGCGATACGCGGTTACCGGACGGTGTCCTGGACAGCCGCATGCGTGCTGGCCGGAGACCCGCCCTGGGAGCTCCAAGCCGAAATCCTCGCCGAGATCTACAATTTTGTAGCGGCGAGGAAGTCGCGCGGGGAGCCCCCAGGGTGGGAGGAGGTGGCGCGCATGCGACGGCAGGCGCAGGCCGCCCTGTTGAGGCGGTGGTCGGAGGACCTGGCACCACCCGTCCCCGGCCAGGGGACGGTGGACGCCATCCGCCCGGTCCTCGGGAGGTGGGTAGGGCGGCGACACGGGTCGCTTTCCTTCAGATTGGTGCAGGTGCTTTCCGGACACGGATGCTTCGGAAGGTACCTGCATCGAATCGCAAGGAGGGAAGCGACCCCGGCTTGCCACGAGTGTGGAGCGCCGGAGGATACGGCGCTTCACACGCTGGAAGCGTGCACCGCGTGGGTCCCACAGCGGTGCACGCTTTCAGCGGTAGTGGGCCAGGATCTCTCGTTGCCGAGCGTGGTACGGGCCATGCTCGAGAGCGACAGATCCTGGCAGGCGGTGGCCTCTTTCTGCGAAATCGTGATTTCGCAGAAGGAGGCCGCGGAGAGGATCAGAGAGGTCGACGCCCTCGCGGATCCTCTCCGACGTCGGCGCACGGGAGGGAGGAGAAGGCGATTTGCAGATCGCCTCCTCGCCCCACCCGTGTAGTAGGGTCATCGGTTGGGTTTATGGGCCCCAACCGACTCAATGGCCCTACGTGCCGGGGAGCGGCTGAAGGTCTGAGCTAAGCCGCTCCGTCTGCCGTTGGTCCGGTTGATGGCACCGGACCTTAAGCCGGGGCGGGATGGAAAGTACTTCCCCATCTCTCCCCGACAGGCTGCGTCTGCTCGCCGGGGTGGTTTAGTCGGTAGGGGCCCGGCTATATTCTATAGTCGGGTTGGTGTGAGACCATTAAACAGACTCCGACAGAAGCCGTCTGTCTCCCATATGACAGGCGGAAGTCCGTAAAGGGATTAACCTCGATAAAAAAAAAAAAAAAAAAAAAAAAAAGGGTAAAGGCTATTTGCGTTTCAAATTTCATACAAATCCGTCGTGGTGATGAATGATAACGTTGATGTTGATGAAAGTAGCATATGTGTCACTCCCGGACCTGAAGTATCTACTTACACAATTTCACCCAAATCCGTTTTTTGGTCCGGTGATGAAAAACGATGATGATGATGATGATAAAAATAAACCTTTTTGTGAATCCAGGGTATAAACTATCTATGTTCCAAAGTTCATCAAAATCCGTTCAGCA
This sequence comes from Apeira syringaria, assembly GCA_934044485.1. Taxonomy (NCBI): domain Eukaryota; kingdom Metazoa; phylum Arthropoda; class Insecta; order Lepidoptera; family Geometridae; genus Apeira; species Apeira syringaria. Next base: position 1,997,887 of record OW203683.1, on the reverse strand, counting down.
GTCTTTGCGTGAAAGAGGAACAAACATCCATTCAACCATACATTCATACTCACAAACTTTCGCATTTATATTAGTAGGATTTATTTACGTATATTATATATTTATTAACATATATATTCAACATATATAATATATAACTACTTTTTGCTATATATATATATAAATAGCAAAAAGTAATAATTGTTCAAAATAACTGCTTGAGTCCGCAAAGTAGGTAACAACTTTCGATATCTAGAAAATAGTTACATTCATCATCATGTGCATAATCATTGCGTTCATTGATAAAAACGAAACTGCAACAAACAGTTGCAGTGCTACACACCATATGATTTGAACGATAAGAACATAATTGCTGTTGTGTGTCTCAAAATAGCCAATGCCATTGCAATATTATTTTATAACATTTCATATTTTCAAATTTAAAATGTTAATTTATCAATAAAATAGTAGTATCATTATTTATTGGAGAAATATTTAAAAACATCCATCGATAGTGTTGTTGATTGCTTAGATCGTAGCCGTAGTATGAACTCTTTAGAGCCACACGCCAGTGGCCGCGTAAAGCGTCACTCATTTAGTATTGGTACCTACGGAAGTTGGTACGGGATTGGAAGGAAACAACACTTGCAACGAGAGTGACGATTTATTCACTCGACTTACCACGTACGTTCGAGAGAGTCCCATGGATCGAGGATCTTTCTAGAATCTTCATTTATTTTAGTCATTTGTTTCTCTAGAATTTTCTATACTCTCCCATTCGCGAATAATGTTCATTCTGTATTCAGAACCTTCCACCGAACCCCAAAACGCTTAAAATGCTTCGGCGATATTGAGGATTGAACTCGTGCACCCGAGACGCTGAAGACCGCAACAAGTGGAGACGCATCGCAAGGGCTACGTTGTCTAGTTAAAAGGCATAGTCTTCAACCACGACCACTCTGTCAAGAGTGAACGACTGAGGAGGAGGACTCGTGGCCGGCGATATTGCAGGCAAAGTCAAATGCCATTGCACGCTCTACGCGGTACGCCACCGAGCTAATGACCGAACTGTCGAATTTTTGCCCCTGTAGTCAAAGTAACATTCTACAAGCGTTAAAATAGGGTGAAGAAACGAGATAGAGCGATATAAAATTACGCATACCAGAACAGGATGGGACGAAAGACATCGTAGCCAATGAGTGGCGTGCTCGACACGTTTTCGCAAGGTGTACCGTTAGCCAACAGGTTTCATAGTCATTGGATTTAACCATATGAACAACGAGAACGAAATTTCATCGGCTCGAGAAAGAGCTATGTAGGAATGCATTTGGCCCTCTGTTCCAAATTCGTAGCGCTAGTTAGACTCGCAATGGGCTGATTTTTAACCAACTTCAAAAAAAGGAGGAGGTTCTGAATTCGACCCGTATGTTTTTTTATTTTTTTTTATTTGTGTTTGTTACCGCATAACTTCCGACTGGGTGAACCGTTTTATAACCGACTTCAAAAAAAGGAGGTTCTCAAAACGACCCGTATGTTTTTTTATTTTTATTTGTGTTTTTTACCGCATAACTTCCGACAGGGTGAACCGATTTTTAACCGACTTCAAAAAAAGGAAGTTCTCAAAATGACCCGTTTTTTTTTTTTTTTTATTTGTGTTTGTTACCGTATAACTTCCGACGGGGTGAACCGATTTTTAACCGACTTCAAAAAAAGGAGGTTCTCAAACTGACCCGTATGTTTTTTTTATTTTTATTTGTGTTTTTTACCGCATAACTTCCGACTGGGTGAACCGATCTTTAACCGACTTTAAAAAAAGGAGCAGGTTCTCAATTCGACCCGTTTTTTTTTTTTTTTTTGTGTGTTTGTTACCGCATAACTTCCGACTGGGTGAACCGATTTTTAACCGACTTTAAAAAAAAGTAAGTTCCCAAAACGACCCGTATGTTTTTTTATTTTTTTTATTTGTGTTTGTTACCGCATAACTTTTGACTGGGTGAACCGATTTTTAACCGACTTCAAAAAAAGGAGGTTCTCAAAACGACCCGTATGTTTTTTATATTTTTTTATTTGTGTTTGTTACCGCAAAACTTCCGACAGGGTGAACCGATTTAGATCGTTTTTTTTTTGACGTGATAACGTTTTATAAATTGATGGATGCCAAAATGAAAAATAGTAACGGTAACATTCCAGTAACGTTCCACCTAAGTTTTATCTAGATCTAGATAATATAATCAAAGTCAAAGTCAAGGTCACAGTCAAGGTCAAGGTCAAAGTAAAAGTCAAAGTCAAAGTCAAATTAAAAGTCAAACTTCAAAGTCAAAGTCAAAGTCAAAGTCAAAGTCAAAGTCAAAGTCAAAGTCAAAGTCAAAGTCAAAGTCAAAGTCAGTCAGTCAAAGTCAAAGTCAAAGTCAAAAGTCAAAAGTCAAAAGTCAAGTCAAAAGTCAAAAGTCAAAAGTCAAAAGTCAAATGTCAAATGTCAAATGTCAAATGTCAAATGTCAAATGTCAAATGTCAAAAGTCAAAAGTCAAAAGTCAAATGTCAAATGTCAAATGTCAAATGTCAAATGTCAAATGTCAAATGTCAAATGTCAAATGTCAAATGTCAAATGTCAAATGTCAAATGTCAAATGTCAAATGTCAAATGTCAAATGTCAAATGTCAGTCAAATGTCAAATGTCAAATGTCAAATGTCAAATGTTAAATGTCAAATGTCAAATGTCAATGTCAATGTCAATGTCAATGTCATACATGATTATGTCGTTATCACGTAAATCTATCGTCCGTAAACCGACTTTACAGACAACCAATTTTTTATTTGAAATCTCGTGCTTCCCGTGTGGTTTCATTTAAATTTCCTCAAAATCGGGTGAGTACTTTTTGACTTACAAGTCAAAACTGAAAAATGCGAGCTTATACCTACACGATATTATAGTAGCAGGTGATGACATTGGTGAACATACCTACACCACTATGACAATTGATCCCATGAAAAAATTTTTTACTAAATAATGGAACCGACTTCAACACTCAAAAGTATGAACTAACTTGTCGAAGTCGGTACCATGAGCACAATATTTTGATATCAGTTACTTTTGAACTATCATGGTACCGACTTCAACAAGTTATATCATACTTTTGAGTGTTGAAGTCGGTTCCATATTTTGGTAAAAAAAAAATTATGGTTTTTTTTATTTGAAAGCTGGTGCTTCCCGTGTGGTCCCATTTAAATTTCATCAAAATCGGACAAGCACTCTTTGAGTTAGGTACACTTCAGAAACTGAAAAATGCGTGCTTATACCTAGAGGATATTATAGTAGTGTGTGAAAACATCGGTGAACATACCTACACCACAATGACAATTGATCCCATGAGTAACAAAGGTCAAGAAAAAGAGTGAAAAAAATTTTTGTACCAAATAATGGAACCGACTTCAACACTCAAAAGTATGAAATAACTTGTCGAAGTCGATACCATGAGCACAATATTTTGATGTCAGTTACTTTTGAACTATCATATCGGTTCCATTTTTTGGTCTATTTTAATTATTATTTGTTCGTTTACTATTAGAAAGAAAGAAAAATACGTTTATTTATGACATGACACATTCGTATGCATGTGTATGATATTGTTACGGAAGTGGGTACGGGATTGGAAGGAAACAACACTTGCAACAAAAGTGACAATTTATTCACTCGACTTACCACGTACAGAGTCCGAGAGAGTCCTGTGGATCGAGTATCTTTACAGTCACAGTCACTGAGAGCACACGCTGGTTACTGTTACTTAGCACTGATGCTTTAGCACTGTTACTGTTCATTTTTTGGCACTTTTCTTTACTTTTCACTTAACTTATTTTATTTTACTTTATTACTTTTTTCTTATACTTTGTCTTAAACTCAACTGACTCACGGCGGCGTCCAGAGCCTCTTATTTACCCCTAATTTCGATATTAATTTATTTTCGATCGTCATAATTTCGATCGCCTTTCCTTGAATCTTCCTAGAATCTTCATTTATTTTAGTCATTTATTTCTCTAGATTTTTCTATACACTTCTCATTCACGAATAATGTTCACTTATGTCCAGAACTTTCCACCGAACCCCAAAACGTTCAAAAAGTACTTCGGCGGTATTGGGGATAGAACTCGGGGCCAGCGGTATTACAAGCAGAGCTCTGCCCGCTACGCCACGAACCTATTAGCCGAACCTTCGAATTTCTTAATTCGTTGCTTCGGACTGACTGATTATTTGACGTGACGTTTATTTGTTTTCTATGACGATGATATGGCCGTCACAATATTGAAAAGTGGACTGTAATGACGATTACTTACGTTTTTTGTTACGTATGCAGATTTATGGCTGTAAACGCAGTCGGATAAAAAAACAATAAATACTGTGTTTTGAATTTATTCATCGAATCAAAAATGACCAAGTGACAGAGATTTTATTTCACCAAATAAGCAGCAGTGGACGTTTATGGCTGAGATGATGATGATGATGAAATAAGTGAAATATTTATGTGGCCGAAAACTCAAAAGTTGCGATATTGCCGGTACGCATGGCCCCAAAGATGTTTTACTATACCTCATATAAACATATAATATCATTGCATGGCCCTCATCAACAAAACGCGAGTCTGCCGTTTTTACCTACGAGTTTACATCATAGTCATAATGTCATTAATCAGGGTTACAGGTTTATTTATTATTTGTCAACGTAAGAGTCAAATAAAGTTACCGTATAAGCAACTACAAAAGTGACTGTTTGGGTGTGCGGTTGGCTGTAGTTAGTTACGTAAGCCTAATACTATCATAATAAAATATAATTAAAGCAGTACTATTTTTAATTAGCGTTCACATGTAGGTATTCAAACTCAAAAAGAGCGGTGTTTCCATGTGACAGAAAGAGGTATTTATAGGTTTCGAAATAAGCCTTGCGAATAACAATAAATTTGCTCAAAGCGGTAAGGACACCAATTCTTCCACCAGTGTTTTTATATTTACGATTTCATTTTGTTTTCTTTTTTTGTGTTCAATAAAGTGTTTTTGATTGATTAATAAATTGCATTGACGCTCGATAGTTTATAGATGCACTTGACAACTATGTTATCTGACCCGATGGTCAGTGACGATGTGGTCTTTAGTGTAATCAAACTAAACCTAGATGTTCAATGGATATCAAGGAATACGACCTGCACACGCTGTGTCTTTGGTGACAAGACCCGGGACAAACATCAATGCTCATCACATATAACAAACAAAAAAAAAGGAAAAGATACAGCTGCATTGAGAACTACCTTTTTTTAAATATTTAGAGAGAAAGTGAAAAAGAATGACGAGTAACGAGTGGGGACTAGAGAATACATGTTACTACACACTGTAGTACTAATACATTCAAATTTAAAATATCTACCACCCTCGATTATATCAAGTTCAGTTGTTATTTTGTCGCAAGTTTGTGATTGAGTGATTTATCCACGAATTTCACACGAGTTGTCACAAAAGTTTTTAACCTTTTGATTATTCAAATGACTACTTTTCAGTACGCCAACTAAATGACAAGCCTAGCCGGTGGGAGCATCGGCTGTCAAACTGACGGACGCTGGTTTTTTTTTATCACACTCAGACCCCCGCACTAGGATTCCCTGTATCGCGGGAGGCATGGCCACACATAATTACAGCACACAAACATCCAAGACCCGAAACAAACATCTACACTCATCGCACAAATGTTTGCTCCTGCCGGGATTCGAACCCAGGGTCCCGGAGACACAGAAGTCATGTCAAGACACTAACCACTGCGCCACGGCGACCGTCTACCTCTACGTTGAACCTCAAAAACGCGAATGGCTTTTGTGAAGGCAACACCGACATCAAATTTCCAGGATGGTGGTAGGGTACTTTCAAGTGCCTGTCTGGCTTGCTTTCACCCACAAGTTCGAAGAACTCTCAAAAAACGCATAGTGTGTTCATGCAGCAGGCCTTGTAAACATTTTTGGTCTAACGTGATTATACATTCGATCACATCGTCACTGTCCAAGTGAGATAACTTTGTCAAACGCTAGATTATAAAGTATAAAAATATGGTCACTGATGAGCACTATTCACAACAGGCTAATCAATATAATAAAAAGTTGTATCATACACCTTCGTACAAAACGTAGGTAAATATTCATATATTATTTATTGTATCTATTTTATAAATGTATCATATTGTTGCTCACACAAGCAATCAGGCGCTACTCGGCTAACGATTACTCGATTGTGTGTTCTATCAGGCGTAAGCAAGGTACATAATAAATGTTCTCTCTATAGGGATACAACAGGAGCTATCTATACTACATGAGCGCTCTTTCTTTGGACAGATATGTTAGAGCCCCTTGTATTCAGATGTTAAAATAATAATATTAGGAGGCAGAGCGATGCAAGCACAGGTCCGACGTTGACAGTGGTCACGGGAGGAATGCGCGGGTGGAGAGCAGCGCGGATAAGCCAGCTTAGATCACGTGATCCCGCGCGGCACTAAGAATTTACCGAAATAAATTCATATAAAATCAAGAGAAATGAATATTGAAAAAATAATCTTGATTGTTCCTAGATAATGCCATTATCTATCAAACAAAGTAAGCTTCATATGAATGTTGATATTATTTTGTAAGATATACGTGTTTTAATTTGTGAAAAGCATATTTTTCAAAAATTAAAACTATCGAGAAAATTTTAGTTAACCGGATTTTGAATCCTGACTGTTCCTTTATGCTGAACCAAAGATACTAAAACTGAAAAAACCAAAGCTCTGTCTTCTACACATGGTTTAAAATACATTTTTAAAAATAGCGGTTTCTCTACTCACAGCGCCTTAAGCGCTAATATGACAGAACTGTTAAACACCACGTTTAATATACTAATTTTCTTTTCTCAGCCATGTGCGTCCACTGCTGGACGTATGCCTCCCCAATATAGGGGGGAATTGGCAAATCCCAATATAGGGGGGAATTGGCAAATCCCCCCCATTGATTTTAGAAAGAGTATACTTCCCTTAGAATAATATCAATAATTTTACCAGACGACCTAAGATCGCATATACACCTTTAATAATCAAGGAATGATTTCGATAAGAGAACAAATCCGTGTTTTAGGCTGGTTTTTTACTGGTAATTGTATTAAGCTCATAAAGTTTCCAAATAATACACCATACGGTGGATAAATGTCTCTAGCTTCTACACAAAATAATATTATCGTTTCGTTCTTCTAAGACAGCACAGCATGGTCTATGTCCAGCAGTGGATTTCCAATGGCTGAGATGTTGACGATATAAAAGGGTTGCCTGCGGTTTACTACACTTCTACAAGCGTAAGCCGATCTCAAGTTTTGGGTGCATGTAGTTTTTTTTATTTCTAGGGGTGTTTGTAACTATCTCTTGTTGAATGAAATTTGGCTTATTCTCATCATCACCACACGGCTAAATCTGATTTGGATAAAATTTAGTATATAGATACTTCAGATCCCGGAATAACACATGGGCTACTTTTCATCATTACATAACTATTTAAGTTTGACCATAAAGTGATTACGTACCTACAAATAAGGCGCATTACGAAATACTTTCTATTTAACACATTTACAGATGAATTAAAATTCAAACATAATGTAGGCATTGTCTTTGATGTGGGTATAATAAAATAACATATTTTATATAAATACACATGTTTAATTCAAATTGTAGGTAATTACTTACTTATCTTTAAGCATCTTATAATTATAACAATCTATGGTACCTATCAGTTCTTACTGTCTAGTCGATAATTAAGTATTCTATTGTCTATCTAATAATATATTATGATTTAATGAACATAAAATAAATGCTACTTATCCTTTTATCACGCTAATATTATAAATGAGGAAGTTTGTGAGGATGTCTGTTTGAGTAATAAATATACATTCTCAGAAACTTCAAAGCCCAAACTGACCTTATTAAATTTTGAATACCGATAGATTATATTATATAGTCTGGCTTAGCATATTATATATACCTATGGTTTTCTATCCTGGGTACCGTAGTGCACGCTAATTAAACTTTTTTTTACAATATTTAGTATTACTTATATAGGTACATTTTATTAGTGTTCCATCGCCACCGCCATTTACTTGACAAAAAACGATAAATACATATCTAAAATGTCTGAATGAATTTAAAAGCTTAATGAAAATGACGATCCTAATTTCTTTTCTTATGGTTTTGTATTCTTTGTGTAGGTAGCTTCTGTTTCGTCGGTGTACCATTTACGGAAATTTGCAACTACTTTCTGGAACTGTTTCTCACCATCAGTTATATTCGTATCTGCAAAATAAAATAAAATTGGTTACGTTATCTTATAGGAAATTAAATAACACCGCAACTATAGGACGTCCACTGCGGGACTTAAATCTCCTCATTGATTTCCACAAAGACCAATTAGTGGCGGCCCGCATTCAACCTCTTGGAAATCCTATGTGCCGCTTGCCAGTTGATGGTCTCATTTCAGAACTTTTTAACCCTAAGTCAGCCCCTTATCGCTTCAACTTGCCGAATCTGTTTGACAATGTCAGTGAATTACGTTCTGCTATAAATCTCTTCATCATGATCATCTCAGCTATAGGAATCTTAATTGTAAAACTAACCAAATTATCAGATTTACATTGATTGATTCTTCTCTAACAAAGTCCAATTAATTTTAAGTTCAGTTTCCACATTTCATTGAAATAATAAAATTTAGGAATTATCATAAACTCGTGCCTGATGCATTATTTTTTGTTAAAAACAATGATTATTGCAAATAATTGTTAATTTGCAAATTGTTTCTTATAACTAATTAGACCTACAGCTTTCATAATGAAATAGTCGCAGCCGTACTGAGTGATTGTGAAGGTTGAATTGGCGTTATTTCTTGTTGTTAACAATGTGTTAGGATTTGACACGTGTTACAATCGCCGAATTAAGCCTACATGTTATGTATCTCTCTGCTAAAATATTATAAAATCAAAAAGTACGTCTATTCGTTACTTTTAATCATTTAAACAGATTTTGATGAAATTGTGTACATGTACAATCCTTATAACTAACAACTTAAACAACGATAAAGTCTACGTTCAATTCTAAGTCTAGTCATTTATCGCCACGCGTGTAAAACCATGGGTCGTACACGCTAGTGTAAAATAAAAATGATGAATTACCTTAATTAAGTTCTTCGAAAACCACAAAGCTGGAAATGTGGTCAATTTTCCTCTTATGTGCACGCAGTCTTGACTTTAGTTCGCCTTGTGTTGCATTATGTAGCATAGAAAACTGTAAAATTTTGTCTGTTATTATTGTTTCATATACAGTTTTTTTTTAATACATTAGTAATATGACGATTATACCACTACTATAGTGTTCAGAAGTCGATTATATAGTTGTGTCATCGTGAAATTTTGGGTTGCACGATGTTAAAGCGTGGTGTATAGTATAGTATAGCCTTTATTCCCATTAAAACTTAAGTAACATTTAAAATAAGAATATAAATTGTAATTAGTAGTAGTGGAATACAAAAATAAATAGAAATAAGAAATACAATTATAAAATATCAATTCCATGCATTAAAATTCAGTTATAAAGAAAGAAAAAAAAAAAAAAAAAATTATATCATATTATTATTTACCTACTAAAATCACTACATTATTCAGATAGAGTAGCCAAGCTAGACATGAACTTCCCTAATCAATGCCTTAATATTATCCAAGTTCACGCACCTACAGAAAATTCCACAGAAGAAGAATTAGAAACTTTCTACGGCAGCTTAAGAGCTGCGTTAGAAAATTCAGTCCATGAAACAATTATATTAGGAGATTTTAACGCGAAGATCGGTCAATCTACCATAGATGATAGAGCAGTCTTGGGCTCATGGGGATATGGGCTGCGAAATAAACGAGGCATAACTCTCATTGAATTTTGTCTTGAAAACCAACTTTGCATAATGAATACGTATTTTAAGAAGAAAGACAAAAATAAGTGGACGTGGCGGTCACCAGATGGCAAGACGGTTAACGAAATAGATTTTATCATCGTTCGCAAGTCACACATCAATTGCGTACAAAATATAGAAGTATTAAAAACTTCCCACCCGACTGACCACATAATGGTTCGCGCAACTTTAACTACACTCGTTCAACATAGGCCAAGAAGAACATATAATGAAATGAAAACACATTCAAGGCTGAGTTCCGTGGAACGTACATCACTGAACGAAATCTTTACAGAACTTTCAAAAAATATTATTAATACTCAGAAGATTCAAGAAACGTATGACAAACTATTAGACACAGTAAAAAAAAGCACCACTAAACTACCTCTCTCGAAAAAAAACGAGAAAATAGAGTATATTATTACTGATAGCATTAAAAATATGATACAAGAAAGAACAAAACTACAGGAAAAATCTGAAAAAACAAAACTTGAAAAGGACCAAGTTAAAAAATTATATAAGAAAATAAGAAAACATATCAAAATAAATAAGGAAAATTTTGGAAGAGGAAATAGAAAAAAGACAATCCATCAAGAGAGGAAATCAGCGCATAAATACTACAAAACATTGGATACAAAAATTAAGATGTGGTCGAGGACAAGATACAACTAATAGAAACGAAATCCTCTCTATAGCTACAGGCTACTATAAAGAACTCTACAGTAGTGACAATTTTACTAATGACTACTTGTATGAAGATTCCACACCCACGCTTAACATTACTATCGAAGAAACCCCTTTGCTAATAGAAAGTGAGATAAAACATGCTATTATGAACCTGAAAAGTATGAAAAGCCCAGGAAGTGACAATATAACAAATGATATTATTAAAACATTGGTACAACCACTCACGCCCATTATAACTAACTTGTTTAATAACATCTGTACACAAGGACTATTACCCGAACAGTGGGAAACTTCAATAATCACATTGCTCTACAAAAAAGGAGACCCATTTAACATAACCAACTATCGACCTATCAGCTTACTGCAATCTATATACAAGCTTTTTACCAATGTTATCCTACAGAGAATAAAAACACAGCTAGAGTCAGCACAGCCTAGAGAACAAGCTGGCTTCAGAAGCAAATACTCCACTCTAGACCACATATTCACACTAAGACAAATTATTGAGAAGTACATGGAGTATGGAAAAACTCTCTATATAGCTTTTATAGATTACTCTAAAGCTTTCGATACCATCATTCATGACAAGCTTTGGAGAGCTGTAAGAGAGCAAGGGATAACAAATAAATATATAAAAGTACTTGAAGAGATTTACCGGCGAAGTAAAGCCATTGTTAAACTTGAGAAAAAAGGCGATGTATTCGAACTCAAAAGAGGAGTAAGACAGGGGGATCCTATCTCACCGAACTTATTCAACTCTGTATTGGAGTACATCTTCAGAAAACTAGAATGGAGCAACCTAGGAATAAATATTAATGGCGAGCGTCTTAACCATTTAAGATTTGCTGACGATATTGTCATAATATCAGAGAGTCACGGAGACCTTCAATATATGCTAAAAACTCTAGATTTCCAAAGCAGAAAATGTGGACTGGAGATGAATCCTGATAAAACTTGTATTATGACAAACGGAAGTAAAGAAGAGATAATCATCCACAATGAAAGCATTGGGTACGTAGACCAGTACACATATTTAGGTCAAAACATTTCATTTAAAAGTCACTATATAGAGGAAGTAGAACGAAGGATAAAGAAAGCGTGGAATACTTACTGGTCACTTAAACATATCTTTAAGTCTAAGATGAATATTAAACTAAAGAAAAAAGCAATGGATTCGGTTGTGACTCCAACACTGTTATATGGTTGTCAAACTTGTCCTTTGACAATGAATATTATAAACAAAATACAGAAATTTCAAAGATCAACCGAAAGAAGTATGTTGGGAATAAAACTGAAGGATAGAGTAAGAAGTTATGATATTCGAAAGATAACTAGAATAATGGATGCAGCCCAAATGGCATGTCGCTTGAAATGGAGATGGGCAGGTCACACTGCAAGAACGTGTGACAACAGGTGGAGCGAGAGGCTATTACACTGGTATCCGCGAGGCGAGCGCCGCCCTCCAGGACGACCGCGTCGCCGGTGGATAGACGACATAGTAGCCGTTGCCGGGGTCACGTGGACGCGCCATGCCCAACAAAGAGACCAATGGAATAGGATGGAGGAGGCCTTTGTCCACAAATGGACTTCCCGTTTAAACATGTATGAAATATAAATATATACCACAAATAACTTAAAGCGTGGTGTAGTTAGTATAAATATATATATGATTTTTTTTAACTGATCACCAAATATAGTAAAATATAGCACCAAAAAAATACTTTTGAGCACCAAAATTAGAACATCAATTTATTCTATAACTGCTACCAAAAATGTCACATCTTGCTATTCCAAAAAAAGAAAATGACCACAAGTTAATTATTTTTAAACCAAAAAGAATTCGTTACGTACTTGTAACAAACATACATAATTGATTTTTTTACACAGGTGTTATGGGCTAGGCTCGCGCGTTGTACGAATATAATAAATCTTTCAAAAATGTATCTTTGTATTGTTTGGGTAAGACTGTTACTTCAGATCCTGTATCTAACTGAAAACATATTTCTCTTCTACCTACTCTAATTTTAATATAGTGTGGAGGTATCCTACTTACACTCTGAAATGAATAGGTGGTGTATTCATTTAATTTTTCTTCTTCCATCGATATTAATTTATTGTCATTTTCTGTGGTAAACATTGGTTTTTTCTCTTCTGCGTCCATTTGTACATTATTTACCTGTCTTTTGGAGCACATTCGATAAATGTGACCTTGTTGGCCACACTCCGAACAATATTTCTTTTTCAAAGAGCATTCTGCTCGCGTGTGATTATTTTTCCCGCAGCAAAAGCATTGTAAATTGTTCTTTTTTCCTTGATTACCTTGGTTTTTAGGTGTAGTTACCCTTTCTTTTCTTTTTTGTACATAAAAAGTATGTGAAATTTCTTCCTGGTTACTTTGAAGTAGAGCTACTTCCACTGTTCGCGCCAGTTCTATAGTTTTATTCAATGTAAGAGTTGATGCACTTTTTAGCAATTCAAACTTCACCCATTTCGAGGAAACACCATCAATTAATTTTTCTTTTATTTGGTCATCAACATCTTTGAATTCACACCTTGCCCCTAGCTTTCTTAATGCTGCAACATAATTTTCTATGCTCTCATTAGGCATTTGGTTCCTTTTTCTAAATTCTGTTCGGTTGAGTATTGGTGTCTGGTAGCTGTCATATTTTTGTTTTAGTTTTTTACATAATTCGGCGTATGTTAGTTTGACTGGTTGGGTAGGTGAGCACAATTGAGTGAGTACCTCGAACACTATAGGCGTCAGCTTGGTGATAATTAATGGCACTTTTTTTTCTTCTGGCACATCATTGAAAACAATTATACAATCCATCTGTTGCTCAAACACGGGCCAATTTTCCCCATCAAACGGCTTAATTTCATAATTGTTTGCCATTACGTTACCCTTTTCTTTTGATTCCTTACTTTTGCAAAATTCGCAAACCAGTTTTCTTAAATCTTCTATATTTGCATTCGGAGGGTAAGCGATCTGTTCCTCGGTTAATATTTTCTGTAGAACCTTCTTACTACATTTATATATGTACGTACGCTTCCCTTGTCGAATGTAATTTTCTGCTTCATACTGTTCTTCTTCAGGCTCACAGCTCATCGATGCCATATAAAGTGAAATTGCATCCCAGATCAGGATGACATGGCGGACCACACCGCACGGTTTCGGTCACAAAATTTTGTGTTAATTTTCCACTGAAAATTTTGTTTCCTCCTCAGAATTAATTTCTTCCGCGTGTAGGTATCCTCGTCGCCAAAGTGGTATTTTGAATAAAACGATTTTATATAGCCTATTTTATATTAATGTAAATTATGTTAGACAAGATACTTTGACAGTATTGTGATAAAGCCACCTAGCGGAACAGACCTCAGACAGCGGGCCACAGATAACCAACAATCTCTGTGCCCGCTATTACGTTCCATAGGATACCACAACCAGGATACCACATTCTTATTACATGCATTGAAATATTATAAGTACAAGTTATATAAGTTACACTTTTTGTTTCTATTTTTTCTCATACGATTGCTACATCTCTTTAACATCATTAATATTTTTTTAATGTGCATATTAAAATAATTTATGTACATAATACTAGCTGAATTTCTAAATTAGTTCAATATGCTGTATGTATCGTTAAATGAATTATCGCCTTGTTCCAAATGACTGAAACATCCTTTGTCTAAAACAATAGCGGTACAATTTGTTATAATAATAATAATATAATATGGGACAACATTCACACAAGGTCTTCAGGTCCCAAACTAGGCAGAGCCTTTTTTTTTTTTTTTTTTTTTTTTTTTACGTGGGCGAAATGCATTTACGCACTTCCGCCTACCGGGAAGAAGGCGGGGTGTGTCGGGCTCGCTCGAGCATCACCGCTCCCTGGGGGGCCTCATGGCCCCCAACCCTAACTGCACCCACAGCAGCCAGGGTCCACTACCGACTAAAACCCACGGTGTCCATCCTGCCGCTATAACGGAGGGGGCGCGGGGTATTGCATACCGCGCCCCCACCACGGCCGTCCGTTTCCGGACCCCTCCAGGGGGGAGGATGACCCTCCCCCTCGCGACCGTGCCGGGACCAAGAGCACGGCCGCACCACCCCGGGGACCACACAGTGCAAGGAACGCCAGACTTCCCACATCCGACGCTCGTGGTCCCCTGCGATGGGCCAGATGGAGCAGCCCCATCGCCAGCCGCTTCGGCCGCCACCCTCCGACGGCGGCCATATCGGCGCCACAGCAGGAGACGAACTGAATCACTCCCGCCGCAGCGCCTCCTCAGCTGCAGCGCCGTCCCACAGCGCCGCTGCCCCCCTCAGTTGCAGTGCTTTGCAGCACCGCAACCTACCGTCTGATGGACCGCTCCTCGTCGGCTTGGCGAGCAAAGCCTATCGGGAGCAGTCCCGGCCAAAATACTATAAACATACATAAATAAATGGATATAAATAAACTTACATAGATATGAGACACGCGAGGCGCCGGACGATGTCTAGTTACGTCTAATTCAGAGGAATTAGACCAAGAACAGGCAGCACCGCGAGAAGGTAATCGCCAGACTTGCCTTGAGGATCATCACGACCTGCGCTTCCCCCAAGACCGTAACCTCCCTACCCATCACGGGATGAGTAAAGAAGGCCTGGACTTAACCAAAACAAGCAGCGTGAACGCCGCAAGCATAGGCATAGCAACTATTATTTAATGGATAAACCCAGACCCGCCCTAAACTAGGCAGAGCCTGTACTATGGTAACCTGATGACTGATATATACTTATATACATATACTCACCCAGACACAGATCAAACAGACATGTTCATACTCACAAATGTTTGATCTGTCCGGGAATCGAACCCGGGACCAGCGGCTCAGAAGGCAGAGTGCTACCAACTGCGCCAACCGACCAGTCGTAGAATGTTAAGCAAGCGTGTGTAGCTTGTTCTTGTGTTGCAGGGGACGCGAGCCGGCGGGGCGGGTAGACCGACACAGGTAGCGTTCGTTGTGCGTGCAATAGGCTGTACTGTTGTCACTGTCTGTCGATAACGCGCGATGTGAGACAGCTATACGTCGAATCTTGAGAGTTGCGACTTCTATTACTTTCTACGTCTATGTTAAATTATGTTCGAAGTTTTTATCGAAAATGTATTTAAGATTGATCATTTTCTCTTTTGCAACTTGTTGGTAGTTGTTTAAGTCGAATATTAAGTTTTTTTTAAATTGTTTGATTTTTTCTTTTTTTTTGAATATATGCTAGCTTTCTGTTTGACACAACATGTATATTCTGAAGTCGCACTAAACTCTCGAAGAATCGACGTCTAGTATTCCAGTTCACAGTGCACCCTAGTTACCGTCGTGCTGTAAACTTATTTTGTTTTTGTATTCATTTACAAGCGTTCTTAGTGTGGATTTATGTTATATCATTAATTATGGAACACTGATTTCTGTAAAGAGCCCTGAAAGCACACCCTTAGAATAAAAGATGTCAAATTATATTGGGTGCAGCGTGGCCGAATGCTCACACAGAGATCTTGAACTATGTAACCTGAAATGACCCCCAAGAGGTTTCCATATCCGTATTTTCCCATACGGAACCTTCCGCCGAATCATTTACATTTTAGTGTATGGCATACATAGGGCTAATTTTTTTATGTGTTTTCTTACCTGGGTTTGAATTTTGTGCGTTTTTGCCGTTGTAAAATTAACTAAAACTGTGTGTTATGTGTTTATTTTATATAGAAAGCTATGGTTGTTGTCCACCATCGTTGTTGTGGTGGTTATAGACGGAAGTTTTGGGGTGAACATAAAGTTGTTTTTTGTGATTACGTAAGTGTATTTAGAAAACCAGCTTCCAATTCGGATTTCACGTTTCGTGTCGATGTTTTAAGAGTTTCGTCAAAATTATGTGTAATATTGTTTCTGAATACACAAAAACATGTTGTAGGCTGTCTTTTGGTTAACATTGACAACAGTAGCAACTTAGTGCGCGCGCACACAGCGCTGTCAAGTAAAACACATTCGCGCATATTTTGACATTTCATAGTTGTTTTATTAATCGCAAATTGCTGTAAATATACGAATACATTAAACAAACGAAGTCAGATATGAAATTAATTTTTAATTGCATTTGAAATATATTGCATTTGAAATATTCGCGATTGTGCTACTTTTTTATGTCACAAAATGTTTTAGGATATTACAATCGAGAAAAAATTAATATATAAATATTAATAATATTTATATAAATATATAAATTGTTGCTTTATGCGTATATCGTATCAAATGAGATTATTTCAAGTTTTTTGTAAACTTTGAGGTCATTGAATATTTAATAAAAGTTTTCTCAGGCACCACGTTAGGCTTAATGTGGTGTGGCTAAATTGTATCTTTTGACATGATTCGTTACTTTCTAAGTGTATTTTCAGGAATGTTTTGCACACGTAGGTACATACAACACGGGTCCCTTTCTACATAGAATGAACGTGCAATAGATAATATTATCGTAAAAACTTAGGACAGACAGTAAAAATGAACCAAAAAATCATATGTTTTTAAGAAATTATATATCAGGAATTTTTTTTAAAAAAAAATTGGATGCTTTTATTTATAGTGATGATTAATTACAATACTAAAGTGATGACTAATTACGTACTACAATAACTTTTGAGCAATCCACTAGCTGTTGCCAGCCTATAGATAATTCAAATGCTTTAGCTCTCTACCAGTAGGCAGCGTGCCCAGAATGCTAGTAGTATTTTCGCGTTGAATTGCAATGTGCCAGCATTTAGATCACGCAACATATGAATCAAACGCTCTGATAAGTTTTAAAAAATCAGATGAGCAGGTCCCCGCAGACTTGACCCCAAACTGTTCTCTAAGTATATATAATATCTAGGTTAGCATATTTTCGTCTCTTCAATAGCTGCGTTGAATTAGCCGCAGCGCTAGCCTTATTGGACGATTTTAAATATCAATGTAACAAATTTTAAATCCAATCAGCAATAATTGTGCTTAGTGTTCAATATAAACGTAAACTTATATACAAAATATTTTCCATATTGCGCGAAACATCCGCCAATTTCACTATGATCCAATTTATAATGAAATTATAAATAATTTGTGACAGAATAAAAGAAAGTAATATTTCGAGTTTATCATATTTTAGCATCACCATTTCTACGCATACGTCTATTACCTTTGGACTATTCCCACCACTGAACAATATTAAAGTAAGGTGAAGGTAACTAATATTAAACTTTGACCTATTATATAGTAGTCTTTATATAGACTAAAGAGTGCAATAATAATTGTTGGTAGTACTCCCGTAAACCTTTGGCTACGAAGCTACGACTATACGTACTACTATGTAGGCACCTGCTACGCTTTTTCCATCTACGGCGTAGCCGCTACAAGTATACTGTACCACACAAAACCAGTCGTTTTTTCCAGAAGAATACATTGTAAATTGCTAAAACCGTTCCCCGCCAACACTAAATCATATTCAAAACCTTTCTGAAAAACAAAGTTCACTGTGCAGTTTCAGAATTAACGTTAGCAATATCTAATTCGTTGTATTTCTCCCAGATCGGAAGCTGTTTGTTGGCATGCTGAGCAAACAGCAAACGGAAGAGGATGTCCGCCAGCTGTTTTGGAACAATAGAAGAGTGCTCGATACTGCGCGGCCCGGACGGTGCGAGTAAAGGTGAGCTTTTTCCAACTTCCTACGAAAAGCATAGATATTCTATACAAGGATACGGAGACACTCGTTTCATTTATGTACTTTCAAAACGAAATTTAAAAATATAATTAATAGGTATAAAATAACTTATTTACTAATTAAACATGCAAACAAAAATGAATTTAATGGCATGATAGGTATATCAAATTAAAGGTTGTATCTATTAAGAACTTTTTACCTTTCGCAAGGAAAAATATTTTAATATTCTTTTATAATAAGAATAAATATACTATATGCAACCTGACAGCTAACTCCCTCCTGAACCAGTGCTGCAGTGCGGAGCTAGCCAGGCTGCTGGCTGTGGGTACACGGGAAGCCGGCTACTGGCTCCAAGCCCATCCTTCCACAAGCACTGGTACATTTTAAGATCCGAATACTCTCCGACTTGCAGTTTGTCTCCGCCTCGGGGTCCCGATATGCGCCCCACATAGATGCCCCTGTGGAAATGACGTCGACCCGCTAGGACACCACGGACTCTCCTGCCAGAGAAGTGCAGGCCGCTTCTCGAGACATGCCGCCCTCAACGACATCCTCCGCCGGTCTCTTGCATCCGTAAACGTGCCAGCCCTTCTGGAGCCAAGTGGTGTTTTCAGAAACGACGGCATGAGACCGGACGGTATGTCTCTCATACCGTGGGCCATGGGTCGGATACTGGTATGGGATGCGACTTGTGTAGACACACTAGCCCCTTCACATGTCCACCAAACCTCCACGAGGCCAGGAACGGCGGCAGAATCGGCCGAAAAGGCAAAAGTAGCTAAATACAGCGGTCTCGGCGCGGAATACAATTTTGTTCCTTTCGGTGTCGAGACCCTTGGCCCGTGGGGTCCTAGCGCGCTTAACTTCTTTAAGGAAATTTCCAAGAGACTGGTTGACGTCTCAGGAGATCGAAGAGCTGGCAGCTTCCTCGCTCAACGTATTAGTCTAGCAATACAAAGAGGAAACGCTGCCAGCATCTTGGGTACAATGCCGCAGGGGCCCGTTTTAGATTGAATTTAGTTTTATTAAATATTTAAGGTTTTTATTTTAAGTTAGATTATTTTATTGCTATTCTAAATTATTTTTAAATTATCTTAATGTTACCTTGTTAATGTTGTGAATGTATGGAATAAATAAATTTAATCATATAAAAATAATATTAAATAAACGTATTTGCGAAAAGGAAGAAATTACGGCCAATTGAAATAAATAAATGATGAATACATTGATAATAAATATACTTATATGCTTTTTTTCTAATAGTTATGACTGTTTAACTGGTTTTATCCTTGTATTCGCCAAATACTATATATGTATATAGGTATATATTTATAATTAATATTATACGCTTTATTATACATCTTTCACACACCGCACACGCAACCCTCTCTTTCCCTCCTCTAATCCCGTCCCTGTCTCTCACCGCCCCGCTCAAACCACAATGGTCGTCGCAACACACGTAGAAAAAAGTTCGCTTCCGACCGCCGTCGACAACGCGCGCGCGCAATACTCTAAACCTCAATGTACAGAACCTATATAGCTACGATCAGTGATTAGTGCACAAAAACTAGTGCTTCGCATCATAGACCTTAGTGCGACATCATCGGGCACCAGTGACCATATCTCAACCCCGTAAGTCCCGATCCTTTTATCGCACAAGTCCTGGTCCCTCGACCCGATTTATCTATCCGCAAACAACTCATTTTCTCAATTTACTCATTAACGCACACACTCTCTAATATCCTTATTCATTTACGCTTATATTATTATCTATATATCTTATCATATTTCACGCTAAATTCGCATATTCAATACGTATATACGTATATTAACGTATCATACCCTCACTTCCAAAATATTAATATTTGTTTATCTCGCAAACCAATACATATTTATTATTAAAAAAGCATATTTACGCATACATATTCATAATATTACACGTATATAATAATATTTTGTTCCGAAATTCGTTATACAACATTTTTAACAACTTATTTGTACGACGATTACCGCCCGCTATATCACTTGCATATTCGCCTCATACAATTTTTATTCGCGATTTCGTTAGCAAAAAAGATGCCGAAATCAAAGGTAGAAACTGAATGCAGTTTACAAAGTGCCAAAATAGCAATATTAGAAGCTAAAAAGGAAAGATTATTTGAAATTGTTCAAGATTTGTACAATTTAAGTTTGAAGGTCAATGACCCTCTTTTCAAAACGCAATTTGTCGCACGAGTCCATTCGTTAGACAAGACTCGAACGGAATTCTCTGAGACACTTGATAGTTTAATGATAGCTTATTTAGAAAATGATCCGCTGCAAAAACCGAACTACAGTGCTCTTTCTTCCTTTGATGAACTTTATTGTTATGTTAAGCATACAGAACAAACACAGGTCTAAAAAAATGGCGGTGTAAATTCAGCGTGTTTAAAAAATAACAACACCGAAATTTGTTGCTTTTTTGTTGCTAATTAGTTGCTAAAAAATTTTTTTTTTTGCTCAAACCTATCGTGTAAAATCAGCAATAACGCTAACTTTTCATTAAAATAGCGTGAAAATCACTGGACATAAAATGATCGATCAAGTGAATAGGGGTCAATTTGTTGCTAATTTGTTGCTGAAAGATGGTGTAAAAAAAATTTAAAAAAATAAAAAAAATAAAAAAAAAAATTTTAAAAAAAATTTTTAAATGCCTAAATAAAAAATGTCCACGCCTGATTAACACTCACCTTTCCGTGGAAAAAGTATAGTAAAAATTTGTAGCTGCTCATACTGGAGCTACTCTAAGTACTAAGAGTAAGCAACAAAATAAAAACCGGAAGTCAAGAGAATTTGGAGATAGGTTTAGGAAAAAACCGGCCACGCGAGCTTAACTTTTGACTTTTTCGTAGAAAAAATATTGTAAAAATTTGTTGCTGCTCAAACTAGAGCTACTCTGAGTACAAAGAGTCAGCAACAAAATAAAAACCGGAAGTCAAGAGAATTTGCAGATAGGTTTAGGAAAAAGCCGGCCACGCCAGCTTAACTCTCGACTTTTCCGTGGAAAAAGTATAGTAAAAATTTTGTTGCTGCTTATACTAGAGCTACTCTGAGTACAAAGAGTCAGCAACAAAATAAAAACCAGAAGTCAAGAGAATTTGGAGATAGGTTTAGGAAAAAGCCGGCCACGCCAGCTTAACTCTCGACTTTTCCGTGGAAAAAGTATAGTAAAAATTTGTTGCTGCTCATACTGGAGCTAGTCTGAGTACACAGAGTCAGCAACAAAATAAAAACCGGAAGTCAAAAGTAGTTGGAGATCGGTTTACGAAAAAACCGGCCACGCCAGCTTATTTTTTGAATTTTCCGTAAAAAAACTATTGTTTATATTTGTTGCTGCTCATACTAGAGCTACTCTGAGTACAAAGAGTCAGCAACAAAATTAAAACTGGAAGTCAAGAGAATTTGGTGATAGGTTTAAGAAAAAGTCGGCCACGCCAGCTTAACTCTCGACTTTTTCGTAGAAAAACTATTGTAAACATTTGTTGCTGCTCATACTAGAGCTACTCTGAGTACAAAGAGTCAGCAACAAAATAAAAACTGGAAGTCAAGAGAATTTGTGATAGGTTTAAGAAAAAGTCGGCCACGCCAGCTTAACTCTCGACTTTTTCGTAGAAAAACTATTGTAAAAATTTGTTGCTGCTCATACTGGAGCTAGTCTGATTACACAGGTTCAGCAACAAAATAAAAACCGGAAGTCAAAAGTAGTTGGAGATCGGTTTACGAAAAAACCGATCACGCTAGCTTAACACACGACTTTTTCGTAGAAAAACTATCGTAAAAAATTGTTGCTGCTCCTACTGGAGCTAGTCTGAGTACATAGAGTCAGCAACTAAATAAAAACCGAAAGTCAGCAACAAAATAAAAACCGGAAGTCAAGAGTAGTCGGAGATCGGTTTACGAAAAAACCGGCCACGCCAGCTTAATCTCGACCTTTCCGTAGAAAAACGATTGTTTTTCTATTGTTATTCTACGGAAAAGTCAAAAGTTAAGCTGGCGTGGCCGATTTTTTCCTAAACCTATCTCCAAATTCTCTTGACTTCCGGTTTTTATTTTGTTGCTGACTCTGTGTACTCAGACTAGCTCCAGTATGAGCAGCAACAAATTTTTACAATAGTTTTTCTACGAAAAAGTCGAGAGTTAAGCTGGCGTGGTCGGTATTTTCCTAAACCGATATCCAACTACTCTTGACTTCCGGTTTTTATTTTGATGCTGACTCTTTGTACTCAGTGTAGCTCTAGTATGAGCAGCAATAAATTTTTACAATAGTTTTTCTACGGAAAAGTCAAAAGTTAAGCTGGCGTGGCCGGTTTTTTCCTAAACCTATCTCCAAATTCTCTTGACTTCCGGTTTTTATTTTGTTGCTGACTCTTTGTACTCAGAGTAGCTCTAGTATGAGCAGCAACAAATTTCTACAATAGTTTTTCTACGGAAAAGTCAAAAGTTAAGCTGGCGTGGCCGGTTTTTTCCTAAACTTATCTCCAAATTCTCTTGACTTCCGGTTTTTATTTTGATGCTGACTCTTTGTACTCAGAGTAGCTCTAGTATGAGCAGCAACAAATTTTTACAATAGTTTTTCTACGAAAAAGTCGAGAGTTAAGCTGGCGTGGCCGGCTTTTTCTTAAACCTATCTCCAAATTCTCTTGACTTCCAGTTTTTATTTTGTTGCTGACTCTTTGTACTCAGAGTAGCTCTAGTATGAGCAGCAACAAATTTTTACAATAGTTTTTCTACGGAAAAGTCAAAAGTTAAGCTGGCGTGGCCGGTTTTTTCCTAAACCTATCTCCAAATTCTCTTGACTTCCGGTTTTTATTTTGTTGCTGACTCTTAGTACTCAGAGTAGCTCCAGTATGAGCAGCTACAAATTTTTAATATACTTTTTCCACGGAAAGGTGAGTGTTAATCAGGCGTGACATTTTTTATTTTGGCATTAAAAAAAAAAATTTAATTTTTTTTTTTTTTTTTTTTAAATTTTTTTTCTTGCATCTGTCAGCAACAAATTAGCAACAAATTGACCCCTATTCGCTTGATCGATCATTCTATGTCCAGTGATTTTCACGCTATTTTAATGAAAAGTTAGCGTTATTGCTGATTTTTCGCGATAAGTTTGAGCAAAAAAAAAATTTTTTCAGCAACTAATTAGCAACAAAAAAGCAACAAATTTTGGTGTTTTTATTTTTTAAACACGCTGATTTTACACCGCCATTTTTTTAGACCTCCTTTATCGATAAAAGAAACTAGTTCTTGGCTTATTTTCAAAAGGAAATTAAAACAATTACTGATGGAAAAGGCGTACTATACGATCCAAGAATACTTAGATGACAAAAATATATGAACTATAATGTACTTAAACTTAATAACTCGAATAACTACGACGCAATGTGTAAATATTTATATTAGATTTTAAGTATGACATTCTATTAATGACTGTTTAAATGTCTTATTATTATTATTACCATTGTATAGAATTAGATTGACATGAAATGTATTACCTATTGACTAATTTACTAATTCTTAACCTGTTAATTTGCATATCCAATAAGGATTAAGTATAGCGGCACAATAATTATACATTGTAACAACATCTGCATTGAACTCCTGTACTTAGCAAATAAATGATTTGAATTTGAATTTTAGAGTTGTAAAATCTTCATAAGTGGCAGAGAGGTGTTTTAGCAGATACCTTTTATCAGTTGAGTATAACTAAGAAAGTAATTGACTTGAAGTAACCTTGAGGTATACTGAATCTAACAAAAGGAATCATTTATACGGTCACAATTTTATAATATATTTATATAATGTAATTAATTAATAATAATAACTAATAAAATGATGATCACAATTGTATTAATGGTTACAGACAAATTAATGTATGTACAAACGTATGTTTATACATACACACACAGTGCATATACCAGAGTTTTATGGTTTATTGTATTATCATCATGCTATAGGGAACTTAAGTTCAAATATTTGAAGGAAACATTCTTCGTTTACTAATTCTACTTCAAAACTACAGAATATTGTCCTGTGTAAAGTAGCACTCCACTAGCCATCCGAGTTTATTCCTTCATAATTTATATCTGATGTGATGCTTTTCTTAGCGTCATCTACCTTTAATTGTATGAACTAATAATAGGACAGGTACACCTATGCATCTTGTAGTCTTGTTAAGTCTGTACTTGTAAAGTCTTAACAACTTATATCATATTTATGTCAAAACATTGAAGTTTCAATATGTTTTCATACTTACACATATGTCAAATTGATAACCTCGTTTTTTATAAGTAGGTCAAGTAATATTTAAATGTTAGAACATATTATACTCACTTGCTTTCTCATGTAAAGCGCTTGTTTTTCTTCTTTTTTCTTTATTTTCAAGCTGTTCACCAGGCCTTTTATGAGATGTTGTTTGGTCTGCAAAACAATGATAAATTATTTATCAGCCATCCTACTAATATTATAAATGCGAAAGTTTGTGAGTATGGATGTATGTTTGTTACTCTTTCACGCAAAAACTACTGTACGGATTTTGATGTAATTTGGAACACCGATAGTTTATACCCTGGATTGACACATAGGTTTATTTTCATCACCACATGGGTAAAACGGATTTAGATGAAATTTGGTATGTAGATACTTCAATTCCGGGAATAGGAATACATAGGCTACTTTTCATCATCATTATATTCATCATCAATCATCACCACGCGGTTGAAACCGTGGGACGCAGCTAGTAAGTACAATAATTAACAATTTTCTTTGTACCACTAAAGTCCTTATATAATCCTTGTCTAATACAGCAGTCTACAATAGGTCTGTATCAAACCATGAAAGGATAAAAATTAGCCTGCCAAATAATTCACTGTGCCCACTATTTTGAGACTCCTCTACAAGGGTAAGTCCTGCTTGGGATGGCCCTGCAACGGGCTGCCAATCTGAAATGATTAAATGTATAATTTTTTGCGCAAATTTTTTATCCATCTAAGATCCATTACATCCTAAATACAAACATATAAAGAAATACCTACTTACAATGGCTATACTTAGTTAAATAAAAAGCATATCGATTAAACAATGTCATTGCTTTAAATTTCTGTCAAAAATAAAATATTTTTTTATTTTTATTTCAACATAAATTAGGTTTTGATCCAATTATAACTGTAAGTCTGTCTAGTACAGAAGTCTGCGACAGGGGGTCATCCGCTTAAAAATATTGCTTTAGCTTTCGACTTTATTTCCGTCTTTTCGAACCTAAGATAGCTTCAATAATGAACTCTGAAGGTCGCCGTGGCGCAGTGGTTAGTGTCATTGACATGACTTCTGTGTCTCTGGGACCCATTTGCAAGCAAACATTTGTGCGATGAGTGCAGATGTTTGTCCCGGGACTTAGATATTTGTGTGTCCATGCCTCCCGCGATACAGAGAATCCTAGTGCGGGGGTCTGAGTGTAATAAGAAAAAACCTCATTATTAGTAAAATAATTATATAATTGATTTATTAACAGTTAATCAATTGTTTTAGTTTTTTTTATGTTTGAAAAGACAGAGAGAAAGTCGAAAACTATATCAATAGTGAAAGCAATATTTTTAGGCATATGGCCCCCAGGTCTGTAAATGGACGGTGAAAGGATAAAAATTAGCCTGCCAAATAAATCACTGTACACACCTTTATGAGACTCTTCCACAAGGGAAAGTCCTGCTTGTGGGCTTGTGGATGGCCCTGCCACGGGCTGCCCATCTGAAATGATGTCATGGATTCATATATTTTAAAAGCTTAATTAACAATTGTTTAAGTTTTTCTCAGAAAGTGTAGCGAGAGATGTCAGACTTATAGAATCAAGGCGTTAGTTGCTTTTTTTAAATAAAACGTTTTGAACTTTATCTAGAACTTGTCTCATTAGAATACTATATACCTACAGACACAGATCGAATTGTATTTATGACCTACAATTTCGACGTGAATGGAATGAACATATATTAATTATTTTGCACCACAACAAATTTACGTTTCATTGAAGACATAATTTAAATAATCTTAATTTTGTCATAACGCATTCATATTACAATAAACATAATCTCCTTTAAGCGGCGTCGGGGTTTTAGCTAATTTGCGCGGCTATTTGAGCTTTTCGAACAAAAAAGCATAAAATCGATTTTAGTAAGGCCAGACATGATTCTTTATTTCTGTGGTGTCCTTTTTGTATAATTACATTTTTGCGGCGATATAATAAGTTAATTTCCAGGTAGTTTGTATGCTCAACCTAAATCTAGCCTAGATGGCGCTACTGACGGTTGCATATTAGGTTCCGAACTGTCAATATATTTGGTGCAAAATCCTTAAAATATAAGTACTAATCATAACGGTACGTCAGACGCCGCACGATTCGTCTGATGGTATGCTATCACCGTCGCCTATGGATAGATGTAATAATGGAGGCAGATATATTACTATTCCTTTTTAAGACTCTGTTAGCTCTCTTTTTGAAGAATCTCATATTGTAGCTACGCTGGAACACTGAGGGAGGAAGCTCGTTCCACATTTTGCGGGCATAACGCAAAAACGATCGGTTGAATCGCACAGTACGTGACTCCCATGAGTCATTGTTATTTGGATGAGCTTTCGAGCGGTGTCGGCTAATGAGGTGGTACAACCGTGATTCCGGAACAACGTTGAAGTGTTCTTGCGCACTACTTTTTCTTCGTTACCTACAATCGCCGTTTGTTAGACACATTAGTGACGCGTTCACTGTTATTGCTTGTTAGTTTGTTTTTAAAACCATGTTTACGCTCCAAATGCCACAATACAAATAATATGTCTATATATATCTAATCAGTTAAACTATTCCTCGAAGCTCAAAAATGCTATCTCTATTATTTTGATTATAATTTAAATTTAAATAGCATAGAAAACTAACAGCATGGCACAATACATTGGATTGACAGACGTACAATTAATGTAATTGTAATGTAACAAACCGACTAGGACTCACGTGGTAAACACTGGAAAATAACTCTCCGACCAGTTTCGTTTTGTTAGATTACAATTATGGAAGAAACTCGCGATAGTTTTCAGACTCACAATTAATGTAACTAAAAGTTACACTTACAAGAAGATCAATTACGAGTTTACCGAAATAAATATAAAAAGAATCAACGAAGATTATGAATTTAAATATAATCATAATTATAGATTGTATTTCATAATGATTGAACTTAAAATAAGTTCAACAATATAACCTTTCACAAAGTTAGTGTGGTCAAGCACCTGTTTGAAAACTTTAACGATATCGTAAACAAAACTGGCAGGGCACTTTCTAATTCTAGGAGATTCAAAGACTACTAATTAACTGAGATCTAATCTATGAATCCACATTTGCAATACTTTACTGACAGACCAGTCCAAGTTCGTCGTACTTTCAATATCACATCCTCAAAAGCCGGTCTAGATTCTCAGATTTCACTTTAGAATTGAGCATGCGTTTAATTGATAACGAGTTGTTGTCTAGCTGCAGAATGTAAATAGGTACGTGGAAAGATTCCAAAACAGCTCAATCACACTAATATCATAAATGCGAAAGTTTCTATGTGTTATCTCTTCACGCCTTAACGGCTTGATAGATTCGAATTGATTTTGGAATGCATAATGATTAGGTATCTTATAAGCTGGATTAACACATGGGATACTTTTGATCTCCAAATAATTTATGGTTTCCTGGTACGGATAACTAAGGTAAAAAACCGGAGTCAGCGCGGGTAAAACCTTGGAGTTTTCAGCTAGTAATGTGTATAAGTGAGGAAAAAGATCAGGGAATACAAGATTATAATTTTATATTGGGGTCTTACGTTCCAACATTAATTGATTGTGTATAGGTAGTATTTATTAATATTTAATAGGTAATATTTATTAACTAGTATATCGGTCAAATGCAAGCTTGTAAATCTTTAGAAAAAATGTCGATCGGCACATGAAACAGAATTACTGATCTTATATCTGAAAAATACTGCTGGTAGCTAATTTAGATAGTTTAATTTCTACTATTTATATATAACCACCTAATCTTTTTTCATCGGCCTTTTTATGAGTGGTATTTTTGATATAGTCGGTGGACGTATTCAGTATTACCTATATATCTACTATCATCATCATCATCTCAGCCATAGTATGTCCATTGCTGGACATACGCCTCTCCCATATAGGATGGGTTTGCCAATACTTGCCACTCTACTATATGTACATTATAATATTTTTTTTATCCAAACCATGATTATATAAAGAATAACCCCCTTACTTATAAACGTTGAATAACCTCTGAGTAGTTATTCAGTGTTTTGTCTTTGTCGCTTATATGACAGTTTGACGTTGAAAGAACGGAACAAAACACTGAATTACTATTCGCAGCTTATTCAACGTTTATAAGTAAGGGGGTAAGTTTTTACTACTTTGTTGTAAATCCTATGGAAAGGGGTAAAATTTCTTTCTTTCTTTCTTTCTTCTTTCAAAATCTCAGTGTTAAAATTATATGAAACATGTTAAAATAAACGTTATGACATTATAAAACATCAAATGAAGATACACATTCATATAAATTAAAATAATAATGTAGTTATCAAACCGCTACTAGTGAATAAATTCCCAAAATGCTGCCAGCATTGCTGCGTGGAATAAAATCAAAAATAAATAATTAAATTTAAATGTTAGTAAAATTATGTTTTAACATTGAGCCCAGAACAAAAGCACCGTTGCATTGACACAAAAAGGTGACAACTGCATTGAACGAGAATCGTCCAAATGGCGTAAATTACCATTTCGCGGCCTTCTGCTGATTCGCTGACAATAGCGGTCTCTGACCCGCCGCGTGCATTACATTTTAAACCAACTACCCAGGGACGTACGAAGGGGGCTAACCAGTTGAATAAAAACAAATGTACGAAAAATAAGAGAATAAAACTTTTCTTTCTGTGTCTGACTGAGCCTTGATGAGTCTGTATTCTCTTTTATCAATAAGTTACAACAACTAGATTTAATATTAAAGACAATGCCCGAAAAACACCAACGAAATAAAATTCATAATAAATAGTTTTTGATATTGAGATCTGTTATTTATGCTTGTTTTCTCAAATAGTATGAATAATGAATAAAATAAAATTGACCGAAAGTGAGATCAACAAAAAATATGCAGTACCTTATCTTATAAAATTTGGCAATATTTTGTCATAGACCAGTTATAGTTCAAGAAGCCAACTGCGGCGGACACACTGTTACTAGCGCACGATGCCAGCTTCTCTTGTTTACATTACTATATTATAAATGTATAAAACACGGGAGTTACTCACGTAATAAGTCAGAGGGTTCCGACTATAGTTTCAACCACATTCGGTGGTCTTTTTCAAGGAGAATACGGGGCGCTCGCGGACGCGGTCGCGATTCGCCTAGTACTGTAACTCCCGTGTTTTATACATTTATAATGTGTCAAAACCACGTCAGTTTTAATAACAAAATTACTATATTATATTCGAAGTTGAATTAATAGTTAATATAGATATTTTATAGATAAAATGTTACTAAGTATGCAAACACATGTTTTATGCAAATAAATATTTGATTGATTGATTGATAAAGTGTAATTGAAGTAGTACTAGAATTCAGGTACTGAAAGTAATATATTTTTTTTACATTTAGAACCGAATGAAAACAGCTTGTGTAGGTGATTCTAGCGGGATATCAACTTATTTAATATAGGTTTTCTGGAACTTTTCTTGCAATTGTCAACAGGCTTAGAACTAATGCAATATATTTTACCGTGAAATCAAAACAAATCATTTAAATGCTGTGTGTATGTCTAGAGGCCTCTAATTAATCGTAAGTTCTGTATAGGAGCGCGTCCTATATACATAACGTATTTTAATTATTTAAAGTACATACGTTCTCAATTTTATACAGTAAACTCAATACATTGCACCGATTAAAATACCATCAATCTTGCCCCTCAATCCTTCCTATATGTACTCTGGATTCGAATTTAGAAGCGTATGCGGCGTAAGCGCATGTACTCTCTTGCCCACGATCGCGAGCTGCATTGCTATTGCTGCTATTGTTCAGGGCTGTCAGTTCAAAGTTTTTTGACCGGACATTTTTTATTCTATAAAAGTAGTTCTGTCATTCTTATGACTGCTAGTTGTATCTCTATTTTTTATCACATAATATGTAGATTTGGCCAAATGTATCGCCTACCACCCTACGATTGAAGATCGTTTGACATCATTAAACAACAAGGTTTATTTTTCCGTGAATCTCTTACATTGTTATACAGATTTAGCCTTATCGCTATTATGATTATAATTTGATGACTATACTTACTAACATTAATATCCTGCCATGTATTGTTTAATACTAGTTTGAGTACGTGATTTCTAATGCTGCTTGGATCTTTTCAATGATCTAACTTAATTTATTTATTTATTCATAACAATAAGTAACATAACCGTTGTATTTTATTGTTTACTAAAAACAACTGTAAAACTACAGACACATTATTTTTTTTGATATCCCCAAAAATATTGATCTACAGCCAACCCTAGTTTAAGTTAGTTAAGTTAAGTTAGTTTGTTAAGTTTAAACCCTAATTTTTAACCCAGATTAATTACCAGGCTATTCCTAGGACTAGCCTAGAAATAGCCTGGTATTTAATCTGCGTTCACGCACGGTGTAACTATCAGCTGATTTTAAATCCTTTACTTTATAAAAAAATATATATGTACTAGCTGACCCGGCCACGCGTTGCTGTGGCCAACACGTGGTAATTATGCTGTTAAAATGTAGCTTATATGACACGTTCGTAGATTTACCATAGCAGCGCCATCTATTGATTACTTACTCAACCCAGTCGAAAGGTATCGACATCTGTTAAAATCATTTGGAGTTAACAGATATCTGTGACTGTCAAATAATAACAGACAAATAATTAGCAATAAATTAAAATTGCGAAAATTAATTATAAAGTTTTGATCAATGAAGCACAAATAAGTAAAAAACAGGATTAATTTCACTGTATTATCTTCATTATAATATGAATTCAATTTACACTTCAGTCTAAGTAACACGTGGCCGGCTATGCTAACACCAAGTATTTCATTCACAACAAAATAAATTTAATTAATTTTATAACGTCAACAACACGTGGTAATTATGCTGTTAAAATGTAGCTTATATGACACGTTCGTAGATTTACCATAGCAGCGCCATTTATTGATTACTTACTCAACCCAGTCGAAAGGTATCGACATCTGTTAGAATCATTTGGAGTTAACAGATAATTGTGACTGTAATAAGTGTGCTAATAATTAGCAATAAATTAAAATTGCGACTATAACTTGAGATTTAAACTATCCTATCTCTCAAGTTGGATCGAACTGCACATGGTGTGCGAATTTTATTATAATCGGTTAAGTGGTTTAGGAGTCCATTGAGGACAAACATTGTGACACGAGATTTAATTATATTAAGATTAAACATGTTTGATTATTTAGTAGGTGCTTCTTAAATCATTTTTTTTCTTTAATATTAAAAACTAAGCTAGTTCTACATAAGTTTTTATATTGAAGACCACTAATACAAAAATTAACATTGTTATCAGGATATTATCATGTATTTCATTTGATCGATATGCACAGTTGCAGAACTTTAAATCAACGGCAAGAAAAATAAAATAAAATCAGGTGCATTTTCAATTATGAATTCGATCTAGATGATTCCTACACATGAACCAATCCAGATTAATTATTAATCTACACGGTCGTGAAAATTGTTAAATATCATCATTTTAGCTATAGGACGTCCGCTGCTGGACATAGGCCTCCCCCATTGATTTTCACAAGGACCGGTTGCAAGCGGCCCGGATCCAGCCCTTGCCTGCGATTTTAGTGAGGTGGTCTGTACACCTCGTCGGTGGCCGTCCTACGCTGCGCTTGCCAGTCCATGGCTCAAGAACTTTTCAAACCAAACAGCCATCAGTTCTTCGACCTATGTGCCCTGCCCACTGCCACTTTAACTTGCTAATCCGCTGGGCTATATCCGTGACTTTCGTTCTTCTACGGATCTCCTCATTTCTGACTCGATCGCGTAGAGAAACCCCGAGCCAGTTCCGTTTCCGTCAGAGAGTTTCAGTTCCGTAAGTCATGACTAGTAGCACACACATAAAAATATGTAATAATGAATAAACAGACTTAGACACCATTTTTTTTGCTTGAGAAATCCCTGGGTACACACCCCTTTCCGGGAGAGACGGAGGTGGTTATGTCGGAGTTGCACCAACTAAAACCCCCGGTGTTCCGTCCCAACGCCTAAAACCGGGGCCACGAGCACGCTTTCGCATTCATCCGCGGCCGCGGCGGCAGACTTAGACACCTAGGGTAACTGTCTTTTCATGTGTCATGTGTAAGTATTGATACATTAACGAATGATTCAACTTAGATTGAACTGATTATTATCAGTTAGTAAGTTATTTTTTAAATTGAAATCTTTTAAGAACACCTTACTAAATGATTATAATTACATTACCATTTGAATGGCTGACTAAACTCGTAGCATTTAACGTTACTAAAAGATGGACCTGATATTGCCCACGGGAAAAAACTGACACAATTGCCGGACATGATATTATGTAAGTTTTGTTTTTCAGTAAGATCGTTGTAACCTAAATAAGGAGTAAATTCACCAACATTAATTCATTTATTATCTTATTGTTTCAAAAAAAATAACACTCGCTTAATATATTAAAATGAACCATTTTTTTGCTTTGCACCAAGAGCAAATGACCGGGCAGCAGTTATTAATATCGAAGGCCTTAAGAACTATACAAATGCTCACCGGTTTTCTTTGCAAAAATTAGTATTAGGGATCATTCTATTTACGAATGTGGTATAGCTGAAACATTTTTAGATGACTTTTAAGCTATTGCATAGCTTCTATCGTGGGCCTTGAGCGTGGAGACTGAATCCATAAATCCCGTAACGAAAATAACCTAACACCCCCCACTCCGACCGGCACAGCGGTGATACTTTTTAGTTTTGCCATCTATCGATGAATAGCAGAACATTTAATGACTTTTTTGAAATATCACGCTTGTCTGTTTAGTTCAGCAACTCGCCTCTAGGTGGCATTGGTTGTATCGGCGTTACTACATAAATTATTGATATATTAATTGCATAAGTTATTGAAAAATGCTACGCAATAGATTTACCGCGGCAGTCCCCGAGTGCCACACGTCTTTTTTTTTGTCGTCCGAAACTTTCTTATTCTTTATAATAAATGAAATTATAAATAATTATATTCCTCGACCCATAATTTTGATTCTCTCGCCCACTTACTTGTCATAACTCTTTTTATTAATATTTTCATCAATTTCGATATTTCTAATATAATTTATGAATTAGACAAACAATTATATAATTATTTAAGATTACTTTCTTTTTTGACCACTATTTTGTATATATACCGCACATGAATCTCACTCTGACACTGACAGAATATCGTCAACTCAACGATAAACGTCAAACTTCAAAAGAAGAAGAAGAACTATACAAATACTTATCGATAGTCAACCCTAGTGAATTTCTAGTGCAGAGCGGTCATTATTCAGCATAGCCAAGTTTATCTTTTATCAACGAGTGATATAGCTTAGCATAAGAGCGCAGCGAGCCATACAATAAAATAGCTGATCATGTATTTATGGCCTTATACGCGGAGAGCGTATAAGGTATATTATGCGTTGTTAGACTTTTTACTGCTTGTAAAAATGTTAAGGAATTTTAGTACACTTTGAGATGGAATTTGTAAAATACAGCACTGTACCGTCTGTATGTTGTTTATAGAAAATAGCATTTTCAATCTCACTTATATTATTGAAAGTTTCGATGGATGGATGGATGGATGGATGGATGTTTGTTACTCAATCACGCTCAAACGGCTAGACAGATTTGGATGAAATTTGGTATGTAGATACTTCAGGTCCCGGAATACACATAGGCTACCTTTCATCATCATCATCATCACCACGTGGGTAAAACCGCGGGGCGCTGCTTGTAGGATAAAGAATGAGTATAGTTTGAGCTTCTTATATCCATATTAAATGAAACGCTGAGCGCTTTTACGTTTCAAAACTTCTCGATGACGTCAATTTATTTCACTTTAAGCTCCTCAGACTTTTACTTATAATAAAATATGTACTATGAATCAACTATTTATTTATTTATGGAAGACCACCAGCTTTTGATCTTTACAATAATATTTGAATAGCTTCATGAAACCAATTAATGTTTTAATGATTTACAATGACTGTATATAGCAGTCTTACGACTGAAATTGGAGTGCTGATAAAATGTATCGATTATTGTATGTATCAATTTATTTTATATATTGTTTCAGATAATTTAATATTATCTCTGGAATTCCAGATTGAGACAGAATCAATCCACCATTGATATGGTCGATCCAGCCTCAATGTAAAACATCATCACAAATTTTTATTCTTTAGTAATTATAACTTTGAGGGTCGATTCATCCACGTCCGTAGGAGAGCACCCCAAAAATCAGAAACCCTACACGTGACCCTTGGGTGGTGCTAATCGGATGATTTACCGGTGGTAGGCTTCGGCCGCGGTTGGTGACCACCCACCGGACAAAGACACGGCACCAAATGGCGACCATGTTCAGCCGTGATGTCCGGTGACACCAGTAGGAACAAACAGGTCGGGACAGTTGCTTTGCTTGCTATGACGGTCTTCGACACTCTTCGAGACTGCCGTATCGGGTGACTAATCGCGGAGGGTAGCGGGATCCGAGGCACGGTGCACCGCTGGCCGACCGCAGGTAGCTGGGGGCCCAATTAGTGACCTAGCCACTCACGAAAGGCTGCCCCGCCAACTGACGAAAAATCCCGGGATGCGCCATCATGCCGGTCGGCGACCGGATGAGAGGGCCTGATGGACATCCCCGGGGGGGCTCGGGCGTCCCCGCAGTCTCCAGATTAGTTCCCCAATGATTCGTGTGGTCTCCTTGTGAGTCCCTTGTCTGCAAAGTAAAGCCTCGTTCCACTGCTGTTTGTTCCACCAATTCACTCACCCCCAACATGACGAGAAACAAAAATGGAAGAAAGTTTACACAGCGGCTGCACTCCCTCTCGTTAAAAGTGCACCTCTCTAATATTCGAGGCTTGCACTCCAATATCGTGCCAGTCCACTACCACCTAGAGACTGAAAAACCGCACCTATTGTTTCTCACGGAGACGCAGATACGATGTCCTTCCGACGTAGCCTACCTTTCCTACCCAGGCTACAGCCTGGAGCACAAATTTAAGCCACGCGCAGGCGTGTGCTTATACACTCGGGATGACATTTGTATTAAACGCCTCCGTAATCTTGAAGACTCCAAACACAATGTACTCTGGGTTATGGTAGACACAGGTTTGGAGAAAATTCTCTACGCCTGTGTTTATCGATCGCACGGCGGGGTTCAGGAGACGACGGCGCTTACCGAATATCTCAGTGAGAAGGCGGATTCGGCCCAACTGAAGTATCCGTCGGCTCAACTTGTGCTTCTGGGGGACTTTAATGCCCACCACGAGGAGTGGCTGTTCCCATACCATAGCACCGACCATGCTGGGAGAGAGACGCGCAAACTTGCTCTGTCGTTAAATCTCACTCAGCTGGTCCAAGAGGCAACACGGATACCCGACGTTGATGGCCACACCGCCAATTGCTTGGACCTTCTACTGACAACGGATCCAGACCGTTACTCAGTGTCGGTGGCTCCACCATTAGGTAGCTCCGACCACTGTCTGGTGAAATCTGTATCGTCATACTCCCCGCCCGAGCCTAGCCTTAAAGGCACGCGACGGGTGTGGCGGTACAAGTCAGCGGACTGGGATGAAATGCGGTCCTTTTTCGCATCTTACCCTTGGAAGCAAGTATGCTTCTCTTCTAGCGACCCTTCGACATGCGCGGATGCCGTGACGGATGTGCTACGGCAGGGTATGGAATATTTTATTCCATTTGCCGATATGCCACTGTCCAGCAAAGCTCACCCATGGTTTGGACCAGAATGCTTTCGTTCTCAGACACAAAAGCATCAGGCATACCAGGCATGGGTTGATGCTCGAAACCGCAAAGCCAAGGATATTCGTGCCAAGAAGAGAGCCTTTAACAAAGCTGCCAAGTCCTGCAAGAAGGCTCTACGGAAGGCTCGGTTCGATCACATTAGCCGAATAGGGAACAAACTTGCTTCGTACCCTACGGGTAGTAAAGCTTTTTGGTCCCTAGCTAAATCGATCGAATCGAACTTCTGCCGCTCCTCATTTCCTCCACTGCAGAAACCTGATGGATCGCTAGCCCACACTGCGGAAGAGAAAGCAAATTTATTTGCATCTCTCTTTGCAGAGTCTTCACGTCTTGATGCTGGTAGCGCAGCCCCACCAACTCCGCTGAATGGATGCGAGACGATTATGTCAAACATTCGCATTCGACAAGTGGATGTTCGCAAAGTGCTACGTAATCTGGACGTGAATAAAGCAAGTGGTCCGGACGGTATTTCAGCGCTGGTCCTAAGAACATGCGCGCCGGAACTAACTCCAGTGTTGACACGCCTTTATCGGCTCTCTTTTGAGGCGGGTACAGTACCAAAAGCCTGGAAGCTTGCCAATGTACAGCCAGTACCCAAAAAGGGTAGTCGTGCTGACCCTACTAACTACAGACCGATTTCGGTCACGTCCATCCTCTCCAAGAGTATGGAACGTGTTCTGAATACGAAGCTCCTTGCATACCTAGAAACACATGAACTCCTCAGTGATCGGCAATACGGCTTTCGTCGAAACCGGTCTACTGGAGACCTTCTAGTATATGCCACTCACATGTGGAGCGAGGCCATAGAGAAGTACGGAGAAGCGCTCGCCGTTTCCCTTGATATTTCTAAGGCCTTCGATAGGGTTTGGCATGACAGTCTCATTGGTAAGCTTCCCTCTTATGGCTTGCATGAAAGACTACGAGTCTGGATATCGGACTTCTTGAGGAATCGATCGATTCGAGTAGTCATTGATGGCTGCTCTTCCGATCAATTGGCTATTAATGCCGGGGTTCCTCAGGGGTCGGTTCTCTCTGCAACTCTTTTTTTGCTGCATATTAACGATCTGCTGAAACCCGGTACCTATGGGTATGCAGACGACAGCACTGTTGTAGAAAGTTACATGTCCAGCGCGCGGGCTAGCCATGCACAGGTCCAGTCACTCAGAGAGGCCATGGTCGACCGTATGAACTTGGCTCTGCAGGCAGTTTCCGACTGGGGCGATGCCAATCTGGTCAAGTTCAACGCTACTAAGACCCAGGCGTGTCTATTCTCTGCCAAACGGAGTGAATTCGAACGGTGCCCCACTTTCCGAGATGAACCCGTTACCATTACCGACACTCTGGAGCTTCTTGGCGTCACACTGACGCCCACGTTGAATTTCGGGAGCTACATTGAGTCCAAAGCTCAATTGGCTGCCAAAAAGTTGGGTATTCTTGCTAAGGTCAGACAGTACTTCACGCCGGGGCAGTTGCTTAATCTGTATCAAGCACAAGTCCGGTCGTGCATGGAGTACTGTTCCCACCTTTGGGATGGGTCAGCCAAATACCAACTAGAAGCTCTGGAGTCAATCGAGAGGCGAGCCAAAAGAATCATCGGCTGTAACTCCTTGGTTGAACGTAGGCTTCAGAGCCTTGAACACCGGCGTAGAGTAGCAAGCCTATCGGTTTTCTATCGGGTGCATTTCGGAGAATGTGCGCTGGAATTACACAATCTGATTCCACCATCCCCTTTCTATCATCGGTCGACTCGACGTACGGCAATTCGCCATCGTTATATGGTAGATATACCACCTATACGCACGAAGCGTTATGCTTCCACTTTCTTAATGCGTACTGCCAAGGAATGGAACTCGTTGCCCGAGTCTGTGTTTCCCGATATGTACAATCCTGGAGTCTTCAAGTCGCGAGTGAATAGGTACCTTCTAGGTTTGCGTGCTAAATCCTAGACAACGTCATCACTTAACATCAGGTGAGACAGTTGTCAAACGCAAACTTATAATATATAAAAAAAAAAAAAAAAAAAAAAAAAAAACTTTTAGATACCCAATATATCAATCATTCCATGTAAGTAATAAATAATAGTTTAAAAAACTAAAAAAGCTGGTTAGCTAGGTTTCGAAGCGGGGGGAGCGTCGCCTGTCAAACTGACGATCCCCAAAAACAGCTTGTGCTTCCGGTGAAGGTCACATCAACACCGTTATAAAATTCCCAGCATGGTGGTAGGGTACTGTCGAACACCCGCCTGGCTAGCTACCAGCCTCAAGTTTGAAAAAAACTGTCACGAAACACATAGTGTGCTCAGGCCTTGAGCCAGTAGTCCTTGAGAGCCAGAGAGCATTCTAGGTCTAGCGTGATAACATCTTCAACCACATCGTTACTGACCATCAAAGGAGATAGTGGTCAAACGCTAGATCTATACAGTATAAAAAAAGCCTAACTAAAAAATAGTAATCTCGCGATCCTAGTAAGGATAATAGGAAACACTATTTAATTTATTGCATTTTCATCGATCCATGATAAGTGTACACAGAATTAAGTTGAGTAACGGGATATTTTTAATGTATTATTGATATTTTTCTCTCAATATTTTGGCATTGCAAACTTTCAAATTAATCCGACGTTTTGAAGATGAAACTAACATACAAAGATTCCTTTATATAGATACAGGTGAACATAATAAAAGAGAGTTAAAAACAGTGGGCAGTGAATTTCGCAATGAAAAGATATTTTTTAGTATGACCTGACAATTTCGGTAATCTGAAACTCATTACTATTCATACCATTATGGCGGCATTACGACGCTAGTATATCGCCCTATTAAACTATATAAAATAAAAATTCAGTCTTAGTTTTTTTTTACCTGGATAAGATCGCAGGTACGGGCTGTATGCAGGCCGCTTCCAACCGGTCCTTGGGGAAATCAATCGTGGAGGCATATGTTTAGCAGTGTACGTCCTATGACTGAGATGATGATGATATTTTTTATTTGTTTAGTTAATGTTTTACTTCGTTATAACAGAATAAGAAATATAATACAGCTAGAAGTGCTTTAATTTTTGTAAATGATACACAAAATACTGATTAAATATGACCCGATTCAACGGCCCCATTTCTCACACGCGTACAGTGTATATTAAATTAAGTAGATCAAACTTTACACGAACGTACGTACACTTTGTATTAGGGGAACTTTGTACACTAAGAAAAATACCCCCTCAGATGTATATGGAATAAAAGAATCAATTCTGGCTGCTAGTGGAGTGCTACTATAGCCTAATTGGTAAAGTAACAGGAGGGTATTCTGTACCATTCTGTCAAGTAACACTAGATGCCAAATTTATCTCTTCAAATATTGTAGCCCCCAAGCATGACGCGAATGCAATGAATCTCTTTTTCAATGGAACCTATTTGCTGAGTTGGCAATTCTCGCAATAGTTCAAGAGAAATTCAATTAATTTGCCTATCGTGGTAGTCGTGGTAGAAGTAAATTTATTTGTTTAACATTTTATCCTACATTCTAAAAAGGCTTTATCGCAAAAATCTCGTATGCAGGCAATGTCGGTACTTTCTCCCTCGTGAAATAGAAAACGATGTGTCAACGACACTTAGCATTCAGGGCATTAAGTCACATTCGTAAACATTCGTTTAGTCTGATTTTGGTGCTTGCTTTAAACATAAAGATTTAGATAATGTCATTTTCGTATACCATGAGAAACTTCATGCCCGATAAATACGACACATGCCCAAAATAGAATTAAGTCGCTTTAAACTCGTGCCTGTCAGACATACATATGTCAAATAAGTGCTTCATAGATTTGGCGATAGACAATTTTTATTCATCATCATCTCAGTCATGCTGCTGGACATATGCCTCCCCCATTGATTTCCACAAGGACCGGTTGGAAGTTGAGTTTTTGGTCATCAGCTTATTTTGAAAGTCCTACATATGTAGCAGAATTGTTAAATACCACTTATAAGAACAGTTCATGCCGATTAATTCTGATTGCACAAAATTTATTTAGATTTTAGTAATATTTAAAATTTAGGATTCGTGTTGTCCCGTCCCTTCTGCCTGTAAACACCCGCGAGCCTTAATGCCGCCGGCACTTGTTAAACCCTTAATTTGGAACTTTGCACACTACGAGTATCAGTCACCGATGACAATCCAACACTTCAATAGTTTGTCCCATTTTGCTCACCAGAGTACGATTAATTAACGTTTTTTATATCCGATATTCAGAATGTTTGTGTCTTTGTAGCGTTTTTTTTTTTGACGTGATAACGTTTTATAAATTGATGAATGCCAAAATGAAAAATAGTAACGGTAACATTCCTGTAACGTTCCACCTAAGTTTTATCTAGATCTAGATAATATAATCAAAGTCAAAGTCAAGGTCAAAATCAAGGCCAAGGTCAAGGTCAAGGTCAAGGTCAAAGTAAAAGTCAAAGTCAAATTCAAAGTCAAACTTCAAAGTCAAAGTCAAAGTCAAAGTCAAAGTCAAAGTCAAAGTCAAAGTCAAAGTCAAAGTCAAAGTCAAAGTCAAAGTCAAAGTCAAAGTCAAAGTCAAAGTCAAAGTCAAATGTCAAATGTCAAATGTCAAATGTCATATGTCATATGTCATATGTCAAATGTCAAATGTCAAATGTCATATGTCATATGTCAAATGTCAAATGTCAAATGTCAAATGTCAAATGTCAAATGTCAAATGTCAAATGTCAAATGTCAAATGTCAAATGTCAAATGTCAAATGTCAAATGTCAAATGTCAAATGTCAAATGTCAAATGTCAAATGTCAAATGTCAAATGTCAAATGTCAAATGTCAAATGTCAAATGTCAAATGTCAAATGTCAAATGTCAAATGTCAAATGTCAAATGTCAAATGTCAAATGTCAAATGTCAAATGTCAAATGTCAAATGTCAAATGTCAAATGTCAAATGTCAAATGTCAAATGTCAAATGTCAAATGTCAAATGTCAAATGTCAAATGTCAAATGTCAAATGTCAAATGTCAAATGTCAAATGTCAAATGTCAAATGTCAAATGTCAAATGTCAAATGTCAAATGTCAAATGTCAATGTCATACATGATTATGTCGTTATCACGTAAATCTATCGTCCGTAAACCGACTTTACAGACAACCAATTTTTTTAATAATAACTACTAGCTGCGCCCCGTGGTTTTGTCGCGTTATTGATGATCACGAAAAGTAGCCTATGTGTTATTCCGGGAACTAAAATATCTACATACCAATCTTCATCCAAATCCGTCCAGCCGTTCTGGCGTGATTCAGTAAAAAAACATCCATTCATCCATCCATCCATCCAAACTGTCACATTAAAAACCAAGTAATTTTATAAATATGAAAGTTTGGATAGATGGATGGATGGATGCATGTTTGTTACTCAATCACGCCAGAACGGCTGAACGGATCTAAATTAAATTCTAAAATATTCTAAAAAAATACCCATGTTGCATAGGTATAGATTATAGTTTGGAATAGCACACGGGCTACTTTTTATACCTGTAAAATGTATGATTCTCGTGGACAAATTGATGGAATGGGAAACCGTAAACCAGGCGGGTGAAACCGCAGGGCGCTACTAAATTATAATATTAGTGGGACTAGTAGCGCCCCGCGATTTCACCCGCATGTATTACGGTTTTCTCGCTTCCTCAATTATCCCGCACGAGACTATATTTTTTTCCGGCATAAAAGTATCTTATGTGTTAATCCAGGGCTTAAACCATCTCCATACCAAATTTCATCGAAATCCGTGTATCCGTTTAAGCGTGAAAAAGTTACAAACATACATACATACACACAAACTTTCGCATTAAATATATTAGTAGGATAGGAAGACTAAGAATGACACATTGTAACTATTTGAGCAAGTTTGTAACCACATTAGACTATAATTTCAACTAGCTTTATATATTTGTAATAAAAACAGGACGTTAATTTATTCCGTTTAAAAACCGCTGACATGAACAGCATACATTAGTGCGCTGTTCAGGTTGGACGTTTTTAATTAGGGTTCCGTCTAAAATGTTATTTATATTCACGAGGCAAACTGTAATTACTAAAAAACCCGTATGAAATTTTAAGTACTCGCAACATAATATTATGAATAAATTGCTGTCATATTCGTTATAAAATCGGAGAGGATGATTCATGTAAATGAATCATCCTCGGTCAAACGTAAGCTGATAACCACTACAAAAAAAATATTGGCGCCGGTTGTCTACAAAATATGTAAACAACAATTGTGACAAAAGCAGTGAACATAAATTCATTTAAACTTAAGTTAAAACATTGGCTCATCGGAAACACTTTCTAGATTGTTAATTTGTTAATTTTATACGTCACACTTTGACAACTAAGAAATTGTTAGTTCTTAAATATATACTGTAAAAAATATAAAGTGACTTTGTTGCGCTTTTAAAGTTATAACTATTGTTATAACAATAGTTATAACATGATACATTATTAATTGGGAATTAATTATTACTACTATAAAATGAATTTGTATAAGAACGATATCTAATCTCATACCGAAATAACACAAGATTATAAACATCAAAAACAAAACTTGAATGTCTTTACAGGCAACCCATCGAAATAAATTTCAAAAAATTACATTATTTTACAACTGTTCTATGGACAACTGTA
Organism: Apeira syringaria; assembly: GCA_934044485.1. NCBI lineage: Eukaryota > Metazoa > Arthropoda > Insecta > Lepidoptera > Geometridae > Apeira > Apeira syringaria. The sequence continues at coordinate 1,954,699 of OW203683.1, read as the reverse complement.
TCATAATGTAACTTTTTACCATTAAGATACAACTTCATCTGGGCCAAGAAGGTTGCAATGTTATTTTTCTACATAATCGTCGGTTTTCTATTCAAATTCAAATTCAAAATCAATTTATTCCAGATAACAAGATCCATGGGTTAGTGGCAAATATTACCTTAAACTAGTGTTAGTATTCATTACACTTACGACATACTTCTAGAGACCTAAGTATAGTTTATGTCTACATCATCTAAGCATTAGCTGTACAAAATGCTTGACTAAAGGAGCCGCTAAATCTTCCGCAATAATCTTCACAAGACCGTTATTAGCTGCACTCACTCTGCTCCTTAAAGATGCTACCTTTTTGCGAATTACGGCGTGAAAGCCATCAGTTTGGTATTCTGCAAACATTTCAGAGGCGCTGCAGAACCGAGGAAGTCCCAATAGCATCCTAAAAATGTTGTTGTATTGGATGCGAAGGCAATTGTAACGTATGCTATCCCACGCCTATATAAAAATTAGGTAAAATATCACGTGCAAGACATAAACGTCGATATTTATGGGACCTTTAGAAATTAGATATTTTAAACTGACAGGAAACCAAAAAAATATTTTTTGTTCTTAGCAAAACTGTGGGAAGATAGAAACAATTGAACCTTTCTTAGTACTGCGAAAGGCGACCGCTTGGAAAAAAATAGAAAGGGTCCGGCTAATGACTTTCCATGAATTGTCTAAAATCCCCAAGGGAAAACCCAAGGACGGTTTAGCACATGTTGGGAATGGGGTGTGATCTTTGTTAACATAGTAACCAATCAACCAAACTTAAGAGAAGAAAGAAGGCGGGGCTTAGAATTCAAAGAACGGGGGGATGCTTTCCGGCTCCGCTCGCTTAGCGCGGCTTACTAAGTTAAATCCGGAACTCGGGAGTGAGCACAGCTCAATGCGCACACGCATAGCCTAGTCTGAACGAGTGTTTGATTTTGTTTTGTTTGAAGTTTATTTTCTTTAACAAGTATAGGGTAATTCTTTTAGTTGTGAGTATAGATTCGTTAGTCTTGTATCAGTGTAAGTTCTGTAGTTTGTTTAGTGTTAAATTCTAATAAATTTGTTTTAATTCTTTAGCTTAATTAGTGTTGAGTAAATGTAAATTCAGTGTTAAGTCTACGAGAAGGGGGTTGCTGATATTAAAGCTAAGTATTCTTAGTGCTTAACTCTTCCTACGGATTTTCCTTTTCTAAACCCTAGCAAATAATAATCAAAACGGCAAATAATATCTTTCTTACGAGTTTTCTATAAAATCAATTTAATAATAACATGTTAATTGTAAATATTACTATGAGTTTGCTAATTTTCTGTAAATCTTTCTTTTAAAATCAATCTAGTAATCATGTTTAAATGATATTTTATTAGATAAAATTAGAGGCTTAGTTAAATCTTAATTGATTAAATCTTAATGCTAAATTTCATCTAGATTTTACTTTACACCGATTGAATAGTACTACGGAGCCGATAAGTTTTATTAAGATCTTTAAACAGTTCTCAATTTCAAATAGAAGGAGGTAAAATGCCGTATTAAATATACAATACTAAGTAATCAATTTTAAAATCTATATAAAGGAAAATTTTATGGAAGAATGCTTTAAATTTTATTTCTCTTACCTTCTTCTGACTCCTTTTAAATTTAAATGTGTTCATGTGTTATGATAATTTATGTAGCAGGTTAATTATCACCGAGATTATGTTGATACTGTATTGGCCAATACATAGGAGAATATATGATGTTTTAACTACCGACATAATACGATACGTAGGAGGACTTATTATATATATTGATGATTTAGTTATTGATATGATACAATACATAGGAGGATATATGATGTTTTAACTACCGACATAATACGATACGTAGGAGGACTTATTATATATATTGATGATTTAGTTATTGATATAATACAATACATAGGAGAATATATGATGTTTTAACTACCGACATAATACGATACATATGAGGACTTATTATATATATTGATGATTTAGTTATTGATATAATACAATACATAGCGAACGAGGTGAACGCGCGCAACGTTAGTCGTTTCCGTAAGCACGTGTACCGCTGACGGCCCGCGAGTGCCGCTAGGTAAGGCACCCGGCGGAGCTGCTGACGGCGCCGTTGGGCGCTGTTTGCGATAATGGATACGATTTTCAAAGAGCACGAGAGTATAGAGGCGAATCATGTGATTTATGAACAGGGTTCGTTAAGTGAAGATGATATGATAACCGAAGTAATAGATGATGAACTAAACGAATACGAGAAGTTAGAGGCAGAAACACAGAAGAAGGCGACTAAAAGAGATAGGGAAGAAGACGAAGAAGGGGAGTGGACAGTGGTGCAAAATAAAGAAAAGAAGTACAAAGGAGAAAAGGTTGAAATGTATGTAACTTGCAACGAAATAATGCCGAAACAATTTGCGCTGGCAAAAATACTTAAAACCCACAACATTACGAACATCGAAAAAGTTAGGTATATTAATCCTTACAGAATTCGATTGGACATATCCTGTGAGTCAAGTGCGGAAAAACTCGAAAATTGCCAAGAACTTATTAGCAAAGGATGGAGATTCCAAAGAGCCATGGAGGTTAATTTATCCTATGGAGTTATTCGAGATATTGACATTGAAATGACAGAGGACGACATCCGTAAAAGTATTACCTGTCCAGAACCCTCTGTACTTATATCCGTGAACAGGCTTACGCGGCGTAACTCAGAGGGCGATGGCTGGAAGCCGAGTGAATCAGTCCTACTCACTTTTAAGGGGTCCTTCCGCCCAGCATCTATATCAGTAGAGGGACTGAGAATTAGGGTTGACCCCTATGTGTTTCCCGTTTCACAATGCTCACGTTGTTGGAAACTGGGCCATCCAACAAAAAGATGTCCTACAGCCAAAGTCGTATGCCCGAAATGTAGTGACAATCACGCTAATTGCGAAACGACTAACTTTAAATGTGTGAACTGTGGCGGCCAGCATATGGCCTTAGTACGATCCTGTCCAGTTTACTTAAGGGAAAAACAGTTAAGAGAGTTGATGTCCGAATTCAATTGTACTTATCGTCGTGCTTTAATGATGTACGTACCCATCAGTAAACCAGAACAAAACGCCATATCAGAACACAAGGTAGAAATTTTGGCCCCCACACCGGCCGGAGTAGTTCCAGATACACCCAGACAAGGATTGTCTTATGCAGACGTGCTCACTCAAGCGACTACACGTAAAAACATAAGTAAGATTAAAGAAGTGCCTCAACCTCCTAACAAACAAAAGCGGCATAAGAATCCTGATTATTTCGAGTGGGGAGTACCTTCGAGCGATGACGCGGCATGCATTCGAGAAGATACACAAAAAGAAGAAAGTAAAGAAAGAGAGGTGAAATTCAGCGAGTTGTTAAGTAGATTGAGAGAAATTTTGTTTTTAAAGAGTGATACAATTCCAGCGAAAGTGCAAAGTGTTATTAAGTGTTGTTTAGAATGGATTATTTTAGTTGTCGTGGAAAATATTTCAGACTGGCCAACATTGAAGACAATATTGGATTTTTTTGTCTCCTGATGGATCACGCCACTAATATTATTAAGCTTAAAATTATTCAGTGGAATGCCCATAGTCTTCGACCCAGATTAGTAGCCTTAGAACAATTGTTACACCAAGAGAAGATCCACATTGCTGCAATCAGTGAAACTTGGTTAAATCCCCAAAGCTACCTAAAGGTAAATGGTTACAATACATATCGTAATGATAGACAGGACTCTTATGGAGGAGTAGCATTATTGGTTCATACTTCCGTTAAAACGCGCGTTTGTAATATCAGCAGTATAAATAGGGGTATTGAAGTTTTGGCAGTTAAAATCTATAATTGTGAGCATATTAAATATATATTATCCGTCTACTGTACGCAGTCTGTGACCACTAATAAAACTGACTGGGAGCATTTGCTTAGTTTATACGATAAAAAAACAGTTATCTTAGGTGATTTTAACGCCCACCACAAAAATTGGTCATGCAAAAACGACTCCAGAGGCTCTCAAATATACGATGCCCTACAAGAAAGCAACTTTATCTCCTTAAATAATAGTAATAGTCCAACTCGCATAAAATTAGTCGATAATAAATTACAACAGACATCTCCAGACTTATCGCTAGCAACAGTCGATATCGCAATAAAATTTAATTGGTGTACCTTGAATGAAACACTAGATAGTGACCATCTAATTATATTGATCACCACACATTTTGCACAAAACACCGAGTTCATTCAATTGCGTCGTAATTATAAAAAAGCAGACTGGAGTTCATACAGAAAATACTTAGAGGAACGTTTTAGTAAATTTATATTTAGTGCAAGCAACCCGCAGCAGTCATACGATAATTACGTAAACTCCATTAACTTAGCAGCGGATCGGTTTATACCGTTTATTAACATTAATTTAAATCCCAGCACTAACTTTAAACCGAAATCGTTTTGGCAAACTACCTTATCCAAACAAGTAGCGGAGCGTCGTCTAGCGCTCGCGACATTTCGCAGAAATCCTACGCCTGAAAATTTAGCAAAATTGCAGAAAAAGATTAGTGATACTCAGAGGGTAATACGTCAAACTCGGGATAAATCATGGCGTGACCATTTTTCTACGTTGAATGGCACTATCACTCAAAGCGAGATGTGGCGAAAAATGAAATGGTTAAAAGGTTACAACACTCCTCGTTCTCAAATCAGTAAAAAAAGTGCCACTGAACTCTTGCGTAGTTTGACCCCCGACTATGTACTTCCGCAGGATCCATACTTCACATGTGAGGAAAATATTTTAGATACGAGAATTACAAGTCAGGAGCTGGATAGATGCATGCGTCACAAAGACACTTCTCCCGGCAGTGATAAAATATCATATTCTATGATACAACATCTACCTGACAATGGAAAAACACTTCTACTTAAGATATTTAACATATGTTATTCGACTGGCTTTGTACCAGCGCAATGGCGAGATGTAACCATAGCCCCGATTCCTAAACCAGGTCGCGATCAACAGTCTCCTGGATCCCTCCGTCCCATATCTATGATCTCTTGTTTATGTAAAACCTTACATCGCATTCTTAGCAATCGACTGGAATGGTTCATTGAGAAAAATAACCTTTTATCTCCGGACACTACAGGCTTCCGAAAGTGCCGCTCCACCTTAGACAACCTTACCAGCCTAGTATCGCAAATACAAACCGGATTTACCAAAAACAAAATATGTGTTGCAACTTTTATAGATATAGAAAACGCATACAATAACGTCGACATACACAGCTTGTTACATATAATGCAACAACTGGGGGTTAGCTCTAAAATGTGTAGGTATCTATGGAATTTTTTAAAAGAGCGCCACTTAATGGTTCAAGTAAATGCATACTGTTTCAGTAGAAGTACGTGTCGTGGCTTAGCACAGGGCGATCCATTCTCCTCCTTGTTATTCAATTTAGTAACAATCAACATATGTAAAAACATAAAAAACTGCTTCACCTCACAATACGCGGACGACTTCGTGCTATATATAATGTGTGACAATGTGAGCGAAGGATCGACTCAACTACAATTAGCGGTAAACAAACTTGTCGAGTTGCTATCTATAATCGGACTTAGTATTTCTTCAACTAAAAGCAAGGTTATGATATTTAAAAGCGGATATCGAAGAGAGGTTGTCGATATTTCGGTAGAAGGGATTACTTTACCGGTAGTGGACCACGTAAAATATTTGGGACTGTGGTTGGATCGGTCATTGCGCTGGGCTAAACACATCAATGAACTGAGTGAGAAAACTTTAAAGTTGTTGAATATTTTCAAAGCACTGGCGGGATCTAGTTGGGGCATACATCCGAGTAACTTAAGACGCATATATATATCTATGATTAGAAGTAGGTTAGATTACGCGAGTCCATTGTTTGCTAACAGCTGTCAAACTCATTTAGGTAAAATAGATAGGATACAGAACCAATGCATGCGCATCATCGGTGGTTTTGTAAGGAGTACACCAATACACGCAATGGAATGCGAACTCAATTTACAGCCGTTGTGCCATCGTAGGTATTACCTTGCTGGCAAGTTGTGGTTAAAAAGTAAATCCTTTTGCGATAATGGAATAATTGACATCTTAGATAATTTGAGTAGCTTGTGTCTAAACTTTAATTGGAGACGTCGAAACAAGCCGTTATTGGCGGTTATTAACGATTATTTTAAGAATACGTCTATATATTCAACTCAACAATTAGAGATGTTTTCTTTGAGCACCTGGGTCAGCAATGTGGATCTCTCGTCAGTGTTGGAACCTCACATTGCATATATTGATAAAGCAAAAAATAAGTATCATACAGGCGAATTAAAAAACATTTGTATGAAGTTTTTGAACGAAGTCTATTCTGATTTTTACCAGATTTACACGGATGGGTCAAAGAGTATAGATGAAGGCAGTGGTATAGCCCTATTTGATCCGCAGAATAAATTAAACATCCAATTATGTGTGAAAGTCAATATATCTATTATGCATTTAGAGCTAATTGCAATAGCAGAAGCTATATCTTATATTTCTTCCCTTGAAACCGGCAAGTACGTGATTTTAACGGATTCCAGAAGTGCCATTCATCATCTGGCTCGATGCACCTCGAACATTCGAGGCGCACCGATTGCCTATAGCATTTTGGAATCTCTCCGCAGACTAGCAGAGGATAACAAAAGTGTTAAAATACAGTGGGTTCCTTCTCACACTGGTTTACCAGGAAACGAAGAGGCCGATCGCCTTGCTAAACTAGCTGCTACCGATGGAATACCGTTCACTTGTTTGCCATTATTCACTGAGCGCCTGCACTTGGTCAGAGACAAATGTGCAAAGATGTGGCAGGAGTACTTTGATGTAAGGTCCCTGTCCAAGGGCATTTGGTACTATACTATTCAACCTAATCTGAATCGATCGCCGTGGTTTGTTGGTTCGTACTTGTCTCGGACTGATATTGTGACCGCCCTGAGACTTCGGTCCGGGCACATTCCACTCAACAGTTACGCTTTTCTGATGGGTAAGTCGAGTACACCAAACTGTGACGAGTGTGGCATGTTGGAGGATGTGTACCATGTTGTAGTGGAGTGTGTGCGGAACGAAGCGGAAAGGGTGACATTTAGGATAAAAACTAATATAAACTTGTATGAAACCGGTAAATGTAACAGCATTCTGGCGCATCCTCTGTCAGAGGAAGCCAGAATGTTATATAAACTAGTAAAATTAGCACTAAGTCGTAGGTTATAATTACATTAAGACTTTGCCTATGAGGATGGCATGATCATGTCTGATCAAATCCTCTATAATCTAATAAAGAAATAAAAAAAAAAAAAAAAAATAGGAGAATATATGATGTTTTAACTACCGACATAATACGATACGTAGGAGGACTTATTATATATATTGATGATTTAGTTATTGATATGATACAATACATAGGAGAATATATGATGTTTTAACTACCGACATAATACGATACGTAGGAGAACTTATTATATATATTGATGATTTAGTTATTGATATAATACAATACATAGGAGGATTATTATGTATATTGATGATTTAGTTATTGATATGATACAATACATAGGAAGATTGTTATATATGATAACGATTATATTACTGACATAATACAATACTCATTGACTCGAACTCTTTACTGAATATTGGCTTTAGGCGTTACTATTTGGCAAGAAGTTTTGATGAATCTAAATGAATGTTCTAATCCAACGTTTATTAACGTATGAGTTGATGGTTTCATAGGAACCTTCTGTTTTCTGGAATTTAAGCATGTACAACCCGCAGAATAATGCTTTTGTCAATCAAACCTTACATAAGAGACTAGGTAAAACACTACCTCTGATCAAGAGAGACAATCTTTGTAAATAACACATGATGGAGAGGTCATTAACATAACACGATGGATTACTCACTATTTATATATGTATTCTCATTTGGATTTTTATGATCTGACTAAAGCCGTCTTAGGTCGCTCATGAATCTGCTCGTGAGTGCGAAATCGGGCTTTTTCACGTTTATATCAATTTCAAATGAATTTATTAAGTATTATATGTACGAGATATCAAATGATAGTACTGACGAATGGTTCAGAACATGTTCCTTTTCCTGTAATATCAAATGATATAATGACGCGATTGGTAAGATCAATTAATTTGATCTAGCTCTAAAAAAATTTACAAAAGAAAGAGCTGACCTAACAAATATGACCTTCTCAAGAGAATAAGACGATTATTCAGCCACAACATTATATTCATAATTTGGCTATAGCTCGAAATGATATTTAAAGAGCTTTGTATTCTAAAGTATATCTTTAGATACATGAAGATATTATCTATTCCGACACCACTTGCTTTATCAAGTAGGGCACATCTTGGCCTTTTATAAATCGGTATTCGACGATGCAAAGTCACTTTATTCATACCACACACAATTTTAAAGATTCGTAAGTCCTTTAAGGCCAATCTTTACTCGCAAATTGATGCGCAACGAGGGAAAATCACCCATCCGGGTTTGATATACGGTTGTTTAACCAAAGGATCTTCACATCGCAATAATGCTGGCTTTGTTAGAATCACCATGTGTTTATTTAACGCCAAACCCATTTCTTCACAAAAACACACATAACTACTACCTTGTACGCTCTTAGCTGAGTGCTACATTGACTGCATGATAGTTTGACCATGTTTGATAAACTTATGTAAGGTGCCGCTTATTAGCATAAGATAACCAAAACTTAGTAATAAGTAAGTCTGGAAAATATAAGATTCTATGAAACCAAACATACCGATTTTACATAACATAATATTAACATTTAGCAGTTGTTTATAGTAACGCGGACAATATTCGACGACATCAATATCCGACGACATGACAGACAACTCTGTTTCAGGATTATTATATCAATGGTTATTTACTATAAACTTACTAATAATAGATCAAGAAATTGACAATAATAGACTATATAACAGCATATAGCTTTATTCTAAGATTATTGAAACTATAATCATCTACTTCTTTAAATGAAAATTAACGAATTCAGAAACTGACATAATTTATATATATTTCATTGTTAGTTCTTATAATTTATCTAGCGATAGGAAAATCGAGGATTAGTTTAGCAATTTTCAATTCAACCTACAGGACCCTTCAACAACCAGCCGGGAGGGCTGTATACTTCGAGGCAGTGCTTTCTTGAAGATTTCAGGTTAGATGCATGTTTTGCCAGCTTACATGTTCCAGCCTAGGATCTGCTCACTTATTTTGCCACTCTAAATTTGAACATTATTGTATTTATGTCTCATTATTTTAGGGTCATTTCATTAGTTATGTTTCTTATGTAAATGCATATGTGACTTTTATTCCAGCACGGCAAACGTAATATTAAATAATTGATATAGGAAAACTTAATTAGTCATTGTAATCGACGATCACAGCAATACTATAATTTCTACTACGTAATTATAAAAAAATAACTCCATTCATCTTAGAACTTCGATAGTTAGTTTGATCAATTAATTAGGTTTTAGAATTGATTAAAGAACGCGTAAATTGTTAGGTTAGACTTCGCGATATTTTAGGTGTTACATTAGATACAAGGTCTGAGAAGTTCGTTATATATTATTATAAACTATTTGGGTCAATAAATAAATAGGGTCTCATCACGCATATAATTATACATACTTTTATAGATTATTATGAAAGGCAATATCCTTATCAACAGTATCCTTAAGGTCATCAGTCAAAAAATGCCCAAGGTAATTAAATTTTAAAACTCTCTGCATATTGACACTGTTAAGAGTAATTGTCGGAGTTTCTACGGGACATTTACCGGCGGCTCTAAAAATCATGTACCTACTCTTATAAACATTATATATTAGACCATGTTTTGCGGCATATCCCTCACAGACCTTCAACAACTCCCCGATGGCTCTTGCCGTTGGAGCCAGCAGCACCATGTCGTCAGCGTAACTGATGTTATTAATGGCAACGCCACTCACTCTACATCCGACACGCATGCTGCTGAGTTCAACTATGAGATCATTTATGTATAGGTTGAAAAGCTTAGGTGAAGTCAATCCTCCCTGCCTTACCCCACTTTCCAAGCCATACGGTTCAGAGAGTGCATCAGCCCATTTTATTACATTTTTCTGACTCGTATACCAAAACTTAAAGATGTTCACGAGTTCTGATGGTACACTCCGATCCTTCAACTTTCTCCAGAGCACGTCATACGAAACAAGATCGAAAGCCCTTGAGAGATCGAGGAAACAGGCATAAACCGGCGTTTTGCGGCTTGTGTAATAATTAACAGTATGCTTAAGAACCAGAATAGCGGTTTCGGTAGAGAGTTTGGGCCTAAACCCAAACTGAGCGTCATGCAGTTCTATGTACTGTTCTAAACAAGAGTTAAGCAAACTGTCCAGTACCTTAGCCGCAATAGTCGCCAGGGAGATGGGGCGATAGTTTCCTCTATCTGAAATGTCTCCTGACCTGTTTTTAACGATAGGTATCACTGTAGTTTTCATTAACTCAGCCAGTAAATATGAGTGGCTAATACACATCGTGTAAAACATGGACAGGACCCTCGGTAGGTGAACTCCCGCATGTCTAAGGTGTTCGACGCTAAGCCCATCATGTCCAGGCGATTTTCCTCCAGTCATGTTACATATAACGGCTTTGACCTGACTAGCCGTAAAACTATGTAAAGGCTGCATCCCTCGACGTACGGGCTCAGCATCGCTGCACCCAGACGATGGACCCAGTGGAGAACTTACATTAAAATGTTCGGTGAACATATTTGCAATCTCTCTTGGATCACTTTTCCCATCAACAGTCAACGGGAGGCTCGGCTTGGTATCTAAATTTCCTGTTAACTTCCAAAATTTACCAAAGTTGTTTGCTGCTCTATGTTTAGCTATAATGTCCATCTTTATCTGTTCCTGACTGTTTTGGCACCACTTTAGACGACTTTTGTATATTTTACGTGTCACACACATCTGATTGTAAGTGATACCAAAAGAGGGACGACCATGTAATACCCAGCTGTGATATTTCATTCTTGCCTCTCGGTGAGATTCTTGAACATGCTTGCTCCAGCCACACAGAGTTTTCTTCGGTCTATACAGTAAAGTCCTGGCTTTTGTTTTTACAGCTGCCTCACTTAAGGTGCAGACAATGTCAGAATACATTTTATCAATGACTACTTTATGGTCAATCAAACTGCACGACCCGTAACTGCATTCCGTAAACTCTTGAGGGAAGTCAATTGATTTTAGGGCGACGTTACATATGACATTATAATCGCTAATTTGACATTTATCACGCACTCCCCACATTAACGCATTACGAGGTACCGTAAGTGTTACAGACTTAGGCCTTACAATTTCTAGGTTACATTCTATGAACAAAGGCAAATGATCTGAGATGTACACATCATATTCAATACCTACATTTACTATAGTTTTCCACGCCGACTCAGTGACAATACAATGGTCTAACCAGCTTGTTGTACCGTGCGCATCGCTGACAAAAGTGTAACTATTTGAATCTAGTCCTAATTTTTCAATGTCAGCACATAGCCATGACTGATCTAAACAAAAGTTACTAAGTTCTATATGAAACGGCTCGTTAGGATGAGCGTTAAAATCGCCTAAGATGTAAATACACTCGACGTTACTACTAGCCTCAATTGCACTTATTTCGCCCAGAATCTCAGCAAAAATGGGTAGATTGTCTTTTAAGTCCACCGGCATGTATACCGAAAACACAATGAAGGTACGACCACCAGATGTTATTTTGATTGCAGCTAGCCTAGTGTTGTTACATTGTATCACAGAAACAGAGTGGAAAATATCCCTCCTCCAAAGAATGGCCACCCCCCCATACGGTCTACCGACAAGAAGCCCTGCCGATGTATCAACCGCCGACTTTCCGGTATATTCAAAACTCTCACATATGGTACCAAGGATAGAAATGTCATGAGGAAGTAGCCACGTCTCTTGTAGGGCTACTATGTCCGACGTCTCACATATATTTCTAACTGTGTCAATTGACCTTTTAACTGACTTGCAGTTAAAACTTGTAAATTTACAGTTCTTATTTGTAATACTATCCATGTTCAATCAAGTCGTTGACTATAACCTCACTTTTTGATTTCGTTCTGTACATAAAATGAACAAAACGTCGAAAAGTTATGCCTTCTGGCCATAATTGTTCATTTAAAAATAATTGTAGCTTGTGTTTAGAGACATACAATTTATATGCCTTATATTTCTTAGTCGATTTCATATTGATCATTTTTAAAGTTACCTTTTCATTTGTTTTTTCTTTAATATAACTAATAATGTCGTCCTCGCTCGAATTGACACTAACATTTGATATAAATATGTAATCGTGTCTGTGGACGCGGCGCAATTTGCATGAGTGATTTTGGCGGTAAACGTATACAAATAAATCGAAAAATAATTAATTTTAAGTTGATTAAACTATCTTTTTTATGAGATTATATAAAGTAATGTATGAAACTGCACATAATTTGGTCTTAAAGCACTCGTGTAATGCTATAAAAAAGTCCACATATAAGTCCTACAGCTCATTTTTTAAATTACACTCGTATTTTAAGAACCCTTATTATGAAACAGTTTCATAAACTACTATATATTGTCACATCTCATTATTGGCTGCACAAAACAGAGCTATGCATGCCACAGGAAATTCAACTTTGTAGAGTATATTCTTGTATGAAAGATTGAACTCTATTCCTGTGACAGACTGAAGAGCTCATTGATCCATTGCCGCATGGATGCAGCTGTAACCGCCTTAGTATTAACTGACAATTGCTCAGGTATTCAGGTCACTGATTGCGTGCATATACAGAGCTAAGGTCTAGTGTATCAATGCATTGTACAGCTGGAATAGGGATGTGGCCCACTTGAGTTTGTGCCTGAAGGTTGACGGAGAGATTCATGAGCTAGATTCATGCGTAACATCGTGCCTTGCTGCCTCGCCCGTGATGATACCAAATTAATCCAAATATGCTTTTGAGGTACAATAAATAATAAGTTATTTCCTTTTTTTTAAATAAATCGACAATACGACAGTATTACCTTGGGATACCGGCTTAGAATCGTTACCGTTAAAAGAAAGCTCAGGTATAATAAAGCATAAGCATGACAAATTTTGCGCCTTAAATAATTCCGTAACACAGAATATGAGAATTTTAATCCATAATAAATAGTCTGCCAATATAAAAGTCAATGCCTTAAGTTATTTATATATACTTCTCGAACACTTAACACATATATTTTATACTTGATCCGCGCATTATTCATGTTGCGGCAGGCAGGGACACACACAACGACGTCACAAAAAATATCCAACACCGCGGACAAACACCCATGCTCAGCACATAAAATGTTTGCCTCTGCCGGGAATAGAATCCAGGGCCCAGAAGTCATGCGGCTGACGACTAAGCTTTCATGTTCTTTTCGTCCCATAGAGTCTTCGCTTTAAATAACAAAAACTACAAAAAAAAAAACCATTGATTAAACATTATATTTTCAATATGCTAACATTCACACAAAGTAAAGTTACAAAGTTAGCAAATAAGCGAAAAGGTTGCGCTTAGATCCGCGTGTGGTATTTTATTTTATCAATAAAATCTACACACCAACGATTCTCAGAAATAAGGTGCCTTATGCAAGGCATTGCATAAAACCTCTGCTTGCTGCCATCTAGATAGATACAATGTAAGCCCTATCTTTCCTAGTTTAGATACTTTTACCGCTGATTCATAATGAAAATACATAAGTACATAAATATTTTCTAAAGAGCCTGGCAACTCAGAATACAGAAAAGTATCTACACAAGTAGTGAATTCGCATGATACAGGAGAGTTTAAAACTACTATTATATGGAGTACTCTGCCCATCATTCGCATAGTGATACTGTAAATACAGTAGAGGCAAACAGGATTACTCCGAGGATTTGAGTTTTAAAAGTTCTCTATGATTGCCATCATCCAAATAGTTCTAGGACTCGTAACCGTGAATGTGACGTTAAACGTCCGGTTAACGAGATGGTTACCGAAATTTATCTCCGGCCAGTGACCAAAGTCTATGTACACACAACATTGCTTTACACAAACATATCCAAGTGCACGTCGCACTGATAACAGAGCATTTTTTTCATTAGCTAGTTTCAAACTCGGCGTTGCATCGTTGTCGACCCTCCCTGTGTATGGCAATTATCTACGAGTCAAGGTCACACTGATTCACTGATCAAACACAATTATTTTCTATAGTAAAAATAGTATTCAGAAAATGTTCTATAAAATAAAATGTACGAGAAAGGTGACCAAAGTCGCGCGCACAGCGAGTGCTATCGATTGTATAGCCATGTCCGTATAAAACACGGTTCTGGTGCTAATGGAGGTTCCTAGTTACCGAAGTTGCCTCAAGGAGTTTGTAACTGTTGGTGTGGCTATAAAATAAGCGACGATCAAATTAGAAACCTCATAAGAAAGCAATTTATGATGTGTGGTGTGATACTTACTACGCGTAGGTTTCACGCTAAACCCGTACAAATATTATAAAACTAAACATGGTCTTTGCAAGACGGAAGTATTAAATTGAAAATGCGATCACACTTCTAAGTTAACAATATCTAGTTTCTAGATTAAGAACGTGTGTTTAAACACTTAATTAACTTAACTCTCTTAACCTAACGCTATCTCACGTTCGTAGTCTTAATTTATTTATCATACATAATTTCACAGCTTATACATAAGTTATTAATTATTCATAAGCTGTAAGTTATTATAATAATTATTATATTTCCTGTTTAAACTGTAGCGATGGAGCGTTTGAGTACTATCTCACACACGGTCAGTGATGATGTGGTTGAAGATGTTAGTACGCTAGACCATAGACCAATATACCTCAGTATTTTGTATTATTGTAGTATATTCGTCTATGGCTAGACCTAGAATGCTTAGTGGCTCTCAAGGACTGCTGCCTGAACGACAGTTTTTTAATCTTGAGGGTGGTAGCTAGCTTGGTGGGTACTCGAGAGTAACTAACACTACGCTGGGAAATTAATAACGGTGTTTCACCGGAAGCTCAAGCCTAGATCTATATTCTAGATAGAGAACCAGCGTCTGTCAGCTTGACAGCCGAAACTCCCGCCGCTGAGCCATCCTCGCTTCAACGCCTTCAATAGAAGGCGTTGAAGCGTTATAATAATATTATATTACAAATTACAAAAGTAGGTAGTGATCTTGTTGCGAAGTACATACGCTACTAACTGATTAGGCAGTAAATACACATAACTAAATAAAATATTTGTAATGTGCTTATAATAATAATAAATTCAAAATCTTCGTAAGAGCAAACTGAGCTTACGTATAAAACTATCTTCTTATATATTACAAAACTAAATGCTAAATATTAATCGCTATCTTTGTGGCCCCACAATGGGGCATGTTCCGTGTCTTATCTTCACGTACTCGGGTATTCAATTTAAGCCTTTATCTAGAAACGTTCACAGTCTAACACCAACAAATAAAATTAAACGCCAACGAACGCCGCTTAAGCGGCTATAAAGCAAATAATTGTTTACAAAACGAAATAGATAACATCTTCATCTTATAAAGGAAATAAGATAAATTGTTTAGGTTTGGTGGAATTTGCAAAATATATAAGTTCGTTTATTAACATGTAATAACAAAGTTTAATGGATTGTATAACTTCCAAATAGTGCTAAGTAAAATTTATGTCATTTCTAGATTATAATTTTAGGTGCATAATTTTACGGAAGTGAATCTTAGCCCAAAATGCCTCTTAGTCTTAAAAGGTTAAAAAACCCTTTGATTCAGCAATGTAGAGAGCTTATTGCTGAAAATTACTTTAGAAATGCGGAAAAAGAGAAGGCCCTTAAAGCCATTTGGATTCCCTCTATTTCACTCAATCATTTTCACTTTACGCTTTATAACCTACCAGTAATACACATTCCCACCCAAGGAACACCCATTTTGGAAAACAAAGCAAAATGAAAATCTTCTTTATCTACACTTCTCGCCACAACTACTTTATAGATTTAGGAAGAAAATAAACAATAAAACGCTGCTTGAAATCCGATAGATGGCAACTAGATAGCGTGGTAACATCCGTCGGAAGACGGGTTCTTAATGATTGTAAATTATATTTAAAATATTACTCTCCACTGTAGGGACTCCAGGGTCCGTGCCGTTTTTTAACATAAAACTTAATTCATAGATTTACAATTTCATAGATAAGGCAAATATATTTTACGTACAGTAGTAAATTATTTTATACAGATAGGCTTTATTTAATTTTATAACTGCCATAAGTAAAACACAGTTATTACCATGGCATAGGCTTAAGTTGAATTTCACATAGTTTAATTAAAATTGCATTGCTAATGTTTGTTTTTTCAGCAGTATGAGGTGCCTGACAATATACCTTAAGATAGTTTTTTTTTTTCAGACAGGCACAAATATCTAAGGATGTGTAGTTTAAATAATGATCATATTCATAAATATATTCGGTAAAATCATTAGTGAACAGCACAATGTCTAGAGTTGTCAGATAGCGCTAGAGTCTCCAACATGACCTACCTAAGCAACTAAGGAAACCAACGGTTTAACGAGCCCTTGAAAACACTGTATTGTTGAAAATACCACATTAGTGGTATTTTAGTTCAAGCCTTTGATGGGTGATCATTAGTTCACCCATCAAAGGCTTGGACTGTTTAGTTTTAACTTTAAAACATGAATAGGTATATTTCTCAACGAGCGCTATAAGAGCGCTTCAATATACTTCTTTTTTCAATGAATTACGTGTGCCGATTCACACGCGTGCGAATTACCGAATTCAAAATACTTTTAGCTACAATTCAGTTTCTTTTTTTCCACAGCGGCAGCCTGGAGCGAAGGAGCTCGAGACGCTACCTGTCCAAGAATTTGCGGACCAGGCCTCCAGGGGGAGCCAGTCTGCGCCACGGATGGTTACATTTACCCATCTCTTTGTTAGATGAGGAAGAAGACGTGTGGAAAAGGTAACATCCATTTTTCTCTTCAAAAGGATTTCTCTTTTTGTCCATATTTTTTTATATAAGTATATTTAACTGTCATAAAGAGCGCTAATTGGCGACTAAAGGATAGTTCCCAATTTGAAATTCACCCAACCTCAATAAAGTAATATGCATTATAATGAATATAAATAACTAATAATTATAATTGTTCCATTAATCGTTGCGAAGTTAAGACTTTCTCAAAAGATTAAAATGACAAATGAAATCACCTTAAAATATATAATAAGCAATACTGAACGTATAACTTTGACGGTCGCCGTGGCGCAGCGGTCAGAGACATTGACTTCTGTGTCTCCGAGACCCTGGGTTCGAATCCCGGAAGAGGCAAACATTTTCTGCGATGAGTGTAGATGTTTGTCCCGAGTATTGGGTGTTTGTGTGTGTCCATGCCTCCCGCGATACAGGGAATGCTAGTGCGGGGGTATGAGTGAGATAAAAAAAAGAAAAACACATCAACAATAAACGGCTACAAAAACCTGCATGTTGGTCTAATTATAAATTATACTTTTGAATTACAGGTGTAAGGCTGGCACAAGATCAGGGCTCCTGTTCGCGTGCTCAGGGCTCCAAATGTGAACACCGGTGCACATCTGAAAGGGATCCAGTATGTGGCACCAACGGGAGAACGTATCTGAACAGGTGTATGCTGCAAGTTGAGATTTGCAGGTATGTTCCAAACATGGACACTATCAACTGTGAATGGAATAAAACGTAAAAAAAGAGAGAGCTGATGACGTAAAAAGCTAGGTTTATATAGGATCGTAGTCCTTACCATTTTATAAATAGACAATTTTGAGTTTTTTCTGCTTACATGTTAATGGCCTAAATTCCTAACAAACTTAAAAAAATACCACTTTTACGAGAGCAGTATATAAGTCTTGATTGAACAAAATTTTATATCATTTTTCCATATTTTTTTCACATTGATGATAAATTATTCAGGGGACCCATTTTTTTATATTTTTTTTATTTTTTATTTATTTAATTGGTTTCCTTTCCTTTGGATGGTCTCGGCGGTGGTCCTTTGGTTTCCCAATTCACCCACCCAAGTTTAAACTTAAGCTCACTAGAATATAATTAACAATACTACAAAATATACAAACAATGAGATACCTAAATATTATAACTTTTCGCGGTTACGAAAAATGCGCTTGAACTGTGTTTACACCTAAAAAAAAAGGAATAAGTAAAAAAAATAACAAAACTAATTATCTTATGTGCCCGTAGTCTGTTTTCTGTAAAGTACATTTTGTAATGCTTTAAATCAACACGCATTAGGATTCATCCCGCCCCTTCTCCCTGTAAACACCCGCGAGCCACTGTAATGTCATTGGCACCTGTTGAACCCTTAACGAATCTCACGATGGTCGTTTTGGTATCGATTCCAGCCCCCGCGCCCCGGCGTGCGCGTTTAGTGTGAATACAATCGTTTTCAAATGCTACTCCTTTCTAACCATAGTTTAAATAGTTTTCTAATTTAAATAGTGGTAGGTTAGCAGTAACCGCCTTACCAGCTATCACCCACAAGTCTTAAAAACAGTTACCAAACACGACAAAGTGCTCAGACAGCTATCGTTAAGAGAACATTATCTAGGTCAGGATCACACCATCGACCACATCGTCAAATTTAGATTGTATTACATTAATTTAGTAAACGGATAGCCAGTTAATAAGCCCTATTATGCTTTTCGACTGCAACACGTTATGTATATGTATGTAAGTACATATATTGTTAATATTCGACTTTTAAATCGGTGGTTGCTATTTTGACTGATGCCTTACTAATTTATTTTTTATGGAGCAACGATGGGTCAGTGGTGTGAGCGTCGGCTCTCGAACTGACGGACGCTGGTTCGAAGAAAGGAAAAAAGGAATTTTAATAATGGTGTTACCGGTTGCTCCCCACACTATTAAAATTAGTATGGTGGTAGGGTACTTACGAATACCCGCCCTGAAAGCTACCACCGTCCAGTTTGAAAAACTGTCACTAAACACATAGTGTGTTTAGGCAGCAGTCCTTGATAGCTTGTAAGAATTCTAGGTCTAGCGTGGTAAAATCATCGAACACATCGTCACTGACCATCGGGTGAGATAGTCAAATGTTAGATCTTTACAGTATATAAATAAAACATACTTTTAACCGCTACAAAGTCAGTCAATTTACTGGTTTGTTGGGGAAGTTAGGCTAGCCTTTTTAGCAAAGATATTTATTTATTTATTTATTTATTTGTAATAAAATACTTGTTGCACTTACAGTTGTTCACCAAATCGCACAACAAGTCACACACATCAACACATTTACATAAATATATCTGATATGATCCGTCGAAAATACTTTTCAATAGTACTTCTGACTGTTATTATATGCAAGAGTACTGTTTTCAAAAAAGTCTAAAGTACTTATGACTGATTTTGAGCTTTATTTTTTAATAAGTAATTTTAACCAGTTACGAGTTTTGAGTGTAATATATGTGTAATATGTATATCTCAAAATCGGTAATATATTAAAATATATTTGAATAAAGCGCACGTTAATTGTGTACATAACTGCTTAATCTTGTTTAAAGTTAATTAACTTAGGTACCGTTTCCAAAAGATGTTGCACCTCCTTACTCTCATAGCTTAAACGAGGCATAAAACATCGAGATTATGTTGTAAAACGAAAGCGCCGTTACCCATACAATATAAAATTTCACATTTTATGAGTGTACCCACCCACTGCAGCTCTCTGACAGCTCTGTAGAATACTAATCAGAAACTGACATAAGTTTGAGGAAAGATCAGAATTATTGCTTTCGGGAAAACCATCACGGATGTGGTCTGGCTCTCAGCCAGTTTGAGCTGCACTTTCGTGAAGACATTATGGTGTGCAATGTTTAGTGTCAAGCTTAGCTGATTGCAATCTGACGAATGCTTATTACAGCATCAGCTACATTCCATTGAATAGTTTTTTTTTTCATGAGTGATTAACAACCATTCCGCCGCCAGATGGTAAGCGGTCACCGGTGTCCATGAACATCTGAAATACCATAAATACGTCCAATGTATTGCCATAAAATAGGAGAGATCCCTCTTTTTTTATAGCTCTTACATATAAAGTACCTTATAAGTAGAAAGAAAGGTACGTTCTCTATTCAAAAATTAGTTAACTACGGGTGGCGATTTGCGGAACTAATGTTTATTGTGTCATAATTCTAAATATATTCCGTTGTTTTTTGGAATCTATAAAAATATCAATATTGGTAGGGATCCTCTTATTCAACGAAACTAAAATTGTGTAAAGTCAAGGCCCTTATTTTATTTGCGCTAACATTCAAATTCGTATAACTCTCTACAACGCCATCTCTAATATGAATTTTAATACAATTGTTAGCGAAATGCGGTCAGTTTTAGTCAGCAGCAAATAATTTTATTCACGTCTTATTATAACTAAAAGTACCCGCAATTGTAATAGAAACATCTAATTATAGTTTACGAAAATTATAGCTAATTATAGTACACGAAAATTACTCATGTAGTAAGTCAGAGGGTTCCGACAGAGAATACGGGGCGCTCGCGGACGCGTTCGCGGTTCGCCTAAGAGCAGTATCATACTAATTTAAGCATTATCGTAACAATTTAAAGACTAATATTCCAAGATTTAAATTTACTTTAGTTAAACAAGAGAATTACTACCATTATCTACAGATATTGACGGAGATCCTTACATACGTCAGGATGACATCAAATGGTGAGATTAAATGTATGTATTTTCTCCCCTCCCCAATGGAGAAACGACGAATCTATTGTATCGTTTTCTGTAATTAGGCAATATTTTTTCGTGATAGGGTTGGCATCGGTCTCTCTCACCTGGGTGCATGCAACAACATCAGCGCCCACAGGGAGAACTGCCCGGTGGACTGCTCGCAGGCGCCGCTTGACGGCCCCGTGTGCGGCTCTGACGGCAACGTGTATAAGAACACCTGTCAAATGAAACTCCTCACCTGCGGGTAAGTCTGTGTTTCCGTATATCTATAATCTGGGTTCTTCCAGTTGGTCTTCCAGTTAAGAGTGCGCCCAATGCTAGGACGAAATCAGATTTCACTCGTGCGTCTTGTCGCCCGCTGTAGTACGGAAACCAAACACGGCCAGGCGGACGCGGCTTTAATTAATTATTCAAAATGTAAACTGTAAATTACAAAGCCGGCCAATTATTCAATTAACACATTAGTCTAGCTGTTTTATTCATACGTAATAAAGTGGGGCCGTCACTGAGAATTCAGAGCATTTGAAGAAAAACGGATTTTTAGTGCTTATTTTTTTCTATTACTGTACTTCTACAAGATTTTTCACCGCCTCCAATATTTTTATAATTAAAATATATACGTTTGTTACCATCATAGTGTGCATTTGAAAATACTCCGTTTGCGTAATTTTGGCATTGGGCGCACCCTTAAGAGTGAATAGACGTGTGCTAGGCAGGTAAGGTCTATCGTAGACCGCATTATCACCCAGCATGTGAGATTATGGTTAAACGTAACAACCTATTCCTGTATATAAAAATAAATCTAGAAATATAGAACTAAGGCCAGTTCTTCATTTTGTCTTCAAACGGGCTTTGTCGTTTGAAGCTAAAATTAAAGCCCCTTCTAATAACGCAATAGGAATAAGACAGCGTTAGCTTGTATTTTATTCGAATTCCTTCATTATTAAATTATTCCATTTCAAATGGACAATACCAAATTTATATAAAGATTTTTATATGGTAAAGACATTTTTTTAAACATTTTAAATGTTTTATACAGAGTATTTGTTGATTATGTAGTTTGATTTTAATCGCTCAAATCTAATTGTTGTCTATGTTCAATAATTCATAATTTTGAGACATTCGTGATTCGAAAACATTTTTAATAAATCGATCGGACCTGATCGCGTGAAACATATTTAGTAAATACGTTCATTTGTTTAACAAATCTTTTTCAAAGAGAAATACTCGAATGCGTCTTATCTATACTAATATTATATAGAGGAAAGATTTGTTTGTTTGTTTATTTGCATTGAATAGGCTTCGAAACTACTGAACCAATTTGATAATGCTTTACTGTTGAGAAGCTATTAATTCCCGGGTGACATATATTTTTTACCCGTGAGAAGCCGGGGCAGACCACTAGTCAACTATAAAATTAATTGGTTTATTACTCGTTTGGGAATACTTAACCTGTCCATACTTTTTTTACAAAAAACATTTAAAAATCGCGTGCATGACGTCACGTGCGTTTAGTTCCCTATACAGAAGTGTTCAGGAGTTAAAACACAATTAGAAGTAACCCTCTTGATAGTTCTCTACTTTCAAAAACATACTTAAATAAATTTGAAACGTGTGTCTTCTAATGAAATAAGAATAGTCAAACAAATTCAGTATTATAAGAATTCTATATATTTATAAACACATGGTAAATTTATGATCAAAAGTATATGCAACGCTATTGTTTCTTTCAGACAAGGCGTGGTACGCACTAGTAAGAAGCATTGCCAAACAACACGGCATTGCAGAGAGTCTTGCTGGAGAGTGGCTCGTCCTACTTGCGGATCTGATGGGAAGCTGTACGCAAACGCTTGCCGAATGAAGGCGACTAACTGCGGGTAAAGTACTTTTTTAATATTATTATTTAACGAGTTTATTTTTGGTCGATTATATCAGACATGCTTGGTAGGCGGGTTGGCGAGCGCCCCATGATTTCATATCCTCAGAAGGCGCTGCTGCCCACCTCCCGGTACGTGATCCCTTAGCTGATTCTTACGGCACCCACGGAAAGAGATGGGGGAGTACTATTCTAGGCCGGTACCACCACGGCGAGTCGATTATGCGGTTGTGTATATTAGATAAATATTAATAGAATATGAGACATTTTACGATTGTCACGGATATCTGAATTATTCAGTTCGTTTTATTTCTCAATTAGAACTACTTATCTCTAGGTACGAACCAAGCGCCAGTAAATCATCAATTGGACAACAACGAGATATAAATGCTCAATGTAAATAATGTTGCTTATTCCTGGGGTACGTGCAAGTTCATGTCTATGGGTTCTGACTAAAAATCGGTTACTTAGGTCTTTGCCTTAGTTTAATGATCAATATCCCTATTTAAGACACACACACCAATACTTTACCCTCTATCTTCTTGTGCGTTTCTCTTCTGTAATGTATTTTGCTGTGACCGTATTGAACAAGTGTGCTTTCTTCTTCATCTATACACAATTATTATAAACCCCTATTCTTACACAGTTTTTCGCTGAATTCTACCAATATCGAATCCAAAAATGCTCATAGGCTCATGATACATCATTTCTGAAAGTTATTAAATCATTTATTTTAGCAAACACGTGTTCGAGGTGCCCATGGCGTTCTGCGTATCCCAAGAATGTACTTCTGGAGGAGAGCCGTGTCCTACCGACTGCGCCGATCAGAAAGAGAAGCTGTTGTGCGGTTCTGATGAGAATATCTACAGGAACGAATGCGAGATGAAGATGTTGAATTGCGGGTTAGTTTTGACGTTAACTTTTTCGTGCTCCCCTTTCAATAACATCGCACAATTTTTCACATTCTATTCTTCCTACTCTTGCCCTAGTTCCATTCATTTTTTTTCGTATTTTGCTCCGCGTGGTATGCAAATTTATCCAGTGCCAAACAAAATTATCTTGCGTAGCCAAAAATAAACATTCCCTGAACTTGAATTAGTTAGTAATTAAGTAAAATATTTTATTCTGCCACTACGAGCTCACGTTTCCAATTACCTTGAATGATAATGATACACTGATGGCTTCCTATTTCCTATCATTCTAATATTACTTACCCGTTATCGTATGTTCATTATATATATATATATATATATATATATATATATATATATATATGACTTATGAGAAAATAAATTAGTACTCCAATCTTCACCTCTAAATATGCCTCCACAAACCTTGCATGTATAGTTTCTTTTTTCAGTAAGAACTTAAGAATGTATTCTTTACTCTTTTAGCATATTATTATTTAATTTGACTTTTAATTTAAAATTTTAAAAAGTTCAGAGCTCTTGTGAAAGCCACTTGATGTTTAATGAATATGTGACAGCTGTATGGGGTCGTTTTATCCAATGATGTTTTACTAAAGATGACGTATATCCATACTGCGCGGTGCTCAGATTTTGATCCTTTACGACATAACCATGCTTACTGCGACAGATAATACGGTACTAATAAAATAGAAAAGGATAGCTATATGTTTAGACTTGCGCTTGAAATACGCGTCGTAATGAAAATTCTTACAATTGACTTAATTTTGCCGCCTCAGTTCCCGCGCGCTTGTGCGTCATCTACCTCATATAAACATATAATATCATTGGTTTTATCGATTCTTTTTACAATTATTAACAATTCACATTAACAATTTTGTCAATGATTTCAGAGTGAGCAGCAGAAAGATCGTCAAGAAGGTCGACATGGAGAAATGTCGGGGCAAGATGAGCAAGTGTATGAAAGTGAAATGCCCCGCAGAGTATGACCCAATCTGCGGAACCGATGCTAACGTGTACCAGAACCCGTGTCATTTGAAGGTGGCCACTTGTCTGTAAGTTTAAACCAATTTGTAGAATTTAAGTTTGAATACTATCATGAGTTTTATGAGTTTAGAACTATTGTTCTTATAGAACAATAATGGATTATTGTTACCTAGCAACCGGCTGGAACTCGCTGATATTCAGGTACCGAAATTTTTTATAAAATCCCATATGTAAAGATCTTCCACTTATAATTGATTCATGGGGCTTAAATACTGTGCGATTCAACCTATCGTTTTTGCCGTGCATCCGCAGAATGTGGAACTAGCTTTCTCTTTCGGTATTCCCGAGTAGTTAAGATACAGGATTCTGTGAAGGGAGAATTAACATGAGTCTGACAATTGACTGGCGACGTATCATATTACCCCCTGTGTTACACAGACATCCATATACGACAGTAAACGCTTACCATCAGGTGGCCCATATAAAAAAGATAAAGAGCTGCAAACAAATCTAGTCGTATAGAAAATTTCCACTTTTTAGATAGTTAGAATGCACATCACTGGTGAATGATAAATGACTGAGGTGATTTAAATTAATAATTTAATTAAAGTAGTAATGCTTCACAAAAGCATGGATATCACTATTCGCTGATGTTTTTTGTGTCCAACGGTGGCTTTCGATCTCGGGACATTGGGCTTGAATGCCAACCGGAGAAATCTTTTTTATTAGAATAGATATATATATATCATAGGTTGATTTTCCAAAATTCAACGTTTGTGATATGAAGATGTGTGCCATGCCTTTCGCTGCAGTAAGAACACATAGTGCAGCGATTGTATATATATATAATTCATCATTCTGATCAATACTTGTTGAAGAATAGGCAACGGTCAATCAAAAGCTCTAGTTTTTAAAACACATCAGTGCTTTCGAGATAGCCCACACTCTTGTCATAAGACAATAAGCGATACTAGCCGTAATAAAGAATCTATAAATTTGAAAATGACAGTATGAATCACTCAATCAAATTGTGACCGAAAAATGCTTTGGTCAATCCAAATGATCATTTGATGATATCAAGTGATAATAAAGATGAATTGAGCTACCAGTGCTCTAACATCTCAATATGGTCATCACGACGGATAAAGTATTCTGGAATATTGAGTCAGACAGACATACGGCATTACTATATGATGGACCGTTATGATTGAATAATCTTCAAGGAACTGTATCTTATATTAAATCAAACACTAGCTGTGATCTTTAATGCTCGTCATTCAATTATTCTTCTGTTCCTTAACTTTAAAATACCGATTATATCTGAGCTTATATACTACTAGACAATTAGTTTTAACTAAGATAACTATTTGATTCCAGTAAAGGAATCCAGCTGGCCCACTTCGGGAACTGCACACTCCTCCCACGCATCCAAACCGACTGCCCGGACAACTGCGACAACGTGGTCGAACAGCCAGTCTGCGGCTCCGACGGCAACGTTTACAGGTTTGACACCAACAATTCTTTTCATATAATCTTATCGACGATGGGATCGACAGGTTCTTGAGTGTATTACCTCTTCCTCAATAAAAAATGCAACATCTGCATGGGCAGTGGCATCGGGATGATTAATTAGATATGTATCATAGCCATCGATTTTCACACAAGTTTTAGCTTTGCCATGTGCTTCGGATATGAGTACTATATCTAGTTTGTGACTTTTTATCAGTATTTCTAGTTTAGCTATATTAGACGAAAGACCTCTTATGCCCCAGGTGGCTAAAATGAGCACAATCATTGAAAATGTCAGTCGATGAGCTTGACTATGAGGCCCATGAGTGTGCTCATTTGTTGTAAGTCCGCTGGTGTATAACCGTCCACCATCAAGATCGAGAGACGACCTGAAAGGTTTTAGGTGACCTGAACAGTTGCAGAAAAAGGTCGGAACTATTCAGGTCACCTAAAACTATCTTTCTACTGTGTTTCATGGATATGTCCCCAGAAATGAGTCGCTACTCAGCGTTACGAGAGGATTTGACAACCTTCCCGCTGATTTTCAGTAGGAACTCATTGACTGGCATCACGAACGCACAAGTAATTTAAAAACAAACAAAAGACACATATAATAATAGCATAAACATATATAATAATCTTTTTTTAAAATAATATTTAGGTGGCAGTTTTAGTCCTTGCCGAACGCACTTGCATCCAAACACTGGCCGAACGTAATAAGAGTGTTCTGTGCACATTTTCCACGCGTCAAAGAGTATATGACTCTTTCTCCAACGTTCCAACAGCGCGTGTTGACACGTCCGCTAAATATTACGTCACCGCACCATCCACGTATACATTCGTCCCAGGCAAAATATGTTACGAAACTTCTCCTAGTGTTTTTATTGTTATTAACACAGGCTTATTTTAATCACCACCATCATCACCGTTTTCCATCACCGCGTGGGTAAAACCGCGGGGAGCAGTTAGTTTCATATAAAATACCCCACCTTCTTTGACAAAAAAACCGACATGCCGCGACTCTACGGAACTAGAAAAAATCCAAAAAAAAATTAAAAACTTCAAACTTAAGCCTACACAGCTCAGGGCCTACCAGCATGGCTATGAAAGTTTATAACAAAATTCCAGGCAGCTTGAAGGCAGAAGAGAATGACAGACACTTTGAAAATAAATTAAAATTATTCTTATTAATATAAGAAAATTTAATTTAATTAAAAAAATGTTATTATAATCTCGACGAATTTTTTAAGGATATATATGACAACTGGCTTAGATATTATAATTATACTTCGTGCTTCGTCCTCGACATTAGTAACCTGAAATATAATATCTTTATACATTGTAGTAACGCCTACGTGACACCACTCTTTGCACTAAGTTGAGAGTTTTTTTTATATTTTTTTTTGGTTTTGGAGGGTACTTTCTTCTCCTTGCTCTTTCCCGTCGCTCATAGCGTCATTCGCTTTTTAGTGCTCCACCACTCAACACTATATTTTAAACTCAGTGCCGGTTTGATTTTTTCGAAGTGTTAACCGCCCCTAGTTAAAAATTACGACAAGGAAACGCGAAATAGAATATGACATCGCGAAAAAAAATAAATAAATAATAATAATAATACTTCAAGGAACTGGAACAGAAGCTAACAAGTGATGATTATCAAAAACTCGTATCATCGAGTATTCGTCGTCTTCCCATCGCAAGAAGCATCTCCTTCTTCACCAATCTTGCCAGGTAATTAGCATTTTAAGACTCAAGTAATCAGTATTCGTATAATGTTCCTAGTACCTACCTACTTTGTCTACATAAACCCGGTTTGCGTGTAATTCTATGGGAATTATATCTTACTGGATAGTACGTAGACGCTATTAATGTGACTCGAGCTGTACTTGGGACTGTCTCACCACATGCCATATAATCATAGTTCATAGTTATTTATTGGGTAAAATTTGTTTACATGACAAAATTATATAAATGTAGACTATAAGTAAAAGCTTAAATTACAACTAACAGTAAAAAAGTATTTTTATCGAAATACATAAATATCTAAAGACGATTATAATTATTAATATATAATATAATATATTATACATTGGAACATATCAATGAGTGCTAAATTGGAATGGATTTTATCGTACCGGATAGTACGAAGATGCTATTAATGTGACTCGAGCTGTACTTGGGACTGCCTCACCACATACCATATAATCAGTTTGCGTGTACTCCTGTGGGATACATCTTACTGATTCACTCGGTACATAAACTAGTTAGTTTGCGTGTAATTCTGGGAGAATTTTATCGTACCGGATAGTACGTAGATGCTATTAATGTGACTCGAGCTGTACTTGGGACTGTCTCACCACATGCCATATAATCAGTTTGCGTGTACTCCTGTGGGATACATCTTACTGATTCACTCGGTACATAAACTAGTTGGTTTGCGTGTAATTCTGTGGGAATTTTATCGTACCGGATTGTACGTAGATGCTATTAATGTGACTCGAGCTGTACTTGGGACTGTCTTACCACATGCCATATAATCAGTTTGCGTGTAGTCCTGTGGGATACATCTTACTGATTCACTCGGTACATAAACTACTTGGTTTGCGCGTAATTCTGTGGGAATGTTGCCTTACCTAATAATATCTTTCGCATTTTATGATGACTATCGGAGGATAACAGTACATGAACCGAACTGTATGCGTAATTTATCAATTTACGCTGTCGAACTTCACATCTACCCTCGAGCTAGTATATCACTAACAAATTTCGACGCCATAAAGGCAGAAATAATCTAAGTGCGCCTACCGAGGAGGAAGCGCCTAGCGGGGATGATTTGGAATTTATGATGTACGTCTTAGACGAAGGCCATTACTACATCAGCGGCTGCCTCAGCAGCGGCATGAGCTGGG
The DNA here is from genome assembly GCA_934044485.1 of Apeira syringaria. Lineage (NCBI taxonomy): Eukaryota > Metazoa > Arthropoda > Insecta > Lepidoptera > Geometridae > Apeira > Apeira syringaria. The sequence goes on along the minus strand of OW203683.1, from coordinate 1,925,556 downwards.
AACCCACAAATGTGAGTTCACCATTTGAACGTCGTGGGTATGAGTCCGCGACCGCCACAGCGGTCGACGTCTGCGCCCAGTGCCGGGGTCGCACCCGCTACCGGGAAAATCGTTCAAAAAACTCCAGCGGCAGTGCCACTAATCAGTAGAACCCAAGCTGGCGAATATTTAAACTAGAAGAACGAGGCCTGGGCGTGCAGGACGCCCGTGCCGGGACCACCCGCGCGCCCGCGGCGCTGCAGAGCCGCGAGCCTGCGCCTCCAGCGCGGTGCGCCGCGAACTACTCGCGGTGCTCGTCTTCTCCGCCAAAACCGACTGGCCGCCAGTAGACACGGTAATGTACGCATAACAATTGTCTGTCTCCCTTTCGTTAACAATGGTCCCTGATATGAAGAATCACTGATTCTACACTGCATTGAAGGTTATAAAATACAATTTACAAACTCATTACATTATAATATACCTAATAATAAATCCGAAACGGAGCAATATGATTCCCTCCACTTCATGCAAGTTTTTAGACCTCACAAGGGTCACCCGTTCTATTATAATAGGTTTGCCAAATGAAAAACGAATTCATGTAGAAAAGAAATAACAAGAATAGAATGGTTTTCTAAAAAGACTAGCTCCAAAGTCAAGAAACTCGCACAGTTGATACGATTACTCATCATCTGCAAGTCCGGCTGTCAAACACGGCAGGTTGTATTACTTCTACTTTAAATGGTGGCTCCGCGCCATTATATCTTTTTTACCATTTTCTAAAAAGAGAATTTTTAGTCTTTTCAGCTTATTTTATTGAAAGCTTAATTAATATAATAATAATAAAAATAAAAAGACCACATACGAGAACAGTTCATAAAGATTGGTTCTGATTGAACAGGGTTTGATTACCTACCATAATTTTCCTTTGTCAAGGATTCTCGCCATAACAACGGATGCGCTTGACCTGAGTCATTACCTACATCTAAAGAAGGGAAGTTGAGGGGCGAAAATGTGATTGGTAATATATTTTTTCAGCCCCTAGGTCATCTCTAAAGTACATGCATTACATATTTGTAATATTTTGAATCAACACGTGCCAGTGTTTGTCCCGCCCTCTCGTTCTGTAGGCTGCGAGCTTCTGTGGTGTCATCGGCAACTGTTAGGCCGTAATTACTTTTGGCCATAGGATTCGAGACAATAACTACTCCTTTGAAATACTTTCTGACGCCTCTACGACAGGGGGCAGCTGCGTGTGGCGGTCAAACCGCTAGCGGCCCCTAGTCGCAACGAAAGCGCAAACTTCACATTAATCAACTTAAAGTATTAGTAGTTTATTTCTCAATCACATTTTTTACAAAACAGCCAACCTGTGAAATGTTACTTCGCGACGACGATGCTACTGCCATTTCATATTCCTATAAACCGAATGGCCAGCATTCAATTCTCTCGCCTAACGCGCATCGCTAATAACATTTGGCCATAGTGCGAATCAAAAAGAGTATTTGTATTAGCATCTTGTTATCATCGAAAGAAAACATCGTAGCGGATGCGGAATCTAGAAAATCCCACCCCGATTAAGAATGTGAACAAAGTAGTTCAGCATTTAAGACTATAGTCAGTAGATTCGGACCTCCCACGGTTAATTTATTTGCGCGTATAGTATTATAAAAATGCAATAAAATAATGTCAAAATAGTAAACAATACATCATGATTCAGAGATCCAGAAGCATTTGAAATAAATGCATTCACGATCCTTCGATCAGATAGTTATTATTTCTACGCGTTCCCCCTGCGCCATACTGCTTAAAATCTGATCAACAACTATATATATATATAATTATATATATTTATATATCTCCAATAAAGCAACAGGTATCATTATTGTTCAATTGTGGCCTCACAAGCTTGGTACCCGATTATTTATTTTTTAATCTTCAATATATAAGCAATTATATTTTCATTTCAACTGCTGGAACATCTAGGCCAATCTGACCCTAGTTACAGGGATATTGTCCGGGGCGCGCTACTCCGACGGGCGGCGCCAGAATCTTCGGATATTAGGCTAACTCTGTTGTCAGCGACATCATTTAGGCAGTACAGGCCTTAAATTAGAAAATGACACACCTATTGCAAAGATAATAACATACAAATTTACGTAACCTCTAGTAAATGAGTTATTGATTTCCTAACGAAAATGTATAACGGTGGTTGTCAATATGGCTTTTTTAACAGTTATAGGGCTGCGCTATCTTAGGACAGTATATGTCAGATAATCATAGAATCCAAAGGTTCTTTAAAAGCCTCATCCGACTAATACCTCCTACACCCGAATGTGATATGACATGGAATCCTGGAAAAGTATTAGACTGCCCAGTGGAACCCAAACAAATGTACTTACCTTTTTAGGACTCGTGTAAAATATATGTATACATATATTTATTTCTAACCTAATTATTCTTATCACAATAGGCACTAATCTTGTACATAGATAGAACAACACCTTTATGGAAAAGTATCGAATTGTTTGTTAGTTTTATTAAGGCTTATTGTAATAGCTTATATAGTGAGTGACTACCCATTCGATAAGCCGCTGGATCAGGTATCAGGTCTTAGGTATTCTACCTAAAGATATACAACATTCTCTGCGACGCGCGGCTACGTCTCGAGCTCACGCGCCGACGGTCAACAGCAACCAGCAGTGCAAGTACAGAACTCGTTTCGCTAAATTTGACGATCGTCAAATTCGTCATATTTTTACGAATTGTACGAGTACAGAACTGAAATCAATGCAGTCGGTTGTCGATCACATCTGGATGACATGATGACATGTCACCTGGACCTCTTCACGTCTCTTTCGATAGTGATATACAAGAGCTATTCCTTTAGAAATTCGGTATACAATCTTAAAACAATTCCGAAAGTCTTAACCGGTTAATTGCGTACCGTAAACGGTGCCTTTTATCATCAGCGACTGCTGGCTCTCAGTTTGTCTTCCAGGAATAACATGACTAATACCCATTATTTATATCAAGTAGTTTGTTGCTTAAATTTATCGACATTGTTTTTGAAGTAGTGATATCGCAGATCCCAAACACAGCCGGCCGGAGCCCTAGCTCCAGAACGTTTTCCCAGTTTCTTAATAGAACTATTCTCAGCTTTGTCGAAGCAGAGTTAGCAAAAGCGATTATCAATCCAGATTGAATAGAATAATTGTCTATCAGGAAATTATTTAAGTCTATAACAATATCACTATGAAATTTAAATGTAACTAATTGTATACACATCAATTGTGATTTATAAATTTGTAAGTCGGAAAACAAAACTTGTGTTTTTTCACATGTTTTGTTACATAACAGGCAGCGTTAACGATTTCCTAAACACGCTATCTCTCAAAGTCTACAATGTATAAAGATATTATATTTCAGGTTACTAATCTCGAGGACGAAGCACGAAGTATAATTAGTGATTAAACGAACTTACCTGTAAGTGAAGTTCTATCATAATTATACGAGTGCTTCGTCCGAAGAGATTAGTACCTAACACCCGCCCGCCCTATGTAACTATCCATCCCTAAAATGGTTTAGGAAATTATTAACACTGTACCTAATAACATAGTGCAGACTCTAAATTAATGACGCTATGAGCGACGGGAAAGAGCAAGGAGAAGAAAGTACCCTCCAAAACCAAAAAAAAAAAAAAAAAACTCTCAACTTAGTGCAAAGAGTGGTGTCACGTAGGCGTTACTACAATGTATAAAGATATTATATTTCAGGTTACTAATCTCTTCGGACGAAGCACTCGTATAATTATGATAGAACTTCACTTACAGGTAAGTTCGTTTAATCACTAATTATAAACTCACTAAGATATATTGGTCCGCTCTCACCCATATTGCCATACCCTTCCAGGGTCATATGTGAACTGTTATTATATTTTAAGATCCTAATTACGTATATGATGCAATAAATGATTGAAATTGAAATTGTATAAATATCTAATTATCTTTTGTAGAATGTTGATTGGTGATATTTCAAATCAGAGTGTGAGTTGTGTCGCCTCACTTGCGGGCAACATGTCATCGCCGTGTCCGCCGCCCACTACCGCACTACAGTCCTGTGTCACGAACAGTGTCCGGACACTCCAGCCTTCGTCTGCGGCTCTGACAACCGATTCTACAAGAACGAGTGTATAATGAAAAAGGAAAACTGTGGGTAAGTGCTACGTTTGTTTAACTTTTCTCTAGATGAACCGATTATGATTATTCTTGTTTGCGTTATACATTTTCCCCGCATAAGTACATTCAGCTTGTATTAATAATAAAAAAAAAAAATAAAAAAAATAAAAAAAAAAATGTTACCAAAAATGGAACCGATTCCAACACTCAAAGTTGTGAAATAACATGTTGAAGACGATTCCATTTGTAGGGAAAAACAATGTTTCACCCTTTTCAGTGATTTTCGCTACTCACGTGATCAATTTGTCATAGTGTATGTTCACCGATTTCTTCACCCTTAATAAGAAAGTCATCCAGATATACGTTATACTTTTCTTGTATTATAGTGTAACTCAAAAACCGTTTAACTGATTTTGATGAATATTAAATGGGACCACACGTAAAGCTACTATCAAATTAAAAACATTCATTAAAATCGATTCACCCACTTGGAAGATCTGAGGTTACAAACATACAAAAAAATTACAGACGAATTGAGTTCCTTCTCCGTTTTTTAAAGTCGGTTCAAAAACAATAAAATTTTAATTGAAAAAAATAAATTTAATATGTGTGTTATAAATTAACAACGTATACTTATTCAAAACATTACTGATTCTTCAATAATTTGTTTTTCAGAAAACACGTGTTTGTGGTACCCCTGAAGAGGTGCCTGGCCCGATTCCAGTACTCAGGCTGTGCGCGCGTCTGCCCTCCAGAATACGACCCTGTTTGCGGCACTGACGAAAAGACATATTCTAACAAGTGTTTCTTGGAGATGGAGAACTGTCGGTCTAGGTAAGACAATAACAACCGCGTTCACTCCGGGAATGGCGACAGAAGTGAAAACTTAAACATGATTGATGATGATGATGAATTCATCATTAATGTAGTAGCATATGTGTTATTCCGAGACCTGAAGTATCTACATACCAAATTTCATCCGAATCTGTTCAGCCGTTCTGGCGTGATTGAGTAACAAAACATCCATCCGTCCAAACTTTCAGATTTGCAATATTAGTGGGGCACATAGAATTAACATGAAAACGTTTTTTTTTTTAAACAATGAAATTTTTCTGCTTTATAGTATCCGATAAACGAATTCAATAATACTTTTAACAATACGACTTTATCAAATAAAACTACCAACAAACGAAAATGTTTCTTATTCTTAACAGATTTAAGTTTAAATTTCACAGCGGTCCTTAGGATCTGACGAACTTACTATCTGACGCGAGCTTAACATATTTTCCCCATACAAAAGGGCACAACGAAATTAAAGAAGTTTTCACTTTACAAAATATTGCTTGTTTACCTAATTTTGATGACCCAAAAGCGTTTAAATATGTTTCATATGATTTCTTTGATGTCTTTTGGGTGGAATGCATTTATTTTTAACCGACTTCAAAAAAGGAGGAGGTTCTCAATTCAACCCGTATGATTTTTTTTATTTCTCTCTCTTTCTTACCCGCTAATTCTCAAAAGTACCCCATGTGCCTTTATATTTTATATCAATTCAGATACAATTAACTGAATTTATAGTTATATTTAATTGTTTAATATTGTTGAAATCAAATAACACGCAAATTAATTGTCGTAATGCTTACAGATTTCAATCAATCACTTATAAATTAATACGACAAATGTGTCAAAGTAATTAAGTTCTCTAGACATTTCCAGCAAGGCCAGTTTTTATATCTAATACAATAATTGCTACTAGATTGAAACAGCGCCCTCTGTGTATTTCTGAACTATCACCAACTTAAATGGCTTCCGCAGATTTGGAATAGATGGCGATTAGAGCCAACGGTCAAGATTGACATTATACACTGGCCTGTGAAAGTAGCGAAAACCGTCATTTCTTTCAAAACCGATCTTATTATTTTTAGTTTAATTACTATTTCTCGGTTCCACCGGACCGGACTATATATTTTTCGTTACATTTTAGGGAATGGAAATAGTTCTTACGTAACTATAACAATTTATCGTTATCTACAACATACCTACCTACTTAATAATAATCACCATTTTATACATTAGTCTACATGTCAAATGTGAGACCAATATATTATTTAGTCTGAACAATGTGGTGATAGATTAACCAGATGTCACAAATGCCGTATTTTTTAGTTTTGGTTTGAATTTTTGAAAATAAAATCAGCGAAAACATTTAATCTACTATTTTTACCCGTCAGTTCCTTAAACAAACACTCTTGTTAAGAAACTATACGAATAATGCCTTTTTCTTTTTCAGGAGCCTAGTGTCTCCCAAATATATCGGAACATGCACAGAACCGATTGCAGAAGAACCGAAGAACTATCTATATCGATAAAATTTAATCGATTGTGACCAGTCATATCGATATAGTTTGCTTTTTTCCATAATAATCGAATGGGAACAGAAGTCCCAATGTTAGTGCCAACTTTTTCGTATTACCTAAATGTAAACTAAGTGACCAGCGTATTTAGATTTCGTCTTCCATTTAAAGTTTTTCTAGAGTATATTTACTGATATCGTTAGATTAGTCGATATAAATCATCTCTATTTAGAGTTACGGTTATCGTATAATAAATAAGAAAAAGAATGACTGTTCTGTTTATCGTGAAGCTATGCTACATAAAAATGTCTACCTACAAGTAATTACGTCAATAATCCTTTCTGTTTATCTGATTACAATATAACATGAACAGACGTGGCTAGGAAAAAATCAAAATGTCGCCTCTTGCACGCATTTATTAATAATAATTTATTTATTAGATATATAAATTAGTGATTTAAATTTAATTAACAATTTTTGGACTGTTTATTTATTGAACTATTTATTGTCACCTTAAATATAAGTGAATTGTGTAAATATATTAGTGAATTTTCATATTTATTCATTTTGTATTTCTCTTATGGAGTTTTATACTTTGTATTTCATCCAGTTGCAATTATACTTCGTGCTTCGTCCTCGAGATTAGTAACCTAAAATAGAATATCTTTATACATTGTAGTAACGCCTACGTGATACCACTCTTTGCACTAAGTTGAGAGTTTTTTCTTTTTTTTTTTTTGGTTTTGGAGGGTACTTTCTACTCCTTGCTCTTTCCCGTCGCTCATAGCGTCATTCGCTTTTTAGTGATCCACCACTCAACACTATATTTTAAACTCAGTGCCGGTTTGATTTTTTCGAAGTGTTAACCGCCCCTAGTTAAAAATTACGACAAGGAAACGCAAAATAGAATATGATATCGCGAAAAAAATAAATAAATAATAATAATAATAATTCAAGGAACTGGAACAGAAGCTAACAAGTGATGATTATCAAAAACTCGTATCATCGAGTATTCGTCGTCTTCCCATCGCAAGAAGCATCTCCTTCTTCACCAATCTCGCCAGGTAATTAGCATTTTAAGACTCAAGTAATCAGTATTCGTGTAATGTTCCTAGTACCTACCTACTTTGTCTACATAAACCCGGTTTGCGTGTAATTCTATGGGAATTATATCTTACTGGATAGTACGTAGACGCTATTAATGTGACTCGAGCTGTACTTGGGACTGTCTCACCACATGCCATATAATCAGTTTGCGTGTAGTCCTGTGGGATACATCTTACTGATTCACTCGGTACATAAACTACTTGGTTTGCGCGTAATTCTGTGGGAATGTTGCCTTACCTAATAATATCTTTCGCATTTTATGATGACTATCGGAGGATAACAGTACATGAACCGAACTGTATGCGTAATTTATCAATTTACGCTGTCGAACTTCACATCTACCCTCGAGCTAGTATATCACTAACAAATTTCGACGCCATAAAGGCAGAAATAATCTAAGTGCGCCTACCGAGGAGGAAGCGCCTAGCGGGGATGATTTGGAATTTATGATGTACGTCTTAGACGAAGGCCATTACTACATCAGCGGCTGCCTCAGCAGCGGCATGAGCTGGGAACCCACAAATGTGAGTTCACCATTTGAACGTCGTGCGTATGAGTCCGCGACCGCCACAGCGGTCGACGTCTGCGCCCAGTGCCGGGGTCGCACCCGCTACCGGGAAAATCGTTCAAAAAACTCCAGCGGCGGGGCCGCTAATCAGTAGAACCCAAGCTGGCGAATATTTAAACTAGAAGAACGAGGCCTGGGCGTGCAGGACGCCCGTGCCGGGACCACCCGCGCGCCCGCGGCGCTGCAGAGCCGCGAGCCTGCGCCTCCAGCGCGGTGCGCCGCGAACTACTCGCGGTGCTCGTCTTCTCCGCCAAAACCGACTGGCCGCCAGTAGACACGGTAATGTACGCATAACAATTGTCTGTCTCCCTTGCGTTAACAATGGTCCCTGATATGAAGAATCACTGATTCTACACTGCATTGAAGGTTATAAAATACAATTTACAAACACATTACATTATAATATACCTAATAATAAATCCGAAAAAGAGCAATATGATTCCCTCCACTTCATGCAAGTTTTTAGACCTCACAAGGGTCACCCGTTCTATTATAATAGGTTTGCCAAATGAAAAACGAATTCATGTAGAAAAGAAATAACAAGAATAGAATGGTTTTCTAAAAAGACTAGCTCCAAAGTCAGGAAACTGGCACAGTTGATACGATTACTCATCATCTGCATGTCCGGCTGTCAAATACGGCAGGTTGTATTACTTCTACTTTAAATGGTGCCTCCGCGCCATTATAACTTTTTTACCATTTTCTAAAAAGACAATTTTTAGTCTTTTCAGCTTATTTTATTGAAAGCTTAATTAATATAATAATAATAAAAATAAAAAGACCACATACGAGAACAGTTCATAAAGATTGGTTCTGATTGAACAGGGTTTGATTACCTACCATAATTTTCCTTTGTCAAGGATTCTCGCCATAACAACGGATGCGCTTGACCTGAGTCATTACCTACATCTAAAGAAGGGAAGTTGAGGGGCGAAAATGTGATTGGTAATATATTTTTTCAGCCCCTAGGTCATCTCTAAAGTACATGCATTACATATTTGTAATATTTTGAATCAACACGTGCCAGTGTTTGTCCCGCCCTCTCGTTCTGTAGACTGCGAGCTTCTGTGGTGTCATCGGCAACTGTTAGGCCGTAATTACTTTTGGCCATAGGATTCGAGACAATAACTACTCCTTTGAAATACTTTCTGACGCCTCAACGACGGGGGGGCGGCTGCGTGTGGCGGTCAAACCGCTAGCGGCTTCTGGTCGGAACGAAAGCGCAAACTTCGCATTAATCAACTTAAAGTATTAGTAGTTTATTTCTCAATCACATTTTTTACAAAACAGCCAACCTGTGAAATTTTACTTCGCGACGACGATGCTACTGCCATTTCATATTCCTATAAACCGAATGGCCAGCATTCAATTCTCTTGCCTAACGCGCATCGCTAATAACATTTGGCCATAGTGCGAATCAAAAAGAGTATTTGTATTAGCATCTTGTTATCATCGAAAGAAAACATCGTAGCGGATGCGGAATCTAGAAAATCCCACCCCGATTAAGAATGTGAACAAAGTAGTTCAGCATTTAAGACTATAGTCAGTAGATTCGGACCTCCCACGGTTAATTTATTTGCGCGTATAGTATTATAAAAATGCAATAAAATAATGTCAAAATAGTAAATAATACATCATGATTCAGAGATCCAGAAGCATTTGAAATAAATGCATTCACGATCCTTCGATCAGATAGTTATTATTTGTACGCGTTTCCCCTGCGCCATACTGCTTAAAATCTGATCAACAACTATATATATATATATATATATATCTCCAATAAAGCAACAGGTATCATTATTGTTCAATTGTGGCCTCACAAGCTTGGTACCCGATTATTTATTTTTTAATCTTCAATATATAAGCAATTATATTTTCATTTCAACTGCTGGAACATCTAGGCCAATCTGACCCTAGTTACAGGGATATTGTCCGGGGCGCGCTACTCCGACGGGCGGCGCCAGAATCTTCGGATATTAGGCTAACTCTGTTGTCAGCGACATCATTTAGGCAGTACAGGCCTTAAATTAGAAAATGACACACCTATTGCAAAGATAATAACATACAAATTTACGTAACCTCTAGTAAATGAGTTATTGATTTCCTAACGAAAATGTATAACGGTGGTTGTCAATATGGCTTTTTTAACAGTTATAGGGCTGCGCTATCTTAGGACAGTATATGTCAGATAATCATAGAATCCAAAGGTTCTTTAAAAGTCTCATCCGACTAATACCTCCTACACCCGAATGTGATATGACATGGAATCCTGGAAAAGTATTAGACTGCCCAGTGGAACCCAAACAAATGTACTTACCTTTTTAGGACTCGTGTAAAATATATGTATATATATATATATATATATATTGTAAACTCTAAGGCTTTCACGGCCGGCGTTGCATGTTGTATGTATTGCTTCCGGGCTGTTTGGCCGTGGTCTATGTGAAACTTTTGTTCCAGACGTTTCGTCGATCACTGCGGTCGACATCTTCAGTGGTTCAGGTCCGAGCGGCGACAAGAGCGTAGAACTCTCCTCCGCGGCGTCTTCTCTGATACTGATGTGGATTCTTGAGTCACTTGTGTATTTATAGGGGCACTTGTACTGCTATTAGTGGGGGACAGAGAGAGGCAGACTGAGGTGGACGCTCCTGATTGGCCGAGGCTAGAAGGGGCGTGGCCTGTCAGTAAGGGGTCGGGTGTTGGTTTAGTCACCTTTGGAATGTAGTGGCGAGCGGACCGCAGTGCTGGATACCAATCTTTTTGGAGATGAAACCCTTCATTTTTTCTGTTGAAATTATTGGGGTGCTTGAAAATTTCGATGGCTTCTCGATGAAGGCGTGGGTAGAAATGTGACGTGGTGGATAAAACCTTCGTGTTTTGAAATTGGATGACATGGTTGCCTTTCTCTTGGGTGTGTTCTGCTACTGCAGACTTGTCAAAATGGTTTAGGCGGCAATTTCGTTCGTGTTCCGAAATACGTGTCTTGATACTTCGTAGGGTAGTGCCCACGTAGACAGAGCCACATGAGCAGGGGATCCGGTAAACTCCCGCTGAAGATAGTGGGTCACGTGGGTCCTTCACTGAACGGTGTAGATCACGTAGCTGTGTTGTGGGTTTAAAAATGGGCTTGATATTGTGGGTTTCTAGAAGTCTTCCAATGCGATCCGTGACGCCATAAATGTATGGCAAAAAGGCTTTCCCTAAAGGAGGTAGATTTTCCACGTCCTGGTTCATCGGTGCAGGTTTTCTTGGATGAAGAGCTCTCCTTATTTCTTGGGAAGAGAAACCATTGGCTTGAAAGGCTGTATTTAGATGGCAAAGTTCATCTTGAAGGTGTTGCGGTTCACAGATGCTCTTGGCTCGGTGGGCCAGGGTCTTAATGACCGATATTTTCTGCCTAGGATGGTGGTTGGAATCTTTGTGTAGGTAGCGGTCTGTGTGTGTGGGCTTTCGATAGACCCGGTGGCCAAGGCTACCATCTTCCTTTCTGGACACTAAGACATCTAAGAATGGTAATTCCCCGTTGTTTTCTGTTTCCATAGTGAACTGAATGTTTGGATGGATGCTATTCAAATGCTTCAGGAACTTTGCCAACTCTGTGTCTCCATGACTCCATACCACAAAGGTATCATCCACATAACGAAACCACACCTTGGGTTTCTTAGTAGCTGATTCCAGAGCGGTTTCTTCAAAAGACTCCATGTAAAAGTTCGCAACGACAGGGCTGATAGGATTTCCCATGGCTAGGCCATCAACTTGTTCGTAGAAAGTATTGTTCCACCGAAAATAGGAAGTAGTCAGGACGAACTCAAACAAATCTACAATGTCTTTGGAGAACAGCGGTCGGATTCGTGTCATAGCTTCCTTGACTGGCACTTTGGTAAATAGCGAGACCACGTCGAAGCTTATTAAACGATCCTCCGGGTGTAGGTTGAGAGTTTTGAGTTTCTCCACGAAGTGGCGGGAGTCCTTGATAAATGACGACGATGATCCGACATGTTGTTGAAGCAGTCCGGTGAGGTACTTGGAGACTGGGTGAGTGGGGGAGCCAATAGCGCTTACAATAGGTCGGAGCTGTACTGAGGGCTTATGGATTTTCGGTAAGCCATATAGCCTAGGTGGGAGAGCTTCGGACTTCTTAATAATACGCTGTGTATCTTCTGGGATAGACGAATCCTTGATCAGGTTGTTTACCTTTCTCAAAATCTTTGCCGTTGGGTCCCGGGGAATCTTCTTGTAGATATTCGGGTCGAGAAGGTCGTTGATCTTAGATTCGTAATCCTTAGTATTGAGGATCGCTGTGGCATTACCCTTGTCAGCTTTTAGGATAACAATATCCTTATTAGCTCTCAGGTTCCTCAGAGCTTTTTGTTCTTTTCCCGTGATATTGCTCTTTGGTGGCTTAGCTTTCTGTAGAATTCTGGAGGACTCTTGGCGGATCTTTTCGACTATTTCTTGGGGAACTTTGCGTAGGCTAGCTTCTACGTTGGCGATGATATCTTCCACAGGGATTGATTTTGGGGTGATGGCAAAATTCTCGCCTTTGCTCAGAACTGACCTTTCTTCTTCAGACAGTTGGTGGTCTGACAGGTTCACAACTACACGGCACTTATCCAGACTTGGACTAGGCTCTAGTTTCTTTGGAAACTTGTCAAACTTTTTGATCTGACGAGCAGAAGCTTGCTCACTTTCCCAAGTCATGGTTCTGAAGGTCAGTTTTTCCAGGCGGTCCCAATCAGCAGGTGAAAGTTCATGGGCAACTTGAAGATGTATTGTCAGCAGATCCTGACTGAGTATTGCCAGGTTGCGTCGGGTGCTGTGAATACGTTCTCTGAGGAAGGCTCTTTCAGTGCGGTCATAGATCCGATGAGACGCGGGACTCTGGATGATTCTCTTCTGTCGAAGAAAGCGAGGTATGATGTCGCTATCTTGACAACGGAGCAGAAACGTTAATGATGACAAAAGTTGGGCTTTCTTTTTTCGTAATGACTCAAGGCGGCGTACGCGCTGGTGAACTTCCTCCCCGTAGAGGCGTTGAATGTAAACTCTAAGGCTTTCACGGCCGGCGTTGCATGTTGTATGTATTGCTTCCGGGCTGTTTGGCCGTGGTCTATGTGAAACTTTTGTTCCAGACGTTTCGTCGATCACTGCGGTCGACATCTTCAGTGGTTCAGGTCCGAGCGGCGACAAGAGCGTAGAACTCTCCTCCGCGGCGTCTTCTCTGATACTGATGTGGATTCTTGAGTCGCTTGTGTATTTATAGGGGCACTTGTACTGCTATTAGTGGGGGACAGAGAGAGGCAGACTGAGGTGGACGCTCCTGATTGGCCGAGGCTAGAAGGGGCGTGGCCTGTCAGTAAGGGGTCGGGTGTTGGTTTAGTCACCTTTGGAATGTAGTGGCGAGCGGACCTCAGTGCTGGATACCAATCTTTTTGGAGATGAAACCCTTCATTTTTTCTGTTGAAATTATTGGGGTGCTTGAAAATTTCGATGGCTTCTCGATGAAGGCGTGGGTAGAAATGTGACGTGGTGAATAAAACCTTCGTGTTTTGAAATTGGATGACATGGTTGCCTTTCTCTTGGGTGTGTTCTGCTACTGCAGACTTGTCAAAATGGTTTAGACGGCAATTTCGTTCGTGTTCCGAAATACGTGTCTTGATACTTCGTAGGGTAGTGCCCACGTAGACAGAGCCACATGAGCAGGGGATCCGGTAAACTCCCGCTGAAGATAGTGGGTCACGTGGGTCCTTCACTGAACGGTGTAGATCACGTAGCTGTGTTGTGGGTTTAAAAATGGGCTTGATATTGTGGGTTTCTAGAAGTCTTCCAATGCGATCCGTGACGCCATAAATGTATGGCAAAAAGGCTTTCCCTAAAGGAGGTAGATTTTCCACGTCCTGGTTCATCGGTGCAGGTTTTCTTGGATGAAGAGCTCTCCTTATTTCTTGGGAAGAGAAACCATTGGCTTGAAAGGCTGTATTTAGATGGCAAAGTTCATCTTGAAGGTGTTGCGGTTCACAGATGCTCTTGGCTCGGTGGGCCAGGGTCTTAATGACCGACATTTTCTGCCTAGGATGGTGGTTGGAATCTTTGTGTAGGTAGCGGTCTGTGTGTGTGGGCTTTCGATAGACCCGGTGGCCAAGGCTACCATCTTCCTTTCTGGACACTAAGACATCTAAGAATGGTAATTCCCCGTTGTTTTCTGTTTCCATAGTGAACTGAATGTTTGGATGGATGCTATTCAAATGCTTCAGGAACTTTGCCAACTCTGTGTCTCCATGACTCCATACCACAAAGGTATCATCCACATAACGAAACCACACCTTGGGTTTCTTAGTAGCTGATTCCAGAGCGGTTTCTTCAAAAGACTCCATGTAAAAGTTCGCAACGACAGGGCTGATAGGATTTCCCATGGCTAGGCCATCAACTTGTTCGTAGAAAGTATTGTTCCACCGAAAATAGGAAGTAGTCAGGACGAACTCAAACAAATCTACAATGTCTTTGGAGAACAGCGGTCGGATTCGTGTCATAGCTTCCTTGACTGGCACTTTGGTAAATAGCGAGACCACGTCGAAGCTTATTAAACGATCCTCCGGGTGTAGGTTGAGAGTTTTGAGTTTCTCCACGAAGTGGCGGGAGTCCTTGATAAATGACGACGATGATCCGACATGTTGTTGAAGCAGTCCGGTGAGGTACTTGGAGACTGGGTGAGTGGGGGAGCCAATAGCGCTTACAATAGGTCGGAGCTGTACTGAGGGCTTATGGATTTTCGGTAAGCCATATAGCCTAGGTGGGAGAGCTTCGGACTTCTTAATAATACGCTGTGTATCTTCTGGGATAGACGAATCCTTGATCAGGTTGTTTACCTTTCTCAAAATCTTTGCCGTTGGGTCCCGGGGAATCTTCTTGTAGATATTCGGGTCGAGAAGGTCGTTGATCTTAGATTCGTAATCCTTAGTATTGAGGATCGCTGTGGCATTACCCTTGTCAGCTTTTAGGATAACAATATCCTTATTAGCTCTCAGGTTCCTCAGAGCTTTTTGTTCTTTTCCCGTGATATTGCTCTTTGGTGGCTTAGCTTTCTGTAGAATTCTGGAGGACTCTTGGCGGATCTTTTCGACTATTTCTTGGGGAACTTTGCGTAGGCTAGCTTCTACGTTGGCGATGATATCTTCCACAGGGATTGATTTTGGGGTGATGGCAAAATTCTCGCCTTTGCTCAGAACTGACCTTTCTTCTTCAGACAGTTGGTGGTCTGACAGGTTCACAACTACACGGCACTTATCCAGACTTGGACTAGGCTCTAGTTTCTTTGGAAACTTGTCAAACTTTTTGATCTGACGAGCAGAAGCTTGCTCACTTTCCCAAGTCATGGTTCTGAAGGTCAGTTTTTCCAGGCGGTCCCAATCAGCAGGTGAAAGTTCATGGGCAACTTGAAGATGTATTGTCAGCAGATCCTGACTGAGTATTGCCAGGTTGCGTCGGGTGCTGTGAATACGTTCTCTGAGGAAGGCTCTTTCAGTGCGGTCATAGATCCGATGAGACGCGGGACTCTGGATGATTCTCTTCTGTCGAAGAAAGCGAGGTATGATGTCGCTATCTTGACAACGGAGCAGAAACGTTAATGATGACAAAAGTTGGGCTTTCTTTTTTCGTAATGACTCAAGGCGGCGTACGCGCTGGTGAACTTCCTCCCCGTAGAGGCGTTGAATGTAAACTCTAAGGCTTTCACGGCCGGCGTTGCATGTTGTATGTATTGCTTCCGGGCTGTTTGGCCGTGGTCTATGTGAAACTTTTGTTCCAGACGTTTCGTCGATCACTGCGGTCGACATCTTCAGTGGTTCAGGTCCGAGCGGCGACAAGAGCGTAGAACTCTCCTCCGCGGCGTCTTCTCTGATACTGATGTGGATTCTTGAGTCGCTTGTGTATTTATAGGGGCACTTGTACTGCTATTAGTGGGGGACAGAGAGAGGCAGACTGAGGTGGACGCTCCTGATTGGCCGAGGCTAGAAGGGGCGTGGCCTGTCAGTAAGGGGTCGGGTGTTGGTTTAGTCACCTTTGGAATGTAGTGGCGAGCGGACCTCAGTGCTGGATACCAATCTTTTTGGAGATGAAACCCTTCATTTTTTCTGTTGAAATTATTGGGGTGCTTGAAAATTTCGATGGCTTCTCGATGAAGGCGTGGGTAGAAATGTGACGTGGTGAATAAAACCTTCGTGTTTTGAAATTGGATGACATGGTTGCCTTTCTCTTGGGTGTGTTCTGCTACTGCAGACTTGTCAAAATGGTTTAGACGGCAATTTCGTTCGTGTTCCGAAATACGTGTCTTGATACTTCGTAGGGTAGTGCCCACGTAGACAGAGCCACATGAGCAGGGGATCCGGTAAACTCCCGCTGAAGATAGTGGGTCACGTGGGTCCTTCACTGAACGGTGTAGATCACGTAGCTGTGTTGTGGGTTTAAAAATGGGCTTGATATTGTGGGTTTCTAGAAGTCTTCCAATGCGATCCGTGACGCCATAAATGTATGGCAAAAAGGCTTTCCCTAAAGGAGGTAGATTTTCCACGTCCTGGTTCATCGGTGCAGGTTTTCTTGGATGAAGAGCTCTCCTTATTTCTTGGGAAGAGAAACCATTGGCTTGAAAGGCTGTATTTAGATGGCAAAGTTCATCTTGAAGGTGTTGCGGTTCACAGATGCTCTTGGCTCGGTGGGCCAGGGTCTTAATGACCGACATTTTCTGCCTAGGATGGTGGTTGGAATCTTTGTGTAGGTAGCGGTCTGTGTGTGTGGGCTTTCGATAGACCCGGTGGCCAAGGCTACCATCTTCCTTTCTGGACACTAAGACATCTAAGAATGGTAATTCCCCGTTGTTTTCTGTTTCCATAGTGAACTGAATGTTTGGATGGATGCTATTCAAATGCTTCAGGAACTTTGCCAACTCTGTGTCTCCATGACTCCATACCACAAAGGTATCATCCACATAACGAAACCACACCTTGGGTTTCTTAGTAGCTGATTCCAGAGCGGTTTCTTCAAAAGACTCCATGTAAAAGTTCGCAACGACAGGGCTGATAGGATTTCCCATGGCTAGGCCATCAACTTGTTCGTAGAAAGTATTGTTCCACCGAAAATAGGAAGTAGTCAGGACGAACTCAAACAAATCTACAATGTCTTTGGAGAACAGCGGTCGGATTCGTGTCATAGCTTCCTTGACTGGCACTTTGGTAAATAGCGAGACCACGTCGAAGCTTATTAAACGATCCTCCGGGTGTAGGTTGAGAGTTTTGAGTTTCTCCACGAAGTGGCGGGAGTCCTTGATAAATGACGACGATGATCCGACATGTTGTTGAAGCAGTCCGGTGAGGTACTTGGAGACTGGGTGAGTGGGGGAGCCAATAGCGCTTACAATAGGTCGGAGCTGTACTGAGGGCTTATGGATTTTCGGTAAGCCATATAGCCTAGGTGGGAGAGCTTCGGACTTCTTAATAATACGCTGTGTATCTTCTGGGATAGACGAATCCTTGATCAGGTTGTTTACCTTTCTCAAAATCTTTGCCGTTGGGTCCCGGGGAATCTTCTTGTAGATATTCGGGTCGAGAAGGTCGTTTGATCTTAGATTCGTAATCCTTAGTATTGAGGATCGCTGTGGCATTACCCTTGTCAGCTTTTAGGATAACAATATCCTTATTAGCTCTCAGGTTCCTCAGAGCTTTTTGTTCTTTTCCCGTGATATTGCTCTTTGGTGGCTTAGCTTTCTGTAGAATTCTGGAGGACTCTTGGCGGATCTTTTCGACTATTTCTTGGGGAACTTTGCGTAGGCTAGCTTCTACGTTGGCGATGATATCTTCCACAGGGATTGAATCCGACCGCTGTTCTCCAAAGACATTGTAGATTTGTTTGAGTTCGTCCTGACTACTTCCTATTTTCGGTGGAACAATACTTTCTACGAACAAGTTGATGGCCTAGCCATGGGAAATCCTTTCAGCCCTGTCGTTGCGAACTTTTACATGGAGTCTTTTGAAGAAACCGCTCTGGAATCAGCTACTAAGAAACCCAAGGTGTGGTTTCGTTATGTGGATGATACCTTTGTGGTATGGAGTCATGGAGACACAGAGTTGGCAAAGTTCCTGAAGCATTTGAATAGCATCCATCCAAACATTCAGTTCACTATGGAAACAGAAAACAACGGGGAATTACCATTCTTAGATGTCTTAGTGTCCAGAAAGGAAGATGGTAGCCTTGGCCACCGGGTCTATCGAAAGCCCACACACACAGACCGCTACCTACACAAAGATTCCAACCACCATCCTAGGCAGAAAATGTCGGTCATTAAGACCCTGGCCCACCGAGCCAAGAGCATCTGTGAACCGCAACACCTTCAAGATGAACTTTGCCATCTAAATACAGCCTTTCAAGCCAATGGTTTCTCTTCCCAAGAAATAAGGAGAGCTCTTCATCCAAGAAAACCTGCACCGATGAACCAGGACGTGGAAAATCTACCTCCTTTAGGGAAAGCCTTTTTGCCATACATTTATGGCGTCACGGATCGCATTGGAAGACTTCTAGAAACCCACAATATCAAGCCCATTTTTAAACCCACAACACAGCTACGTGATCTACACCGTTCAGTGAAGGACCCACGTGACCCACTATCTTCAGCGGGAGTTTACCGGATCCCCTGCTCATGTGGCTCTGTCTACGTGGGCACTACCCTACGAAGTATCAAGACACGTATTTCGGAACACGAACGAAATTGCCGCCTAAACCATTTTGACAAGTCTGCAGTAGCAGAACACACCCAAGAGAAAGGCAACCATGTCATCCAATTTCAAAACACGAAGGTTTTATCCACCACGTCACATTTCTACCCACGCCTTCATCGAGAAGCCATCGAAATTTTCAAGCACCCCAATAATTTCAACAGAAAAAATGAAGGGTTTCATCTCCAAAAAGATTGGTATCCAGCACTGAGGTCCGCTCGCCACTACATTCCAAAGGTGACTAAACCAACACCCGACCCCTTACTGACAGGCCACGCCCCTTCTAGCCTCGGCCAATCAGGAGCGTCCACCTCAGTCTGCCTCTCTCTGTCCCCCACTAATAGCAGTACAAGTGCCCCTATAAATACACAAGCGACTCAAGAATCCACATCAGTATCAGAGAAGACGCCGCGGAGGAGAGTTCTACGCTCTTGTCGCCGCTCGGACCTGAACCACTGAAGATGTCGACCGCAGTGATCGACGAAACGTCTGGAACAAAAGTTTCACATAGACCACGGCCAAACAGCCCGGAAGCAATACATACAACATATATATATATTGCTAACCTAATTATTCTTATCACAATAAATAGAGTTCAGACTCTATAAAATAAAAATCTACAATATTAACATTTTAACTAAAATTATGAATAAAATTGAAATTTCATCGAAAGTAGGAAACATTTAACATCTACTATAAATCCCGTTTTTTTAAAGAAAAACCACAAGCGTCATGCTTAGGCACTAATCTTGTACATAGATAGAACAACACCTTTATGGAAAAGTATCGAATTGCTTGTTAGTTTTATTAAGGCTTATTGTAATAGCTTATATAGTGAGTGACTACCCATTCGATAAGCCGCTGGATCAGGTATCAGGTCTTAGGTATTCTACCTAAAGTTATACAACATTCTCTGCGACGCGCGGCTACGTCTCGAGCTCACGCGCCGACGGTCAACAGCAACCAGCAGTGCAAGTACAGAACTCGTTTCGCTAAATTTGACGATCGTCAAATTCGTCATATTTTTACGAATTGTACGAGTACAGAACTGAAATCGCAATCGGTTGTCGATCACATCCGGATGACATGATGACATGTCACCTGGACCTCTTCACGTCTCTTTCGATAGTGATATACAAGAGCTATTCCTTTAGAAATTCGGTATACAATCTTAAAACAATTCCGAAAGTCTTAACCGGTTAATTGCGTACCGTAAACGGTGCCTTTTATCATCAGCGACTGCTGGCTCTCAGTTTGTCTTCCAGGAATAACATGACTAATACCCATTATTTATATCAAGTAGTTTGTTGCTTAAATTTATCGACATTGTGTTTGAAGTAGTGATATCGCAGATCCTAAACACAGCCGGCCGGAGCCCAAGCTCCAGCACGTTTTCCCAGTTTCTTAATAGAACTATTCTCAGCTTTGTCGAAGCAGAGTTAGCAAAAGCGATTATCAATCCAGATTGAATAGAATAATTGTCTATTAGGAAATTATTTAAGTCTATAACAATATCACTATGAAATTTAAATGTAACAAATTGTATACACATCAATTGTGATTACTACATTTGTAAGTCGGAAAACAAAACTTGTGTTTTTTCACATGTTTTTTTACATAACAGGCAGCGTTAACGATTTCCTAAACACGCTATCTCTCAAAGTCTACAATGTATAAAGATATTATATTTCAGGTTACTAATCTCGAGGACGAAGCACGAAGTATAATTAGTGATTAAACGAACTTACCTGTAAGTGAAGTTCTATCATAATTATACGAGTGCTTCGTCCGAAGAGATTAGTACCTAACACCCGCCCGCCCTATGTAACTATCCATCCCTAAAATGGTTTAGGAAATTATTAACACTGTACCTAATAACATAGTGCAGACTCTAAATTAATGACGCTATGAGCGACGGGAATGAGCAAGGAGTAGAAAGTACCCTCCAAAACCAAAAAAAAAAAAAAAAAAACTCTCAACTTAGTGCAAAGAGTGGTGTCACGTAGGCGTTACTACAATGTATAAAGATATTCTATTTCAGGTTACTAATCTCTTCGGACGAAGCACTCGTATAATTATGATAGAACTTCACTTACAGGTAAGTTCGTTTAATCACTAATAGTCCCAGTTAAAACCCACTGCATAAATAAATTCCAAGAACTGGTAGCCAATACGTACAACATACATTTGCAATAAATTTAATTTAATCCTATATGCAATCTTTATTTCACAAATACCTATTTGACTAAAATAGTCAAATCAATATCGGTCTTGTACAGGAAATTAACTAATTTCATAATTACTTTTGCTGTACTACGAAAAAAAAAAGTATAAGAAAGAAAGAAGAAAGAAAAGAAACATTTATTCTGACAAGCAGCAACAATATAAATTGCTATGTGTTTTATTTGTATTCATCGCTTGAACTTTAGCCGAGGTTGTGCCATGTATTTCAAGCACGAGTAAGCCAAAGTTATTGAGGGTAGTTTCTTATAAAAAGAGAAGCGATGATAGCTCAGCGGTGGGAACATCGGCAGTTAAAGTGAAGGACGCTGGTTCGATCCACACCAACGTCTTGAGCTTCCGGTGAAGGTAACACCGTTAATTCCCAGCATGGTGGTATTGGTGGTCCGAGTAGGTACTGCCTGGCTAGCTGCCACCTTCGAGATTGAAGAACTGTCACCAAACGCGTGTTCAGGCAGCCGTTCTTGAGAGCCAGTGAGCATTCTAACTCTAGCGTGATATCATCTTCGACCACATCGTCACTAACCATCAAGTGAGATAGTGGTGAAATGCTACATAAGGGACAAAAAAGAACCGTTTTCGATTTTTCTACCCTTTTTTTTTTCATGTTCTTACTTAACAAATAAAACACATCGACAACATTCCGTAATAACCGTAATTAACAATAATCTTAATAATCTTTATACCCGACTTTACAACCTTTAATGTTAATTTTTTTTAAATTAATGCCCTTTATTACATTATTTCTAAGGGAAAATCTTCAATACCATATTTTGCTGAAGCCATATTATAGAAGTGTTTATTTTAAATTAACTTAATGAACAAAATTGTAACATTATCTGTAAGATAGTTAATCCACTTACACACTACTAATATAAAACATAATTATGTAACTGCCAAGTGTATGTACCGTTTAAAGAAATAAACCAATTTTGTAGAAAACAATGTTTTTGTTGTCTTTGAATAAAATGATGAATCTAATCCAAAATCTAAAATTAAATATAAATTATCTGACGCTGTCTGAACATACTTTGTGTTACCGAGGTAGATATCCTTTACGACAAAGTTTATATTTCATTTTAAATTTTAAGTGTATAACTCACGGGATAATATCTAGAGGCGAATCTCTTTACATCCAAACTTTTAAAGTTACTTTTATTAACCTAAGGTGGTAAAAGACAATTGATAATTCATGTGTATTTAACGTTTTAAACTATGTGGATCGAAAGTATTTTTTTAGAACATACTGATTGATTTATAATTAAAAACTGAGTAATACAGTGTCAAAAGGTCCTTTTCGACCAAAATGCCCAGAGATATCGACATAGTCTCACCTGCATATTTTTGGTACTATATATGAGGTAGATGTCGCACAAGCGCGCGGAAACTGAGGCGGCAAAATTAAGTCAATTGTAGTAATTTTCATTGTGACGCGTATTTCACGCGCAAGTCTAAACATATAGCTATCCTTTTCTATATTATTTGTACCGTATTATCTGTCGCAGGAAGCATGTTTATGTCTTAAAGGAACAAAATCTGAGCACCGCGCAGTATGAATATATGTCATCTTTAGTAAAACATCATTGTACAAATGCAGGTAATTGAGTTTATGGCAAACAACATGTAGTGCGATAAATACCTACACTAAATTATAACTTAACATTAGACTGATGTTATATTACCACTAACATATTTTTTTATACTGTATAGATTTTTTGTTTCAGTACTATCTCACTTGATAGTCAGTGACCATGTGGCCGTAGATGTTATCACGCTAGACCTAGAATGCTCATATATATATATTTATAGTTTTGTAAGTTTTCATGTCGATAATACAAATTGTAACATCACTATAGTATACGTAGAAAGGAAGCTGATCACCAGTAGAGGCAGCACGCAGTCGACCACGTAAAGTCCGAAGATGGTCATCTTATTGAAATTGGTACCTATACGACGAACGTTCTTGATAATTTTTTTCTCAAAATCTGCAATAAAAGAAAGATTTCAGCGAATCCGACGGTCCGGGGCAAACATTTGTGCGATGAGTGTAAATGTTTGTCCCGGGTCTTGGATGTTAGTGTTTTATGATTGAGTGTGTCCATGCCTCCCGCGAAACAGGGAATCCTAGTGCGGGGGCCTGAATGTGATGAAAAAAAAAAAAAAAAAAATCTGTATAATTTCACATACCTAGTTAACCAGCTTATCGACGTAACTTTCCAACACTAAATAAATATAAAACAAAAAAAAAGTAGGTCGAAACTTCCACTATAGACGTGAGTCAAGCCGGATAATACATCTACTTATAATACTGACGTGGTTTTGACACATTATAAATGTGTAAAACACGGGAGTAACTCACGTAATAAGTCAGAGGGTTCCGACTATAGTTTCAACCGCATTCGGTGGTCTTTTTCAAGGAGAATACGGGGCGCTCGCGGACGCGGTCGCGATTCGCCTAGTACTGTACTAGGTCAGTTACGTGATATAACTGACGAGAGTTTCCAATCAAAAAAGTAATTAAATGGTAGAAAAATGCAATGACATATAAAATTCTTTTAAAATGATATGAACCATACCCGATGTACACAATGGTACCATCAATGCGCATCTAGCTTGCAACAGTTCGTGAGCTAAATATAGTCGCTCCAACTCTAGTCCCAGCATTGATTGCAGTGCTATGTTCTTGATTGACCATATAACCTCTAACATAAACGCTATCCAAAACTGAAACAGGAAATCAGAACATTTTGGCAAAAAGTTAGTAATGCACCGTTCATACCATAGAAACTTATTCAATATCGGTTCATCGGCTTAGGAACTATTTTGCTGCAGACACCCACAGTCACACAGACAGACACGTCAGACCTAAAACATCCATAAACTTTAACTTTCAATAACCATAAACTTTTTTAAGAACTAAAAAGCATGCTTACAAATAACAAAAACGTAACCAAATTGGTTCACCCGTTTAAGAGCTACAGTGCCACACACAAACACACAGACCCGATCTTGTTCGAATCAAACTTATAACACACTTTATTGCATAAAGACATTAAAGACTAATAAAAAAACAGTTTTGATTCGATCTTGCGGTTAAAACAAAAATAAATATACATACAAGACATCAAGAAAAAAACTATCATTCTAATACGGTTATGTACCTAGAGCATAAGCCAATATAGTAATCGTATCGCTGTCGTAACGTAGCGTGGAACAATAAAACATATTAACTAAGTACCCACGATTTTTTCTTTATAAATATATTTTTTTTTTTTAACTAGTATAAGTTTGCGTTTGACAACTGTCTCACCTGATGTTAAGTGATGACGCTGTCTAGGATTTAGCACGCAAACCTAGAAGGTACCTATTCACTCGCGACTTGAAGACTCCAGGATTGTACATATCGGGAAACACAGACTCGGGCAACGAGTTCCATTCCTTGGCAGTACGCATTAAGAAAGTGGAAGCAAAACGCTTCGTGCGTATAGGTGGTATATCTACCATATAGCGATGGCGAATTGGTTAATAATTGGTATAAGTCAGTGCCTGAAGCAAGAATAACTTGCTCCAGTCATTTTTATTTATTTATCTTTAAAAGGAAGACTAACAGCATTACACATATCTTATATGCTATGCTTGAAACATTTGCAAGATTATAATATTTTACAAATAATATCTCTTACGTATTAATACAGAAACGGTTCGTTAAGTCGGAGATACTTCAAAATTAAAAGTAAAGTGTTAGCACTGCTTTCGCAGTGCTAATTAATCGAGACTGGAACTGAGTTATATTATAATGAGGGTAGCATAGAAATGAAACGGTACTTACATGTTTATAGAAGTAAAATTGCGCACTTTACTTTACACAATCCTTTATTACACTGGTAGACACTACCTTCTCCAACCGCAAGCAAAATAATGACTGTCAGAGCGA
This sequence comes from Apeira syringaria, assembly GCA_934044485.1. Taxonomy (NCBI): domain Eukaryota; kingdom Metazoa; phylum Arthropoda; class Insecta; order Lepidoptera; family Geometridae; genus Apeira; species Apeira syringaria. The sequence goes on along the minus strand of OW203683.1, from coordinate 1,900,435 downwards.
CGCGACTCTCCGCCGCACGAGACCTGTCAACGAGGTTTCTATTGGTCGAGGGAGGCGCCTCACTCTGACAGCTAGTATTTACAAGTTAACTTAGCTACTAATATTATCACATCATGAAATTGTGTACTACGATTTAATATAAGTAGGTATCATCATATTATATAAAGCGTAATATTTACATAAACATATTATGTTGCTGACATTCGGCCATCCAAATATCGCACGTCCTCGCGCGATTTACAGAGATGAATAGCTAAAACGTCCCTAGTAGCGGGAGTAAACATTATTATCGTTGTATGAACTGTAAACTATCGTAAAGGCCTGAGAGTAAGATTGAAATCATATTATTAAATCACCAATATAATCAATCATCAAATCATGGATTTTATGGCAACTAAATTTATCTTTCACATAACATAGGACCAGGGTTGTCCAATACCGTAGAAGCAGGACCAGGGATGTCCTGAGGTTAATCTTCAGGACCAGGGATGTCCTGAGCTTAAATCTACAGGACCAGGGATGTCCTGCACTTAAATCTACAGGACCAGGGAGGTCCCGCACTTAAATCTACAGGACCAGGGATGTCCTGAGCTTAATCTACAGGACCAGGGATATCCTGAACTTAAATCTACAGGACCAGGGATGTCCTGAACTTAAATCTACAGGACCAGGGATGTCCCGTGCTTAAATCTACTGGACCTGGGTTGTCCTGAGCTTAATCTACAGGACCAGGGATGTCCTGAGCTTAATCTACAGGACCAGGGATGTCCTGAACTTAAATCTACAGGACCAGGGATGTCCTGAGCTTAATCTACAGGACCAGGGATGTCCTGAGCTTAATCTACAGGACCAGGGATGTCCCGCACTTAAATCTACTGGACCTGGGATGTCCTTATCTTAAACCTACAGGACCAGGGATGTCCTGAGCTTAATCTACAGGACCAGGGATGTCCTGAACTTAAATCTACAGGACCAGGGATGTCCTGAGCTTAATCTACAGGACCAGGGATGTCCTGAGCTTAATCTACAGGACCAGGGATGTCCCGCACTTAAATCTACAGGACCAGGGATGTCCTGAGCTTAATCTACAGGACCAGGGATGTCCTGAGCTTAATCTACAGGACCAGGGATGTCCCGCACTTAAATCTACTGGACCTGGGATGTCCTTATCTTAAACCTACAGGACCAGGGATGTCCTGAGCTTAATCTACAGGACCAGGGATGTCCTGAACTTAAATCTACAGGACCAGGGATGTCCCGTGCTTAAATCTACTGGACCTGGGTTGTCCTTAGCCTAAGCCTACAGGACCAGGGATGTCCTGAACTTAAATCTACAGGACCTGGGATGTCCTTAAAACAACTTAATAATTGTAAGCTTAGAAGTACAACAACATTAGTTTGTAGTAGGGTTGTCCCTTGTAACAATTCATTGTAAAAATAATTATACCAAGCAATTAATATTAATAATAATAATAATAATAAATCATTTACTTTGTTACAGTCATGTACAATACAGTAAAACATCGAATCTATGTAGTTACAGTAATAGTAATAATACATTTCCTAGGATATATATTGTTTGTCTTATGAAACATCCACAAACTAGCATACAAAATAGGTTTCCCCGTGTTATGGATACCAGCATTCACCTCCTGTACATTTACAAGGCAAGTGCAATAAAATTGATATAAGAATAAAAACAAGATCTGTGCTGAGGTGTGTGAGTGCATGTAATGTATTGTATGTTATGTGTGTTATGTATTTTATACTATGGCAATAAAGTGTTTTATTATTATTAATGTGTATGTGTACTATAAGGATATGTGTGTGAGTGTGCATGGGTAATAAACTGGAGTAATGTACATTTTATGTTTAAGTTAGAAGAAAGTATTACCTGATTATACGTAAAAGTGCATCCGTGTCATCGTAGTTTAATAGCTTTAGCCATTTCGCTACTTCGACTTTATTTACTTATACTATTATAAAGAAATGAACCAAGGTAGTAGTCAAATCTTCTGGTAAACATTTTGTTCACTTGTACTACTTTACAAACTCTATCTTTACGTCGTTTTGTAATTCATTTGTTAAAGGTAAATTATATTGTTGTTCCAAAACTATTTGTTGCATAAAGAGTTGTCGGATAGTTAAAACACCACAGTCTTTATAGAGTAAAACAGTAGGAAATAGATAAGGCGTAAACTTAGACACATTCAATATAGCTCTGTGAGCTCTTTCAAGTGGCAGAAGATTAGATTTTACAGCTGCTCCCCAAGACGTTATACAATAAACCAATAGAAACTGGCACAAGGAGAAGTATATCATCCTAACAGTATCTGAATCAGCCACATTCCTTTTAATTTTAAAAATTATTTACGTGTTGCTTGAAGGAAAGATTATTGTCTATCAATGCACCGAGATATTTTATATTGTCTATACGTTCTAATATCGGACAAAATCAGTCGTCATGAATACAATCGGGGCGGTGTACAGTTTATATTGAGATGTTCTGTGATAGGGAGTAAGAGAGAATTTAAGATAGAGAATGTCATGTATTTTGTTTTAGTAATGTTTAAATTTAATGCGTTATTTGAAAGCCAAGTGCTTACATTATTAAACCCATTATGTGCTGATTAGAAAGCTAAGTGCCATGACTTTTCATGGACAACTAATACTGTGTCATCAGCAAACGTGAGTTTTTTAGAGTTTTCAAAGTGTAAGTCACATAGGCTGTTTATAAAACATAGAAATAAAGTGGGCCCTAAAATGCTTCCCTGTGGTACACCATTTTCTACTGGTAAACTGTTACTAATATATTCACGTACACACACATTGCTGCCCGCCCGTGAGATAGCTTCTTAGAAGCTGCAGAGGTAAGGCTCGAATTCTGAGGTATTCTAGCTTATTTATTAAGCCCGGAATGGGCACTGTGTCAAAACCCTTTGTTATATCAAGAAATATTGCTGGGCATTTGTCGCCTTTATCCATTCCTTCAACAAGATATCTAATAAGAGTGCAGTATCCACATACTGCATCATTTGTAGAAATACCTCCACGAAACCCAAACTGATTCTTACTTAAAAGATTATATATTTTTTTTCAAATAAGATATTAAACGTGTGTTTATCAAGCGCTTCAGAACTTTAGATAAAGAAGGTAAGACAGAGATAGGTCTATAATTTGAAAAGGCAGACTTATCACCACTCTTGTGTATTAGATGGACTAGTGCTTTTTCCAGAGCTCTTGGGAAAATACCTGAGATGAAACTCAGATAACATATATACGCAATAACGGGTGAAAGTAAAGCGGCATTTTGTTTGAGGATAAAGGAGGGTACGCCATCCCATCCTGCAGAACTATCAGTTTCAGATTTTTTTGTACATGAAACACTGCTAATTGGTCAGTTTCGATAAGGAGAAACGAGTTTTTCGTGCAGCACTTATTTGACATGACAGCTGGCGATGTATGTGATTTTATTTGATCATGGGGCAAATGCCTTTATTAAACAAAACACTAATAACTAATTACAACACTACAGCCACTACAATAACATTTGAGCAATCCACTAGCTATTGGTAGCCTACAGATAACTCAAATGTTCTAACCCGCTACCGGCTGGCAGCGTGCCCAGAATGCTAGCAGAATCGCCACGTTGGATTGCAATGCTGATTCGTTGAACCAAAATGCTGGCAGCATTTTGGTCACGCGCCGCATCGATCAAACGCGATTATTTTATGTTATTTGAATTGACAAAGTCCTACCAATATTAACAAAGAAACTATTTACGTTATTTACGATAGCCGAATGAGGAGCTGAGCTGGAGCTGAGTTCAAAAGATCAATAGGTACATGATGTTTTGGGGGTTTTAAATTAGTTATTGCATTTATTACTTTTTTTTTATGGTTTGATCAAACCTTTAACAACCGATCCATTTCGTAATCACGTCTAACCTTTTTTTGTTATTGATTTACAAAAAGATCTATAACTTTTGTATGTTAATTTAAGATTTTCATTATTCGGAGTTTTAGTATAACATGCATACGGTTACGATTTCTTACACAACGCAAGAGACCTTGAGTCATCCAAGGCTTTATAGGGGCAAACCTACGCGCAAATGATAAAGTTAAGGAGTTCTCTTTTATTATTCGGGAAATCGTAGTGTTGGGGTGATAAGGATGACTTTAGCTTGTGTTGGGTTTTTTGAAGGAAACAAACGTGTGCTCTGGGCAGAATTTATTGCAAGACTAAACGGACAATGTTCAAGTGACACACAGTGTGTCGCTGCTAATTTCATTACTAACCTGACTTAACATAAGCCGCCCACCAAAGGACTATATGAGTCCTTTAAAACAAACTATAATCTACATACATAAATGTCAACATGCTACGGTGGGTTGTAAATAAAATTTAAACACGAACTGTACATATACAATTAATGTGATATACTAATCAGTATCAATCGGCAAAGCACATAATTTTGAAACGCATCGTTTCACTATACTGTTACCACTTTTAACACTATACACTCTGGTGAAACCATCTTGACCTGGATGCTTGTCTAGAATTCGTCCCAGGATCCACTTGCCTGGAGGCAAGTTGTCTTGTTTGATGAGCACAATGTGCCCAATTTTAAACTCGTCTGTTCGCTTGGTCCATTTTGTTCTCTCCTGAGCACGTGACAAGTATTCTGCCTGCCATTTACACCATAGGTCATTTACTAGTTTTTGGCAATGTTGCCAACGAGTCAAACTGCTGATTTTGATGTTTCTCAAATTTGGACCAGGCACTGTGACAGGTGCTTCCCCAATCAAAAAATGCCCCGGAGTTAATGGTTGCATGTTTTCATCACAGGGATCAAGTGGGCATAATGGACGCGAATTCAAACAAGCCTCTATCTCACAGAGTACTGTGGTCATTTCTTCGAAGGTTAAGTGTGACTGAAGAATACGCTTTGCGTGAAATTTTAGTGATTTGACGCCAGCTTCTGCCAATCCCGCGAAGTTTGGTGCGTATGCCGGGTTAAAGTGCCATTGCGTGCCATCGTTGGCAAGAGTATCGCTTATTTGACTGTCAAATTGCAAACGGGCTTCCCTCCAGGCCTCAACCAATTCTCTATTTGCTCCTATGAAATTTCGCCCTTGGTCACTCCACAACTGAGCACACCTTCCTCTGCGTGCGCAAAACCTTTTGAATGCACCAATGAAAGCTTGCGACGTTAAGTCGCCAACTAGTTCCAAATGGATCGCCTTTGTGGCCATACATATAAAAATAGCGACATACGCCTTCACAGTTTTTGCTCCACGGCCCTTGTTTAGCAGTACTTGGAAAGGACCCGCAAAATCAACGATAGAATTCAGAAACGGACGAGACGGATTCACTCGAACTGACGGCAGATCTCCCATGATTTGTGTTTTAGGTCTAGCATTATGTCTTGCACATATCAAACATCTGTGAACGAACTGCCTTACAAGGCCCTTTACGCGCAATATCCAGTATTTGGACCGTAAGTAGCAGAGCATCAGTTGGATTCCTCCGTGCAATGTTTTAGCATGAGCTTCGGCGACAATCAATAGCGTAAGTTTACTTTTATGGTCCAGTAAAATTGGGTGCTTACTTTCTTCATCTATACATTCGGCGTGTCTTAATCTTCCCCCTACTCTCAATATTTCATTTTCATCCAAATATGGATTCAAAGTTTTCAGATTACTTGTTCCCTTAACTTGCTTTTTTCTTTTTAATGCTTCTATCTCCTCCGGAAACGCTCTTCTTTGTGTTATCTTTATACATGTCTGTCTTGCCACTTCTAGTTCCTCCGTTGTAAATTTCACATCAATATTTTCTTTATTCTTCTTGTGCTGTAGAAATCTTTTGCAATAGCACATTGCTCTCAAAAGTTCTGACAGTGTACTAAAATCGTCAAATTGTTTTGACATTCCTGCATCTTTCTCTTCTTCATTGCCTGTTAACACCAAACTTTGAATTACATTTTTACGTCGTTCCAAATCTGTGGGTATAACGTTTGGTCTGTTAAATTCGATATTATCTTGCGATAACCATACCGGTCCATTCCACCATAAATTGCACTTCTTCAAATCGCTTACTAGCATACCTCTGCTGGCCACGTCTGCTGGGTTATCGTGAGATTGGACATGGTACCATTGATTTTTATCGACGTTAGACGTGATTTCGACAACACGATTCGCGACAAATGGTTTCCATTTTGAGGGTTCCCCAAATAGCCATGAGATGACTATTGAAGAGTCAGTCCATGCGTAAATTTGTGATGTTGGAATTTTCATAGCTTGTGCAACTTGTTTCAGCAATCTAGAGAGTAATACGGCACCGCATAATTCAAGTCGCGGCAGTGATACTGTTTTCAGCGGGGCTACTCGAGTTCTTGCAGCAACAAGAGTGGTTTTATGAGAACCATCTTGGTTTTTGACTCGGCAATAAACTACGGCTGAATAAGCCTTGATCGATGAATCGCTGAATCCAAAAATTTGTAGCATTTCTTTGTGGGCGTTTTGGGCTCCGAGCCATCTATCCAGGCGGATTTCATTCACATTAGCTAGGTCTTGACGAATGTTCATCCACTCATCTTTTAGTGATTTATTCAGGTCTTCGTCCCAAGTAACTTTCTCCAGCCAAAGTTTTTGAATAAGAATTTTTGCCATTACTATGCAGGGTGCAATCCAACCAAGAGGGTCAAACAGTTTTTGAATATCAGATAAAATGTTGCGCTTTGTGATGGTGCTGCTGATAGGAGGTAAGTTTATGTTGTACTCAAATTGGTCGAGTCCGAGATTCCATTGTACTCCTAAGGCTTTGATAACTCCATCAATTTTTAGATTTACGTTCGCATTAGTGGATCTTTCACCTGGTTTTATACTTTGCATAAATTGAGCATTATTCGAAGACCATTTCTTTAGCTCAAAGCCACCTCGTCGTAACATTTCTCTTAAGTCTTCACTGACTTTTATAGCTTCTTGCACAGAGTCGGAACCACTCATAACGTCATCTATGTAGAAGTCTTCTTTGAGAATCCTAGCTGCATCAGGATACCTATCACCTTCGTCATCAGCCAGTTGCATGAGTGTCTTCACCGCCAAATACGGTGCACAAGCTGTGCCGAAGGTAACTGTGAGCAGTCTGTAATCAGTGACAGGTTCTGATGGATCCTTTCTCCACAGGATTCTTTGGTAATCTACATGGTCTTTGTGAACGAAAATCATTCTGTACATTTTCTCGATGTCTGCCACGAAACAAATTTTATGAATGCGCCATCTCATTATAAGAGTTCTTAGGTCATCTTGCAGTATAGGTCCAGTTAGCAGTTCATCATTCAGCGATATTCCACTTTCAGGGTCACGGCACGAAGCATCAAAAACAACGCGTGTACGTGTTGTTTCTTTATCTTCACGAATCACGGCATGATGAGGTAAGTATACAGCTTTATTATTTATTTCATTTTTAGGTACTTCTTCTATATGTTTTAGTTCTGTGTATTCTTCTATAACCCTTGTGTATTCTTCTTTCAGCCTTACATCTTTACTGAGTCTTCTTTCTAATTGCATGAATCTTTTTAGGGCTATATCTTTTGTGTTTCCTTCTGATGATTTTGGGGTATCTGTTTTGAATGGTAATTTGACTATATATCTTCCTTCATTGTTTCTCGTATGTGTTTTCTCATATATATCTTCGCATTGCAATTCTTCTTTAGTTAAGTTCCTCTTTGTTTCTGTATCTATCTCCCATATTATTTTCAATAAGTCGTTCACGTCTGATTCTTCTTGTGTGGTGACTGACAAGGACTTCTCGTGTGTATTTAACTTGACTTTAGTTCCTCCCATTATGATCCATCCCAGGTTGGTTTTTTGAGCGCATGGTGTACCTGGGGGACCCTTGATTAGTCCCTGTTGCAATATGGAAGAGTATTCGTCTACACCCAACAGCAAATCCATTGTTCCCGATACATAATAATTTGGATCTGCGAGAGTGAGGTCCTTCAAATGTGGCCATTTCTTTACTGGTTCAGCCCCTAATGGAATGGTTGTGGTCAAATGTCCCGACATGACGTAGGCTCTTAAAGGCAAATCAAAATCTGGTTCCCAGCGAGATAGAACACGAATTTCGACTTCCTGTCGTACGCGTACCTTCATAGATTCCATCCCAGTGACTAAAATATTAACTTGCTTTCGCTCTAGTTTTAAAGCTTGGGCTGCTCTTTCACTCAGGAAACTTGCTTGTGAACCTGGGTCAATTAGTGCCTTTAGCACAGTGGTGTGTCCATTTTCTCCCTTTACTATCACCACTGCGGTAGCCAACAAACTTATTTTTCGTTCTTCTTCTTCTTCATAAGACGCTATAGTTGTATGTACCTTCTTCTCTTCTTCATCTGCATGGGGCGATGACGTCGGTTGAAAGGGTTCCTGGTCAGAAGCCGACGCATCTACTTTTCTTGATTGATGCAGAAGAGTGTGGTGACGCCTCTTGCATATGCGACAGGACATCGACAAACGACACTTAAACGCCGAGTGTCCTGGAGTCAGGCAATTGTAGCACAGTTTGTTACTTTGTACGTATTGACTGCGTTCTGAAGGTTCCATCGTGGTAAATACTTTACAGTGACATAGGGTGTGATTTTCTTTGCACATAGCGCAGGCTTTCGAAGTGGTGGACACATGAAATAATCTTTCTCGAACGGTCTTCTCTTTTGTACTCGTTGAAGGTGTAACAAGTTCTATAGTTCGAAACTTAGATTCGAGAAACTTCCTTAAGTCTTCCCATTTTGATAGCTCATCTCCACTATTCGTATAGGCAAACTGTTCCCACTCTTTGTGTGAATCTGAGTCCAACTTCTGCACGACCAAAAATATTATTATCGGGTCCCAAGAATCTACAGATATATTAAGATTTTTCAGACTGTTCATAATTTCAGTAGTGGTGTCTAAAATTGACTTCAATTGTGTGGCTGTTTGTGCAGTACATTTTTTTTTGTGAAAATAATCGCTTCAATAGGGAATTTACTATAATTCGCTTGTTACCGTACCTTTCTGTTAAAGTATTCCAGGCGAGTTCATAATTTGTGTCAGTCAATTGAATATGCCTCAATAAAGCAGCTGCTTCACCCGAGATGCTTGTCTTCAAATAGTGAAGTTTTTGAACTTTGGCGAGCGATGCGTTCTTATCTACCAACGATATAAATAAATCTTTGAAGGCTGGCCATTCTTCATACGATCCTGAAAATTCAGGAAGAGTAATGCGCGGGAGGTTGATTTGTGCACTCGATGGTGTCCCCACTGACGATGACGAATCCATATTTCGTTGTATTAAATGTTCCGTATTTGTGACCGCGTCACAGGCGCCGAGCAAATCTTTCAAATCGCCCAGCATGCACAAATACGTATCTTCATACAAAAAGTATTCTTCATTGATAAAATACGATAACTTTTCACGTTGTTCACGGCTTGTGTTCTTTATCAAATCTTGGTTAGCCGTCTTAAACGTAATCCAATATTCTTCAATGCACTGAATACGCGAATGTAAATAACCTTTCGTCAAACGTTGTTTAGGACACTTCTTCAAGTTTATTTGTGTCTTCTTTAACAACTCCGCTGTATTCTCTAATAACGCAATAGTTTGTTCAATAGAAGCCATAGTTCCGAAACTCACTCAAAAGTAGGTCAATACGTAATCACTAATATGTAGTTAAGTTCAAATGCACAATAAAATGTTCTTGAATAACTATCTTCATAAATTGACAACACGAGAACGCCTTTACGATTCGTAAACGTGCCAAACTGCATCGCACATTCCTTATCGCCGCCGCGTCTATTGTTTTCCGACCCGTCCTTCGAGATAGCTCAGGTAAACTTTATCCGGTTCGATTGCGACCATATGTTGGGGTGATAAGGATGACTTTAGCTTGTGTTGGGTTTTTTGAAGGAAACAAACGTGTGCTCTGGGCAGAATTTATTGCAAGACTAAACGGACAATGTTCAAGTGACACACAGTGTGTCGCTGCTAATTTCATTACTAACCTGACTTAACACGTAGACAGAAAGTAATCGGTAGCAAAGTCACTATCACTGGTCGAATATATGGGGGAATAATCAATGCTCTTTATTTATATATTTTCGGATGTGGATAGAAGGGCTAGTTAAATTCAAAGATAGAATTACAGGAAACTTGATCAGTTAATGTGGTTTTGACAACAGGTGTTGATGAAGAGTACTTTATTTATAGTTTGTTACAATTTTTGAATACAACTACATGAGACTGCTCAGTAAACGTCTGCCCTATCATGACTCAATTTATTGCATTTGTCCATAATTCTCGTCTGAAGAAAATGCTGTTGACAATTTAACCTGACACTCTTCCCACGAGAAAAGGACAGATGACAGTCCCTCGTACCAACGCTGTGCTACGCCACGCAACTTCGTCAGAGCAAAATGTGCTATTTGTTTATCACTCCATCCATAAATTGAAGCACATTCATTTACTTTGTGAAGCAACATTGATATCGTCTATTCTTTTCTCGCGGGGTCAAATTTAGGTACAGTGTTATGTACATTCCCTAGTTTACTAAAATAATCAGCAGGGTTTGTAGATTTCAAAGCATCTAAGAGCTTAGATAAAGTACTAGACGTGAAGGACTCACTAGTCTTTCATTTGGTTCACCCGGCTGCGCGAGCGATGGTTCGCCCGGCTGCGCGAGCGATCGTTGGCCCGGCTGCGCGAGCGATGATTTGCCCGGCTTCGCGAGCGATGGTTCGCCCGGCTGCGCGAGCGATGGTTCGCCCGGCTGCGCGAGCGATCGTTCGCCCGGCTGCGCGAGCGACGATTCGCCCGGCTGCGCGAGCGATGATTCGCCCGGCTGCGCGAGCGATTATTCGCCCGGCTGTGCGAGCGATCGTTCGGCCGGCTGCGCAAGCGATCGTTCGCCCGGTTACGCGAGCGATGATTCGCCCGGCTGCGCGAGCGATGGTTCGCCCGGCTGCGCGAGCGATCGTTCGCCCGGCTTCGCGGGCGATATTTCGCTCGGCTATGCGGGCTTTCACCCCGCAGAGCTTTATCTCTTTCTTCGGGGTGACGTTCCGTTTCCGATGTTTCGTTTTCTGCAACTTGACGAAACACGGGGAACAATGTAATTGTTCAACCACGGTGTTTCGAATACATAATTTAGTCAATACTTCATTTAGAAGCGTACCAAGAAAAGAGTTTAAGCAAAAACAGGTAGGTAGGCAACCAAAAAAAAAAATGACAAAGACGAAATCGTACTTTTATCTGCTAGTTGTCACAATAGCGAGCTTGACTAACTTTGTTAAGCGTACGTCTTTTATCCCACTTCTGATCTGTTAGCACTGCTTTCGCAGTGCTAATTAATCGAGACTGGAACTGAGTTATATTATAATGAGGGTAGCATAGAAATGAAACGGTACTTACATGTTTATAGAAGTAAAATTGCGCACTTTACTTTACACAATCCTTTATTACACTGGTAGACACTACCTTCTCCAACCGCAAGCAAAATAATGACTGTCAGAGCGACGCGACTCTCCGCCGCACGAGACCTGTCAACGAGGTTTCTATTGGTCGAGGGAGGCGCCTCACTCTGACAGCTAGTATTTACAAGTTAACTTAGCTACTAATATTATCACATCATGAAATTGTGTACTACGATTTAATATAAGTAGGTATCATCATATTATATAAAGCGTAATATTTACATAAACATATTATGTTGCTGACAAAAGTTAAACATAACTTACTATATCAGTACTCGAGAAATATATAGCGACGGCAATATATAAAAGTCCATGCAAAGATGTCTCTGCTGTGTGAAATAATATCTGTAAATAAATAATTATCTCATAATATAACAGTGAGTAAACCGTAATCCTAATTTGTGTCCTTCTAGCATAGGTAATTATATTTACACACTATCTTTCATGGTTTTTAATCTATCGCTAAACAGTACTTCACTTCTTTAACAACTAAAACACTTTAATTTCATCATTCAAAACTTTTTTTTTTTTACAAATTATAAGTTTGCGTTTGATGTTAAGTGATGACGTCGTCTAGGATTTAGCACGCAAACCTAGAAGGTACCTATTCACTCGCGACTTGAAGACTCCAGGATTGTACATTGAGTGACAGAGAGTGACATTTATGCTCTAATGACACCTTGTGTTAGTGCATGAATCATTTCACCAATTGCTTGTGTCATTTCACCAATCTTACTACTAATTTTAACAGTTTATTTCTTTTATTTTATACTGAAAATGCATTATTTGATAGAATAAAACTAAGGCTATGATGGGAGTGTCGTAAACTTCAGGTTTATAAGACCCGAAAAAAGAACAGATTAAAAAAATAAGTTCTATAGTCGCGATGTTCCGTTTCCATAATTATGGGATTACTGGCAATTGTATATTGGATGAGAAGAAGTCAAGGAGATTTTCGAATTCTATCCAGTCGGGTTGGATTTGACAATAACTATTGACCTCTCTTTCGAAATTGGACCTGTCTAACTAAATATTAGGCACAGTCTAGTTAGACTGTTTGTCGTAGGAAAACGTATTGGTTAGTAAGTTAAAAAACGAGTTCCTACACAATACCTCATTCGACATGATTGTCTTGTCTTTGTTTATTGTACGGCCTGCCCGTTTGTAAATAATCTCTAATAGAGCGTATGTATTGTGTGATATAGATTTTCCTCTTACCAAAATATTGTTGAAAACCAAAGGTACCATACTTGGCGTTGATCTTGGTGACGAGTTCTTGCCATTCCAAGAACCTTGAAGGCATTCTTTAATGCGATTGTTTATTTGAGAATAATAATAATAATATGAGACAACATTCACACAAGAAGGCCGCTGGTCCCGGGTTCGATTCCCGAACAGGTCAAACATTTGTGTGTATGAACATGTCTGTTTGACTTGTGTCTGGGTGTGTATATGTATATAAGTATACTTAAATTAAGTATACTTATATACATATACACACCCAAGGTATATAAGTATACTTAAATTAAGTATACTTATATACATATACACACCCAAGGTATATAAGTATACTTAAATTAAGTATACTTATATACATATACACACCCAAGGTATATAAGTATACTTAAATTAAGTATACTTATATACATATACACACCCAGACACAAGTCAAACAGACATGTTCATACACACAAATGTTTGACCTGTTCGGGAATCGAACCCGGGACCAGCGGCTCAGAAGGCAGAGCGCTACCAACTGCGCCAACCGGCCAGTCGCCGTGTCTCCATGAGACATGTCACACGCTTTATTTTTGAGAAATTGCCTTCAAAATTTGCTTCTGTTCTCGGACCGTACTTTTCAGCTCAGTTTTTTTGTCCAAAAACATGTCAGGCACCCTAAAAATCCATTTAGAAGTTTCATTCTGCAATAGCAAGAAAACAATATCAGTAATTGCTTAAGCTGGCATCTACGATGTTTTAATTTGATAGAGTTGTGATTATTATTGCTTATGAAAGTAGTGTTCCGTTTGAAAAATAATATACTTACATAGTAGGTTCCTACCGACGTAATTTACAATGTAGTTTTTAAAAAAAAATTACAATAGACAGGCGTTTGACTACTGTCTCACCTGATGTTAAGTGATGATGCGGTCTACGATGATTCACGCCCGCCTAGAAGATACCTGTTCACTCGTGACTTGAAGATGCCTAGATTGTATTCATGTGGAAACACAGACTTAGGCATTGAATTCCACTCGTTAGCTGTACGCACTATGAATGTGGAAGCAAAACGCTTACCCGAGAGCTGATTATTGATGTAATGCTGATGATGAAAAGTAGCCTATGTGTTATTCCGGGACCTAAAGTATCTAGATACCAAATTTCATTCAAATGCGTCCAGCCGTTCTGGCGTGATTGAGTAACAAACGTGCATCCATCCATACAAACTTTCACATATACATAATACTAGTAGCGCCCCGTGGGTTTACCCGCGTGGATTACGGTTTTCCCGCTACATCATTTCTTCCACGGGAATCATACATTTTATCGGGATAGAATGTAGCCTATGTGCTATTCCAGACTATAATCCAAATCCGTTCAGCCGTTCTGGCGTGATCGAGTAACAAACATCCATCCATCCATCCATCCAACATTCACATTTATAATATTAGTGGGAATACAAACAATAGTATGGTATTTAATTATTATTTGGTAAGAAAATACAATGGTATAATAAGGATTAATGATACACAGCATTTCAACATTCATTTAATACTTAAATACTTCATTTATCGATATATATACATAATTTATCCATATAGTTACATAAAACTATAGCGGATGATCCTTAAGAACCTAAAAGTTATTACACTAGTCAATTGTTTTCTTATTTCATTTAGTTATGTGAGTTAAAGTAGATTTACGCTCGTAGATAATAATAACATAGGATGAACATTTGAAGGATCTAAACAACTTACACTCTAAAATTTATAGCTACAAACAACAAAGAAAATCTGATTTGATAAATACAGATTAAGAAAATACGTTTATTGAATTAAAAATACGATAACAAAATATTAGTATTTTGAGCCTTAGAATAAATACATACGGTTAAAAATATTACTTACATAAATTAGAGTACAGGAGTAACAAAGAGATCACATGAAAACTATATTAAGTTTTGGATTTGTATTTGACTACATTCCCGATTTTGCTATAAAAATTGCGATATATTTATGTATGTATCGTTAACAGTTGTTTACTGAAAATGTACTTCTAACAATGTATCTATTAATATTACCTACACTGTTGTATATTATATATTCCGATACTAAGCCAAAAGTTGTCCAGTAGAGATCAAAACAAGCAATAAGACCGCCCATTGTAGCAGCGTAATGTTAATAATTAAGATTTATTTACTGCTGTTTACAGTTTTTTAACGATACCTAGGTATAGTTTACGAACATACAACATTCGTGAAAAATATATGTAAACGAGAAAAATTGATTCTCTGTGTTCGCAGAGGTCCAAAAAGCCTCGCACTTACAATCTGTGCACTTACAATTCTTTAAACTTTGTAAGTACAACTAGAACAATTGGTAGCTAACACTTATTGTTATTATAAGACATATAAATAAAAGATTCAGTTACCAAACTCACATCGCCGCACTACAATTCCCTGTGTCACAGGGAAACGTGAACAAACACAATCACAAAAACATCCATTTAGTACGGGCCCACCTGTGACATTTTGTTAAGAATCTCATACCTGTCATAATTTCATGTCAATATCTCTTCGTTTACACATCACTTTATTAATGTCTCTTGAGTGTACGTATATCATGAATGTACCGATATTATCTACAATTATTATGATAAATTTTCACATCGCGTCTAAAAATCTTACATAATAACATTATTTCATATTATTTAGTTTTGAGGTATGTACCAAAAATTTCTTCAGCCCATAACTATTCAATGATCTGAAAACGTCGCATTATATCTTAATTCAAATTGAAGACACAAATTATTCAATGATTCAAATCCCAATTGATGATTCAATGTAAGCAATATGTCATGGATATTAAGGTTTAAACTTATCTAGAACTTAACTAGATTAAGTAATAAATTATTACATTACGTTCAATATTTTTTCAGCAAAAACTTTGCCAGTTGTTTTACCAACTGCAACGTTTTGGTCTATCAGTCCTACTAGCAGTTCATACAATCAAAGGTAGATGGCGCTAAAAACATCTCGTTATATGTTAACTAAAACAAAGGAATATATTCGGTGGCTAGTGGAGTGCTACTTATATTAATATAAGTATAGCTTAGGTGACAAAACAACAGTATGCTGTTCTGTGAAGCGTGGGTTCAAATCCTAATAGTACCTATCCGAATATTTTCCTTCAAAAACTTTAACGAAAGTTTCCTAGCTTGATGATGATGAATCATAAAATTTTATTTCAAAATGTATCTAAAACAATGTGGTTTTACAAGTGTAGCCATGCCGCGATCTCCTGCTGTCAAGTCCAACAAGTTCCACAAAGGAATATATTCGGTGGCTAGTGGAGTGCTACTTATATTAATATAAGTATAGCTTAGGTGACAAAACAACAGTATGCTGTTCTGTGAAGCGTGGGTTCAAATCCTAATAGTACCTATCCGAATATTTTCCTTCAAAAACTTTAACGAAAGTTTCCTAGCTTGATGTTGATGAATCATAAAATTTTATTTCAAAATGTATCTAAAACAATGTGGTTTTACAAGTGTAGCCATGCCGCGATCTCCTGCTGTCAAGTCCAACAAGTTCCACAGGCTTCCTCACAGTTGTTAAGCGGCTGAGACTTGTGGAGTTTTCTGCAACCGAAATGACAGAGCAGGCAAATGCGCGTCGGAACGCCCGGCGGAATTTCCCTAAAAAAAATTTCAGAGAACATCGTCACAATTCATCATCATTTCAGCAACGTCCACTGCTGGACATAAAGCTTCTCTGACGATCACAAAGACTGACTGGAAGCGGACTGCTAGCTATGTAGTCTATTTACTTGTGACCAGTTGAACGACAAATAAAAAAAACTTCTTTTTTTATACCGCTTAAGTAATAGTGTATAATGGATGAACTGAATAACTAGGTTGTCTAGTTTGAACAGTTTTCGGCTAGATATCTTCACAGGCATGTTTTCGTTCATATCCTATACCATACTTTACCAATAAGTAATACGATACTTTACGAATTAGTAATACCATAGTTTACCAATAAGTAATACGATACTTTACGAATTAGTAATACCATAGTTTACCAATAAGTAATATGTATGGTAACGAGTACATAAAATAATAACCCTTTTTGTTTATATATAGCTTCTGCATTGAATTGTATGACAACTACACTATGACTATACTAGCTGCGCTCCGCGGTTTTACCCGCGTGGTGATGATGATGATGATGATGATGATGATGATGATGATGAAAAGTAGCGTTATTAGTACGCGTTTGTGGGAACGTATTTTAATCATTTTATATTTCTATTTTAGATAATTAGTTCAAAATTAAATTTGTTTACTTCTATTTCTTTCAAGCATTCATGGTCGAAACGCAATAGCAGAACTGTAGGTACGCGGCGACCTAACTAACTGTTTTAAACGCTGACGATCGGGGACCTGAGGTATGTAGATCATATTATGTAATTTCATCCAAATCCATCAAGTAAGATAGTGTAGTCTAACGCTAGATGTCTAACTATAAAGCAATAAAATATACATCACAAAAATGTTTGCCCCAGCTAGGATTCGAACACGGGGTAGCGGTTCTTCATCATCCCGTGGTTCATCCCGGGGGATGAACCACGTCGACCGACCCTGTTTATATCCATGGGGAGTCCGCGTCTACACGGGGAGACGGTGTGATTGGGGGATAAGAGCAGTTCTCATTATTCCTTGAAGCAATGAGCTATGGAGGTAAATATCTTCTAGGTGATACAACAAAGCCAGAATAAGGGGGTGTTCATAAATTACGTGAGGTAGTTTTAGCGATTTTTCAACCCCCGCTCTCCCCTTGGTGAGATGTCGTGAGATTTTGCTAGACCCCCTCCCCCACCCATAATCTCACGTGAGACTTTTGAAAATACATATTTTTAATGTAAATAAATGAATATGTGCTTAATTTTGTTTGATTTAATCAGGATTTGTTATTTGAGATTATTTATGTCGTAGTATAGAACTACACTGTTGTGACTGGGGAGTCCGTGTCTACACAGGGAAACGGTGTGATTGAGGGATATAGAGCCGTCCTAAATCTATGACCCTTATCATTGAAATGATGAGCAAGATAGACGAAAAGATATAATAAAATATGAGATGTAAACACAAACAATGTTTTTACCTAATTTATCCCAGTTTTCTCGCTACATTACAATGCTCCTTGCGGAAAAAAAATTACGTATTTGTCGAACCCACCCTCTCCCCCATGTGAGTTTGGGTGAGATTCGGCTTGACCCGCTATCCCCCATAAACACCTCACGTAGTTAATGAACGCCCCCTAAGGGTAAGAGAATTCCTACTTACCACTCATAAAGTTGTAAATGAGTGGATTGATCGCAGAGTTTGCGTAACAGAGGACATGGGAGATCAGGGCGAAGTAGGTGATAGCGTCTGTCTGGGCCAACTCTTGCGAATACCTGAAAACAAGATGATCAAACAATAAAAAAGTAAGGTCTTTTATTGACGAAATTCGGCTTTTAGTGGGACTTGAACCTACACTACAGAATACCGGCCCTGTCGCTTTACCAACTAAGTGATGATAGCTCAGCGGTGGGAGCGTCTGCTGTCAAACGACGGACGCTGGTTCGATCCCCACCAACGTCTTGAGCTTTCGGTGAAGGTAACACTGTTATCAAATTACCCTGCCTGGCTAGCTACCACCCTCAAGATTGACAGTCACAATCAGTTAAACACTAAACACATAATATTGTGTTTAGGTTCTTGAGAGCTAGTAAACATTCGAGATCTATTGTGATTACATATTTAACTACATCGTCACTGACCATCAAGTAAGATAGTGGTCAATCGGTCAAAGTATAAAAAAATACTACCAATATCAGTAATAAAATGTTAATTACCATTTGTCTATAATCGTATTAAAACGTTAAAAAAGTCTAAATTAAATTATTTCTGTATAATTTCGTAAATTCATGTATTAATTGATATCTATTATCAATGAGTATGAGGTTTCATTGGCTAAATTAATTACGGCTCAACTTGGCCATTAACAACCTTCTAATTATGAAAATAAAGTTTAAACTCTTAAAAGTGCAAAACCCCAAGAGATGATATTATTTAGCGGCTCACGAAAATTTAATATGATCGTCTAAGATAAATTAAAATATATATATTACTTTATTTATTACACTCTAACCCCCGCACTAGGATTCCCTGTGTCATGGGAGACATCGACGCACACAATTACAGCACACAAATAACCAAGACTCGGGACAAACACCTACACTCATCGCACAAATGTTTGTGACACAGAACTCATGTCACTTACTACTGACCCATGGCGACCGTTATATATCCACGCTTGAGAGGCAACAATTACTAAGCCACATGTAGTCAACTTTACAGTAGAGCGTTATAAACTATTCAATTTTGGAAAAAATTCGTCATAAATAGCCATATAGTCATAGCAACTTGATTCCAACGAGTTTTTAATGCAGATTAAAAGTTTTATAAACTGGCATTTAATTATTATGAACTTTCTCAATACTTTAAGAAAGTCTGTTTTACAGTGCGTATAAGTGACAAAACAAAATAAGTGCATCGGGGATAATCTCATTTTTATGTAACTTCCATAAAATACTACTTCCAGAAATAGTGATCTAAGTAACAATGACTAGAAAAAAACGGTGGGTAATAAATTACTAAACGACAAATTATATTCTACATAGGCAGGTTAATATTACTACTTGACGTTTTCAGGTCCATTACATTCAGGTAAAAAGTACTTCTTTCTCAGCCATGTGCGTCCACTGCTGGACGTATGCCTCCCCCATTTAGGGGGGATTTGCCAATACTCGCCACGCTTGGCAGGCGGGTTGGCGAGCGCAGTATGATTTCCGATCCTCAGAAGGCGCTGCTGCCCACCTCCTGGTACTTTATCCCTTAACCGACTCTTACGGCACCCACGGGAAGAGATGGGGGAGTACTATTCTAGGCCGGTACCACCACGGCTAAACCGCCACCACCACTAAAAAGTACTAAATGGAAATAAATACATTGATATGGTGTGTTGAAAAGGTGTAAGTACCGAGAAGAAAAAAAATGGAACAGATAAAATTACCCTTGGTACCGCTAGGCAAAAAACACTTTCTGTTATATCGCATTATTTCAAACCTAGACAAAAATGACTAAGTATAAAAAGTAATAATCGAAGACAGACTAAGTGAAAGTAATTCATAAACCGGCAAAATTATTGTCATATGGACGCTGAAAACTGTGAAATTTTGTTTTTTTTATAAGTTACTAAGGGACAAAAACTTCGTCCTAACGGCATGAGAGTAGCATCAATCGACGCAGAATTGATTTCTGATTGCAAAGCAACAGTAAAATACTGCACCACGGTGTATTGTTTATAGAATACACGACAAAATACAATACATAACGCTATGACTGGCCGGTTGGCGCAATTGGTAGCACTCTGCCTTCTGAGCCGCTGGTCCCGGGTTCGATTCCCGGACAGGTCAAACATTTGTGTGTATGAACATGTCTGTTTGACCTGTGTCTGGGTGTGTAAATGTATTAAAATATATATATGTATATATATATAAGTATGTATTTAAGTATATATATCAGTCATCAGGTTACCATAGTACAGGCTCTGCCTAACTTGAGACCTGAAGACCTTGTGTGAATGTTGTCCTATATTATTATTATTATATTATTATTATTGTACCACAAGTGAATATTACTAGCTCAGCGGTGGGAGCGCCGGCTATCAAACGGTTCGATCCCTGCCAACGACTTAAGCTACTGGTGAAGGTGACAACGTTATCTAATTCACATCATGGTGGTACTTCGAGTATCATCCTAGCTACCACCCTCAAGTTTGAAAAACTGGGCGGGACCAACTGTTGCGTGTTGATTTCAAATATTACACGAGAATTTGAGTAAATGAAAAATATAGTTTCGCTATTCCGCTGGGCTATGTCGGTTATTTTACGGATCTCATTTCTGATTCGACCGCGTAGAGATACCCCGATCATAGCCCGCATTTTTGTGAAATATCTGATTTTAACAATGTCATTATTAAATGACATTCTATTTATGATTTAAATTGTAAACGCAATTGTAATTGGAACTCTGTTCATTTGGATTTTAGTTTAGTTGAGTTAGTTTTATTGAACAACAGAATTACTACCAATGTTACCATAGGGTCCAGAGCCTCACCCGATCATCGACAGGAGATGGACAGGAAAATAGCAGACTGCGAACATGATGACGACGGCTGCCAGCATCTTGGCTGCCTTTCTTCGCGAACGTAACTGTGCTGGAATACAAATTATATAATGTAATTGTCTTGTCACCATTTTATTTTATGTTATTAGATTTAGGACTCCTCCGGTCTGAACATATTAATTATTAATTGATTGTAAATCAACCCAAACCTCCACGACACATAACGTATTTAAGAAACAGTTTTTCTTTTTTTTTTCTCTCAGCCATGTGCGTCCACTACTGGACATATGCCTCCCCTATATAGGGGGGATTTGCCAATACTCGCCACGCTTGGCAGGCGGGTGGGTGAGCGCAGTACGATTTACAATCCTCAGAAGACGTTGCTGCCCACCTTCTGGTACGTGGTCCCTTAGCCGACTCTTACGGCACCCGCGGGAAGGGATGGGGGAGTACTATTCTAGGCCGGTACCACCACGGCCAACAGTTTTTGATTGTTGTGAAAGATTTGATTGTTTGTTTGCATTGAAAACGCTTCGAAAGTACTAAACCGATTTGTAAAATTCTTTCACCGTTGGAAAGCTACACTATCCGCGAGTGGCATAAGCTATATGATATTATAATAAAAAATATTAGGGATCCTTATAGTTTTTAATTTTGAAATTTTCTCCCGGGCGAGACTGACCCTAGTCAACCATAAATTTAATTGGTTCAGTAATGGTTTGGGAATACTTAACCTGTACGATACAATCTATTTAAGTGATGTACATTATACAAAGCGTCAAAATTATAAAAGTAATTAAAAATCGCGTGCATGACGTCCTCTTGAAGTACCCTCATGAGTAATCCTCTTGAAAGTTCTATATTATTATCTGGGTACTTTTAAAAACATACATTACATAAATTTTAAAATGTATGTCTTACAGATAAATAGGAATATTCATACAAACTTTAGTCTTTTAATCATCATTATCATCATCTCAGCCATAGGATGTCCATATCCATATGCTGGACATATGCCTCCCGCATATAGGGGGGATTTACCAATACTCGCCACGCTTGGCAGGGGAGCTTGTTGGGTTGGGGAGCGCAGTATGACTCCCGATCCTCATGAATAGGTTCCTTTTAAGTTTGCTTGCTCCCCTTTAGACCGCGTCGTCGCTTAATATCAGGTGAGACAGTGGTCAAACGCAAGCTTATAATCTTTAAAAAAAAAAGTTTCTCTGTTTGTCTGTCTGCTTGTACGGTTATTAACATTTTTTTCATTGTACAGAAATGCGACCTCTACAGTTTTATTATTTGTATAGATGTATTATTATTGATAGAAAAAGAAAATTGTTTCTATGCAAAAAATAACGTAATAAAATGTATTGAAGCTAACGAGGTATTGTCGGTTAAAGCATTCACGAACTTGCGCGCCGGGTGCTCGCTGTTATCATCAGTTAATCTTTTATTTAAGCTGAATCTTATCTTACATCTTACTTTACTAATATTATAAATGTCAAAGTTTGGATGGATGGATGGATGAATAGGTATTTGTTACTTAATCTCGCCCAAACGTCTGGATGGACTTGGATGCAGTTTGGCTTGGAGATAGCTTATACCTTGGAATAACACACAGGCTTATTTTCATCATCACCGTCATCACCGTTTTTCATTATGCGGGTAAAAACGCGGGGCGCAGCTAGTATATTATAAAGGCGAAAGTTTGTGTGTAAGTGTGTATGATTGTTACTCCTTCACGCTCAAACGGCTGCACCGATTTCCATGAAAATTGGTATGGAGGTATTTTAAACCCTAGATTAACACATAGGCTTATTTTCATCAATACTGTTTTTCGCCGCTAAAATCGCGGGGCGCAACTAGTATATATATATTACTAGCGGCCCGCTCCGGCTTCGCGCGGGTATAAAATATATAGTCTATGTCATTAATGGATGTTATTATACATATAAACCTTCCTCTTCAATCACTCTATCTATTAAAAACAAACCGCATCAAAATCCGTTGCGTAGTTTTAAAGATTTAAGCATACATAAGGATATAGGGACAGAGAAAGCGACTTTGTTTTATACTACGTAGTGATGTCACTAGTTGCATTCTGAAGATTCACCCGCGTGGAAAACCGTTTTACCGCTACCTCATTTATTCCACGAGAACCATAATTTTTCCAGTATAAAAAGCAAGCGTATCTATTTCTCTAAGATCATATCTATCTATCCCCAAAATTCATCAAAATCGGTTGAGTAGTTTACACGTCAAATGTAGCGTACCGACGTTAGTTTTACATTTATACTAATATTATAAAGATGATTTGATTGTTTGTTTGTTTGCATTGAATAGGCTCCGAAACTACTGAACCGATTTGAAAAAATCTTTCACTGTTGAGAAGCTACACTATCCCCCACTATCCCTCTTATACACACTTTTTATTTTCAGTGTGAAGCCGGGGTAGATCACTAGTTATTTAAAAAAAATATATATTGTAAGACTAAACATGTACTACATTTAAAAAAACATGACTTTCTACAGAATCCAAAAATCCAGCCGCGGCCGTGCCATTTGTTAACATAAACAGGAATTCATAAACAAACGCATACACATTTATATAAAACAACATTCTTCGGTAGGTACAGGTTGTACGATTTGCTTTTTTATATACCTACTGTATAGATCTAGCGTTTGACCACTATCTCACTTGATGTTCAGTGACGATGTGATCGAAGATGTTATCACTCTAGACCTAGAATGCTCACTGGCTCTCAAGGTCTACTGCCTGAACACTATGAGTTTGGTGACAGTTTTTCATACTTGCGGTACTCGAAAGTACCCCATCCTTGGAATTTGATAACGGTGTTACCTTCACCGGAAGCTCAAGCTGTTGTTGGGGATCAAACATGTGTCCGTCAGATTAACAGCCGACGCTCCCGCCGCTGAGCTATCATCGCTTCTAAAGCTTACTACGTAGATACCCTAAGTTTTATTGTCCATCCGTATGGAAGTTTCCTTCAGCACAAACAACTCTAAAACTTTAACAAATTGTCGACAAAGTAAACATTTTTTCAACATAAACACTATCTTTAGAAATGGAAATCAGATACCGGGAGAATTCCTTTTAGGGGAATCACAGATTAGATTGTAGTTGACTTACTTTCGTTTTAAGTAAAACAAACATAGTGTGATTGCTGTTTCGTGGCATTCTCCTTACCCTCAATGAACTATTCCGCCCTTAACCTTGGTCGGTTGTCAAATTTATAGAAAACTAGACGCGCCCTGCGGTTTCACCCTCATTACTATGATTTCCTCGGTACCTCAGTTATCCCTCAGGAACCATACTTTTTCTGGGATAAGAGTAGCCTATGTGCTGATCCAGGATTTAAGGTACATTCATATATTGTATATTCCAAATTGTATTCAAATCTGTTGAGCCATTAAGTCGTGAAATGGTTACAAAAACACGTACCCACAAACGTCCCAATAAATAATATTACAGTGATTATATATCTATGTGAAGCTTCGAATGCTCTAAGATCTGAAGCGGTCTTTGAACATCTTTAACAATAAAATCTAGACACATTTATAGACATACAATTTCGCATCAAATTTCACCTAAAAGCGTTTAGCCGGTCTGCCGTGATTATTAACAAATATACACTCATACAAACTTTCTACATATCTAATATAAAATATTATTAGTAAGATTAACATCCGGAGACACTAATTCAGGAGTTCGAAACTTTAGTAGCGCCCCGCGGTTTCACCCGCGTGGAATACGACTTTCAGATTTTTCCCGCTATATCAATTATTCCTCGGGAAACAGAGATTTCTCCGAAATTAAAAGTAGCCTATGTGTTATTACGGATTATAATCTATCTTTGAGCCAAATTTCATCCAGATCCGTACAGCCGTTCTTGCGTGATTGATTAACAAACGTCCCTCTATCCATCCATCCAAGCTTTGACATTTATAATATTAATTATTATTATTAATTATAAGTGGGGCAATGTAGATATCTATCAAAACATCTCGCTACAAAAAAATCTATGGGGTTTGATGCGTGATAACTCTAGCCTTCTAACTTCTAAGCCGCTGGTGGGGATCCAACCAGCTTGTGTCTGCTTGACAGCTCACGCTCTCACCGCTGAGCTATCATCGCTCCACTGTAAGTCCCGAATTATATATTAGAAAAGTTCGTTATAGTTCGATCAATAGTTTCTAAGCTATTTCGCTATTCTATATATTTTGGTACATTGTATATATTGTGGTCTTTAGTACAATGTCGGTAAATTAAATCAATGCAAAACATCAACAACTTTTCGTATTGTATGCGTAATAAACACTTCAGAACATAAAAACATAGAATTAGTTATGGTTATTTAGTAGTATAAGTACCTACTTCCCTATTTGTATTGAAATTTATTTGATCCTAGGTCATAACATCTTCGACCACATTGTCAATGACCATCAAGTGAGATAGTGGAGAAACGATAAAAACTTAAAATGTCATCATCATCATCATCATCTCAGCCATAGGACGTCCACTGCTGGACATAGGCCTCCCCCATTGATTTCCACAAGGACCGGTTGGAAGCGGCCCGCATCCAGCCCTTGCCTGCGATCTTAGTCAGGTCGTCTGTCCACCTGGTCGGTGGTCGTCCTATGCTGCGCCTTCCAGTCCGTGGTCTCCATTCGAGAACCTTTCGGCCCCAACGGCCGAAATTTAAAAAAAAATTAATAATTAAAATTACCTTAAATGTAATGTCAACAAAAAAGGTCTTTTGTCAAAGTAAAAATAACTAAAGTAAAGTGGTTTTTAACCGACATAAAAAAGGAGAAGGTTATATGTATCACTGTATTTTTCTTATTTTTATGTTTGTTCACCGATTATGTGAGTTCTCCTCCGTTTTTGAAACGATTCAAAAAATTCTTTTTTTGTTTGATAGAGTGTAGCTCCGAGGTGGTCCCATTTTATAATTTCATTAGAATGGGTCAAGCTGTTTTAGAGTTACATTCCAATAAATGAAAAGTGTTACGTTTACTTCGCTGACATTATAATTTCGGGTGAAGATATCGGTGAATAAACACAATGACAGTTGATCCCGTGAGTAGCAAAGGTCGCTGTAAAGTAAGATTTTTTGATCCTCAACAGTAGGGGTGGTTGACAATATATTTTGTCGACTGTACTTACAGTAAAATCCCTTGTTTGCTCTTATCATGTCAATTCCAAAATGTACTAACCGCCACCGCTTGATAGATAACCCACTTGAATCATATATAATTATAGATAGTCACATACGGTACGATTCAACGGACTCTTTTCGCTCCAGAGAAAGTATAAATGCTAGTAGTATATCTGTGCCTTTTTCCTTATACATGTAAAATGTGGAACGAACTTCGCCCCTCGGTATTCCCGAGTATCTATTATTAGAATTCATCAAAAGGAGATTTAACAGTCTTCAAAGATTAGAATACAATAGAATCTTTTATTTGCATAAAATGTTGGTACATAAAGGTGGCTTATAGCCAGCGTGCAAATATTTATGGTTATATTGTACGTTTAACTAGAGCAGGAAAAAAAAATACAATAATTATTTATATCAATAAAATCATAAAATTAATAATAATTACAACGGATTGCGCAGTGACTTATCATCAGACGGCCCGTATGCTTATTTGCCATCTGCCACCGAAAACATGGAATATATAAATTACCAGGTACAGTATTTCAATCAGCTTCCAAATGACGTAATCGAAGAGTTATGCAACAAACAAACCAAAAAAGTTTGATTGCGAATGTCGAGGCTATCCAGCTCCTTGACAACACGGCCACAGTGACACTTGAGGGGCCTTCTGTAAATTACGTCATTGCGTTAGGGTGAGGGACGGGGTCAGGGTGAGGTGGGGGGAGTCTTAGCTTTTGTGATGTCACATGTCAAATTCTTATTTTTTAGACTTAAGACTTGACCATTTACTTAATATAGTATAGGAGTGGGCGGCATGGCGGTAGGGTACTTTTGACTACCCGCCTACCACCCTCAAGTTGTATGTATTGCTTCCGGGCTGTTTGGCCGTGGTCTATGTGAAACTTGTGTTCCAGACGTAGAACTCTCCTTCAGGGCGTCTTCTCTGATACTGACAGTATCAGAGAAGACGCCGCGAAGGAGAGAGATCTATTCTACGCTCTTGTCGCCGCTCGGACCTGAACCACTGAAGATGTCGACCGCAGTGATCGACAAAACGTCTGGAACAAAAGTTTCACATAGACCACGGCCAAACAGCCCGGAAGCAATATAGCCCGGCGTTGCAACATGCAACGCCGGCCGTGAAAGCCTTAGAGTTTACATACCACCCTCAAGTTTAAAAACCTGTCACCAAACACATAGTATGTTCAGGCAGCAGTCCTTGAGCGCAACTAAGCATTCTAGGTCTAGCGTGATAACATCTTCGACCTCACCATCACTGACCATCAAGTGAGATAGTGGTCAAACGCTATATCTATACAGTATCAAAAGTTTTGAGTCTAAGTCTTATTTAATTAAAAGTCCGAAATGTGTGATGTGTGTGTCAAAAACTAAAAAAAATCCACTTATAAGATCAGTTCAATGAGGTAAACTCTGATTGAACAAAATTTAATTTATTTTTCTTCAATTAATACTGTATTAGCGAAACAAATACTCTAGAGAGAGCACATTTTTCCTTCATCAAGAAGGGTCATATGTACACTGAATACAAATGTGTTTAAGACCTACATATACATTTTATAAGTGTGCAATGAACTATTGAGTGTTGAAGCGCTTCGTTGAAAATGCCACTAGCGATCACCCATTCAAGGTGCAGTGCATTGCTTAACCCAAATCACTTACGTCAACTCCGCTACGAACACGTGTCATACACGTGTCAATCTGCGCAATCGTGGAAGGTTTCGTTTTGCGAAGGAATCTACGGGACCGCCTTTGTAAACAAATACCAAAATAACCCCAAAAAAACGTGCGCGTAAAAGGTTGTCAAAGTAATATTATTGATGGGGGCGTGGCATTGACAAAAACAAACAGATTACTTTCGAGCTTTACCCGACTCAGTAGGCTAATAGAGCCAGTTAATGTCTAAGTTAACAATCGTTAACTTGACGATTATGTAAGCCAGGTGTGCGCAACAATCTTTAATATAGAGCTAAAAAAAAACGAGTTCAGAAGAGGCAGAAAAAATTATCCTCTAAAAGAAGGTAATATTTTTTCTAGCCGACCCAGCAAACGTTGTTCTGCCATAAAAAATATCGAAATGATACAATACTTAAATTACTTCAAGTTCATGATCGACGGTTTAATTATTATTATTATTAACAAATATCCATGTTAATAAAAAAACGAGAGGGTTAGACGTAGAAAGATGAAAATACGACCTATTCTCAGATCTACCGAATATATGCAAAAAAAATCAACTGACAAGCCATTTCGGAGGAGTTTTATAAGAAACACTGTGACACAAGATTTTTATAATTATATTAGATTAGATTTTGTTATTAGCTTAATATTTTACTACTGTAATCGTATGATGGACGTAATTTTGTTAATCACCCAAACTCATTGAAATTCTTTAATATAAGTAAAATCTTCGATCAGTATTTTTAAACGGAAGGTAAAATACCTCTTATTCTACTTACAATAAAATTAATATTACCATAACTCCGTACAACGCTATTTCTAATATTAGACGAGTTTTATTCAAATGCGATTAGTTTTGCTGCGTACCAAATAACGTGACGAATTAGTCCAATCCTACCCGCATTTCATTAAAATATCTTATTTTAGTACTGTCCTTCATAAGAATCTACTAATTTAGACTTTATCGTTACCGTATAAAATAGTAGATTGTTATACTAGGGGACTAAAATGACCCATCATATACGAGATTGCGTGCTAAATTTTAGACGGCGTCGTCACCTAACATCAGGTGAGACACAGGTCAAACGTAAACTTATTACATTTTTTTAAAAGAGAGAGTTTCATCCCTGAGCTTTAGCGCCGTGTTAAACTCTTCTTTTCACTACGATAGCAAAACAATAAAATTACCCAATATGAGATTTAAGACTTTTATCCGTGGCCGTAACTACACGCATTCTACCAAAGAGATCGATACTTTTAGTTCCATTTTCAAATACGCGTGCACGGAAAAATCAGGTTGCGATCCTTGGTGAGCAAACCTGGTTGGCTATGGTGATGCCAGATGGCGTAGATTCAAACCTAATAACTTTGTACGTTTGTTAGTAATAAACAAACACTTGAAAATTCTTTAGCTCCAGACCTAAATATGCTATTTTAGCCCCGCACGGATATGCTACAATATTGGACTTTTTGAGCAAGAGAAGTAAAAACTATGTTATTTAGAAACTTTTTAGTTAGTTTGGGGTTAACATCAGTGATTCACCGCCTGTGTAGAGCAGAGCCGCGGTTGCGTGAGCTATGTCTACAGAATGATCAATCGATGACGCCGTAGACGAAACCATTAGGTATAATTGAACGGACAAACAGTCTCTCTTTGAATAGCTCTCCCTGTGAATCAGAATGACCTGCTGTTTATCCGAAATACCGCAGACTTAATAGTGTTTCTCTATTTTCAGAATATTTACCCATTCATTCTGAAATAGATAATGGGGATAGATCGAATAATAAGGATCTAATGAATAACAAATAATTGTCAAATAATTTCGACTTTTGGGCACTTTTTTAGTAAAGCAAACAGAGGCATTTGTCTCAAGGAGTATTGAATAAAAATAGAAAAGGAAAAACAAAATGATCATGTTTTATTTATCAAGTTTATAATTAGAATATTAGAAAAGATAAGAACAAATAAGATTTTATATTTGTTTAACTATCAATCTTTTTTTTTATATATTTGCGGTTATAAACTACCTTCTAAATTTAGTTATTACATAAAACCTAACCAAGCGTTACGATGCCCTCAAGTTATAGTATTCGAAGTGTAAGCGATTTAAAGGTAAATAAATATCGTGTATAAATATTGGTGTTAAGTTAGTAAAACTGTCAAAAAATATTTTTGGAAATCAAGTCGTGTACAATAATGATTGAAGAATCAAATTCAGCTACCATTGGACTTGAACCCTCGACTACAGATTACAAGTTCGCCGCTTTGCATACTAATTATAATTCCATTTGTCGTGGTATCCGTGAACGCACACAGTCATGGATGTTAGACAAACATCCAGAACCGGAATAATTACGAGCACTATTGCTCATTACGTTAATTTCTGGCACTGCTGGCTCCTCGATCATGTCAAGATATGGCGTCCTTCATTTATTTTACAAAAACTCATAAGTATTATAAAAACTTACTTTTTTCAGCCGGTGCCAGTTTAGCTGTGTCAGCGTGACCAGGTATCTTTTCAGAACGCCACAGCACCTTCACAATGTTGTAATGCGCCACCGTCATCAGCACCAGAGGCACCCTGGGACAAATTAAACAAAAACTCACTCAACAATATTAATTAGTACAATAAATACGGGTTGCACTCCGGGAGTGCCGGCAGAAGTGAAAACTTGAACAATAGTACTATCATGTATGTGGTAAAATACAATATTCATTTATTGCGCTATCGTACACAAATATGAGAATTTATATTTAAGTTTATTGATTTTATGTTATTTGCACATTATAGTGAGGACGATAGAGCATACAATAGAATGAAATCAAAATGAACATTTTAGACGGGCGAGCGAGGTGAGTGCGGTCTACTTCAAAATGATCGTATACCTACCAACAAAAGAAAATGTGATCCTTATTCGTAACACATTTAAGTTTCAACTACTGTCCCTTCGTCTTACGAGTTTTCGACGTCACGTGCCTAAGGGAATTTGCGATCAGTGTCACGTGTCCTGACGCAAAATGTCCTGACGCGAGTTTAAAATTTTTTCCCCATACAAAAATACACAACGCCGCTAAAAAGTTTTCACTTCAAAAATCAAAATTACAATTTTGAAAGCAACAACTGATTCTATTATCGTTGTTTAAATGTAAGTGAAATTCTCAAGCTTAAAGAGAAGCATTTATACACATATCACGTGTGGCAGGCACACACCAGTCACTTAGAAACTGGAGAGATCAGCTAAACTACTCCACGTTAAGAGCCCCTGGTTCATAACCAATTTTCACTTTCTATTATCAGCTACAATCTAGTTTCCATTCGGATGAATTCGTCATTTCACTTCTGATGTATGCCAATAGCATCTTTCTTCTTCTTCTTCTCTCAGCTATGTGCGTCCACTGCAGGGCATATGCCATAGGTATAGGGGGGATTTGCCAATACCCGCCACGCTTAGCAGGCGGGTTGGCGAGCGCAGTATGATTTCCAATCCTCAGAAGGCGCTGCTGTCCACCTTCTGGTACGTGATCCCTTAGCCGACTCTTACGGCACCCACGGGAAGAGATGGGGGAGTACTATTCCAGGCCAGTACTATAGCATCTTAGTCACTTAAAATGGAAAGAAAGTTTTTTTTTCTTTTATAAAGACAGCTGTCAAAAGCAAACTTATAATAATAAAAAAAGAAATAAAAAAAAGGAAAAGATTTAATTTGTAGTAGTTCATTTCAGGTGCACGTTATCAGAAAATAAAGCGCAATTAAATCTCCCCTATTCCCGAAACTAACGACCAGAATCCTCCCTTCAGCTGGATCAACTCAAACCGCCAATTAAAAATAATAAGCTAATAAGTTTATCGAGGAATGTTATGTATGTACACATTCACTCACGTATATATGAACACCACCTTGATGACGTGCCAGATCAGGTCGCTCTGCTGTGACCAGTTCGCTACACACTGAACCAAATACTGCAGTTCAAAGCGGAGTGGAACTGTCTGCTCTGTGGTCAGGACGACCAGCTCAGGAGCATCTGCGCAAATATATATTACACATATTTATACTCTTTATAATTTCGTTAGTTATAAAGAAAAACTTTTTATATCGTAGGAATTAGTTCAATTTGTTTGGTTTACCCAATGATATTATGTTTATATGAGGTAGATGTCACACAAGCGCGCGGAAACTGAGGCGGCTAAATTAAGTCAATTGTAGTAATTTTCATTACGACGCGTGTTTCAAGCGCAAGTCTAAACATATAGCTATCCGTTTGTGTGTATTATTGTATGTATGTGTATTATTTGCACCGTATTATCTGTCGCAGTAAGCATGTTTATGTCGTAAAGGAACACAATTTGAGCACCGCGCAGTATGAATATAACGTCATCATTGGGTTTACCACAAAACTCATACAAATACAAATACGTTTTCAAACATTAAAAACAGGATACATCACAACAGCCCTTCTCTATTACGAAGAAATATTTTCATATCCAGACATTAAGAACACATGTACACAGTGTAATTGTTTTATAATCAGCTTACAAATTTCATATTAAGGAGAGCCAAAATTTCAAAGAAGATACCTGAGTACATAAACAGGCGTCCTGCTTTTGTTATTTGTCTTAACACACGTCCCATTATTCTTAGATCACATTGTCTGTAGGAAATGATGGTCTCGGTTACTAAGCGCACCATCGTCACCTATCGTGTACATAATATTGTACATATAGGTTGGCGCAGTTGGTTACACTCTGCCTTCTGAGCCGCTGGTCCCGGGTTCGATTCCCGGACAGGACAAACATTTGTGTGCATGAACATGTCTGTTTGACCTGTGTCTGGGTGTGTATATGTATATAAGTATATATATATCAGTCATCAGGTTACCATAGTACAGGCTCTGGCTAAAAAAAAACATATCGGTAGCATATCATACCTATCATATCACCATATTTTATTAATAAGAATTATCTTACAAGTCACATTAAATAATATAAGTAATATAATTATATCTTAACAGTTATCGATATTCAAATAAAGACTTTATAATATGTACTATCATTTCATTCGAGTAGGGTGAATCAGTGAACAGTTCAGCAAAAAAATAGTTTGTCAACATGAAGGATTTTAGGCTTATGGAGAAAAGAGTTCAAGGTAGGTGCGTCTTTTTAACCGACTTCGAAAAATGAGGTTATTCAACTCGACCGTATTTTTTTATAAGTGTGTCCGCGGAAAACTTCGTCATTTATGAAGCGATTTTGAAGATAATTGTTTGATAGAATACACTTCCGTGGTAGTCCCATTGAAATTTCATCAAAATCGGACAAGCGGTTTTTGTTACACCCCTATATAATATATAACTGAAAAGTGCTACGCATACCTCAACGATATTATAGTTGCGGTTGAAGACATCGGAGAACATACACAATGTCAAATTGATCCCGGGAGTGGCAAAGGTCACTAAAAAGGGTGAAAAAAAATTGTCACCAAAAAATGGTACCCACTTCGACAAGTTATTTCACACTTTTGAGTGTTGCAGTCGGTTCCATCTTTTCGTTAATTTTTTTCAATATTTTCAGGAGCGCATTGTAAATTTTTATGCCCACAAAGCATATTATCAATTGTAAACGAACTTTGAAACTCAAGATGGCTAATAAAAGAAAAGCGTTATGTGTTAGCGAGGGTGTCGAAGCTTAAGCCGTTGGTGAGAATAGAACCAGCGTCCGTCAATTTGACAGGCGACGCTCACACCTCTGAGCTGTATCATCGCATTAAAATCAATAATTATGAATTAATTTTAACTATACTTATGATATATTTATTACACAAAAACTTACTGAGTGTGAGTGCCACAGCCCAAATAACCAGTATGGCGAGCTTAGCCCTTTTAGTAGTAGACTTGAACTTGAGTGGGAAGCAGATAGCGTACCAGCGGTCCCCTGAGATGAAGGTCAATGTTAGCACCGACACCGTCACGGATACGGACTGAAACAAACCAAATAAACCACCGTCATCGCTAAATCTTGATCGAGGCCAAGGTTTCTGAATGTCTTTAGCGTTTCTGCGTCGGAAAGATTTTGTTTTATCACGTTCTACACATTTGCATGGTAAATAACTTGCTACCTGGAGAAAGTACACCTTCGCGCAGTTTGTCGTAAATATGTCTTCAGATTTTTATCGCAACAACAAAAATATAATTCGTGTAAAATGGCAGAAATGTGGACAATACTACTAATTCTGTTAATCATTGCGCTAGAATTCCAATTCGTATCACGCCTTACAACGCTATCTCTCGGATCTTGTTCTATTGCTTGCCAATAGCGGGTAGTTTTAGTCAAAAAGTGACTAAAACGTGACGTTAACCCGCAATTTTAATAAAAAGATCGAATTTATCGTTATAATATATCGTATAATTATATTGGTCCATGATCTATGTAACTTGATCGAAATGTCGATGAAAGTCAAAATTATATTTAAATATCTAAATTTGTTTTAATAGACCTGAAAGTCTATTTAATACGTGAACTGGATCCCGAAAGCTCAAATATTATATCTACTAACATTT
This sequence comes from Apeira syringaria, assembly GCA_934044485.1. Taxonomy (NCBI): domain Eukaryota; kingdom Metazoa; phylum Arthropoda; class Insecta; order Lepidoptera; family Geometridae; genus Apeira; species Apeira syringaria. Next base: position 1,866,041 of record OW203683.1, on the reverse strand, counting down.
CTAAACTTAATTAATCATTCGCATACTTTCAAGTCGAGGTATCTAGTATCTAAAATACTAATTATATTTATATAAAGGCAGCTTTTCTTTTAACGGTTGGTCTGCGTAAGACACACTTACCCAAAGCATATAAAACCACGTCCAACCAAGTCCACTCTCCGCATCCACGCTATATCCGCATACGAAAATCCGTTGCGTGCCGTGCGTGCAGTGCGTGCAGTGCGTCTGACGCGGATAGACGCGTACCCTAAGCCACTGCTTTGAATGTACTTTTATCACCATTTAAGCATTCCATCTACCATCTACTATTAAAAGAAACTTCTAAGAATAAATTCTATTTTCAAAATTACACTATTCGTTAATAAAATCCCCTTGTTTTTTCTTTTCAATTGTTTCCATCGCATTAATAAATGAAGCTATGTAAAGTAATAGTTTCAATATTCTACCGATATACTGAACGAGAAGAAACGGGATTCTTACTTAACTTTTATATATATTTTTGCTCTCTATATTAACGAGTAAAACTTTACCCGCGATCATGACGCTTACTACAGTCCCGAAATGTCGAGAGGGGAAACCATTGAAATAGGTACACGGTAAATTATCACATTTGTAAAGTCAACTGGCCGTGACAGATTGAAAACATATAAGGCATAGAATTTGATTTTTCATGAGCCCAACGGGTCGTGATTCAAGGGAAACTGATGTGGAGAATCGTATCTACCAAACACACTTAGTAGATATTTTTTAACCGTTTCCGTTCGACCAATTCGATACCTAGACAGGTATAGTATAATCAAACATTATTAATAGAAATATCATATCATTCCCTTGATATCTTTTGTAAAGTAAAAGTACAACATAGTACATAAAACTTGTAACTGCTGCCAGCCTATGATTATGTATTGATCAATGATACCTTGTTCGTGGGTTGGCAGTTAGTCGTCAACAAGTCGACATCAAAACACTGATAAATATCAGTGTGTGTTGTAAAATGTACAAATAATTTAATATCTAAAACCAGAAAATTGTAATGTAAGCATTGGCTAATTCTAAGTGGCAAACTGTGTTCAGTGTTCAGATGTCCATCTTTGATGTCAATAGAAATTAGAGTAGGTAATGTTGGCACGAGTCACACGTACACATTGTTTATGTGTGCGTAAGTTCACGAGCGCCCGGCGCGCGTAGCCAGAACCGGGATTTGCGTCGAGTACCGTCAACATGAAAAATAAGTCGTATCTTATCTACCTATCTTTTATTATCTTAAACTTGTATACGAGCAATTCCACCCCATTCACATTGGAAACGCTAAAGTTCGCGAAGATGTATGTGTGGATGTTACTCTTTTATTGCAATAAATGAACACTGTACAAAACATACTTACCACAAACAAGATGGTCTCTTTAGTGATAGTCATCATTACCTTGATGACATAAAACTGAACAAAATGTTTGAAAAAAAAATAACAGTTCAAACAATTTGTGTAACATTAAGGTGAGCGTCTGCTGAGCCATTCCTAGAAATTATTTATATAGGTATTGAGCATTGTCGTGTAGCAATTAGGGAGGCCTATGTCCAGCAGTGGACGTCCTATGGCTGAGATGTTGATGATGATGATGATAGCTTCGCAAAAATCATAAATATTTAATAATATTTTGTTTGCGTTCGTAAAATAATTGCAAATGTTTATTTCACGACAGCATGAGCTCACGTTACGAAATCAAAAACCAAAAGGACAATGACTGTTGAAACTAACAGAAGCACTACTCATTTTCAAAATGTTTTAGCCGACTTGACTTACGATTCAAAGTCGGTAAAGCGACGGCACCCGACCCCACATCTTTAAGGACCTATGCAAGCAGTACCGGCGGCCTTACCGAACCCACAAATTGGCAATATAAACCCCTCTAGAAGAGACGGGTACTTCTTGACCGTATTGCGCAAAAAACAAAATAAATAAACATATTTTTATTTTCATTATCATCTACGTCTGCTGATGAATATATATTTAGTGATTAAACGAACTTACCTGTAAGTGAAGTTCTATCATAATTATACGAGTGCTTCGTCCGAAGAGATTAGTACCCTGAAATAGAATATCTTTATACATTGTAGTAACGCCTACGTGACACCACTCTTTGCACTAAGTTGAGAGTTTTTTTTTTTTTTTTTTTTTGTTTACTACTACTCCTTGCTCATTCCCGTCGCTCATAGCGTCATTAATTTAAAGTCTGCACTATGTTATTAAGTACAGTGTTAATAATTTCCTAAACCATTTTAGGGATGGATAGTTACATAGGGCGGGCGGGTGTTAGGTACTAATCTCTTCGGACGAAGCACTCGTATAATTATGATAGAACTTCACTTACAGGTAAGTTCGTTTAATCACTAATTATACTTCGTGCTTCGTCCTCGAGATTAGTAACCTGAAATAGAATATCTTTATACATTGTAGACTTTGAGAGATAGCGTGTTTAGGAAATCGTTAACGCTGCCTGTTATGTAAAAAAACATGTGAAAAAACACAAGTTTTGTTTTCCGACTTACAAATGTAGTAATCACAATTGATGTGTATACAATTTGTTACATTTAAATTTCATAGTGATATTGTTATAGACTTAAATAATTTCCTAATAGACAATTATTCTATTCAATCTGGATTGATAATCGCTTTTGCTAACTCTGCTTCGACAAAGCTGAGAATAGTTCTATTAAGAAACTGGGAAAACGTGCTGGAGCTTGGGCTCCGGCCGGCTGTGTTTAGGATCTGCGATATCACTACTTCAAACACAATGTCGATAAATTTAAGCAACAAACTACTTGATATAAATAATGGGTATAAGTCATGTTATTCCTGGAAGACAAACTGAGAGCCAGCAGTCGCTGATGATAAAAGGCACCGTTTACGGTACGCAATTAACCGGTTAAGACTTTCGGAATTGTTTTAAGATTGTATACCGAATTTCTAAAGGAATAGCTCTTGTATATCACTATCGAAAGAGACGTGAAGAGGTCCAGGTGACATGTCATCATGTCATCCGGATGTGATCGACAACCGATTGCGATTTCAGTTCTGTACTCGTACAATTCGTAAAAATATGACGAATTTGACGATCGTCAAATTTAGCGAAACGAGTTCTGTACTTGCACTGCTGGTTGCTGTTGACCGTCGGCGCGTGAGCTCGAGACGTAGCCGCGCGTCGCAGAGAATGTTGTATATCTTTACGTAGAATACCTAAGACCTGATACCTGATCCAGCGGCTTATCGAATGGGTAGTCACTCACTATATAAGCTATTACAATAAGCCTTAATAAAACTAACAAACAATTCGATACTTTTCCATAAAGGTGTTGTTCTATCTATGTACAAGATTAGTGCCTAAGCATGACGCTTGTGGTTTTTCTTTAAAAAAACGGGATTTATAGTAGATGTTAAATGTTTCTTACTTTCGATGAAATTTCAATTTTATTCATAATTTTAGTTAAAATGTTAATATTGTAGATTTTTATTTTATAGAGTCTGAACTCTATTTATTGTGATAAGAATAATTAGGTTAGAAATATATATATGTATACATATATTTTACACGAGTCCTAAAAAGGTAAGTACATTTGTTTGGGTTCCACTGGGCAGTCTAATACTTTTCCAGGATTCCATGTCATATCACATTCGGGTGTAGGAGGTATTAGTCGGATGAGGCTTTTAAAGAACCTTTGGATTCTATGATTATCTGACATATACTGTCCTAAGATAGCGCAGCCCTATAACTGTTAAAAAAGCCATATTGACAACCACCGTTGTCAATATGAGACGGTCGAGACGGCTGCGCTGCATCAGTCAAATTGACTGATGCAGCGCAGCCGTCTCAACGCCAGTTACGTGCTGAGGCTCGCGCTCGCCGCCTGGCACGATCATAACTCCCAGATGAAGAACTGCATATAAGTTCGAAACTGGTCGGAGAGTAATTTTCCAGTGTTTACCACGTGAGTCCTAGTCGGTTTGTTACATTACAATATATAATTATATATATATATAGTTGTTGAACAGATTTTAAGCAGTATGGCGCAGGGGGAACGCGTAGAAATAATAACTATCTGATCGAAGGATCGTGAATGCATTTAATTCAAATGCTTCTGGATCTCTGAATCATGATGTATTGTTTACTATTTTGACATTATTTTATTGCATTTTTATAATACTATACGCGCAAATAAATTAACCGTGGGAGGTCCGAATCTACTGACTATAGTCTTAAATGCTGAACTACTTTGTTCACATTCTTAATCGGGGTGGGATTTTCTAGATTCCGCATCCGCTACGATGTTTTCTTTCGATGATAACAAGATGCTAATACAAATACTCTTTTTGATTCGCACTATGGCCAAATGTTATTAGCGATGCGCGTTAGGCAAGAGAATTGAATGCTGGCCATTCGGTTTATAGGAATATGAAATGGCAGTAGCATCGTCGTCGCGAAGTAAAATTTCACAGGTTGGCTGTTTTGTAAAAAATGTGATTGAGAAATAAACTACTAATACTTTAAGTTGATTAATGCGAAGTTTGCGCTTTCGTTCCGACCAGAAGCCGCTAGCGGTTTGACCGCCACACGCAGCCGCCCCCCGTCGTTGAGGCGTCAGAAAGTATTTCAAAGGAGTAGTTATTGTCTCGAATCCTATGGCCAAAAGTAATTACGGCCTAACAGTTGCCGATGACACCACAGAAGCTCGCAGTCTACAGAACGAGAGGGCGGGACAAACACTGGCACGTGTTGATTCAAAATATTACAAATATGTAATGCATGTACTTTAGAGATGACCTAGGGGCTGAAAAAATATATTACCAATCACATTTTCGCCCCTCAACTTCCCTTCTTTAGATGTAGGTAATGACTCAGGTCAAGCGCATCCGTTGTTATGGCGAGAATCCTTGACAAAGGAAAATTATGGTAGTCTTAGCTATTAGCCAAACATTGTCAGTGGCAACATTGTCACAGGCAACATTAATGTCCCACTGTCACTTATAAAAGCAAGCGCCCAGTCGATTACCGCCACATTTTGTTCAGTCGTCGGTCGGTAAGGTGCTTGGGCTCGACGCTGCATACCGTAAGATCGTTCCATTCTAATTTATGCTGTCATTTTATGTCTTTGTATAAATGTTTCATTTTAACATGTACTTGGTTAAACCTTTTTGTATAAGACTAACATTGTATTAAAATTCGACACCATGTTCTTTCTTATTTTTAATTTATACCACTTCTGATTTACAAAATCAGAAGTGGGATTCGCTTAAAAACACGCGACCTTGATCGTTCGCCATCTCTCTAGCTGCGAATAACGTTTGTTCGCATTACAAACCATCACGTGTCTACTAATAACTTTCTTTGTTCTTATTCATACGCGTACGTATGTCTGTGGGATTGGTCTCACTTGCCCACCTATCTTACTTGTCTACCAGTAAAATGAAGACCTAGTAAAATCACAATTAAAAGTAAAATTTTAAAGACACAAATCTACCCACTTTTATTTCACATTTGTTTAATTTTCGTTTTATTTTCACGTAAGTAAATTTCTTGTGATGTTTATATGCCAAAGAGAAGATCGCGTTGTCGGTGACCCATGTCACGTGTGCGAGCGCGCTCGCGTAGATGTTCGCGGTGAATTGGTGCCGGGTGCCTGCTCATCATCGGCACGTGCTGAAGCTGAAGAAGGGTTCTCGTAGTACGCGAGCTCTGCTGTTGCTGCTGCGGCGAATGGACGCCGCAGGCTAGCTAGCCTATCGGGTGGTGGTGTGCGGGCGCCTCGGGGTCGCTCGGTGGACCATGCGGCGTGCAGGAGCCGTTGCGTCGGGAAGGTGGCACCGGAACGAGTCGGCTGCTCCCACTGCTCCGAGCACATGACCAATCCTGGTTTCACCATCCATTTGGCTAAGTGACTTGCTAACCCGGTGAGAATGACCTTATTTATCGGTAGAACGTGTCGTTGACTGGGCCATAGGTATTAACCAAGTGCAAAAGTTCGCTGGACGCCGGAGAGACGGTCGCCGGAGAGACGGTCGCCGTGGCGCAGTGGTCAGTGACTTGACTTCTGTGTCTCCGGGACCCTGGGTTCGAATCCCGGCAGGGGCAAACATTTGTGCGATGAGTATAGGTGTTTGTGTGTTGTGATTGTGTGTGTGATGCACCATGTGACCATGCCTCCCACGACACAGGGAATCGTAGTGCGGGGGTCTAAGTGTGATTAAAAAAAAAAAAATGTTGAGTGAACGAGTGAAAATGTATCGACGTTAAACTATGTGTTAGATAACGTTGACACTGCACATATTCTTTATGAAATGACATGACAACTTATATACTAGCAGTTCAAAGTGACCCACGAAATAATCGATATCCATAAAAGTTATAAATAACGAATGTGTCTAAGCGTAGTGAAACTTTTATTCATTTAGGTACTACAAACTAGAAACGGCACAAAACTCAAATTAAGATCATTAGGAGAAATAATTTCATCCTATCGTACCCTCATCTAATTGTAGGTTGATATAGAAAATATACCGGGCACCAACCGTGCAATATTAAGATTTGTGTGTAATTTTTGTGTTCTGAGTAATTTATGATTCATGCACCTTGTACCGATGCCACGGTATAACCAATACGTGCCAAAAATTACTATTAGAATTGAATTCTAAGCCTACTTGAGAAAATCGCAGGTTTTATGAATTTTCTAAAAAAAAGTTGTAGGTAGGCAGGTGTGTCTTTCAATTATACCTACATACGTGTACCAAAGATATACATTTTTTGGTAACCGTGCTGAGGTCTAACGATACACTTCTGCTAGGTCATGTTTAATATCAAATCTACCTGAACCTGTCACTATGTACGTACCAGACAGTTATTTTATTGTTAGCTAGTAGTAAATTCTTATAAGACCGTGATACGTGATCACTTTTTGAGAGCTTTCTGAAAGTAATAGAACTGAACGACTGTGGTTCATGGCTCTAGTAAATCGTTGAATTTAGAAAACTATCAAGAGAATTCATTTTGATGAGCCATTTTATCATAATTAGAATAGCCGAACGGAACCTAGGCAAAAGTGTGACAGTCTGTTATGAGATGTATCACTTATGTGCACCTTCAGATTTGTGTAAAATGTGTTCATAACTTGTTGATAGATCAAGAAATAAGCTGTGAGGCATTAGCGCGACAGTAGGTATAGACTTCTAATTCCTCTGTTGTGTTTAAGTGGTTTGGTGTTCGCATTGTGTGAGTTTATTGGCGAACTATAAGTAGGTACAGTTTTATTTGATAATATCGGAACATGCCACTAGATATTTGGATGACGATAAAGAGTTTATTTTTTGATGAATTATTTTCCGAGAAACCTTTTGTATACAGAATCAGCGGGGTCATGATTTAGTTGTTTGTTTCGTACGTTATAGCGGTGACCATACAAGATGTCTATAGACAATAATTATGCTGTTAGGTATACTGTAAGATTTTAAAAAAATATAACTATAGCCCATAGTAGGTCTTCGCTGTAATCGACGCGTTTACGAGTAATATAGACTGTAGAAATAATACTCTGACAGTAGCTCAAAGTTCATCACTTTGTCAGGTTTGCACTCTTATTATTTGCTGACCAAGGTAGATGTTTTTTTAGTAAAGAATTAAAGATTATGAGTGTCTTTTGGTCATAGTGTGTGTATTACTGTAAAACAGATACCTATGTAATGATAAGTTATGGCAGAACGCGATATGAAGTGATGAAGTTCAGGCAATAACAAGTTGTATCCGTGTGACAAAGTACCTACTACATTTTAATCGGTAAAGATACCTACGTGATGATTTAGAGTGTGTTTATGGTGGAAATGTCAGTTTTGTGTGTATTTGGTCTGACTAGTTTGGACAGTACGTTTCTGTAAGTAAAATTACTACCAGTCGTTTATTCATTTTTGTTTGCTCACTGTTTATCACGTCAAGTACGATATTGTCGTACTCCAATGCTTCCTGTGATTACAGGTGAAGCCAGTGCGTAGTCTGTCTAAATGCGATTGTAATGTGAAATAACAGCGTAATTAATTTGGGGAATTTGTGACCGTTTATAGATTCTCAACGTACCCACAGTTTTATACCGCCGTTAAATGAAGTTGGTTTAAGTTCCTGTAAGCTACTAGAATCAAATTTACACATAGCGCCTAGTGTGAGAAATTCATACCCAGGAAGTAGAACGCTCTTGTAGTGTTACAACTGTGATTATGTTTTTCAAAATGTTAGTAGGCTTATGTTTGTGCCCTTTTTGATAATAAGTGCGTGTGTTCTGTTGGCTACTAACGATTGAAGCTGGAAAGCATAGATCTATAGTGCAAGATGTTTTCATAAGCACCGATAGGTGTATGAAATTCGATTCAACGAGAACTATTATTTACTGTCATGTTCTAATGTTTTTTTGTGTTTTCCCCCAAATCTAAAGAGAGAAGTAGATAATTCAGAAGGTTTAAAAGTCAAAGTCAGGTAGGCCGAGTCCTAGGAAGATGAACGTTTTGGTTAAATTTCAAAAACCAATACCAATGTTGCAGCCATTCTTGAACCGAATGGTCTCATGCGTGACGATGGTAAAATACCTGACAGCATGACACTGATTCCCTGGAAGTAAGGGCGGCCTTTAGTGTGGGACGCTACATGCGTTGACATTTTGGCGCCGTCACATCTTCCTGAGAGACATGTTAGGGCTGGCGCCGCGGCTTATACGGCGGAGCAATTGAAACAGCGAAAATATGCTAACCTAGGTAGTGGTTACATATTTGAACCGTTTGGGGTCGAGACATTGCGCCCGTGGATTTTCCAAAATTTATCTGAGCGTTTGATCGATGCGATGCGTGACCAAAATGCTGGCACATATTTGGCTCAACGAATCAGCATTGCAATTCAGCGTGGCAATGCTGGTAGCATTCTGGGCATGCTGCCGGCCGGTAGCGGGTTAGAACATTTGAGTTATCTATAGGCTACCAATAGCTAGTGGATTGCTCAAATGTTATTGTAGTAGCTGCAGTATTGTAATTAAAAGACCAATTAATTGTAAAGACCAATTTATTTATGGAATTTTGTATTTGTTTATTTGAAATTATTCGCAAAATTCTCGATGCGGGTGGGCTCTGGCTTGGCTGGCGCAACCCCGACGCGTGTGGGTTCCGGCCTGGCACACGAATACCTGTTGCGTGTGAACTCCGGCCTGGTAGACGCATACCCGATACATGCGAGCTCCAGCCTGGGAGATGCATTCCTGTTGCGTGTGGGCCCCGACATTGTGGCTATCTCGTGCCCCGATATTGTGGTACTCGCAGCCCCGACATTGTGGCTATCTCGTGCCCCGACATTATGGTACTCGCAGCCCCGACATTGTGGCTATCTCGTGCCCCGACATTGTGGTACTCGCAGCCCCGACATTGTGGCTATTTCGTGCCCCGACATTGTGGCTATCTCGCAGCTCCGACAATGTGGCTATGTAGAGTTTGACGGCATTTCGTAATGCATATTAGAATCGGTATGAAAAGTGTCTGATGCAGTAAGATGTGTGTGATGAATGTATTGAAGAGATTTAGCTCACATAGGTATAGCTCGGAGTGTATTGCTGATAGAGGGCCTTGATTGTGTGATGAATGAAAAAAATAGGCAACTACACATGCTGTTTTGGCGCGGCAAATGTGCGCTGTGTGTTTACTCTTTGCTTGTTTGTTGAAGGTGGGGTCTCGTAGCACACGAGTTCGGGTGGCAGCAGCTGCTGCTGCCGCCACTGCTGCTGTTGCTGCTACTGTAACGAATGGACGCTGTCGGGTGCTTCGATCCGCCTTTTTGCGAGTTGTGAGCCACGCCACATGAACATTTCTCAGCACAACAAAGCCTGAAGAACCTGCCGAGGACGTCAGGATATCAGGAGAGGCCGTCTTAGCTATTAGCCAAACATTGTCAGTGGCAACATTGTCACAGGCAACATTAATGTCCCACTGTCACTTATAAAAGCAAGCGCCCAGTCGATTACCGCCACATTTTGTTCAGTCGTCGGTCGGTAAGGTGCTTGGGCTCGACGCTGCATACCGTAAGATCGTTCCATTCTAATTTATGCTGTCATTTTATGTCTTTGTATAAATGTTTCATTTTAACATGTACTTGGTTAAACCTTTTTGTATAAGACTAACATTGTATTAAAATTCGACACCATGTTCTTTCTTATTTTTAATTTATACCACTTCTGATTTACAAAAGTAGGTAATCAAACCCTGTTCAATCAGAACCAATCTTTATGAACTGTTCTCGTATGTGGTCTTTTTATTTTTATTATTATTATATTAATTAAGCTTTTAATAAAATAAGCTGAAAAGACTAAAAATTGTCTTTTTAGAAAATGGTAAAAAAGTTATAATGGCGCGGAGCCACCATTTAAAGTAGAAGTAATACAACCTGCCGTATTTGACAGCCGAACATGCAGATGATGAGTAATCGTATCAACTGTGCGAGTTTCCTGACTTTGGAGCTAGTCTTTTTAGAAAACCATTCTATTCTTGTTATTTCTTTTCTACATGAATTCGTTTTTCATTTGGCAAACCTATTATAATAGAACGGGTGACCCTTGTGAGGTCTAAAAACTTGCATGAAGTGGAGGGAATCATATTGCTCTTTTTCGGATTTATTATTAGGTATATCATAATGTAATGTGTTTGTAAATTGTATTTTATAACCTTCAATGCAGTGTAGAATCAGTGATTCTTCATATCAGGGACCATTATTAACGAAAGGGAGACAGACAATTGTTATGCGTACATTACCGTGTCTACTGGCGGCCAGTCGGTTTTGGCGGAGAAGACGAGCACCGCGAGTAGTTCGCGGCGCACCGCGCTGGAGGCGCAGGCTCGCGGCTCTGCAGCGCCGCGGGCGCGCGGGTGGTCCCGGCACGGGCGTCCTGCACGCCCAGGCCTCGTTCTTCTAGTTTAAATATTCGTCAGCTTGGGTTTTACTGATTAGCGGCACCGCCGCTGGAGCTTTTTGAACGATTTTCCCGGTAGCGGGTGCGACCTCGGCACTGGGCGCAGACGTCGACCGCTGTGGCGGTCGCGGACTCATACCTAGGATGTATACGAATAATTCGGGATGCGGAGCACAATCAATCGCGCGAAGATAGCAATGACTGATTTATTTCGTATGTTGGTTTTACTGTACTACCCTACTTAACCTACCCTCACATATTATCATTTCTTATACACTACAATCCTCCACCCTTAAATCTAAATATATACATACAGTGACCAGCTGATTCACAAGGCTAACTCTACAGATAGGCATAATACCTACGTTCTCCTATGTTACACAATTTCGGGAAACAGACAAATAACGAGTACCTGCGTACTATATTTATACGAGTATTATTTACTATTTATTTATACAAGCTTTAGTTACAATTATTCACTCAAAGCCATATCTTACTATTTTCTTTCTAACGCGCTTAGGTGTATTTACTACATTGCTGTTCCGGCCTGGCACGGAATCGGGAGTACCCTTAGTAATCTTAACTGAACTCTGCGGATACTGACTTAAATGATCATTATTGTGACCTTCCTCATGTTCACCTTTATCACGCATTTTTGAACATGACTGTCCTATCTCCTCACAAACCGGAGACGCACTCGGTGGCGAGCTGCAACCAGCCACGGGACTGGCGGACCGCGGTTCGACTAGCGAGCGCACGGGCTCGACCACACCATTATCGCCTTCCGACGGAAAGATGCATGTACTTCTCCGTTTTAATTGGTCGATATGTCTATGCGCTGCCGAGCCATCGCGAGCTTTCACTGCATAGTTGCTCCTACCAAGACGGTCGATGATTTTCCCCTCTGACCATTTAGGATTTGCCCCGAAATTCCTGTACCATACGGTATCTCCCGGATTTAACTGCCGCGACCCGCGCCCACTCTCAACTAATGCTAGCTCTTTGTTTCGAACCTTACTTCCGTGGTCGGGTTTGATAACGTCTAACCGTGTTCTCAACCGCCTGCCTTGTAACATTTGAGCAGGGCTCACCCCAGTTGTGCAGTGAGGGGTGTTGTGGTACACTAACAAATATCTTTGTATTGCTAACTCAGGATCTAAGCCGTCGCGTCGGGCTTTCCGAATCACGCCTTTTATTAGTTTAACCGCGTTTTCAGCAGCTCCGTTCGAAGAAGGATGGTACGGAGCTGTAAAAGCCTGATATACCCCATTACCTTGCAGAAAGTCTTTGAACTGCTTACTAGAAAAGGGCGGCCCATTGTCGGACACTACTTGTTTCGGAATGCCCCACCTTGCCCACGATTCTCGTAACTTTGCAATAGTGGCATCCGCTGTCGTACGAGTCATTCTAAAGGCCTCCACCCACTTGGACCTCGCATCTATAGTGACCAGATAAGTCTGACCATCTATCGGCCCTAAAAAATCCAAATGTACTCGTTCGTACGGGGAACTCGGCCAGTGCCACGGTGTCACTGGGGCCGAAGGAGGTGCCGGCGCCACTGCGGCGCACGTACTGCACGCCTTGCATTGCTCCGCGACCGCCTCATCTAAACCTGGCCACCATACATACGAGCGAGCATACGCCTTTGTTTTCACCACGCCCATGTGGGTCCCGTGCAGTTCACGTAATACCCACGCCCTGCACGACTCTGGAATGACTAGCCTGTGGCCCCACATTATGCACCCGACTTCTATATACAGCTCGTCTTTCCGAGCGAAGTATGGTTCGAGTTGTTTTATATCAGCCTGCTTAGGCCAACCGTTGTCTATATATCCGTATACACGGCTAAGTAAGGGATCGCGCGCCGTTTCTTTTCTTATCTTATTATTATCTAGTAACATGGCCTCCGTTGCGAAATGCAAGTATGTCTGTTCGGGAGGCTCGTAGCTAGTCTCCTCGACTACGGGTAATCGCGATAAAATATCAGCACTGTTGTTGCAAGTGTTCACATATTGAATGTCAAATTCATACGCAGAAAGAATTAAAGCCCACCTCTGCATACGACTCGCCGCCATTGTTGGAATACCTTTTTGAGGACTAAAAATGCTAACTAAAGGTTTGTGATCAGTTTTCAGTTTGAATTTTCTACCATATAGATACTGATGGAATTTTCTCACACAATAGACTATCGCGAGCGCTTCCCTGTGTATTTGTGCGTATGATTGCTCTGCCTTAGTAAGTTTCCGTGAAACGTACGCCACGGCTCGTTCTTCGCCCCTTTTATCACACTGCGATAGAATCCCCCCGATGCCCACGCCACTGGCGTCGCACGTAAGAACTAGCTCACATCGCGGGTCGTAGTGCGCTAGCACGCGGCTGCTCGCTAACATCTGTTTTATACGATCGAACGCTTGCGCTTGTCTCGACGTCCATTCCCACCGCACGCCACTACGCAGTAGTTCGTGCAAGGGATGGATTATTTCGCTTAAATTTTTAACGAACCGTGCATAAAAGTTGACCATACCGAGGAACGACTTCAGTTCAGATACATTACTCGGGCTCGGCATATTTATTATTGCGCGAAGTTTTTCTGGATCTGGCTGAATACCATTTTTATCTATAACAAAACCTAGATATTTCACTCGTTTTTTTAAAAATGAACATTTATCGCGCCTTATTTTTAAACCAGCTGCTTCTAATTTTTGCAAAAGTACCTCGAGCGATTGTAAATGAGAGGTCCTATTTTTTGCTGTCAAAATTAAGTCGTCAGCGAAACATTGCACCCCGGGTACGTCCCTCACCACGTTGCTGATTATACGCTGAAAAATCCCACTACTAGACGCGAGCCCGTAAACTAGCCTATTGTATCTAAGCAGGCCACGATGCGTATTAATCACACAAAATTGTTTCGAGTCTTCCGAGAGACATACCTGAGCGTAGGCCTGTGACAAATCGATTTTCGTAAATTCCTCCCCCCCAGCTAGGTTCGCAAGCAGCTCGTCTACCCTCGGCAGCGGATACCTATCGACCAATAGTACGGGATTAAGCGTTACCTTGAAATCGGCACACAGTCTCAACGCACCATCACTCTTATGCACCAAAACTAACGGTGTGGCCCAGTCCGAGCACTCCACGGGCTCGACGATGCCATCGCGGAGCATGGCGTCTATCTCCGCGTCGACGCGCTCGCGCAGCGCGAACGGCACGGGCCGCGCGCGATGGAACACCGGCACGGCGCCCTCGCGCACCCTCAACGCCGCGCATCCTCCCGTGTACCGTCCCAGGCCGCCGCTCAATATATTTTTATGTCTGTCGAGAATAACACACAAAGAATTATCGATTGGTTCAATTTTAAAATTAGTATTTACATTAGGGGGGTATTTCAATACTGGAATTTGCACTTGCAACTCTGACAGCCATTGTCGGCCTATTAATGACGTCACACCTCTGTCGATTACAAACAAATCTAATTCTTTCTTAATTTCACCGTATTGCACACCTACAGTTATGCATCCGAGTGGCCTCACTTTGGACTTTCCATCATAAAAAAGGAATACATATTTCGACTTACTTAACTTTATATTACTAAACAGTTTCTCATAAGAAGCTTTACTTATACAAGAACAGGCAGTTCCTGTATCTATCTCCATATCTAGCAGGGATCCATTGACTAACACCTTCAGACTCACCGGAGTGTAATCACCTAACACCATTTGAAACAGAGGTTCACCTTCCTCCGATGTAGAACTGCCGTCCTCACTAGTCGCCGTCGCTGTCGTAGTCGCTGCCGACTGCACGTAATGCGACTGCTGGGTACGCGCGCCGCCACGATGTTTTGTCCTTGACCCCTGCCACTTTCTTTCTCCTCGCGAGTTTTTATACGGACACACCCTTCTCAGATGCCCTTTATTTTTACATGTACTGCATACGAAGTTTTTATAACGGCAGCTCTCCCACTGGTGCTGCCCCCCACAGGCCTCACATTTTGAGCCTTGATTTCTTACCGGCGTAGTAACCGCGGCACTATCGCCTACATGGCGCGACCGATTACGAGCCGCCGCCCCCGCCGGTGACACACGGAGCGCGTGTAGTGCGCTAGCCGCGCTGCCGGTACCGCTGCCCGACGCTGCCGATGAGTCCACGGCTGCCGCGTCCCTTTCCGCAGCCTCCAGAGCCGTTGCCAAAGTCATCGCCTTTGCATACGTCAACTCCGGCTCGGCAAATAGCCGTTGACGTATTAATTCACTGCTCACCCCGCATACGAACTGATCACGCAAGTTTTCATTTAGCGTACTCTTAAAATCACAGTCTTTCGCCATTTTCTTTAATGCTGCCAAGTACTGCACAATGTTTTCTCCGTGTTCTTGTCGTCTTTGACGGAATTTGTATCGTTCCGCCATAATGGATGGCTTGGGTTGCAAATGTTCCCGAACCAACGTAACAATTTCTTCATATTTAAATTCTGTAGGTTTTTTCGGACTGGCCAGATTAACTATCAATTCATATGTTTCCTCACCTACTAGGGCTACTAGCGTCGGTAATTTCAGCTCGTCCTTTATCTCGTTGGCTTGAAAATACATCTCCACACGATCACAATACAAAGACCAGTTACCGGTATTAACGTCAAACTCCTTTATTTTTCCGAACGACATTGTATATTTTGTATCACACAACGCAGCACAATTCACTTAACAATTAGAGTACATATACGTTGATTTATCTCGTCGCCAATAGGATGTATACGAATAATTCGGGATGCGGAGCACAATCAAACGCGCGAAGATAGCAATGACTGATTTATTTCGTATGTTGGTTTTACTGTACTACCCTACTTAACCTACCCTCACATATTATCATTTCTTATACACTACAATACCCACGACGTTCAAATGGTGAACTCACATTTGTGGGTTCCCAGCTCATACCGCTGCTGAGGCAGCCGCTGATGTAGTAATGGCCTTCGTCTAAGACGTACATCATAAATTGCAAATCATCCCCGCTAGGCGCTTCCTCCTCGGTAGGCGCACTTAGATTATTTCTGCCTTTATGGCGTCGAAATTTGTTAGTGATATACTAGCTCGAGGGTAGATGTGAAGTTCGACAGCGTAAATTGATAAATTACCCATACAGTTCGGTTCATGTACTGTTATCCTCCGATAGTCATCATAAAATGCGAAAGATATTATTAGGTAAGGCAACATTCCCACAGAATTACGTGCAAACCAAGTAGTTTATGTACCGAGTGAATCAGTAAGATGTATCCCACAGGACTACACGCAAACTGATTATATGGCATGTGGTGAGACAGTCCCAAGTACAGCTCGAGTCACATTAATAGCATCTACGTACTATCCGGTACGATAAAATTCCCACAGAATTACACGCAAACCAACTAGTTTATGTACCGAGTGAATCAGTAAGATGTATCCCACAGGAGTACACGCAAACTGATTATATGGCATGTGGTGAGACAGTCCCAAGTACAGCTCGAGTCACATTAATAGCATCTACGTACTATCCGGTACGATAAAATTCCCCCAGAATTACGCGCAAACCAACTAGTTTATGTACCGAGTGAATCAGTAAGATGTATCCCACAGGAGTACACGCAAACTGATTATATGGTATGTGGTGAGGCAGTTCCAAGTACAGCTCGAGTCACATTAATAGCATCTACGTACTATCCGGTACGATAAAATCCATTCCAATTTAGGACTCATTGATATGTTCCAATGTATAATATATTATATTATATATTAATAATTATAATCGTCTTTAGATATTTATGTATTTCGATAAAAATACTTTTTTACTGTTAGTTGTAATTTAAGCTTTTACTTATAGTCTACATTTATATAATTTTGACATGTAAACAAATTTTACCCAATAAATAACTATGAACTATGATTATATGGCATGTGGTGAGACAGTCCCAAGTACAGCTCGAGTCACATTAATAGCGTCTACGTACTATCCAGTAAGATATAATTCCCATAGAATTACACGCAAACCGGGTTTATGTAGACAAAGTAGGTGGGTACTAGGAACATTACACGAATACTGATTACTTGAGTCTTAAAATGCTAATTACCTGGCGAGATTGGTGAAGAAGGAGATGCTTCTTGCGATGGGAAGACGACGAATACTCGATGATACGAGTTTTTGATAAACATCACTTGTTAGCTTCTGTTCCAGTTCCTTGAATTATTATTATTATTATTTATTTATTTATTTTTCGCGATGTCATATTCTATTTCGCGTTTCCTTGCCGTAATTTTTAACTAGGGGCGGTTAACACTTCGAAAAAATCAAACCGGCACTGAGTTTAAAATATAGTGTTGAGTGGTGGAGCACTAAAAAGCGAATGACGCTATGAGCGACGGGAAAGAGCAAGGAGTAGAAAGTACCCTCCAAAACAAAAAAAAAAAAAAAAAAAAAAAAAACTCTCAACTTAGTGCAAAGAGTGGTATCACGTAGGCGTTACTACAATGTATAAAGATATTCTATTTTAGGTTACTAATCTCGAGGACGAAGCACGAAGTATAAATATTTTTACATATTATAAGTTTGCGTTTGACAACTGTCTCACCTGATGTTAAGTGATGACGTTGTCTAGGATTTAGCACGCAAACCTAGAAGGTACCTATTCACTCGCGGCTTGAAGACTCCAGGATTGATATAGATATGGGAAGCCTTTGATTACCACAAAGACCGGTTCTTAGCAACCCACATCTCCCTGCCCCCTTCCACAGCCCCTTACTGCGATCGAACACTATCACAAGTTTTGTATATTTATATTATGTATACCTCAGAAATTGTTAGAACTCACGTGAAACTACTCACCGGAAATCTACTCTCCGACTAGTGGCAAATCAATAAGCAGTTTTTCATCTGGGATTTATAGTCGTCCCAAGTTGCAAACGCACGTGTTTAGCTATATAAACTGAACCTAAATTTTATTTCATCACTGAATTAAATACAAATACCTACTTATATTATTATGTTCAATAACGATGAATTTGCTAATGCTACCCGCAATTACGCACTCAATAGCGTGCCGCGTATCTGTACACATCAAACAATAATTTTTCACCCGATTATGGGTGTTTCTTCATTTACCGACACGGCCCGGCAACGGCCTCGGCTTGGCGACGGCACAGACATCAGGGCTGCGTTCGGGTGCAGCTTCGGCCAAGCCATATCTTGCTCTGACAGCGGATGTGCGGCGTTCACGAGCTCAATTAGAGCATTATTTGCTCCACCCAATATTTGATCATGACCGTTCACATCAATTACTAATTACTACTTTACTAATTAGTGATTATATGGGCGCAATAAATTGGCGTAGTTCTCGTACATTTGACATAAAAGTATCAAACTACAAATATTCTGAGCGTAAAAAAAAGCTAATCAAAAAATGGAACCGACTTTAACACTCAAAGGTGTGAAATAACTTGTTGAAGTCGGTACCATGATAGCTCAAAAGTAACTATTATCAAAATATTGTAGGCATGGTAAAAAAAAATTGTTCACCCTTATCTACCTTTGCTTCTCACGGGATTATTATTGTCATTGTGTATGTTTACGGATTCCTTCACCCTCGATTCGGAAGTTGTCCAAGTAGATGTAACATTTTTCAGTTAAATTTTAATTTAGAACAATTCGCCTACACGAGAATTTTGATGGAAAATACATTTCTGAATAATTGACATAGATAAACATTCTCAAAGGTTCTCTTTTCCTTTTTCTAATTGAATTTTGTTACTACGCAATATTACTTGTTTTATAAAAATTATTAAGATCCTCCAGATGCTCAGGCGAAACTGTTCAATCTGCGAATGCTCAAAGTAAACAAATGTTGATGAAATTAATGTGCTTGACGCATGATCTTTTGATGAAAGCCACTTCTTTAAGGTGCCTTTACGTGAAAGAGCTTGCAATTGAAGTGGAAAATAATATACTTTAATTAATACTTATAATTATACTATAACTTGGGCAGTTTGTAAATATTGCGGCACAGTTGCATGTGCAATGTCAACATGTAAATTGATGTTTTTGTAGGTAAGTATTTCAAGAGCAGACAAATCAGCCCGCCTTCCATTTATCGCGTTTGTTGTATTTAATTGTGTAACTAAAAACGTAATGTCTACAGCTTCTATTTATAATCGGCAATAATAAATCGTTTTAAAATAATGTAATTCAAAAATATCTGTTTAGATTTATCAGTGACAGTCGTTATTCTATTGATTTCACCTTTGAGATACCTCGATCATAGCTTGGTCATAAGTCTCATAGTGTTTTACTTAAAAACATACTTAATAATTACCTGGAAATACAGTATAATCTTGCACATAACAGCGCCGAAGAACCACGTCTCAGTCACATCCCACAGCAAAGTCGGAGGCAAACAAAACAAAATCACCATAAAGTCCGCCACGGCGAGGTTTACAATAAAATAGTTGGTCACTGTTCTCATCTGAGGGTTCCTGTATACTGCCATGCACACTAATGCATTACCAACTAATCCACCAATAAAAACCAATACGTAAGTTGCTATCAAAACCCATTCGAACCTCTGTGGGTATATGTAGTTGTTTAACATTTCGAAATATTCTTCTCTTGTTAAGTTACAATATTCTTCTGCGCCTACACATATTTCAGCTGTTGAATTTATATTCTTTATTGCGATGCTGTTTAAATTTGTCATATTATATTCCACTGTTCTATTAGAATACTTTTCATTAATTTCTTGATCTTTTAATTCATTTGTTGTATCTGTCACTTGTACTTTTTCAATTATTATGTCCGTATCTGTTGAACGTTTCCTTTTTTCTATTGTCTTTTTGTTATTTTTATTCAATTCTTGCCTTATTTTTTTCTCTTTTTTATAAGATTCAATGTCTTTACGTTTGTTTATCTCCATGGCTTTTATATTTTTTTTTATAATGTTACTCTTTATATTGTTACCAACCAATACCGCAATTCCATTGAGATTATCACTTGCTTTTGCGTTTCGACTTGTATGTTTTTCAATATTTTTGTCGTCAGTTGAATCATCACCATTAAAACCTTTAATTGAAAGTATTACACAACTCAAGAGTAATATTTTTATGAATTTGCTTTTGTTCACCATTTTGTATGTCAATTTTCTTCTTCTAAGTCAATCCATTTTATCTGTAACAAGTAAAACAACTTAATGTAAGATTATTTTTAATGTAAAGCCTTATGCATTATTTGAAATCTGTCACTTTGAGGCAATAAATGAATTTTATTTTTTTTTTTTTAAATTAAGGCTTATTAACTCTGCTTTCTTTGCTAAATCTAAGATTGAAAGAAGCAAACCAGCTACATGTTTATCGTAACGGTCGGCGTTTTTATTATATCGAGTAATGTCGACGAATTTTCGGACAAGTAAGAAGTCTTTTTTCAAGGCGTGCATCCACATAGGCTTCCGCTCGCTGACTGACAACGTGTTTCCTTTTTCTAACGGACTGACAACATGCGTAGCTGGTTTTCTTGTCTAAGTCATCAGAGTTTTAAACGGCGATGACGGTTGCTTTGGCGCAGTGGTTAATGTCAGTGACATGACTTCTGAGCCTCCGGGGACCCTGGGTTCGAATCCCGGCAGGGGCAAACATTTGTGCGATGAGTGTAGATGTTTGTCCCGGGTCTTGGATGTTTGTGTAGCGTGATTGTGTCTTCATGCCTCCCGCGATACAGGGAATCCTAGTGCGGGGGTCAGAGTGTAAATAAAAAAAAAAATGAAAAAAAAATAATTAAATCTTAAATTATGCCTTAATATGCAGAAAAGCTAGAATCTATAAATGAGCACCTTTTAAGCAACAAGTTTATTTAAGATTTTTTACTCAAATAACCACTATATTTGTATTTATTATAAAGGTCCAATGACTCAAGTTCATGATGATAAAAATATAAATTAAATATTTACATAAAAACGAATGAAAGAATATGTATGTCACAATAATTTGTCTTTCTAGATAATAAAATATAATGTATAGTAATACGTAGAAATTATATATAAATATAAATCACAATAATGTCAAATATTCAGAACAATAATGTTATTGTAGTAGCTGCAGTATTATTGTAATTAGTTATCAGTGTTTTATTTTAATTCAGAACTAATTATAAATGTCAATATAAATGATTACCAAAATATGTAAAGTACGAAATATAGTATAATTGATAAAACCTTATAATATCTTAGATCAGTAAAAGTACATCATCAAGCAATCATGCTATCAATATCAACCTCACTGCACCTCTCCAGTTGGTCTGTCAGATATTCACAAAATGTCTAAAACTATTTAAAAAATCGTTTTCCAATTGTCAAATATAGTCCCATCGTTAAGATGATGGGTTAAAAGGTTTCTGAAGTAGCGGATAGCTACCGCCTACGATAAGCTATTTCACAATTTTGACTGTTGAAGTCGGTTCCACTTTTGGGTAAAATTGTTTGATAAAATTACAACAATCGATAAATTTAATTCAAAAGATATCACTTTAAAATTATGGAATATCTGCAAAATGCATAACTTTATAAATATTCATTAAATATCTACATTGTTTTCAGTAACATTTGCTACTCACGGGATCGATTGCCATTGTATAAGTTCACCGATCCCTTCACCCGCAATTATAATGTCATCCAAGTAGACGTAACACTTCTCAGTTATTGGAGGGTAACTCAAAAATCGCTTATCCAATTAGTAATTAGTGAGTGTAACTTAATTATTTTTTTTAACTTACACTCGTGTTTTAAGAACCCGTAATGATACAGACATTATGGCGAGAATCGGCAAATCCCCCTTATATGGGAGAGGCATATGTCCAGCAGTGGACGTCCAAATGTGAATGAAGAATATAATAAAGCTTCATTAACTGTTATTCTTTGTTCTATAATCGATGCGATAACTATTATCGCAACGTGTGGGAAGTAAGGAATTCTTTGGCCTATATTCCACATCGAGTTGTAATTGATATTTTAGTAGAGAACGATAATGTATTTGAGTAATAGATATAGCCTATGTTACTCAGGGATAATGTTGCATTCTAATGGTAAAAGGATTTTAAAATAATAAATATATATGTATATAAATAATATATATATGATATAATAAATTTCAAAATTCGGTTTAGTACTTTATGAGTTTATTAATTACAAACTTACCAAAATAGAAAGCTTTCCATAATTATAATATTAGTGTACGAGTCGATGTACTGTAGTACTTTCAACAAAATAAACTGGAAAAATAATCAAAATTGTTTATTTACCAACTGGTCTAGCCTTAAGGCATCACCAGTTAGATAGAAGTACATAAAATATTGGAAGTAACATTATCAGAAACAAATACTGTTTCAAAATATATATTACAATTTTGTTGTTGAATTAAGGATAAAGTAAAGCCCTTGTAATTATTTGTTTATTGTAGCTAATTTAAATAAAAAGCGAGTCGGATAAATGTTTAGATATGACTCGCGTATTTCAAATATCTGTTCTAATTAGTGAAATCTGAATACCGATGAAATATACAGCTAAAATTTCGAGAATAATTAATTTAATTCATGCTCTCGCTGGAATAATCTTGACAAAATGAATGTTGGTTCAACATTTCTTTTTAAAATCCCATAGTACAGTGGTACTGTAAATTTCTGTTTTAGTCAAGGTTTGTGATGAGATTGTGTTTTACGTCCATTTCTACTTACAGATATGAAAATCTCTAAAATTGTCAAACGGAATTCGCTGTATTTATAATCGCGGTTATGAAACTAAATTGATTGTTATAAAACATAACATATAAGACATGTCAGCAGCAGTTGTAAATAATTTAGTTATTAAAATATTAAAATAGCTTTATATGAGTCCTTGTAGCTTGAAATAAGTGAATTTTAATTTTAATTTAATTTAATTCGTTGTCCAATGGGTTCCGTGAATCATCGATGCGGATCTGTAGGCAAGGTCAGACCCAACTTTGAACTCGTAAATTTGAATAGTAAAGACATGCGTCAGTAAAGGAACTTCACACAATCTTTTGTTCGCGGTGGCATAGAGGTAGAAACGAATGTGATTATATATTCCTCATTGCACACTAGTCCTAAAACTAGTGTACAATGAGCCGGCTATAAGACGGGTCATACTCATAAACCCCCCTCTAGATCCGCCCTCGACTGTTCGCGGTGAGATACACTTCACAAATCAAACGAATAATTTGTTTATCCAAAATATATCATGTATGTGAGAGTTAGAGTTGCTAGGTCGAAATGGTCGGGTGATTTCTAAGAGAACGACCAACGCCCACATCTGGAGAGGAGATAGATACAAGGGCAGTGTCTAATTTAGCACAAAATTAGTTTCCTATTGATGGGTCCATGTGATCAACAAATTGCGTCTCGTTCACTCACCGAACGCTGACAGTACCAGCTCTAATTTATGTATTAACGTTTTATTACTTCGATAAGCAGATAACATTTGATAATATTCAGAGCCGCCTTTATTATGACCCGCCGATAAAAGTATAATCATATTATGACAGATAGGGTTTTGACATAAGAGCAACGACCTTAACGGAAAATGAGACATTATGGAAACCTATAATGGAAAAAGTTTTTGTTTGACATGTAGAGGGCGCGGAATGTCGCCGGCGTGGCTAGCGGCGGCGTTGGTCGGGTTGTAGCGGCAATATGGAAACAGCGAAAGATTTCGTAGAACGGTTTAATAGAAGGCTACAGGGTACAGAATAATTGCACAGGAGGATCGATACAGTATTTTACGGACCATTATGGACCAGCGTAAGGTGGCTGTAGTGAACGTCGTGCTGGCCCCTCGCGAAGAAAGACGTGTGTTGCCGTACTCAAATCTTTGGGTATGTAAAAGGGACGGTTTGAGTGATGCCACGAAGTAGGTTGTGGTGCGAGCTTGCTCATGTGGCTACACAGGCGGTCGGCGAAGTCAGTGACGTCAATGTTTTTTTCGGTCTTCGATGAGAAGAACTGTCCAGGCAAGCGGAGCGGCTCGCCGTAGACGAGCTCTGCGGTAGACGCATGGATGTCGTCTTTCCACGCGCTGCGGATCCCCAGAAGCGCCAACGGTAGCGCCTCCGTCCACTGGGGCGAGACATGGCAGGAAATGGCGGCCTTGAGCTGGCGGTGGAGACGCTCCACCAGCCCATTGGCAGCCGGGTGATAGGCCGTCGTGGTGTGGTGCACCGCACCGACCATGGCGGCGATGGAGCTGAAGAGTCGCGACGTGAACTGGGTGCCGCGGTCTGTTGTCACGTGTTCCGGACAACCAAACCGCGCGACCCACCCAGTGATGAAGGCGGAGGCGCAGGTGTCAGCCGTGATGTCTGGAAGCGGAATCGCCTCCGGCCATCGTGTGAAACGGTCGACAATTGTGAGGCAGTACCTGTGAGAAGCAGACAAAGGTAAAGGACCTATTATATCCATGTGGATATGGCGAAATCGAGCCGTAGGTGTCTTAAACTCTGTAAGAGGTGCCATCGTGTGTCTTGTAATTTTATTTCGCTGGCATAGTTCACACTCCTTAACCCATTTTCGACAGTCGCGCCTTACGCCTGGCCATACGAATCTATCAGTGACTAGGCGTACTGTGGCTTTAGCTCCGGGGTGACTGAGGCCATGTATTGAATCGAAAACTTGACGTCGAAATTTGGTCGTGATAAATGGTCGTGGACTTGGACTAGAAGTATCGCAGTATACTTGCGTTTTGGCGTCAGGTAGGGAAACCTTTCTTAATTGTAGACTCGATCCTTCCGGAAGTAAGTTTTGAAGTTCGCCATCAGCTTCTTGGTCACGGGCGAGGCTCTGGTAATCTAAGGGCGCCGATATCTCCTCAATACGAGACAGCATGTCAGGTACGGTGTTCTGTATCCCTGGGATGAAACGGATGTCAGTTGAAAATTGGGAAATATAGTCCAAATATCTAAATTGGCGTGGCGAACAGTTATCTCTACGCGTAGTAAAAGCAAATGTGATCGGCTTGTGGTCGGTAAGGATCACAAATGGTCTCGCTTCAACCATGTGCCGAAAATACTTGATAGCTTCATATATCGCCAACAGTTCTCGATCGTATGGGCTATATTTTCTCTGCGCTGAGCTGAGCTTTCTAGAGAAAAATGCCAGTGGTTGCCATTGATTACCTTTGCGCTGTTGTAGAACTGCACCAATCGCGGAGTCTGAAGCGTCTGTCTGAACGGCAAGTTCAGCCTTTGGGTCTGGATGAGCTAACAAGGCTGCGTTAGAAATACTTTTCTTACATTCGTTGAAAGCTTCCAGCTGTTCAGGTGTGAAGTCAATTGGTTTCGACTTTCTGTCGCTACCAGTCAGCATTGCGTTGAGTGGCGCTTGCTTGGTTGCGGCTTCTGGAATGAATTTCCGATAAAAGTTTAGGGTACCTAAGAATCTTCTAAGCTCTTTCGTGGTCTTAGGTACTGGAAAGTCCAGAATGGCCTGTGTCTTCGACTCCAGAGGGCTGATTCCCTCGACTGATACGTTATATCCTAGAAAGGTTACCTTAGATTGTCCGAAAATACATTTTGAAGTGTTAATTAACAAGCCATATTTTTGCAGGCGTTCGAAGACTATTTTTAGATGTTCCAGGTGTTCGTGTCCCGAAAGATTATTACGGCATCTATGTACGAATACGCGAAATCTAGGCCTCTGAGTACCTCGTCCATGAATCTTTGGAAAGTTTGCGCCGCGTTGCGCAACCCGTAGGCCATAAACGGGAACTCAAACAGTCCGAACGGTGTTGTTACAGCTGTTTTCGGGATATCGTCCTCAAAAGTTGGCAGTTGTCCGTACGCCCGTACCAAATCAATCGTAGAGTACCTGGATTTGCCTGTCAGTAAGTGAGTGAAGTCCTGGATGTGCCGTACTGGATACTGGTCAGGTATGGTTCTTGCGTTCAAAGCTCTGTAGTCGCCGCATGGACACCATCCTTCGGTTTTCTTTTTAACCATATGAAGAGGAGAGGACCAAGCGCTTTCTGACCTCCTAGCAGTACCATTTTGCAGCATTTCGTCGAACACTTGCTTTGCGATTTTCAGTCTCTCAGGATCCAAGCGACGTGGACGACTGGAAACTGGCGGACCTGGCGTTGTCCGTATGCAGTGTACTGTCTCGTGCTTAGGTATACTAGGCTTACCAGCAGGTCTCGTGATATCAGGATACTCTCGTAGCAAATTATGATAGACGGTGTACTCTATGATTGTGCGAATAGAAGAAATATCCGCTGCGCTATCATTCGGCTGCGGCGTGTGTACGCCGAGCATCGTCACCGCGTCGATGATACGCTGCTGCCTGCAATCCACTAGTAGGTGGTAGAAGCTGAGGAAGTCTACGCCTATGATCGGTTTGGTCACGTCGGCAACAGTAAATCGCCAGCTAAATGCGCGACGTAATCCAAAGTCTAAGTTCAGTTGTATGTGCCCGTAAGTTGCTATTAGCGTACCGTTTGCTGCATACAATTGGTATTTAGTCTTAGTTCGTGGCTCCCGTACAGCTGACCTGGGAAATACGCACAAGTCTGATCCAGTATCTACCAGAAATTGAGCCTTTGATCTGCGGTCAGTAATGAACAGGCGGCCTGTTGAAATCGGACAGTCAGCTACCGCCATTAGCGACTGCCGGTGAAGTTTCCCGCTTTAAAAGTGCATGGGTCCCTGCATTTCTTGGCCTGTGCGCCGTATTGAAAATGATACCAACAGTGAGGGTGGTCAACTGGTCGCTCACGGGATTTAGACCGACTTCTCGAACGACCGTGGAAGCGCACTTTTATGGTGTTGCTTCTATTGCGTGATCTATTATTAGTGCTTAAATTTTGTACCTGTCTAGATAGCTCGTCGACCTTTCTGGCAATAGCTTCCAGCGCTGACCCTGTACCTGCCGGTTGCGATGACATGCTGGCTACTTGATGTGTCGGGGCAGCGATGTCGTTGATTTTGTCTGCGAGCTCGGCCACTGCTTCGAGGGGGCTGCTTGTCTGTGACGCAATAATGGTTTGAATGTTAGTTGGTAATCTATTCGCCCAAATTTGTCGTATGAGGTGGTCGGGAATTGAAGGGCCTGCTAGATTTTGTAAATGCCGCATAAATTGCGACGGCTTTCTATCGCCTAGTTCCTCATGTGTCAATAACTGTTGCAGTTTACGTTCTTGTGACGCGGACAGTCGTTTAACTAATTCTGTTTTCAATTTATCGTATTTACCGCTCTCTGGCGGGTTCAAAATTATGTCTTTGACTTCGGCAGCATACTGCGGTTCTAACTGGCCGGTCACGTAATAGAATTTCGTTTGATCGGACGTTATATTCGAAATGGTAAACTGACCTTCAATTTGTGCAAACCATAACGCCGGTTCCTCGGGCCAAAATGGCGGCATCCGCACTCCAACTCGGCATAATCCGCTTGATTGTTCCTCCGAATCCTTCATCTCCAATGTGCACGTATTCGGGCTTCGTCGGGGTCACCACTGTAGAGGGCGCGGAATGTCGCTGGCGTGGCTAGCGGCGGCGTTGGTCGGGTTGTAGCGGCAATATGGAAACAGCGAAAGATTTCGTAGAACGGTTTAATAGAAGGCTACAGGGTACAGAATAATTGCACAGGAGGATCGATACAGTATTTTACAATATCACAGATAGGCGGCGGTGAGAAAGCACGTGGTAAGGTAATGGCGCGAAATCGTATGGACGGCAAGTAAGAACATGCTCTGCGCGGGCGCTCGGCGCTCTCTGCGGCGCGGCGGAAACGCGGCTCGCGCCGGGCGGCGTCGTGCCTCCGCACACCGCGCGCCGCCTCGCGTCCCTCGTTCGCCCGGCTCCGGCCGGGCGGCCGCGATTGCGTCATCTTCGTCGCCCCGCGTACTGCGTGCGCTGCCGCTACAGACATAACAGAAGCTCGCGGGTGTTTACAGACAGTAGGGGCGGGGCAAATCCTGATGCGTGTTGAGTAAAATATTACGAATATGTAACTATGGGCTCAAAAGAAATTTATCAATCACATTTTTAGACTTAAACGAAGTAAAATTAAAATTTCGTTCTTTTGGTGTAAGACACAGTTCAAGCGCATTTGTCGTTGCCGCAAGAATTATTAATAAGAAAAATACATTATAATTATGGTCGACCGATATTTTTTTTTACTAATAAGTAAGTCAGAGAAAGCTATGTTTGCTCAATCAGAATGAGCCTTGTTCTCATCAGAGATATTTTTAAAAGTTTATTAGACATGTAGGGACCAACTAAGCTAAAAAGACACAATATCGTTTGTTTAGCGAAGACTTAATTTCATTATCAATGAAATATTGACGGTCGTCGTGGCTCAGTGAACAGCGACACTGACCTTGGAATCATGAGCCCGGGTTCGATTCCCGGCTGGGGCAAACACTTTTGTGATGAGCATAGGTGTTTGTTCTCGGGTCTGGGATGTTTGTGTATTGTGATCGTTTGTCTATGCCTCCCGTGACACAGGTTATCCTAGTGCAGGGTTGTAAGTATGCGTTTAATATAGAACACATTTGTTTATTCTAGGTACCTTTTCTGTGATCGTGGATTCAAGTCCCAGCAGTAGCCGAATATTGCTTTTCAAAAATTGAACGAAGTCGAATTTATTTCACTCTATCGATTTTTTAACTGACATTTAAAAAAAATGAGGAGGTTCTCCTCTCCAGAGAGTTTTTTTAATGTTTGTTGTCTCAGAACTTTAGACTGTGTGAACCATTTTTTTTTATTTGGAAGCTCAATTTCATAAAAATCGGCAATTGATCCCGTGAGTAGTAAAGGCCACTGACATGGGTGAAAAAAAATGTATATAGTTACTTTTGAACTATCGTGGTACCGACTTCAACAAGTTATTTCACATATCTGATTGTTGAAGTCGCTTCCATAATTATTTTTTTTGGTGAACTAAACAAAGATGCGGCCAATTTATTTTAAAAATAAGTACGGATCAACAAAGAGAGCTCATTTAAACATTATGAAAGAATTAAACGGCATCATGCAGTTTCCGAACAAGACTGTTGAAAGTACAGACAGACATACTCGGAGGTTATTTCGGGATGATCCTACGCACTGAAAGATTTGTGGTTATCAATGGTATGTTTACTCTAAACGTAAAAAATGGTTTACCTTACGTCAGGGCTAATAGACAGGGAGTCTCTGCTTTCGCCACTCGACGGGAGCGGACGTGTCTGTAGGTGTCTCCACGCAAAAATTCTTAAAATTGTAAATTCGTGCTTTTTATGGTTATTTTGTTTTGGAGTGTGAAGGAAGTGTGCGCCTATAGGGTGACACTGATTTGGAGGTGGTTGCCCCAAGGGTGCCCCCGCGGGGGAGTTGGAAATGTTTGTTTTGTTTTATTTGTATGAGTCGTTTGTTTGAGTTTGTTTTGTCGTGGTTGTTTCGTTCATTGTTGTTGTTATTGTTCTTTTTTGTTGTTGTTGTGGGATGCCGAAACAGTTGAGGGACGCTGTCACGTCCGCCTGACGGCGGGGTGCAATAAAATATATAAGAGAAAAATAAAAGAGTATAAAAATTACAATGGTTTATTTTTTTTTTAAACAAAACAAGAAAACAGAAATGTTCAATAAAGCACTTATAGGTGAAACAATAATCACCCTCAGGGTGTGGTTGTTGTCCGCCTCCTTCAAAGGCAGGACGGTGAGAGGTTCCCGTCAGTATTTCAGGTGCAGCTTCGAACCCGAATGGTGGACCCCCAGTATCCGAGGGGGTTAGATGAATGGTGCACTGATTCTACTTTCAAATATAATTATCTTCCAGACTTTTTTCCTTTTGGTGTTGTTTCCCTGGTGGGTCGAATAAAATAACTCGCGCTCGTGAGACGTGCTGCTGGTTTTATTCTAAACGTTCGCTATTGTTTTTTCTCGGAATGCAGCTGCCTAATGAGCCCTGCCTATTTTGTGAGAGAGCTGCTACGGGAAGGAGTGGGATAGCCGATGTCGAGATAACAATGTTTTGATTTCTGACGCTCGCTTCGTATTTTGCGCGCGGCTTCCCTTTCGACTGCAGTAACTAGTTAGTTTGTCCGTTTGTTCGTAATTATGCTAACTGTTTATATATTTGTATTTTAAAACCTTGTTACAACGTAACAACGCTTCGGGAAAGTTCCTCCCTAAGGGCCACTGCCCGGAGGCCTCTCCCGACATTTCGATGGAAGTCGAAAAAGTTGTCTGTTCGGACGCAGAGTCCAGAACTAGGACTGCGGCCAAGGTGACGCAGCGTAAGCGGCCGTCGACCTCGTTCTTCGTGCCCGGGCATTAAGACTCGGACACGGAGACCAAGTCAACGATTGCCGCGAAAGTTAGCACGGCCCGAAGAGGACGTGGAAGGCCCGCCAAAGCGGGCGCCTCAAGAGAGGAATTCTTGAAGCCTGCCTGTTCAGACAGTGAGCTTGAGGAGGTTTTAAGGCAGAGGCTGCTGAAGAAGGGGTCGTCCGTCGCCGTCACCGACACTGGAAGCGATTCCGAGGTCGATGTCCGAGCGGACGACATTAGCGCGCTCAACGCGCAGGAACTGAGGGCGCAGACGGGCGGTCAACTCGCTTGCATTTTGGAGGTTGCCAAAAAGTCTGGCAACCTCAAAGGCGAGTTTGTGGCTCGCCTGAAGAGGTCGGCGTCCCTCCTTAGGGAAGTGGTTGACACTCTGGCTGGGAGAAGCGAAGCGGAGGAGACGCGGCGCTTGAGGGCGGACAATTCACGCCTTCGGCTGGATATCGCAGCGGCGAGGGCTGAAGTTAAGGCGCTGAGGCGTGGATTCAGCGAGGCGAAGTCTGAGGCAGCCGCCGCTGCCGCCGCCACCGCCACTGCCACTGCCGCTGCCGGTTCTGCGCCCCCAACTGTCATGGAGGGTGCGGAAATTGTGGAGGAACTGAAGCGGTCGGTAATTACCACCATCGGCGACATTATAAACGCTCGATTTGCGGCCATCGAGGAGCGTCTCCTGCCTGCACCAAGTGTTCGGCCGCCTCTAAGAGCCGACGCAAAAAGAGCTGCGTTGGCCACGCCCGCACCAACGCCTGCGCAGAAAAAGCTGGTGGCTGGCAAAGCTGCACCTAAGGCGGCAGCAAAGACGGCGCGTGCGCCGGCTTCCACACAGCCGTCGCGCGGCCGCGACGACGTTCGATTGCACCGCCACCGTCGGTACCTACGACGTCTGCCTCTTCCGCTCCTGCCCCCCAGGCCGATACCTGGGCGACGATAGTGCGGAAGGGCAAAGGGAAAGGCATGGGGAAGACTTCCGCCAAGCCCGTTCCTACGAGTGCAACGGCGACTACGGCGTCGGCTCGTTCCCCTGCCGCCGCGCCGCCGCAAAAGAAGAACAAGAGCTCGGCGCTGACGACACCCAAATCGGCGGTGGTCGTCCTCTCCCTACAGCCTGAGGCGGTGGGCAGGGGAGTGACTTTCAGCGCCGTCATTGAGGCGGCTCAGGAGAAGGTCGATATCCACGAGTTGGGTATCGACCAGCTCCGCTTTAGGCAGACGGCCACAGGAGCCAGGAAGCTTGAGATTCCTGGCTCCGGCAGCGCCGAGAAGGCTGACAGACTCGCGGAGAAGCTCCGCGAAGCCCTGTCGGAGGTGGCGACCGTCTCCAGGCCCCACAAGTCCGCCGACTTAGACGTCACGGGCCTGGATGACGCGGCCACGAAGGAGAAGGTGGCGGCGGCGATCGCAAAGGCGGGAGGCTGCGACGTCGGCCAAGTTAAGGCCGGCGACATACATCGCGGCCCTGGCGGCGTCGGCGCCTCTCTGGTGTCCTGCCCGGTAGCAGCCGCGAAGGCGGTGCTACAGAAGGGCAGGCTCCTTATAGGTTGGAGTTCGGTGCGCGTGAAGGCACTTGAAGCGCGCCCGTTGCGCTGCTTCAAGTGCCTCGGGCTCGGGCACACACGTCCTCAGTGCCCGGCGTCCGCAGACAGGGGCAACCTGTGCTTCCGCTGTGGAGGCACAGGTCACAAGGCGGCCGCGTGCGCGAAAAATATTCCGCGCTGCGCCATATGCGCAGAGTCGGGGCGGCCGTCAGCGCACGTAATGGGGGGACGCAGCTGCGCCCCTCCTGAGACGAAGGGGAGCTTCTGGACCAATAGCTCCCCGGCCGCGGCACCTAGTGCCGCCGCCCCTGCCGTGATTCGCCCAGCGGAGGTGATACAGGAGGTTGTGATGTCCGAATA
Source organism: Apeira syringaria (assembly GCA_934044485.1). Taxonomy (NCBI): domain Eukaryota; kingdom Metazoa; phylum Arthropoda; class Insecta; order Lepidoptera; family Geometridae; genus Apeira; species Apeira syringaria. The sequence continues at coordinate 1,833,851 of OW203683.1, read as the reverse complement.
AATGGATCAAGTCGGACAACACAACCTCCTACAGACGAATCTGAACCACTGCGCCAGGGCCCAGGATCTGCTCATGCAGACCCTGGCGCAGTGGCAGATAGATGTGGCGGTCGCAGCGGAGCCGTACTATGTCCCCTCCCATCCATATTGGGCTGGGGACCTAGACGACTTCGTCGCTGTCATAGCGAAGGTGGGTGGTGCCCCCCTCACAGTTGAGGAGAGAGGGGCGGGCTACGTTGTCGTGAAGTGGGGAGAGTACGCGATCGTCGGCGCGTACTTCTCCCCAAACAAGACCGTTGCGGCCCTGGAGGCATACCTGGACCTCCTCGCCGCAGCGGTCGGTCGTCAAGCGCCCCGGCAGGTCCTCCTCATGGGGGACCTCAATGCCAAGGCCCGGGACTGGGGCAACTCACGAACTGACGCTCGTGGTGAGTTAGTCAGGGAGTGGGCTGTCGCCAGCGGACTGACCCTGCTCAACATAGGGTCGGTCCACACGTGCGTGCGGCATAACGGAGGGTCCGTGGTGGATCTCTCGTTCGCCACACCGTTTGTCGCAGCACGTGTCCGGGCCTGGAGGGTGGAGTCGGAGGTGGAGACACTCTCGGACCACAAATATATACGGTTCGAGGTGTCCAACTCCGACGGGTTGGATGGAGGGCGTCGGCGCGTCGCACGCGCCGACTTGCCACGCTGGGCGCTCAGCCGCCTCGACCCGCAATTAGCGGAGGAGGCGGCGATAGTCCAAGCGTGGCTCGCAGGGCCCGCGCCCCCGGAAGTTGACGTCGCAGCGAGTCACTTCCGGGATGCGTTAACGGCCGTGTGTGACACGGCCATGCCGCGGGCCCGCTGCCGCACCGCTCGCCGCGCCGTGTACTGGTGGAGCTCCGAGATCGCGGAGCTCCGGGTGCAGTGCACACGCGCGCGGCGGCCCTACCTGCGGAGTAGGAGGCGGCGGCACGGCCGAACGTATGACCAGCTGCCACCGGAATGGTTGGCAGTTGAGCGCCAGCTCTATGACGCCTACCGGGTAGCGACGGAGGCGTTGGAGCTGGCGATAGGCCGTGCCAAGGAAGAGGCGCGGGCAGAGGTCCTGGAGGGCCTCGACAGGGACCCGTGGGGGCGCCCGTACTGGGCCGCGCGCAAAAAGCTCGGCGGCCCGACGCCCCCCGTAGCCGAGTCCCTGGAGCCGGAGGTGCTCGAGCGCGTGCTGGTGGGTCTATTTCCCGACGCGGACCCCCAGCACGCGCCTCCGACGATGGCGCCAGCAGTTGTTGAGGAGCTGGCGCCAGCCTCCATCCCGCCAGTCACAGAGGCGGAGATGGAGGTAGCGGTGAGCCGTCTACGTAAGAGGACGGCTCCCGGCCCGGACGGAATACCGGGCCGGGTCTTGAGGATTTGCTGCGGTGTTTTGGGTGGAAGGCTTCGGGAGCTGTTCGACGCATGCCTCACGTCCGGACGGTTCCCGAAGCCGTGGAAGGTTGGGAGGGTGTGCCTGTTGCGGAAGGAGGGTCGAGATGCAGACTCTCCTTCCGCATACAGGCCGATTGTGCTGCTGGATGATACGGGAAAGCTGTTGGAGAGGGTGGTCGCTTCCCGTGTCATCCGGCACCTGAGGGGGACTGGGCCCGACTTGTCGGAGGCCCAGTACGGGTTCAGGGCGGGGCGTTTAACGGTGGACGCCCTGCTCTGGCTCAAGGGGTGGACGCAGGAGGCGGTCGCAGAGGGGAACAGGGCGTTGGCAGTGTCTCTCGACATTGCCAACGCCTTTAACAGCCTCCCGCATGGGACCATACAGGAGGCACTCCGCTATCACGGAGTGCCCCTGTATTTGCGGAGGCTGTTGGCCGACTACCTCCGGGACCGCAAGGTCCTGGTGGTAGGACGCGACGGAGTGAGGCACCGTCGCGTCTCCTGCGGGGTTCCACAGGGGTCCGTTTTAGAACCAATCCTGTGGAACATTGGCTACGACTGGGTGCTGCGTGGCATGCTTCCCGCCAGTATGCGGGTGGCGTGCTACGCGGATGACATTCTGGTCGTGGCCAAGGGGAGGGACCTCAGGGAGACGGTGCGCTTGGCCACGGTGGGAACGTCCCTCGTGGTCGACCGCATCCGTGCCCTGGAGTTACGCGTCGCTCTCCCCAAGACCGAGGCCCTGTTGTTCCACGGGCCTCGGGGGCGACCCCCGCCAGGAACACATGTGGTCCTGGAGGGGGTCGTTGTCTGGGTCGGGACCCAGATGAAATATCTGGGTCTCGTCCTGGACGGGAGGTGGGGTTTCGGGGCCCACTTCGCCAGTCTGGCCCCGAAAGTCGCGGGAGCCGCAGCCGCCCTGGGGCGACTACTGCCGAACTTGGGTGGCCCTAGCGCTACTTGCCGTCGGCTCTACTCCGGAGTAATCCGGAGTATGGCCCTGTACGGGGCACCTGTCTGGGCGGACGCCCTCGGTCGCGACAATAAGGCCCTGCTGCGACGTCCGCAGCGGGTCATCGCGACGAGGACGATACGCCGTTACCGGACGGTGTCCTGGACAGCCGCATGCGTGCTGGCCGGAGACCCGCCCTGGGAGCTCCAAGCCGAAATCCTCGCCGAGATCTACAATTTTGTAGCGGCGAGGAAGTCGCGCGGGGAGCCCCCAGGGTGGGAGGAGGTGGCGCGCATGCGACGGCAGGCGCAGGCCGCCCTGTTGAGGTGGTGGTCGGAGGACCTGGCACCACCCGTCCCCGGCCAGGGGACGGTGGACGCCATCCGCCCGGTCCTCGGGAGGTGGGTAGGGCGGCGACACGGGTCGCTTTCCTTCAGATTGGTGCAGGTGCTTTCCGGACACGGGTGCTTCGGAAGGTACCTGCATCGAATCGCAAGGAGGGAAGCGACCCCGGCTTGCCACGAGTGTGGAGCGCCGGAGGATACGGCGCTTCACACGCTGGAAGCGTGCACCGCGTGGGTCCCACACCGGTGCACGCTTTCAGCGGTAGTGGGCCAGGATCTCTCGTTGCCGAGCGTGGTACGGGCCATGCTCGAGAGCGACAGATCCTGGCAGGCGGTGGCCTCTTTCTGCGAAATCGTGATTCCGCCGAAGGAGGCGATTTGCAGATCGCCTCCTCGCCCCACCCGTGTAGTAGGGCCATCGGTTGGGTTTATGGGCCCCAACCACCGACTCAATGGCTCTACGTGCCGGGGAGCGGCTGAAGGTCTGAGCTAAGCCGCTCCGTCGGCCGTTGGTCCGGTTGATGGCACCGGACCTTAAGCCGGGGCGGGATGGAAAGTACTTCCCCATCTCTCCCCGACAGGCTGCGTCTGCTCGCCGGGGTGGTTTGGTCGGTAGGGGCCCGGCTATATTCTATAGCTGGGTTGGTGTGACCATTAAACAGAGTCCGACAGAAGCCGTCTGTGTCCCATATGACAGGCGGAAGTCCGTAAAGGGATTAATCTCGTTAAAAAAAAAAAAAAAAAAAAAAAAAAGGGCTAATAGACAGGAGACATGTTGTTTCAACTACGCTTCTGAATGGTGTCAGTTTCAGCGATTTAAAGAACAAAGGTTTAATTTATTTTCCAGGCGATAACTGGCGAGCGAACAGACGGACCGCCATGGTTAGCGATCACTGTCCCCTATAGATATCTGTAAGTGGGGGCATCAGTTGAGAGTGGGGCAATTTGGTTATGGACAACGGAACCCTAGGGGACAGAGGCTGGCCGACTTCATGGAGAAAGAGGGACTCTTTATGATGAACTCTTTCTTTCAGAAGCCGCCTCAAAGGAAATGGACCTGGTTGAGCCCCAACGGTTCCACAAGAAATGAGATCGATTTCATCATGACTACCAAGAAACAAATATTCAATGATGTCTCTGTGATCAACATGGTCAAAACCGGTAGTGATCACCGCATGGTAAGAGGCAGATTGAATATTAATGTTAAACTTGAGAGGTCCCGTTTGATGAAATCCACGCTCCGACCTCAAAATGTCCATATCCAAAACCCCGAGAGCTTTCAACTTGAGTTATCCAATCGCTTTGCTTGCCTTGAGAACTTTGCGTCGGTGAACGAGACCAACAACAGGTTTGTAGAAACTGTCCACGAAGTGGGGTCTAAATTCTTTAAGCCCCGCCGTACAAATAGACCTCAAAAACTCTCCAGCCATACCCTCGACCTCATGGCTGAACGACGCTCGTTGCAACTGCAATCATCCGATGATGCTGCGTCATATAGGCAGCTCAATAGACGAATATGGAAATCCTTGCGACACGACATCCGTACCTTTAGTACAAATCGTATTAAAGATACGATCGAACGGAGAAAAGGCTCCAAAGTGTTTGCAAGAGACAGGTCTATTGGGCAAAGCCAGATGACTAAGCTGAAGAGAGATGATGGCAGTATAGCGTCGACCAAAGCAGAGGTGCTTGGAGAGATCGAGAGGTTCTATGGACAGCTATACACTTCGGTCGCTAAACCTGTTGACAGCTTGGCCAAAGACCCAAGAGCCAAGCTGACCCGGCACTATACCGAAGACATCCCGGACATCAGCCTATACGAGATTAGGATGGCTCTGAAGCAGCTTAAAAACAACAAGGCACCGGGTGACGACGGAATCACATCAGAGCTTCTGAAAGCGGGTGGATCACCGATACTGAAAGTCCTTCAGAAGCTCTTTAATTCCGTTGTCCTCGAAGGGTCAACGCCGGAAGCATGGAACAGAAGCGTAGTGGTGTTGTTCTTTAAGAAGGGTGACAACACATTGCTTAAGAACTACAGACCCATTTCGCTTCTGAGCCATGCTTACAAGCTGTTTTCAAGAGTCATCGCGAATCGTCTCGAACGTAGGCTTGATGACTTCCAGCCTCCCGAACAAGCCGGTTTCCGAAAAGGCTACAGCACCATAGACCACATCCATACGCTGCGGCAAGTTATACAGAAGACCGAAGAGTATAACTTGCCCTTATGTTTAGCGTTTGTGGACTATGAGAAAGCCTTTGATTCGATCGAGACGTGGGCGGTGCTTGAGTCTCTCCAGCGGTGCCGTATTGACCATCGGTATATCGAAGTGCTGAAGTGTTTGTACAATAACGCCACCATGTCGGTCCGAGTACAAGAGCAAATTTCGAGGGCGATTCCATTGCAACGAGGCGTGAGACAGGGAGACGTTATTTCTCCGAAACTGTTCACTGCCGCATTGGAAGACGCCTTCAAGCTCTTGGAATGGCAAGGATTCGGCATCAACATCAACGGCGAGTACATCACTCACCTTCGGTTTGCCGACGATATTGTGGTCATGGCAGAATCCATGGAAGACCTCAGCACGATGCTCGAAGGCCTCAACAGAGTTTCCCTAAGGGTGGGCCTTAAAATGAACATGGACAAGACGAAAATTCTGTCAAATGCCCATGTTGCGCCCGCCCCCATATCAATTGGGAACTCGACTCTCAAAGTTGTTGACTATTACATCTACCTAGGACATACAGTCCAATTAGGTAAGTCCAACTTTGAGAAAGAGGCCAATCGTCGAATCCAACTCGGCTGGGCAGCGTTCGGAAAGCTCCGAGACGTCTTCTCGTCCAAAATACCGCAATGCCTGAAAACGAGGGTCTTCGAACAATGTGTGTTACCAGTGATGACTTACGGAACTGAAACGTGGTCTCTGACTATAGGCCTTCTGAACAGGCTCAGAGTCGCACAACGGGCTATGGAGAGGGCTATGCTCGGGGTTTCTCTACGTGATCGAATCAGAAATGAGGAGATCCGTAGAAGAACGAAAGTCACCGACATAGCCCAGCGGATTAGTAAGTTGAAGTGGCAGTGGGCAGGGCATATAGTTCGAAGAACCGATGGCCGTTGGGGTCGAAAGGTTCTCGAATGGAGACCACGGACTGGCAAGCGCAGCATAGGACGGCCACCGACTAGGTGGACAGACGACCTGACTAAGATCGCAGGCAAGGGCTGGATGCGGGCCGCTTCCAACCGGTCCTTGTGGAAATCAATGGGGGAGGCCTTTGTCCAGCAGTGGACGTCCTATGGCTGAGATGATGATGATGATGATGATGATGAAGTGGGGGCATTACGATATGGTCTAAGATACGGCATATATACCCCCTTCATCTGTTATTTAATTATGAGAGAATGCTTAAATGTTAGATAATATGTAGAAGGATAAAGTGCACATGGGTTGCCGAACTAAGCCCGGGGCTATACTGTCAAATAACCCAATAATTATAAAACATATCTCTGCGTCCTTGTCTCTCACATGGAGTAGCGCGCGCAACCCTTCTCTGTCACTCTCCGTACTCGCGCTTCAATCTGAACTTTAATAAAATCTATGCATACATGAACATAACACAGTTTTTAATAGACAACCTCATACTGTTGGATAGGCAATAAAATAAGCTTTAATATAAAATAACACTGTTTCATATTGAAGTAAATATTATTAAACAGTGTAGGCACGGGATTTCGTTAGGCAACCCATGTACAATGTATCAATCTATGTATTAATTAACATATAATCAAAGTCACAAGTTATTAACAGATGACGGGATACATTTCTTAGGCCGAACCTCGTACTATTAGGTTCTAAAACATAGACATTTTATATATATTTTTTTCTCTTCTCAAAGATACTTATGTTGCTAGCAGTTGCGCCCCACCCGCATGATTAATGGCTATTTGGCACGTTGGGCTCGTAAAGTAAACTAATAACTAATAATATGAACCAACACGTGACTAACACCGAACAGAAAACTAAACAAGATGTATAGAAAATGTTAGATTAAAGAGTCCAAATAGATATCCTTCTAATATTATCTTATTATAAATGCGAAAGTTTCTGTGTATGTATGTGTGTTTGTTACCTCTTCACGCTTAAACGGATACACCAATTTCGATGAAATTTGGTATGTAGATAGTTTAGACCCTGAATTAACACATAGGCTACTGTTCATCATCATCATCATCATCATCAATCATCACCACGCGGGTAACCGCGGGACGCAGCTAGTCCTATCCTACATACACAAACTTTCGCATATACAGACTACCTATAATATACACACGTAAGTTTGTTACTTCTTCGCTTAAACGGCTACACCGGCTTCGATGAAATTTGGTATGCAGATAGTTTAAGTTCTGGATTAACACATTTTATGCCGGAAAAGGTATAGTTACCGTGGAATAATTGAGGTAGCGGAAAAACCGTAATCCACGCGAGTGAAACCGCGGGACGCTACTAGTATCTAAATATTTCAATGTTCACCCACACACATTAACATTGAATAAATATTCTATGGCCGTATTTTATAGTATTTTATTCATAGTGACAAGAAAATAGTACCGATAACAAATAGCACTCGCGGAATGTGTTAGTTATAACACTAATATTATATAGTTTTCTATACATTGAAATGTTTTAGAATAATCCGATTATAGATTTGTATACGTGTGTATTAGATGAATACTTGTTTCACAAGTTACGCAATAGATACCTACTTATAGTTACCAATTTCACTCACAGATGTGTAAACTTTGTATATATACGGTGTTATGTAAAAGTATCTATCATTATGTGTATATGTTATGGACCAAGTGATTAATGCGAGCATTATTAATAATGCCCGAGCATTATGTATAATGTCTAGCTCTAAGCAAGTCTCTATCTCTAGCAAAATCTAGTGATTTTTAAATGTAGAAGTCCTTGATAATTAATCTAAATAATGAGTCTGATTATTTAAATTGTTTCACATTTAGTTTATTTTAAGTTAAGTCACAATAATTATTAAAAAAAAATATTACATATGTTTGTATTACTCTGCCCAAAAGGTGATAAACATTATGTATAATGCCCGGTCGAAGTGATTATTTGAATAAATATTATTAAATTGCACTCTGATATTGGGCATTTTTCATAAGGACCGGGTAGTATGTATAATGCTCAATTAGTCATTTGGTCCATAACATATATATAAAAACTAGCGGTCGGCTCCAGCTTCGCACGGATAAAAAATTTAAATATTAATAATTACAAGAATCTCTATTTTAAAAAAAAAAATAAAATAATGTCTATGTCATCCGCGGATAGTGTAGCTTCTCAAAAGTGAAAGAATTTTTCAAATCGGTTCAGTAGTCATGCGACCAGAACCCCACACGATCACCATACGTGCTGACTAATGACAACCATATCTTGCTGCGTTGCATTCACACGAGGCGTATGATGCGATAACGCGGGTGGTCTTCTGTGTCCGGTGACGGCAGAGATGTCTAGAATTAAGTTAGAATCAAGTTGGCTCTTGCATTGAATAGACGTCTAAAAGTCTCTTGCGTTTCTTTTTAAAAAAGCATCCTGGTGCCGTCCCAATTTGACTGGCGCAGCCGGTAGGATACTCGCATTGTCCTACTGCCGTGCTTACGCTTAGTAAAGGCCCATAAATCGGTTTTGGTGCGTACAAGTACGGTGAAAGTGGTTCGAGTATCCTGACGAACAAACAAATAAGTCTCCCGCGACGCGCAATCCAGGGTGAAGGAGCAGCTGATTCTCAGGAGAGGAGATGTGTGGCTTGTGAGTAGTTCACTTCACTATTCCTTGTTTCCCTATCTTATCCAATCCATAAAATCTGTTATACTGTATTTTAGGTCTAGAAATTACCTAATTTAATTTGCGTTAACTGATTTTCGGTATAATTGTACTAGAATTGACAATTATATATCTTTAGTTTACATAAGTATTTTAGTATAGCATATTGACTTCGATCGAGAAGTATTACTCGTATTATAATTGTACTAAAATTGACAGTTATATATCGTAGTATAATATAATATAATTATATAATCTTTACAAAAGTATTTTTAGTTTAGCATATTGACGAGAAATATTATTATAATTGAGAATATAGAACAATTTTGAAACCGTGACATTTTAGATTTATTGTCTAGGTTTGATTGATTTACATACTTAGACGACTATATATTAATTTTAATTTGTGTAAAAGTGTATTCTTTAAACTTTTAAAATGACGGAAGCTAGTACTACTAAAATCCAATCTGTGCCGATAGAGATGTCTTCGATCATCCCTAAATTTGACGGGGATGAAAAATTACTGAATCTTTATATAAAGAAATGTGAATATGTGATTAGTTGTTTTGTACATGGAACCAACCCAGCCCAAGAGTTGTATGTGTTTCACGTTCTTACCAGTAAGCTTACTGGCAAAGCCGCTCACCTCATAAGTGAAAGACAGGATATAGAGTCTTGGGCCGAGTTGAAAGCCGTTTTAACTCAACATTTCGGAGATCCGCGTTCAGAAGAATGCATTGCCATTGAACTGGAGACCTTAAAAATTAACCATAACGAGTCATATCTAGACTTCTGCAATAGAATCCAGCAGGTTAAGAGTACGTTAATAGCGAAGGTTAATATGATATCAGATAACAATGTTAGGAAAAGTAAGATCACAATTTATGACAACATGGCCCTTAACGTATTCCTCTATAACCTTCCTGAGGATTTAATACGCATTGTCAGGCTTAAGGGTAGCGGAACTCTAGAAGAAGCATTGAGTATGGTGCTGGAAGAAGTAAATTTCCAATTTCAGTACAATGCTCGAAATAAGATGCTGCGAATAGGTACAAATAAACCACAACCATCATCGTCTCACAATCCTTACGTCGAAAAATTTGGTCTAAAACCATACTTCTCGGCCAATAGCACTCCTCAGCAGCAAGGAGGTTTTAGATTTGGTATTCCTAACCAATTCAAGCCCAACGTCCCACAAAATCCAAACTATGGGGCACAACAGGCTCCGCAGTTCAAATTCGGAGTGCCTCACAATTCAGGTTATAGACCACAACTACAACAACAGTTTCAACAACCTAATCAGAATTTCAAATTTGGTATTCCTCATCAAGGAATTAGGCATGGTACTCCACAAGGGTACAGACCCAACATACCAGGACCTCAAGGTTATCGACCCACTTTTGGTCAAACACCACCTAGGCAGGCGTTCCACCAGCAACAACCAAACCAATTTAAATTCGGAATACCATCCCAATCTAAACTTGACAACACAGACGTCACAATGCGTACAGCATTGCCTGCGGCACGACCTAACGCTGTATTCCACAATGAATTAGAAGTGTATAGTGACAACTATGACTATTACGACTATGACAATTACTATGAACAAGCCGATTACACCGTTGACATGCCCGAGACCTATGACGAGACAAACAACGATGAAAATTTTTACAAACCAGCCTCGGACACGGACAATCCGAAATAATAAATATTAATTGCGATAACTTTGCTAAACTACCCTACATTAGATTACCTGAAATAAACGCAAAATTCATGATTGACACCGGTAGTTCACGATCATTTATAAGCCCCCATAAGGTTGATGAGTACTTTAAGGAGTATAAGTTCTCAGTTCCGTTCGAAGTAGTAAGTACTCATGGCCGAAGTGCCCATGGAGAAGCAATCCACATCCCACTTTTGAAGTCGTTTAAAAGTAACCAACAACATACATTTTATATATACGAAGTAGACAAAGACTACGATGGACTTATTGGTTCCGATCTGTTGGCGCAAATTGATGCTAACATAGATATGAAAAATCAAATGATACATACTCGTGATACGGCTATACCATTTATATATAATCCAGAGCTAAATTTACAGTTGGAACCGCGAACTGAAACTCGCGTAAGACTACCGACAACCATGCAGAATGGAACAGGTATTATGGATTTTAGAGAATTTGAAGATGGCGTCAGAATGCCGTGTGCATTAGTTAACTGTGTCAATGGACACACATATACAGTTATACAAAATTCATTGGAGAGACCAGTTAAACTTAAAATTAATCAACTGATTAACATAACCCCATTCAAACCTCAAGTATGTGACTTAAACGTTATCACTGACAATGACTTAGAGATTGACGATTATTTAGTGGAAAATTTAGGAAAACTGAGACTTGACCACATGAATCCAGAAGAAATGGATGCAATAAGTATGTTGTGTTTAGAGTACCGAGACATATTTTATTGCGACAAGGTCCCGTTGTCGTTCACCAATAAAGTTAAGCACCAAATAAGAACGACGAACGAAGACCCTATTTTCGTGAGACCTTACCGACAACCACATACAGTGAATGATGAGATTAACAAACAGGTAGACAAATTACTGAGAGACAATGTAATCCAAGAATCACATTCACCATGGAACGCTCCAGTTCACTTGGTTCCCAAGAAAATGGATGCTTCTGGAGAAGCGAAATGGCGCATGGTCGTTGACTTTAGACGGTTGAATGACATTACCATAGACGATAAGTATCCACTGCCTAATATATCGGACCTATTCGATAAGTTGGGTAAATCGACCTACTTCACTACCTTAGACCTGGCCAGTGGGTACCACCAAATTGAAATTGACAAGAAGGACAGACCGAAAACCGCGTTCAGCTCTCAGGCAGGCCATTTTGAATTCTTACGTATGCCCTTTGGGCTCAAGACAGCCCCGGCTACATTCCAACGAGCCATGGATAGTATCCTGCGAGGTCTCCAAGGGATACACTGTCTAGTATATTTAGATGACATCATCATCTTTTCCTCCAGCCTCCAGGAACACGTGGATAAGCTGCGTAAGATTTTCGATCGCTTAAGACAAACAAACCTAAAAGTTCAACTAGATAAGTCCGAATTCCTTCGTAAGGAAGTGCTTTACTTGGGACATTCTATAACTAAGGATGGGTTAAAACCCAACACGGATAAGATCGACGCTGTCATTAATTTCCCATTACCTAGGACCCAAACAGAAATCAAAAGTTTTTTAGGGTTAGTGGGCTATTATCGGAAGTTTATTAAGGACTTCGCTAAATTAACTAGACCCTTAACTGTATGCTTAAAGAAACACCATAAGATAGTTATTGATAGAGACTATATTGAAGCGTTTGAGAAATGCAAGGAGTTGCTTACAAATGCACCTCTATTGCAGTTCCCAGATTTCGATAAACGCTTTATTTTGACAACGGATGCCTCTGATTTTGCTATCGGAGCCGTCTTATCACAGGGTACAGTTGGTAGTGACCGACCTATTGCTTATGCCTCGCGGACATTGAACGATGCCGAGAGTAGGTATAGCACCGTCGAAAAAGAGGCTCTCGCAATTATATGGGCTGTTAAGCATTTTCGCCCATATCTTTACGGTAAACGGTTTACTATATATACCGATCATAGACCGTTAGCATGGCTCAGTTCATTCGAGGAGCCGAGTAGTAAGATCACTCGATGGCGCCTAAGACTCGCCGAATACGATTATGAAGTTGTGTATAAAAACGGACGCCAAAATACAAACGCAGACGCACTCTCTAGGGTTAAAATAAATGCAATAGGAAAAGCCGCTAACGATGACAGTTCTATACAAGTCAATGTAGATCAAAGTGAAATGGAATTGCAAAGACATTGTGATAGCTTAACTAATGAAATAATCGAGTTAGGAAACAAAAAGAAGACAAAGAAAGTACAACCAAAATCTCCGATCGCTCTCTCTTCTGATTCAGAAAAAACTCTAACTGTCTCTGATTTAGAAAGCACAATCAGCATATCTGAACATGGTTCATATCACCTTCCATCACCATCTAGTGTAACAATCACAGCATCAGAATCAGAGTCGATTCATTTAGGTTCCGAGACTGTGCACTCTGAACGTAATACTGACTCAGTAGGAATCTCTATTTTAAAAGAAGCAGTCGACACAAAGCCGAACCAGATATTGGTATACACGTGGTTTAGGGATGAAACTGCAATTAAGGATATCTCAAACAAAAGGCAAATAATTTTAGAAGTACACATGCCTTTAAATAGACCTGACCTGATACGAGACTTCCTAAAGAAATACATACGAAATAAAATTAAATACTTCATATACTTTGAGGACCAACATCATAGGGCAGGGTTTACAGAAGCGGTAATAACTCTATTCAAAAAGGGTACAGTTAATATTTTTGAATGCACTGAACGGGTAGTTAACGTAGAAAACGAAGACGAACAAAAAGAAATTATACAAAAGTACCACATTGGCAAGAACTGCCACCGCGGTATTAAAGAAACAGTATCGCATATAAAAAGAACTTATTATTGGCACAACATGGATATTACCGTAGCTGCGGTAATAAACGCATGTGAGGCTTGCAAAAAACTTAAATACGATAGAAAACCATTTAAACCCGCATTACAGCTCACACAAACTCAGAACCGACCTTTTGAGGAATTATTCATTGACATATTCAAAATAGAAGGGAAATCATTCCTTACTATTATAGATGCATTCAGTAAATTAGGTCAAGCATTCGAGGTATCTAATTTATCTGCACCAGAAGTTGTAAGAGCTTTGATTAAGTATTTTTCCCTTTATGGAACACCTAATAAAATAAGTGCTGATTCAGGCTCAGAATTTAACAACGCGCTCATAAAAGAGCTATTAACGTTTTATAAGGTCGAACTACATCTAGGTACACCGAATAACCCGAGTTCTATGGGTCTTATAGAAAGATTCCACTCCACTCTTCTTGAGACATACCGACTCGCTAAGTTCGAACAAAAGTTGACTGACGCAGCGTCAGTAATGACTTTTGCCATTATGGCCTATAACCACAGCATCCATTCGGTAACGGGTTTCACGCCCTTTGAAGTAGTATTTGGACACACGGAAGCTAAGAGTCCATTCAATATAAACTTAGATAAAAAATACATGCAGGTATTAATTAGCGACCATGTTAAACGAACTAAATTCTTATATAAACATATAACTGATAAAATGATTAGGAAAAAAGAAGATACCATAGAGAAGAAGAGAGGAGAAACACAGTTTCATATAAATCCCGATGACGTTGTTTTCTTTAAAGGAACAAATGTGAGAAGGAGTAAAGACAAACCCAGGTATGAACGAGGTGTTGTTGTAGGAGAAGTTGATAGAAATGTAGTGACTGTTACAGCCAAAAATCGCGAGGTAAGAGTCCCTATTAAAGATATCAAACGTCCTTCACAGAAACACCCGAAACCTGGTGCTGGTCCTGATGGCAGTGACCCAACTCCAGGCCCTTCAACTTCAGTCACTTGAGGGCATTCCCGGGGTCTTACCTATTAAAGAAGGAACTGCGGTCGTCAGCACTGAAAGTTGGACGTTACTTAAAAGACTAGACCTTAACCTTATATCAGAAGATCTAAATCTTAACATTTTGAAGTTTTCAGAATTAAATAGTATTATAGACACCACTTATAACGAATCGTATACAGCCATTACGTTCTCTAATTTTAAAATCCAAACCGAATATGTAATGAACCAAACTATCACCAAGTACAAACAATTAGTCCCTAGTTATAGGGTAAAGAGAGGTATAATTAACCCTTTAGGCTCTATAATTAAAATCATTACAGGAAACTTAGACAATGATGATGCAATCAAATTTGACAAACTAATTAACGATATCCAGTTAAAACAGAATCATCAAATTAAAAAGGTCACGCTGGTTTCCGAAGTTGTTGAAGGGTTTTATAATATTACACAATCTATTAAGAAAAATGTGATTCAGCTCAATGTTAAATTGGAAAATATTCAAGAAAATCTAGAAAATGCACTGAAGGCAGAAAATGTACACTTTACTAGCAATATGATAATAAATCTATACTCTGTGATTTTACATAATTTCCAAAGTATTTCTTTGAAACTAAGTGATGTCGAAACTGCTATAGCATTTTGTAAACTTAATACTCTGCATCAATCAATTATCAATTCTAATACTTTGTTGACTGAGCTTAAAAAGATTGAACAAACAGACAAGTTGCCTTTTCCGGCTAACCATGAAAACCTAGTTAGAATTGAGCAGCGTATTGGGCTGAAGTCATTTCTCAAAGAAAATCAGTTAACATTTGTAATGGAAGTTCCGTTGATTAGTAAAGAGATCTATATATATTACAAAGTGTATCCTATACCTGTACTCCATGATCACAATACCTACATCATCCTACCTAAATACCCTTACCTTTTAGTGAATGGACTTACCTCCGAGCCACTGTCGCAGCCATGTAAGCCGTTGGGTGACTGCAGTTTCATGTGTTTTGAAGACAGCACTGCCCAAATTATTGAAGACAAATGCATTTCCGATCTAATGAAATACGCGAAAAATATGAGTTCCTGTACCCTGGTTCCAGTAAAAATAGACAATACACTTATTCAGCACATACAGCCTAATAGGTGGATAGTATATTCCAAAAACCGGAAACGTATTCAAAAAGTCTGCGCAAATGAAATAGAGCAGAAATTCATTCAAGGAACGTACATAGTTACGCTAGAAGATACCTGTGAAATAAAAATAGATAAGTTTTCTTTGAAACTACGAGCGCATCAATTGGAAAACGTAGAATATGCCAGACTGCCTATTGTCAACCTACCTCATATAAGTGAAGTACATACGGAAAGAGGAAATCCTGTGGTACTAGAAAGTATGGATTTGAAAACGGTTCAATTGAAGATTAACTCCATAAAAAGCATTGACTCAAGTGAAATAAGTGAAGTTAAAATCTATAGTGTCAGTGTTTGGACGATCATACTATATGTGATTATTGTAGTTAGCGGATTAGTTATTTTATATGTTAGACTAGTAAAAATGGGTTATAAGTGTACAATTCGAAATTCTCCAATTCAGGATAATTTCGAATCTGAGGAGGGAGGAGTCATGCGACCAGAACCCCACACGATCACCATACGTGCTGACTAATGACAACCATATCTTGCTGCGTTGCATTCACACGAGGCGTATGATGCGATAACGCGGGTGGTCTTCTGTGTCCGGTGACGGCAGAGATGTCTAGAATTAAGTTAGAATCAAGTTGGCTCTTGCATTGAATAGACGTCTAAAAGTCTCTTGCGTTTCTTTTTAAAAAAGCATCCTGGTGCCGTCCCAATTTGACTCAGTAGTTTTGGGGCCTATTCAATGCAAACAAACAAACAATCAAATCTTTCCTCTAATATATAGTTGTATCGCTATTTATCTGGGTCATGTCATCACGCGTCAACGGGTGGACCGAATTCACTAATTTATTAATGTTGTATTTGTTATCAAAAGGGTCTTATGAAAAATTATGTGTATAGCGTTAGAAAATCAACATCATTTTAAATTGTCTAATGTAACCTTTTTGGGATTGCTGAATGTTGTATCTTGAGTTTGCGTTGCGAATAAAATACTTTTATTGGCTTGATATATTATTTAATGAGTTTTTAGTTAAACAGTACATTAAGCACACCTTTCTATAGTCTTTTTATGAAGAGAGCAGTGCCACAGATCTCTCTGTCAGACCTCCACAGACAATATACTACACTGAAGTAAAGATAAAAAAGAAGTCCTCGCGGATGAAACCGCGCGGAGCAACTAGTATTAAAATAAGATACGAGTAAAAGCAAATACTTAATGTGGTTAACCTTGGGGTAGTATAGTAAGTTTCGGCTGTCGTTATGATGGCTTATGGGTCCAACCCCACCCAGTGTTGAACTATTAGTTATGTTATCAAATCCACGACATATTGGTGGGATACATTCTTCTATCACTCGCCGATGGCGACATCATATGACAGATATACCACCTATACGTACGAAGCGTTTTGCTGCCACTTTCTTTATGCGTACAGGCAGAAGGGTAGTCGTAGCACTAGTCATTTTTTTTCAAAAAAGGACAAGGTTATGTTCGACTGCATTTTTATGTATTACCTACTGATTTCTTCCAAATGTTTAGACCGATTATCAAAATTCTTTATTTGTTTGATAGAGTGTACCCGAGGTGGTCCCATTTAAATTTCATCAAAATCGGACAAGCGGTTTTTGAGTTACTCTCCAATACCTACTCGTTACTCCAATAACTGAAAAGTGTTACGTCTACTTGGACGATAATGACAATTGATCCCGTGAGTAGCAAAGGTCACTAAAAGCCTTAGAGTTTACATAAATCAGTACGTTATAAAAATTATAATAATAATAAAGCCTTTATTAAACAATCTTATAAAACATATTTCTTATATTCTAAAATAAATGTTTAACATAGACACTAGTTTCGCGGAGATTGTCTTGCTATTCAGCATAGGCCTCCCCTAAAGCTTGCCATAAAGTGCGGTCCTGTGTCTTTTTTGTCCATGTGGCGCCTGCTATTCTTTTTATGTCGTCTTCCCATCTCTGACGCTGTCTGCCTCTCTTTCTTTTGTGTTGTCTTGGACATCATTCGGTCACATCTTTAGCCCACTTGTCCTTTTTGTTCCTCATCATGTGGCCTGCCCACCTCCACTTTAGTTTCTTGACACAATATGTCACATCCATAACACTATACGATAATAACAATTGATCCCGTGAGTAGCAAAGGTCACTAAAAGCCTTAGAGTTTACATAAATCAGTACGTTACAAAAATCATAGATCAGTTTTAACATTAAGTTTGTGTGCGGACGCGGTGATCAGAGAACAGAGGTTCGTGAAATCCGCACCGCAACTATAATAATAATAATAATTCGCTTAATAGCGAAGAGCCTCGATCAACATCTTAAGAGGCTCTCGCTAGACGGTTGGATCAAGGGTCAGATGCAGAAGGCGGTACTCCTTGAAACGGCGCGTATTGTCCGGAGGTTCCTCACTCTGCAGCCCTAACCACCGGTAGCTTGGGCCCTGCCTCGCTGCTGGCGGAACTCTAGGTTCAGGTTTTTTATAATATCTTTATTAATTTTTGTTTTTGATATTTATACTGTAAAAAAACTAAACCTAAGAAAAAAAGAAAATAAAGAGATAATAATAATTTATTTGGGCACAGAAAAACTTAAATCTAGGTTACATCGAGTTTAGGCGAAGCTAACTTATATATAATATATATAATATCGTCGAGGTATGCGTAGCACTTTTCAGTTATTGGAGGTTAACTCAAAAACCGCTTGTCCGATTTTGATGATTCTTTTTTTACATAAACGACGAAGTTATCCACAAACACACATAAATATATATTATGGCCAAATTGATTTACCTCTAGTACTCTAGTTGTTACTCGATTGTTTTTTATGAGAAGTGTAATGAACTGGTTATGAATGTATGAAACGCGAGAATTACTCACGTAATAAGTCAGAGGGTTCCGACGACAGTTTCAACCACATTCACCTACTTCAGGCGAACGCGACCGCGTCCGCGAGCGCCCCGTATTCTCCTTAAAAAAGACCACTGAATGTGATTGAAATTATAGTCGGTACCCTCCGACTTGTTACGTGAGTAATTTCTGTGTTTTATATATTCATAATGTCCCAAAACCACGTGAGATGAACTGGTTACATTCTCCCAAACAGTCTGTCTATCAAAATATACAGGATGGTCTAAGTCTATGTGTACGTTAAACATTTACAAAGGCCGCCCAAACAAGAATCTAATACAAAACATATCAAACACAACGGCGAAGTAATTCCAATAATCTGTCGATTGTGTCATAATGACATAAGTGCTACTTTTAGTTAAATATTTTTGGATACGAATGGTTAAGGTGGTTGCTTACGGCCAGATAGGCGCTGCAACACCAAAATGGTGAATATTACACTATCACCGGTAAATTTAGTCGTTTATAGTAGTAAGCTCATTTACATTTATAACAAAATAAAATGTCTAATTTTAGCATCAACGCCATCTATTGGTGTAGCAGGCCATAACCATCTTAAGGTGCTACCAGTCTCAGAGTCGAATAACGAGCTATGGAGAGGGTTATGCTTAGGGTTTCTCTATGTGATCAGAAATGAGGACATCCGTAGAAGAACGAAAGTCACTGACATAGCCCAGCGGATTGGCAAGTCGAAGTGGCAGTGCGCATAGCACATAGCTATCTATGATCGGATGGCCGTTGGGTTCGAAAAGTTCTCGAATGGAGACCACGAACTGGCAAGCGCAGCATAGGACGGCCACTGACCAGGTCGACAGACGACCTGACTTAGATCGCAGGCAAGGGAGGGAGGAATATGTCCAGCAGTGGACGTCCTATGGCTCAGATAATGATGATGATGATTTAAGAAATGGTTAAGACTTTATTGCAATAACCATAACTGTTTATATGATACGAATTGATTTTTTAAATTTCCTACTACCACCGTCTAGTATCACGTGGTCTCACCTGGTTTGTCTGCGCCGCTCTCCACCCGCTCATTCTGACCGCGACCACTGTCAGCGTCGCACCTAAGCTTGACTTTTCCATACATTTCTAGCTTATTTTAAATGGATAAATCGCGCGATATTTACCTAAGCAGTCGGGTAAATGTCCTGTTAATAATAAAAGTATACATGAGAATATTCCATCACATTTACGAAACATATACCAATAATAAATATTGAATATATAAAACGTATAAAAGATATCGAATCGATTAGTTACGTTTTAATTAGAGGAGTGCAAAATATCGACGCCTCATGGTCGTAGCGCTGGCTTATTTAGAGCAACAAATTTAATTTTAATTTAACGAGGCAATGCCAGGGTTACGCTGCTCACACGTTTGTTTGAATGGGCTTGGGCTGCCTGATGGTAAGCACCGTCTCCTGTAGATATCTATATCACTAGTGGCATTACAATACGTCCCCAATCCTTTTAAATCTCTTTTATAAATAATCCCATAGTGTAGATATCAGTGCCGGATTAAGGCAGCGCGGGGCTTGTAGTAAATTCTATCAATGGGACTACGCTTTTTGTCCAATTTATTAATAATACCGTTTTTATCGACTTATTTAAGTAAATCATATTTAATATTAATTAAATTGAGTTGATTGAGACTTTCTTGGCTCATCATGCGCCTGAACTCTTCTCAACTCTCTTTTTAACACGTTTTAATTTTGATAAAAACCACTTCAGTTGGTGTTCAGTGATACGAGAAATAATAGTGCGCAAGGCAATTTTAAGGTTTATGAAACAATATTGTAAATACATATTCAATAAAAGCTTGTGAAAATGGAGTTTCAGAGCCTCATGCTGTACATGATTTGAATTGATGCGCGGGGCCCCCAAATTCGCGAGGCTCGTAGCGTTAGCTACTCTTGCTATATGGCTAATCCGCCACTGGTGGCCAATGGCCCACTCGGGAATACCGAGGGACGAAGCTCGTTGCACATTTTGCAAGTGTATGGCAAAAACGATCGGTTCAGTGTGTCATGTGATAGTGTGTTCAATCTCCTTGTATTCAAAACCTTTCGAGACCTTGTTGAGCATAATATTCTAAATGGATGACGTTCCTGCAAAAGAGAAATTCCACGATCATACCGAAGCAAAGTTGAGCTTGCATCTAAAGCTTTGGTGTGTTAAAGGAAAGTGGTACGTATAATCAAAACTCTTCGTTCAACAAAGCTCAATTCCAGCCAGCAACCCTTTGAAATATGGAATGGAATCCCTTTGGAATATGCAGCACTCAATCAAATCTCAGCTTGAGCCTCGAGATGTATTGTTTGTCTCACTATTTAATTATTGTGATCTGTATACGAACTGGGTAAATTGCTATAAGGTGAAGAATCCTTTGTCTTTTGTTTTTGCTAGTTTGTACTAGCTGCTAACTAGCTAATTGGATCTTCATTTACTTTAATGTTCATGAATTTAATTAAATTGTTTACTGGCTGAAGAAATTTAATATCTGTTATTATTTTCTCTCTGGTATGATTTTGTATGTTTTTTTTACTATTTTTACATTTCTCTGTAACTGTTGTAAGTGGCTTTCTTTTCTTTGTTTACTTTTTTTCATTTTTTCCATTCATGAAACAATCTTACACACTTTAAATACGAAATATAAAGCGATAAATTATAATTCTATTATGAACAAAGTAAGCCACAATGTACTAATTTAAACAAACAATAAAATTATAACTAAAATTAAAATAAAGCTATAAAATTCTCTTCTTAACAGCGACTAGCCGGCGATTTTATGCTTTTACAGAAAAAACAACATCGATTCTTCTTATATTGGCCTGTTTTACAGCCTATTAAAACTTTCTTACAGTGAACTGTGTCATGACTCAGCTGGAAATTGATTTTTTTCCATTTGCTACACAAATTTGAGACTTTTCACCTTAATTTTGTTAGGTCTTAAATGTATCTTTGTTTGTTTCGAAAAGATCTTCGTTTGTTTTGAAAAGATCTTCGTTTAAAAATGACTAATAAATTGACGTGCACGCAAACTGCGCACGCGCGGTACACGTGCAGCTCGCGTGCACCATACGAGCGTTGTATAAGTTGCTAGCAAGGGGCGCAAACACTTGCAGTTGCTAAACACACAATTTTGAAACTGTTTAGCTTATATTGTTGAAAGTCCGAAGTGTTTCATAAACTAAAAATAAAAACACTACATATGGGTTCACTTTATGCGGGTCAATTTTGATTTAACAAAACTTGATTCCATGAACTAATTTATTGGTGGAAAAAATATTTTTGCAAGTACCAGTAGTGATCACCGCATAGTAAGAGGCATATTGAAAATTAATGTTAAACGGGACCTCCCGTTTGATGAAATCCACGCTCCGACCTCAAAATGTCCATATTCAAAACCCCGAGAGCTTTCAACTCGAGCTATCCAATCGCTTTGCTTGCCATGAGAACTCTGCGTTGGTGGACAAAACCAACAACAGGTTTGTAGAAACTGTCCAGGCAGTGAGGTCTAAGTTCTTCAGACCTCGCCGTACAAATGGACCTCAAAAACTCTCCAGCCATACCCTTGACTTCATGGCTGAACGTCCCTCGTCGCTACTGCAATCATCCGCTGATGCTGCGTTATATAGGCAGCTCAATAGACGCTTGTTACTTCTTCACGCTCAAACAGTTACAACAAATTTCGATGAAATTTGGCATGTAGATATTTCAGGTCCCGAAATAACACCTAGACTACTTTACATCATCATCATATTCATCATCTTCATCAATCATCACCACGCGGGTGGCAGAGCACCACGGGGAGCAGCTAGTATTGAATATATTATTGTGATCTCTATAAAGATTTTGATAAGTTTTGACAGCATCACCGTACCGTAACTCACGCTAATAAATCGTCAGCTTAGATGACGCGGGCACGTCCTGCGAATTGATGACTATCGTTTGTCGAAAGCTCCCTTGTACTCTGTGATGGAAGATGGTAAGCGAAAACAGGGAGGTCAGCATTTTCGATACAAAGATGTTTTTTAAAGATGTTTGCGAAATAGACTCTGGGAGGAGCAAGCCACTCAGAAGTGGACTTTGGCGAGATAAAATAATGTACGAACATATTTTTTACCAAAAAATGGACACTCAAAAGTGTGAAATAACTCCCTCCCTGAAATGCTCCCAGTATCACAGATATCCATACGGTGATCGCTTACCATCAAGCGGCCCGTCTGCTTTTTTGCCACATAAAAAAAGATTCACAGTATTTATTGATAACAGTAATCTAGCCGATCCACTTTCAGATACGACTAGACGGCGGTACTTTTGCATAAACTTAATTAGTTTTTAGATAGCTTCGAGTTTATGAATTATCTTAGCTATATAGTTGAGTACATTGTAAAAGTTATAATATTTGCCTAAACAAATAAAAAGAATGTAAACTCTAAGGCTTTCACGGCCAGCGTTGCATGTTGTATGTATTGCTTTCGGGCTGTTTGGCCGTGGTCTATGTGAAACTTGTGTCAGTATCAGAGAAGACGCCGCGATGGAGAGTTCTACGCTCTTGTCGCCGCTCGGACCTGAACCACTGAAGATGTCAACCGCAGTGATCGACGAAACGTCTGGAACACAAGTTTCACATAGACCACGGCTAAACAGCCCGGAAGCAATACATACAACAAATAAAAAGAATGTTCTCGAAATTATGTATGCAAAATAAGCTAGGAATGTCTGGGAGAGCGCAGGGCGATCAAGCATAGGTCCTACGTCATCGTCAGAATGAACGGGTGGAGGGCGTCGCGGCCTAGCCAGCTCACGATATTAAGCGCTAATAGGAATTAAACAAAATAATTTTTTTATTCGTATAAAACCGAAAGCGATGCAAATCGCAATCGAAATCTTCACCGTTTTTAACTGACTTCGAAAAAATGAAGGTTATATGTTTCACTGTACTTTTGTAATGGATGTTCACCGAATTCTCGTCCAGTTTTTGACCGATTCTCAAAATTCTTTAATCATAAAGAGTGTACT
Source organism: Apeira syringaria (assembly GCA_934044485.1). Taxonomy (NCBI): domain Eukaryota; kingdom Metazoa; phylum Arthropoda; class Insecta; order Lepidoptera; family Geometridae; genus Apeira; species Apeira syringaria. The sequence goes on along the minus strand of OW203683.1, from coordinate 1,810,678 downwards.
TTTGAGGTGGTCACATTTAAATTTCATCAAAATCGGACGAGCGGTTTTTAAGTTACACTCCAATAACTGAAAAGTTGGACTACAGTAAAGTTGCGGGTGAAAATATCGGTGGACATAAACAACAACAATTAATCCTGTGAGTAGCAAAGGGTAAAACCTATTTTTTTTAAAATAGAAGTAGAAGAAGAAGAAGAATTATTTTTTTAAAAATAGAACCTACTTCACAACTCCAGGGTGGAAATAACTTGTCAAAGTCGGTACCATTCACACAATATTTTGCTAATAGTTACTTTTTGAACTATCGTAGTACCGACTTCATCAAGTTATTTCGCACGTGTGTTGAAGTTGGTTCCATTTTATGGGCGGGTCTGGGTTTATCCATTAAATAGTTGCTATGCCTATGCTTGCGGCGTTCACGCTGCTTGTTTTGGTTAAGTCCAGGCCTTCTTTACTCATCCCGTGATGGGTAGGGAGGTTACGGTCTTGGGGGAAGCGCAGGTCGTGATGATCCTCAAGGCAAGTCTGGCGATTACCTTCTCGCGGTGCTGCCTGTTCTTGGTCTAATTCCTCTGAATTAGACGTAACTAGACATCGTCCGGCGCCTCGCGTGTCTCATATCTATGTATGTTTATTTATATCCATGTATTTATGTATGTTTATAGTATTTTGGCCGGGACTGCTCCCGATAGGCTTTGCTCGCCAAGCCGACGAGGAGCGGTCCACTTGACGGTAGGTTGCGGTGCTGCTGCAAGGCACTGCAACTGAGGGGGGCAGCGGCGCCGTGTTGGACGGTGCTGCAGCTGAGGAGGCGCTGCGGCGGGAGTGATTCAGTTCGTCTCCTGCTGTGGCGCCGATATGGCCACCGTCGGAGGGTGGCGGCCGAAGCGGCTGGCGATGGGGCTGCTCCATCTGGCCCATCGCAGGGGACCACGAGCGTCGGATGTGGGAAGTCTGGCGTTCCTTGCACTGTGTGGTCCCCGGGGTGGTGCGGCCGTGCTCTTGGTCCCGGCACGGTCGCGAGGGGGAGGGTCATCCTCCCCCCTGGAGGGGTCCGGAAACGGACGGCCGTGGTGGGGGCGCGGTATGCAAATGTACCCCGCGCTCCCTCCGTTCTAGCGGCAGGATGGACACCGTGGGTTTTAGTCGGTAGTGGACCCTGGCTGCTGTGGGTGCAGTTAGGGTTGGGGGCCATGAGGCCCCCCAGGGAGCGGTGATGCTCGAGCGAGCCCGACACACCCCGCCTACTTTCCCGGTAGGCGGAAGTGCGTAAATGCATTTTCCCCACGTAAAAAAAAAAAAAAAAAAAAAATGGTTCCATTTTATGCTAAATTTTTGTTTACTGTGCTATCAATAACCGTATAATACATAACCGTATTTTGACTGCTGACCATTCCATTATACTGAGACAAAGATACTGAAAACACTGAAAACTGAAAAAAAAGGACGGCGGATTTAATTTTAATTTTGCACTTTGTGTAGGCACTGGTCCTTATGCCGACGACGTTTCGGCCATGTAAGACGTCCTTTTTCAAAAGCGTCCACCCACTTGAAGTACGCGTCGCGCACTCCAAGTAGGAATATTCCTGTCGTGGGTATTCCTTGTCTATATCTTGGGTTAAGATTGTGACATTCACTAATTAACTCGGACTTATTCAGGTTAATAAAAGTCTTATTTAAATAAAGATAGTTATAGTCCCTCATTACCATCAATATAATGGAAGCGAACGCCATAAAATACTCGTAAAAGTCATTCAAACGTCGAAACGGTACTGATTTAATTTATTTTATGTGTCTACTAACTGTGAAGAGAGTATTTGTGTGTGGAAAATATACAACTGATTCTTTTTTTAAATATTAAAAGCTTGCGTTTGGTGTTAAGTGTCGACGCGGTCTAAGATGGAGCGCGCAAGCCGAGAAGGTACGTATTCACTCGTGACTTGAAGACTCCGGGATTGTACCTATCGGGAAACAAGGACTGAGGGGCAGTGAGTTCCATTCCTTGGCAGTTCGCACTAAGAAAGTTCAAGAAAATCATTTAGTACATACAGGTGGTATGTCTAACAGAAAGCGATGGCGCGTTGCCGTACTTCTGGTTGACCGCTGACTAGCTGTGCTCCGCGGTTTTACCCGCGTGGACTACGGATTTCCCCCTACCTCAGTCCGTTTTGATGGCCGTTTTTTGAAGCGATGATTGCTCAGCGGTAGGAGTGTCGACTGTCATAAAGTCGGATGCTGGCTCGATCCTCGCCAACAACGTGAGCTGCCGGTGAATGTAACGCCGTGATCCGAGCATAAAAGTAGGGTACTGCCGAATACATGCCCAGCTAGCTACCACCCTCAAGTTTAAAAACTGTCACCAAAGACATAGTGTGCTCAGGCAGCAGCCTTCTGAGCCAGTCAGCATTGTAGGTCTAGCGTCTTATGCAATACAGTATATACAATACAGTATATACAATTCTAAATTTTAACGTGAAAGCGACTTGGCTAGGGTATATTGATTTTTCAACCTTACAACGTTAACCTCGCTCATAAAAGTCAAAACAAATTATGAAAACACAAAAATAGCGCTTATATCAACAAAAATATGAGTCAGAACTGTAAATCATAATTTAGTGCAAATGGTGTTTGGTCTGTCTGTTTGTAATTGTGTTATTGATGGATATCAGTTGTTGTGGGGAGGCGGAGGTCGGCTTACCCATAAATATGGAAGTACTAGTTAAGGTACTTATGAGACCTGATAAACTTGGAAGAGCAAAAACTGCGCAAGTACCCGCTAATTCTTAGTATAAGAAGCGATAGAAATTAATTTTTTTACATGAGAAGTTGTGAGGTATATCGTTACGATTTTTTTGTTTACAGCTCAAGTTTCAAATCAATTTAGTATATTATACCCAATCTCTACCTGTACCTTAAGAGGCGGCTAAGGGTACACGTATCTGTAAAAGGTGGGTAGGTGTTCCTTCCTTTATTCAATAACAAAACACTTAACCTGTTCTTCCAGGAATTGAATAATATTCTCGTACAGGGAAAGTTTGCTCTAATCTTCTTTGGTTTCCTTATACTGTGTGATTTATTTCGCCATAGAGACAAAGAATTTCCACGAAATTATCTTTTCAAAATATATCGTTCTTTTTGCATATTTCGTTTCAATTCAACTAATGTGCTTTCTTAAGATAACAGATACAATAACCTGGGTTCCATGATATAATAAAAACAACAATAAATATTGGTACAATTAAAATATCAAATTGCACACTAGAACGGTAATATTATCTATGCAGGGCGGTACGTGAACACGCGGTAGGGCTGCCCGCGTACCTACAGTATTTTGTTTTCATCTCCTTAATTGAGTTTCTTTCTGGTTTTGTGATGGTATATATTATGTTAATTATTTATAAACTGAAAGTCGTTGTAAATAAAATAGGAATTATACTTCGTGCTTCGTCCTCGAGATTAGTAACCTGAAATAGAATATCTTTATACATTGTAGTAACGCCTACGTGACACCACTCTTTGCACTAAGTTGAGAGTTTTTTTTTTTTTTTTTTTTTGTTTTGGAGGGTACTTTCTACTCCTTGCTCATTCCCGTCGCTCATAGCGTCATTCGCTTTTTAGTGCTCCACCACTCAACACTATATTTTAAACTCAGTGCCGGTTTGATTTTTTCGAAGTGTTAACCGCCCCTAGTTAAAAATTACGACAAGGAAACGCGAAATAGAATATGACATCGCAAAAAAAATAAAATAATAATAATAATAATAATTCAAGGAACTGGAACAGAAGCTAACAAGTGATTATTATCAAAAACTCGTATCATCGAGTATTCGTCGTCTTCCCATCGCAAGAAGCATCTCCATCTTCACCAATCTCGCCAGGTAATTAGCATTTTAAGACTCAAGTAATCAGTATTCGTGTAATATGTATGGGAATTATATCATACTGGATAGTACGTAGACGCTATTAATGTGACTCGAGCTGTACTTGGGACTGTCTCACCACATGCCATATAATCATAGTTCATAGTTATTTATTGGGTAAAATTTGTTTACATGTCAAAATTATATAAATGTAGACTATAAGTAAAAGCTTAAATTACAACTAACAGTAAAAAAGTATTTTTATCGAAATACATAAATATCTAAAGACGATTATAATTATTAATATATAATATAATATATTATACATTGGAACATATCATTATCAATGAGTCCTAAAATGGAATGGATTTTATCGTACCGGATAGTACGAAGATGCTATTAATGTGACTCGAGCTGTACTTGGGACTGCCTCACCACATACCATATAATCAGTTTGCGTGTACTCCTGTGGGATACATCTTACTGATTCACTCGGTACATAAACTAGTTGGTTTGCGTGTAATTCTGGGAGAATTTTATCGTACCGGATAGTACGTAGATGCTATTAATGTGACTCGAGCTGTACTTGGGACTGTCTCACCACATGCGATATAATCAGTTTGCGTGTACTCCTGTGGGATACATCTTACTGATTCACTCGGTACATAAACTAGTTGGTTTGCGTGTAATTCTGTGGGAATTTTATCGTACCGGATAGTACGTAGATGCTATTAATGTGACTCGAGCTGTACTTGGGACCGTCTCACCACATGCCATATAATCAGTTTGCGTGTACTCCTGTGGGATACATCTTACTGATTCACTCGGTACATAAACTACTTGGTTTGCGCGTAATTCTGTGGGAATGTTGCCTTACCTAATAATATCTTTCGCATTTTATGATGACTATCGGAGGATAACAGTACATGAACCGAACTGTATGCGTATATTATCAATTTACGCTGTCGAACTTCACATCTACCCTCGAGCTAGTATATCACTAACAAATTTCGACGCCATAAAGGCAGAAATAATCTAAGTGCGCCTACCGAGGAGGAAGCGCCTAGCGGGGATGATTTGGAATTTATGATGTACGTCTTAGACGAAGGCCATTACTACATCAGCGGCTGCCTCAGCAGCAGCATGAGCTGGGAACCCACAAATGTAAGTTCACCATTTGAACGTCGTGGGTATGGGTCCGCGACCGCCACAGCGGTCGACGTCTGCGCCCAGTGCCGGGGTCGCACCCACTATCGGGAAAATCGTTCAAAAAACTCCAGCGGCGGTGCCGCTAATCAGTAGAACCCAAGCTGGCGAATATTTAAACTAGAAGAACGAGGCCTGGGCGTGCAGGACGCCCGTGCCGGGACCACCCGCGCGCCCGCGGCGCTGCAGAGCCGCGAGCCTGCGCCTCCAGCGCGGTGCGCCGCGAACTACTCGCGGTGCTCGTCTTCTCCGCCAAAACCGACTGGCCGCCAGTAGACACGGTAATGTACGCATAACAATTGTCTGTCTCCCTTTCGTTAACAATGGTCCCTGATATGAAGAATCACTGATTCTACACTGCATTGAAGGTTATAAAATACAATTTACAAACACATTGCATTATAATATACCTAATAATAAATCCGGAACGGAGCAATATGATTCCCTCCACTTCATGCAAGTTTTTAGACCTCACAAGGGTCACCCGTTCTATTATAATAGGTTTGCCAAATGAAAAACGAATTCATGTAGAAAAGAAATAACAAGAATAGAATGGTTTTCTAAAAAGACTAGCTCCAAAGTCAAGAAACTCGCACAGTTGATACGGTTACTCATCATCTGCATGTCTGGCTGTCAAATACGGCAGGTTGTATTACTTCTACTTTAAATGGTGGCTCCGCGCCATTATAACTTTTTTACCATTTTCTAAAAAGACAATTTTTAGTCTTTTCAGCTTATTTTATTGAAAGCTTAATTAATATAATAATAATAAAAATAAAAAAGACCACATACAAGAACAGTTCATAAAGATTGGTTCTGATTGAACAGGGTTTGAGTTCATTTGTTAATTTATTAGCTAGGAAATACTTTAGATTACCTACCATAATTTTCCTTTGTCAAGGATTCTCGCCGTAACAACGGATGCGCTTGACCTGAGTCATTACCTACATCTAAAGAAGGGAAGTTGAGGGGCGAAAATGTGATTGGTAATATATTTTTTCAGCCCCTAGGTCATCTCTAAAGTACATGCATTACATATTTGTAATATTTTGAATCAACACGTGCCAGTGTTTGTGCCGCCCTCTCGTTCTGTAGACTGCGAGCTTCTGTGGTGTCATCGGCAACTGTTAGGCCGTAATTACTTTTGGCCATAGGATTCGAGACAATAACTACTCCTTTGAAATACTTTCTGACGCCTCAACGACAGGGGGCAGCTGCGTGTGGCGGTCAAACCGCTAGCGGCTCCTGGTGGGAACGAAAGCGCAAACTTCACATTAATCAACTTAAAGTATTAGTAGTTTATTTCTCAATCACATTTTTTACAAAACAGCCAACCTGTGAAATGTTACTTCGCGACGACGATGCTACTGCCATTTGAGACACCCCCCTTTTTTACCCCGACCTATCTACCTGACCTTACGTTGTGTATGTTTTTATTAATACTAATAATTATATTATATATTGCCTTTCATAATAATCTATAAAAGTATATATAATTATATGCGTGATGAGATCCTATTTATTTATTGACCCAAATAGTTTATAATAATATATAACGAACTTCTCAGACCTTGTATCTAATGTAACACCTAAAATATCGCGAAGTCTAACCTAACAATTTACGCGTTCTGTACTGCGAAAGGCGACCGCTTGGAAAAAAATAGAAAGGGTCCGGCTAATGACTTTCCATGAATTGTCTAAAATCCCCAAGTGAAAACCCATGGCCGGTTTAGCACATGTTGGGAATGGGGTGTGATCATTTGTTAACATAGTAACCAATCAACCAAACTTAAGAGAAGAAAGAAGGCGGGGCTTAGAATTCAAAGAACGGGGGGATGCTTTTAGGCTCCGCTCGCTTAGCTCGGCTTACTTAGTTAAATCCGGAACTCGGGAGTGAGCATAGCTCAATGCGCACACGCATAGCCTAGTCTGAACGAGTGTTTGATTTTGTTTTGTTTGAAGTTTATTTTCTTTAACAAGTATAGGGTTCTTTAGTAGTGAGTATAGATTCGTTAGTCTTGTATCAGTGTAAGTTCTGTAGTTTGTTTAGTGTTAAATTCTAATAAATTTGTTTTAATTCTTTAGCTTAATTAGTGTTGAGTAAATGTAAATTCAGTGTTAAGTCTACGAGAAGGGGGTTGCTGATATTAAAGCTAAGTATTCTTAGTGCTTAACTCTTCCTACGGATTTTCCTTTTCTAAAACCTAGCAAATAATAATCAAAACGGCAAATAATATCTTTCTTACGAGTTTTCTATAAAATCAATTTAATAATAACATGTTAATTGTAATTATTACTATGAGTTTGCTAATTTTCTGTAAATCTTTCTTTTAAAATCAATCTAGTAATCATGTTTAAATGATATTTTATTAGATAAAATTAGAGCCTTAGTTAAATCTTAATTGATTAAATCTTAATGCTAAATTTCATCTAGATTTTACTTTACACCGATTGAATAGTACTACGGAGCCGATAAGTTTTATTAAGATCTTTAAACAGTTCTCAATTTCAAATAGAGGGAGGTAAAATGCCGTATTAAATATACAATACTAAGTAATCAATTTTAAAATCTATATAAAGGAAAATTTTATGGAAGAATGCTTTAAATTTTATTTCTCTTACCTTCTTCTGACTCTTTTTAAATTTAAATGTGTTCATGTGTTATGATAATTTATGTAGCAGGTTAATTATCACCGAGATTATGTTGATACTGTATTGGCCAATACATAGGAGAATATATGATGTTTTAACTACCGACATAATACGATACATAGCAGGACTTATTATATATATTGATGATTTAGTTATTGATATAATACAATACATAGGAGGATATATGATGTTTTAACTATCGACATAATACAATACATAGGAGGATATATGATGTTTTAACTACCGACATAATACGATACATAGGAGGACTTATTATATATATTGATGATTTAGTTATTGATATAATACAATACATAGGAGGATATATGACGTTTTAACTAGCGACATAATACAATACATAGGAGGATTATTATGTATATTGATGATTTAGTTATTGATATGATACAATACATAGGAAGATTGTTATATATGATAACGATTATATTACTGACATAATACAATACTCATTGACTCGAACTCTTTACTGAATATTGGCTTTATGCGTTACTATTTGGCAAGAAGTTTTGATGAATCTAAATGAATGTTCTAATCCAACGTTTACTAACGTATGAGTTGATGGTTTCATAGGAAGCTTCTGTTTTCTGGAATTTAAGCATGTACAACCCGCAGAATAATGCTTTTGTCAATCAAACCTTACATAAGAGACTAGGTAAAACACTACCTCTGATCAAGAGAGACAATCTTTGTAAATAACACATGATGGAGAGGTCATTAACATAACACGATGGATTACTCACTATTTATATATGTATTCTCATTTGGATTTTTATGAAGTGACTAAAAGTCGTCTTAGGTCGCTCATGAATCTGCTCGTGAGTGCGAAATCGGGCTTTTTCACGTTTATATCAATTTCAAATGAATTTATTAAGTATTATATGTACGAGATATCAAATGATAGTACTGACGAATGGTTCAGAACATGTTCCTTTTCCTGTAATATCAAATGATATAATGACGCGATTGGTAAGATCAATTAATTTGATCTAGCTCTAAAAAATTTACAAAAGAAAGAGCTGACCTAACAAATATGACCTTCTCAAGAGAATAAGACGATTATTCAGCCACAACATTATATTCATAATTTGGCTATAGCTCGAAATGATATTTAAAGAGCTTTGTATTCTAAAGTATATCTTTAGATACATGAAGATATTATCTATTCCGACACCACTTGCTTTATCAAGTAGGGCACATCTTGGCCTTTTATAAATCGGTATTCGACGATGCAAAGTCACTTTATTCATACCACACACAATCTTTAAAGATTCGTAAGTCCTCTAAGGCCAATCTTTACTCGCAAATTGATGCGCAACGAGGGAAAATCACCCATCCGGGTTTGATATACGGTTGTTTAACCAAAGGATCTTCACATCGCAATAATGCTGACTTTGTTAGAATCACCATGTGTTTATTTAACGCCAAATCCATTTCTTCACAAAAACACACATAACTACTACCTTGTACGCTCTTAACTGAGTGCTACACTGACTGCATGATAGTTTGACCATGTTTGATAAACTTATGTAAGGCGCCGCTTATTAGCATAAGATAACCAAAACTAGTAATAAGTAAGTCTGGAAAATATAAGATTCTATGAAACCAAACATACCGATTTTACATAACATAATATTAACATTTAGCAGTTGTTTATAGTAACGCGGACAATATTCGACGACATCAATATCCGACGACATGACAGACAACTCTGTTTCAGGATTATTATATCAATGGTTATTTACTATAAACTTACTAATAATAGATCAAGAAATTGACAATAATAGACTATATAACAGCATATAGCTTTATTCTAAGATTATTGAAACTATAATCATCTACTTCTTTAAATGAAAATTAACGAATTCAGAAACTGACATAATTTATATATATTTCATTGTTAGTTCTTATAATTTATCTAGCGATAGGAAAATCGAGGATTAGTTTAGCAATTTTCAATTCAACCTACAGGACCCTTTCTACAACCAGCCGGGAGGGCTGTATACTTCGAGGCAGTGCTTTCTTGAAGATTTCAGGTTAGATGCATGTTTTGCCAGCTTACATGTTCCAGCCTAGGATCTGCTCACTTATTTTGCCACTCTAAATTTGAACATTATTGTATTTATGTCTTATTATTTTAGGGTCATTTCATTAGTTATGTTTCTTATGTGAATGCATATGTGACTTTTATTCCAGCACGTCAAACGTAATATTAAACAACTGATATAGGAAAACATAATGAATCATTGTAATCGACGATCACAGCAATACTATAATTTCTACTACGTAATTATAAATAACTCTATTCATATTAGAACTTCGATAGTTAGTTTGATTATTTAATTAGGTTTTAGAATTGATTAAAGAACGCGTAAATTGTTAGGTTAGACTTCGCGATATTTTAGGTGTTACATTAGATACAAGGTCTGAGAAGTTCGTTATATATTATTATAAACTATTTGGGTCAATAAATAAATAGGATCTCATCACGCATATAATTATATATACTTTTATAGATTATTATGAAAGGCAATATATAATATAATTATTAGTATTAATAAAAACATACACAACGTAAGGTCAGGTAGATAGGTCGGGGTAAAAAAGGGGGGTGTCTCATCTGGTGCCGTGACCAGGATATTCGTCATTAACAATGTAATAATTAATTTTATTGCAACGAAATCAAAAGAACTTGATTACTACATACACAACGTAAAATCGGTTTGTAATAATTATATAACGACTCGCGTAACACTTATTTTAATCGATTTACTTTGCATTTTAAACGTAAATAAAAATAACATGCATATATTAAAGAATTGCATATCTGATTTGTTCGAATATAGGTAGAATATAAATTTCATTTGTTAGAATATAGGAGATTTATTTGATCATTAAAGTATATTATTAGACTTTATCTTAACGAAGTTAAATAATCTTGATCTTTTCAAGTAAAATTACATTAATTAGGTATCACACTATAATTTTAGTTATTAAAACTTTTAGGATTTCACATTTCATATCATACTAAAATGTATGCGTTTATCGTAACCTTAGAAATTGAATTAATCTTTGAGTTGAGGTTATTGCGTAAAGTTTAGTTCAAATAAGTTCGGTATATATGCATAACGGTATAAGTATATAGGAAATATTACGTTTGACGTGTCTTACATATTTTGGCGGAAATAAGAAACAAAGAAAGATAAAAATAATACAACGCAGTCTTTGGTCGGCGATTTCTAAAGGATAGGGATTTCACAAACTCAATTATTAGACAAAAGAACAGATGCATAAGTTCATTTCGGGATTTCAGCTTTTAGTAAAAGTTCCGACAGTTTACAATAAGCTCATTGTTCGGGATAGTTGTTTGTTAAATAGGGATTAAACAATTAGTCGGGCTTGCAAGAAACATTCTTCATTCTTGTCGGGACTAGTCGTATAACACGTGTTGGGTAAAGATAAAAAAGGGTCTCGAGGGTAAAAACGGTTTAAGGTCGCTTAATTGTTATAGGATCATAATGTGTTAGCCGTAAACCTTTGTTACAAAGATAACAAGGAACTCATAAAAATCTTTGAAGTTATGCTATCTTAGAAATTATAGAAATGTTAGGGTGGCATTATATTGTGACAGATGTTTGGGTTTGGGACGTGATCTGGTGATACATGTGCATCTTGAGATCGGAAAGAAAACACTACTTTTAACAATGGATAAATGAACCTTTTATTCTTTGTGTCTCAACATTTTTTCTTGTTTGATAGGCCGGAACAAAACTAAATAATTCAGTTTATATTACAAGTGCATTTATACTAAATAAAAATGAATACGCGAAAGAGGAATGATCCGATGTCTACAAATTCCAGTAAAAAGAAAGCCAGATTAGAAACTAGTTTAATGGATAATAATGTTGGGGCGGAGATCTTATCTTTTATGGAACAAAAATTTAATGAGATTACAACGCGAATAGAAAGAATAGAGGCTAATTCTAGTATATCGAATGCTTCCACTTCAGAAAGTCAACCGATACCTGAGAACATAGAGTTTAGATCTAATGAGAGATTGGATACCGAGTTAGTGAGGACAACCAACGTTTTTGTTATGAAGCCAATTCTAGAACAACCGAAATTCGATGGAGTAGGCGCCTTGAATCCAGTTCGTTTTATAGAGAAATTAAGAAGATACATTAAATATGTCAATGCAGGGGATAAATCTTTAGAAATTGCATTAGAATGTTTACAAGGAATACCTCAGAAGGTTATGGAGTTACATAAAGATAAATGGAGTAGCTTTGAAGACTTTGTAAATGACTTCTTAAGTGTGTATTGGAGTTCGCGGGAGCAGGAAAATGCTAAAATAAAGTTAATGAACACGACGTGGATACCTAACATAGGAACTACTATGGAAGAGCATTTTGCGCAGCAAATGGATAACGTAAAACAATTAACCATTCCATTAACAGAGAGTGGTTTAGTGAAGAGTATCATGCATCATTTTCCAGAGGATATACAACGACTTTGGTTTACGCGAGGTGAAAGGTCAACCGCACTACAGGCTGTGAAGTTTTTAAGAGACATAGAGAAAAATGTTATGTGTCATAAGGGACAGGTCGATTCGTTCAAAACTAGTGTAGATAATCGCCATGTACGTCATAGTTACAGGAGGGATAGACAACCTTTTAATAATGGACAATATAGGGCAGTCGCTCCGGTAGTACAAACCAACGCAGTAACTTATAACTCTAGGGGGCGTGGTAAAAGGAATTTCAGAGGTAATACACGACATAATAGAGGACATTCGAGATCGCCTTATAATTTTGAAAATAATACTAAATGGGTTAAAGGGGGGATTATAAACCTAGACAAAGAAAGTAACTTACCGGTCTGCACGACAAAGTCTACTTCTAATAACGTAGATAATAATAATAGCGCATCTACTAGCCAGGGAAACTAGATCTAGTTGATTGTAGCGGTTCCTTACAGTCAACAAACGAAGCATATAACAATAATAGGAACTTGATAGACTCATTGAGTGTTAATATTATAAAGGGGCTGATAGATAGAAGTATGAACCTAGAAGCGAGTGAAGCAAGGGTAACTCAAGTAGCTTATAAACAAATGTGTAATATGGGTTGGGAACCAGGACAGAGTTTAGGTATTAGAAATAATGGTCAGTTATATCCAATAAAATCAAGCATGAAGTTAGTGTTTGAAACGGAACGTGATAATAACTTTAAAAGCGACGTTAAAGGTTTAATGTATAAAATCGAGCGTTACCAGGGGAAAAGAAAATTTGTTTGTCCAGGGATCATTAAGGAATGTCAAGGTTGCACTTTAACTACGAAATATAGGGAGATAGCCACTTTGTTTAGCGATGTAACTGAAAGTTTTGAGAAGGAATTAGGTAACCCATTGATTGAATTGCCAGAAATAAATGTACAAATTGGAAACATCTTAACTAAAGGATTAATAGATACAGGAAGTCAAATAACATGTATTTCAGATAGTTTGTATATAGAGTTATTAAAAGACTTAGGTAAACTGAGTGAAATACCTATTCCTGCCATACAGATCCAGGGGGCAGTAGGTCGTAAAAGCGAGAAGGTAAATAAAATGTGTTTAATCAACTTAAAGATCAATGGATTCGAGCTGTCTGTACCATGTTTAGTTGTAAAGAAATTAACTAGGTCTTTAATTCTAGGTATAGATTTCCTAGATCGGGTAAAAGCACAAATAGTTTGTTCTGGGGAGAGATTGCTACGTTTTGAGTATCTTGATAAGTTAATTCAAATAATGATGGGATTAAATTCTTTAGATGAGGGCAATAAATCAGGCAGTAATTCAAATAATGACGGGAGTGACAATAGTCAGGGAGGTGGATTGAGCTTAAATTTATCAAGATTGAAATCAAATAAGAATAATCAGGGAGGTGAGTTAGGTTTAAACCTTTTGGAAGCAATTATGAACCCAAGAGCTAATCTAGTAGAGAGGACAAATAGGAAACTTGGCAGATTTTATTGAACGTATTGTTCAAATAACCACAAAAATTGGTACAGTATTGTAGAAGACATAGAGGATTGCTACAATAAAAGTAACTATGAAAGTACTAAATTTTCACCAAACCAAATAGTCTTCGGTAATGAGTCTTTATTGAGCATAGATAAGGCATTAGGAAGGGATAAAATAATATCACAAAACATAGAAAAGGTACATCAAATTCGTGAAAGGGTTAGGGAGCATTTGAAAGAAGCAGCGAGGAAAAGAGCTCTAGCTTTTGATAAGTCACATCATACTAGATCTTATGAAATAGGGGAATGGGTCAAGTTGAAAGCGTTAAATAAGTCAGACGCGAAACAAAAGATAACTAAAAAGTTCTCTTTGTTATTTCATGGACCATATAAAGTAGGTGCAGTACCTTATCATAACGTATACACATTAATATGTCCTGAAACTGGTAGAATTATTGAAAATTATAACGCTGTACATTTAGCACGCTATTATATAAGTAAATCAATAAGTGAAAATTAGAAATGAAATGGGAACATTGAGATATCAAAGTTAGTTTAACGAGTAGTGTAAGTCAGTACATATATGTTATAGTATTAACGAGGGTTCCTGTAGGGAGTAGGTTATATATATAAAAGAGAAAAACCAAAAAAAAAAAAAAAAAAAAACACGAAAATAACAAAAAGAGAAAAGGGAGTAGGATATAGTGCTAAAAGTAAGGAACTAGTGAAGTAATAAATCTAAATAGTTCTAGATTTGATAATTAGTAATTTAGGTAATATAGTAAGGCTATAACTAGTATAAGAACTAGGCTACAATTTTTCGTATAGAAGGCAGATTAGCTTAATTTGATAGTATAAGTTTAATTAAAGATAAAATTATTTCCATGGATGAACATAGCTAACTTACTAGTTGTCAAATTGATTTTTTGTAATAAAATAGTAATAATGAAAATAAAATTAAGAACATTAAGTGTGATTGGTTTTATTCATATACATATATCATCATTATTAAGTACCTAGAAAAGGAGCAATGTATGTGTCCAACATTGTTTAGTCACAATCTCGTACACATCCAGGGAGGTGGATGTAACGTATGCTATCCCACGCCTATATAAAAATTAGGTAAAATATCACGTGCAAGACATAAACGTCGATATTTATGGGACCTTTAGAAATTAGATATTTTAAACTGACAGGAAACCAAAAAAATATTTTTGGTTTCCTGTCAGTTTAAAATATCTAATTTCTAAAGGTCCCATAAATATCGACGTTTATGTCTTGCACGTGATATTTTACCTAATTTTTATATAGGCGTGGGATAGCATACGTTACACATTTCATGTTCCTATAAACCGAATGGCCAGCATTCAATTCTCTCGCCTAACGCGCATCGCTAATAACATTTGGCCATAGTGCGAATCAAAAAGAGTATTTGTATTAGCATCTTGTTATCATCGAAAGAAAACATCGTAGCGGATGCGGAATCTAGAAAATCCCACCCCGATTAAGAATGTGAACAAAGTAGTTCAGCATTTAAGACTATAGTCAGTAGATTCGGACCTCCCACGGTTAATTTATTTGCGCGTATAGTATTATAAAAATGCAATAAAATAATGTCAAAATAGTAAACAATACATCATGATTCAGAGATCCAGAAGCATTTGAAATAAATGCATTCACGATCCTTCGATCAGATAGTTATTATTTCTACGCGTTCCCCCTGCGCCATACTGCTTAAAATCTGATCAACAACTATATATATATATATTATATATATCTCCAATAAAGCAACAGGTATCATTATTGTTCAATTGTGGCCTCACAAGCTTGGTACCCGATTATTTATTTTTTAATCTTCAATATATAAGCAATTATATTTTCATTTCAACTGCTGGAACATCTAGGCCAATCTGACCCTAGTTACAGGGATATTGTCCGGGGCGCGCTACTCCGACGGGCGGCGCCAGAATCTTCGGATATTAGGCTAGCTCTGTTGGCAGCGAAATCATTTCGGCAGTACAGGCCTTAAATTAGAAAATGACACACCTATTGCAAAGATAATAACATACACATTTACGTAACCTCTAGTAAATGAGTTATTGATTTCCTAACGAAAATGTATAACGGTGGTTGTCAATATGGCTTTTTTAACAGTTATAGGGCTGCGCTATCTTAGGACAGTATATGTCAGATAATCATAGAATCCAAAGGTTCTTTAAAAGCCTCATCCGACTAATACCTCCTACACCCGAATGTGATATGACATAGAATCCTGGAAAAGTATTAGACTGCCCAGTGGAACCCAAACAAATGTACTTACCTTTTTAGGACTCGTGTAAAATATATGTATATATATATATATATATATATATATTGCTAACCTAATTATTCTTATCACAATAAATAGAGTTCAGACTCTATAAAATAAAAATCTACAATATTAACATTTTAACTAAAATTATGAATAAAATTGAAATTTCATCGAAAGTAGGAAACATTTAACATCTACGATAAATCCCGTTTTTTTAAAGAAAAACCACAAGCGTCATGCTTAGGCACTAATCTTGTACATAGATAGAACAACACCTTTATGGAAAAGTATCGAATTGTTTGTTAGTTTTATTAAGGCTTATTGTAATAGCTTATATAGTGAGTGACTACCCATACGATAAGCCGCTGGATCAGGTATCAGGTCTTAGGTATTCTACCTAAAGTTATACAACATTCTCTGCGACGCGCGGCTACGTCTCGAGCTCACGCGCCAACGGTCAACAGCAACCAGCAGTGCAAGTACAGAACTCGTTTCGCTAAATTTGACGATCGTCAAATTCGTCATATTTTTACGAATTGTACGAGTACAGAACTGAAATCGCAATCGGTTGTCGATCACATCCGGATGACATGATGACATGTCACCTGGACCTCTTCACGTCTCTTTCGATAGTGATATACAAGAGCTATTCCTTTAGAAATTCGGTATACAATCTTAAAACAATTCCGAAAGTCTTAACCGGTTAATTGCGTACCGTAAACGGTGCCTTTTATCATCAGCGACTGCTGGCTCTCAGTTTGTCTTCCAGGAATAACATGACTAATACCCATTATTTATATCAAGTAGTTTGTTGCTTAAATTTATCGACATTGTTTTTGAAGTAGTGATATCGCAGATCCCAAACACAGCCGGCCGGAGCCCTAGCTCCAGAACGTTTTCCCAGTTTCTTAATAGAACTATTCTCAGCTTTGTCGAAGCAGAGTTAGCAAAAGCGATTATCAATCCAGATTGAATAGAATAATTGTCTATTAGGAAATTATTTAAGTCTATAACAATATCACTATGAAATTTAAATGTAACAAATTGTATACACATCAATTGTGATTAATAAATTTGTAAGTCGGAAAACAAAACTTGTGTTTTCTCACATGTTTTGTTACATAACAGGCAGCGTTAACGATTTCCTAAACACGCTATCTCTCAAAGTCTACAATGTATAAAGATATTCTATTTCAGGTTACTAATCTCGAGGACGAAGCACGAAGTATAATTAGTGATTAAACGAACTTACCTGTAAGTGAAGTTCTATCATAATTATACGAGTGCTTCGTCCGAAGAGATTAGTACCTAACACCCGCCCGCCCTATGTAACTATCCATCCCTAAAATGGTTTAGGAAATTATTAACACTGTACCTAATAACATAGTGCAGACTCTAAATTAATGACGCTATGAGCGACGGGAATGAGCAAGGAGTAGAAAGTACCCTCCAAAACCAAAAAAAAAAAAAAAAAAAACTCTCAACTTAGTGCAAAGAGTGGTGTCACGTAGGCGTTACTACAATGTATAAAGATATTCTATTTCAGGTTACTAATCTCTTCGGACGAAGCACTCGTATAATTATGATAGAACTTCACTTACAGGTAAGTTCGTTTAATCACTAAGTAATCAATAAACATACATGTTGTGTTTTGTATTAGTAAATTTACCTATGCCTCGACTGAGACGTACGAAAATCTTCACTTTACAAAGCAAGAAAACACAAATCACACGCTTATTGTTTAAAAAACCGTCACATTGTTCGTTCGTCACTATGGCGCGACCGCGACTGGCTGCTTGCTGAATGCACGTCGAAATCGAGGCGTGTAGGTAGTAGTGTAGGCATAACTCGCGTTTCGGCCGTTTCTATGAAGACAGAATACTGGATAGATAATATTACCGTGATACTAGGATACTCTGTATGGTGGATGGATAGTCTCTTCGGAGGTTCAGTGAATTTAGATACACAACGAGCTATGGAGAGGGCTATGCTCGGGGTTTCTCTACGTGATCGAATCAGAAATGAGGAGATCCGTAGAAGAACGCAGGTCACTGATATAGCCCAGCGGATTAGCAAGTTGAAGTGGTAGTAGGCAGGGCATATAGCTCGAAGAACAGAGTTTATTTGATTCACTAGTAGCGCCCCGCTACCTCAATTATCCTACGGGAACTATACTTTTTCCGGGATATAAGTTGCCTATGTGTTCCAAGGTTTCAACTATCTCCATGACAAAATTTCATCGAAATCGGTGTAGCCGTTTGAGCGTGAAGAAGTAACAATCATACAAACATACACACAAACTGTGGCATTTACAATAATAGTAGGATTGCACTGACGTCACGTTGAGCAGAACTCCTGTCGCAGGAAATCCGGCCACAGAGAAAAACATCCCCTCAGATTGATAATATTTATTGGTATTAATAAGAAAAATACGTCATGAATCCAATTCATAAATAAGCTAAAAATACGACACGTTTTTAACCGACTTACAAAAGGAGGAGGTTGTCAACTCGACCCGTATGTTTTTTTTTAAAACGTCAGACTTTCGACTGGGTGAACCGATTTTGATGTTTTTTTTATTAAACTGGTGCTTCTCGTTTACTCCTATTTAAATTTCATCAAAATCGGACAAGTGTTTTTGAGTTACAATTAACTCCATTAGCTGAAATGTGCTACGCATCTCTCGCTGACAGTTGCGGGTGAAGACATTTGTGAACATACACAATGTTAATTATTTTTGATCCCGTGAGTAGCAAGTCACTGAAAATTAGAGAAAAAAATAACTAAAAAATGGAACTGACTTCAACACTAACGTGTGAAATAACTTGTCGAAGTCGGTACCATGAGCACAATATTTTCTTAATATTTAGGTACTTTTAAACTATCATGGTACCGACTTCGCTAAGTTATTTCACACGTTAGTGTTGAAGTCAGTTCCATTTTTGATGTTTTTTTTATAAACCATAAGTTAATTTGAATAATAATTTATAGTAAATTATTAATTCATAATAATTATAGTCTAAAGTAAAAGTTAAATACAATAATAACCATATCACAACAATTAACATAGCCAAGTTAAATTATATATCTTATACATATATATATTATATTTTATGTAAGCTATGTTGAATTTGGAATAAATTCCTCGACGGTAGGCCGTGCATAGGGGGATGCTGAGTTCAGCAGTTCTCCAAATAGTCAAAGAGCAAACATCTTTATGGCCATCAATGGTACCGGGGCAAGTCGATCTGATCTCTCCCTATCCAGCTCAACGCCTGCATCCACACAATAGCGGGTCGCTGGAGTAGCTGCTCCAGTGGTAGATGTGTCTTCTTTTTTTGTATGCGTACTGGTCATTCCTCTGACATGTGGTCAGAGTTGTTTTGCAGCGGTCCTTGATTGACTCAATTTGCAATGTTACTAGTCGAGGAACTGAAGGGAGACTTCGAATACAAAAAGAAACAGTAAAAAAAACATGTGGGTTAGGTAGGGAGTAAAGGAAGTGTAGAATTATTAGTGATTAAACGAACTTACCTGTAAGTGAAGTTCTATCATAATTATACGAGTGCTTCGTCCGAAGAGATTAGTAACCTGAAATAGAATATCTTTATACATTATAGTAACGCCTACGTGACACCACTCTTTGCACTAAGTTGAGAGTTTTTTTTTTTTTTTTTGGTTTTGGAGGGTACTTTCTACTCCTTGCTCATTCCCGTCGCTCATAGCATCATTAATTTAGAGTCTGCACTATGTTATTAGGTACAGTGTTAATAATTTCCTAAACCATTTTAGGGATGGATAGTTACATAGGGCGGGCGGGTGTTAGGTACTAATCTCTTCGGACGAAGCACTCGTATAATTATGATAGAACTTCACTTACAGGTAAGTTCGTTTAATCACTAATTATACTTCGTGCTTCGTCCTCGAGATTAGTAACCTGAAATAGAATATCTTTAAACATTGTAGACTTTGAGAGATAGCGTGTTTAGGAAATCGTTAACGCTGCCTGTTATGTAACAAAACATGTGAAAAAACACAAGTTTTGTTTTCCGACTTACAAATTTATAAATCACAATTGATGTGTATACAATTTGATACATTTAAATTTCATAGTGATATTGTTATAGACTTAAATAATTTCCTAATAGACAATTATTTTATTCAATCTGGATTGATAATCGCTTTTGCTAACTCTGCTTCGACAAAGCTGAGAATAGTTCTATTAAAAAACTGAGAAAACGTGCTGGAGCTTGGGCTCCGGCCAGCTGTGTTTGGGATCTGCGATATCACTACTTCAAACACAATGTTGATAAGTTTAAGCAACAAACTACTTGATATAAATAGAAAGAAAGAAAGAAAGAAAATATATTTACTGTACACAACAGAACATATAGTTAGAAGAACACTTTTTTATATAATTATAATATATATATATTATATATAGATTATATACAATGAAAAAGTATTATTGTGTACAAAAGGAGCAAGTTCAGCATAATGCTGAGAAGACTAGCCTCCCAGCGCTGGTTTTCAACCTGCTCCTTTCTCACATTAGAATTTGTATTATTTTAATGTAGGTAGTGCAGAAGCACTTTATTAACTGTACAATATAACGATTTACATCATAACAGTCATCCCATTTTAAATGTTATATATTAAATAGGCACGATTTATAATATAAACATACAAAATAAAAAAATAAAAAATTAAGTAATATGGCTAAGTTACAAAATGAAATGTTTAGCTTCTTTTTAATAAACAATGAACTAATGAAGCATGACAAAAACTAATTTTCTAGGGCCTTATCAGTTAATCAATAGTAAGCATATTATTGTTGTATAACTTATCACTCCACACACTAATACCCCTATCTTTTACTTCTATCTCGAAACCTACTCAACGATTTGGATGAGAAAATGTCTTGATAACATTCATGTTTATACATATTCGAATGGAAAATATAAAAACATAAGCGATGCTTTAAAGAATCCGGATCTTTCATGCGCTAGAACACAATAAATATACATATATTAGTGATAAGCTAGAAGCAACTATAATAACTATATAAAGGATACTAATAAGTAACTCATCATATGACATTAATTTTTGAAATTATAGAATTTACTGTTAAATAACACGGATAGGTGATCTGAGTTAAAAATAAATCTTATACATTATATCAAAAGTTTATACGGATTATGGCTGAATGTCTTGTTCACATTTTATGCGAAAAACTTTGTCTCCTTGACTTTTTCTTAATAATATTTGGCCATTTTTGGTCCACAGGTATTTCCAGTTTAAACGTTTCTTCTCCAGCTTAACTTTATAAAACAGTTGTTTATTGTAACGGGTTAGCCTTTCATTGATGTATATACGGTTCTGGGGAGCCTTTTGTTGTTGTAGTTCTAAGTCAAATGAATTCAAGAGATGTGCACGAGCAGCTGTCAACAAGCGATTACATACATCACGCCTCGCACAGCGCACTACCACGGGGCGAGGTACCCCTGAGCGTGGAGTCTCCGGAAGCGTCGCATTGACCCCATCCTCTAAATAATGGGTATTAGTCATGTTATTCCTGGAAGACAAACTGAGAGCCAGCAGTCGCTGATGATAAAAGGCACCGTTTACGGTACGCAATTAACCGGCTAAGGCTTTCGGAATTGTTTAACGATTGTATACTTAATTTCTAAAGGAATAGCTCTTGTATATCACTATCGAAAGAGACGTGAAGAGGTCCAGGTGACATGTCATCATGTCATCCGGATGTGATCGACAACCGATTGCGATTTCAGTTCTGTACTCGTACAATTCGTAAAAATATGACGAATTTGACGATCGTCAAATTTAGCGAAACGAGTTCTGTACTTGCACTGCTGGTTGCTGTTGACCGTCGGCGCGTGAGCTCGAGACGTAGCCGCGCGTCGCAGAGAATGTTGTATACCTTTAGGTAGAATACCTAAGACCTGATACCTGATCCAGCGGCTTATCGAATGGGTAGTCACTCACTATATAAGCTATTACAATAAGCCTTAATAAAACTAACAAACAATTCGATACTTTTCCATAAAGGTGTTTGTGTTTTATGTTTTTTTTTTTTTTGTTCATCTATGTACAAGATTAGTGCCTAAGCATGACGTACTTGTGGTTTTTCTTTAAAAAAACGGGATTTATAGTAGATGTTAAAAGTTTCCTACTTTCGATGAAATTTCAATGATATTCATAATTTTAGTTAAAATGTTTATATTGTAGATTTTTATTTTATAAAGAGTCTGAACTATATTTATTGTGATAAGAATAATTAGATTAGCAATATATATATATATATATACATATATTTTACACGAGTCCTAAAAAGGTAAGTACATTTGTTTGGGTTCCACTGGGCAGTCTAATACTTTTCCAGGATTCCATGTCATATCACATTCGGATGTAGGAGGTATTAGTCGGATGAGGCTTTTAAAGAACCTTTTGATTCTATGATTATCTGACATATACTGTCCTAAGATAGTGCAGCCCTATAACTGTTAAAAAAGCCATATTGACAACCACCGTTATACATTTTCGTTAGGAAATCAATAACTCATTTACTAGAGGTTATGTAAATTTGTATGTATCTTTGCAATAGGTGTATCATTTTCTAATTTAAGGCCTGTACTGCCTAAATGATTTCGCTGACAACAGAGCTAGCCTAATATCCGAAGATTCTGGCGCCACCCGTCGAAATAGCGCGCCCCGCACAATATCCCTGTAACTAGGGTCAGATTGGCCTAGATGTTCCAGCAGTTGAAATGAAAATATAATTGCTTATATATTGAAGATTAAAAAATAAATAATCGGGTACCAAGCTTGTGAGGCCACAATTGAACAGTAATGATACCTGTTGCTATATTGGAGATATATATATATATATATAGTTGTTGTTCAGATTTTAAGCAGTATGGCGCAGGGGGAACGCGTAGAAATAATAACTATCTGATCGAAGGATCGTGAATGCATTTATTTCAAATGCTTCTGGATCTCTGAATCATGATGTATTGTTTACTATTTTGACATTATTTTATTGCATTTTTATAATACTACACGCGCAAATAAATTACCCGCGGGAGGTCCGAATCTACTGACTATAGTCTTAAATGCTGAACTACTTTGTTCACATTCTTAATCGGGGTGGGATTTTCTAGATTCCGCATCCGCTACGATGTTTTCTTTCGATGATAACAAGATGCTAATACAAATACTCTTTTTGATTCGCACTATGGCCAAATGTTATTAGCGATGCGCGTTAGGCGAGAGAATTGAATGCTGGCCATTCGGTTTATAGGAATATGAAATGGCAGTAGCATCGTCGTCGCGAAGTAAAATTTCACAAATTGGCTGTTTTGTAAAAAACACGGGAGGTCCGAATCTACTTGACTATAGTCTTAAATGCTGAACTACTTTGTTCACATTCTTAATCGGGGTGGGATTTTCTAGATTCCGCATCCGCTACGATGTTTTCTTTGGATGATAACAAGATGCTAATATAAATACTCTTTTTGATTCGCATTATGGCCAAATGTTATTAGCGATGCGCGTTAGGCGAGAGAATTGAATGCTGGCCATTCGGTTTATAGGGATATGAAATGGCAGTAGCATCGTCGTCGCGAAGTAAAATTTCACAGGTTGGCTGTTTTGTAAAAAATGTGGTTGAGAAATAAACTACTAATACTTTAAGTTGATTAATGTGAAGTTTGCGCTTTCGTTCCGACCAGGGGCCGCTAGCGGTTTGACCGCCACACGCAGCCGCCCCCTGTCGTTGAGGCGTCAGAAAGTATTTCAAAGGTGAAGTTATTGTCTCGAATCCTATGGCCAAAAGTAATTACGGCCTAACAGTTGCCGATGACACCACAGAAGCTCGCAGTCTAAAGAACGAGAGGGCGGGACAAACACTGGCACGTGTTGATTCAAAATATTACAAATATGTAATGCAGGTACTCTAGAGATGACCTAGGGGCTGAAAAAATATATTACCAATCACATTTTCGACCCCTCAACTTCCCTTCTTTAGATGTAGGTAATGACTCAGGTCAAGCGCATCCGTTGTTACGGCGAGAATCCTTGACAAAGGAAAATTATGGTAGGTAATCTAAAGTATTTCCTAGCTAATAAATTAACAAATGAACTCAAACCCTGTTCAATCAGAACCAATCTTTATAAACTGTTCTCGTATGTGGTCTTTTTATTTTTATTATTATTATATTAATTAAGCTTTTAATAAAATAAGCTGAAAAGTCTAAAAATTGTCTTTTTAGAAAATGGTAAAAAAGTTATAATGGCGCGGAGCCACCATTTAAAGTAGAAGTAATACAACCTGCCGTATTTGACAGCCGGACATGCAGATGATGAGTAATCGTATCAACTGTGCGAGTTTCCTGACTTTGGAGCTAGTCTTTTTAGAAAACCATTCTATTCTTGTTATTTCTTTTCTACATGAATTCGTTTTTCATTTGGCAAACCTATTATAATAGAAAGGGTGACCCTTGTGAGGTCTAAACTTGCATGAAGTGGAGGGAATCATATCGCTCTTTTTCGGATTTATTATTAGGTATATTATAATGTAATGTGTTTGTAAATTGTATTTTATAACCTTCAATGCAGTGTAGAATCAGTGATTCTTCATATCAGGGACCATTGTTAACGAAAGGGAGACAGACAATTGTTATGCGTACATTACCGTGTCTACTGGCGGCCAGTCGGTTTTGGCGGAGAAGACGAGCACCGCGAGTAGTTCGCGGCGCACCGCGCTGGAGGCGCAGGCTTGCGGCTCTGCAGCGCCTCGGGCGCGCGGGTGGTCCCGGCAAGGGCGTCTTGCACGCCCAGGCCTCGTTCTTCTAGTTTAAATATTCGCCAGCTTGGGTTCTACTGATTAGCGGCACCGCCGCTGGAGTTTTTTGAACGATTTTCCCGGTAGCGGGTGCGACCTCGGCACTGGGCGCAGACGTCGACCGCTGTCGCGGTCGCGGACTCATACCCACGACGTTCAAATGGTGAACTCACATTTGTGGGTTCCCAGCTTATGCCGCTGCTGAGGCAGCCGCTGATGTAGTAATGGCCTTCGTCTAAGACGTACATCATAAATTCCAAATCATCCCCGCTAGGCGCACTTAGATTATTTCTGCCTTTATGGCGTCGAAATTTGTTAGTGATATACTAGCTCGAGGGTAGATATGAAGTTCGACAGCGTAAATTGATAAATTACGCATACAGTTCGGTTCATGTACTGTTATCTTCCGATAGTCATCATAAAATGCGAAAGATATTATTAGGTAAGGCAACATTCCCACAGAATTACGCACAAACCAAGTAGTTTCTGTACCGAGTGAATCAGTAAGATGTATCCCACAGGAGTACACGCAAACTGATTATATGTCATGTGGTGAGACAGTCCCAAGTACAGCTCGAGTCACATTAATAGCATCTACGTACTATCCGGTACGATAAAATTCTCACAGAATTACACGCAAACCAACTAGTTTATGTACCGAGTGAATCAGTAAGATGCATCCCACAGGAGTACACGCAAACTGATTATATGGCATGTGGTGAGACAGTCCCAAGTACAGCTCGAGTCACATTAATAGCATCTACGTACTATCCGGTACGATAAAATTCCCCCAGAATTACGCGCAAACCAACTAGTTTATGTACCGAGTGAATCAGTAAGATGTATCCCACAGGAGTACACGCAAACTGATTATATGTCATGTGGTGAGACAGTCCCAAGTACAGCTCGAGTCACGTTAATAGCATCTACGTACTATCCGGTACGATAAAATTCTCCCAGAATTACACGCAAACCAACTAGTTTATGTACCGAGTGAATCAGTAAGATGTATCCCACAGGTGTACACGCAAACTGATTATATGGTATGTGGTGAGACAGTTCCAAGTACAGCTCGAGTCACATTAATAGCATCTACGTACTATCCGGTACTTTAAAATTCCCATAGAAGTACACGCAAACCAACTAGCTTATGTACCGATTGAATCAGTAATATGTAGCCCACAGAACTACACGCAAACTGATTATATGGCATGTGGTGAGACAGTCCCAAGTACAGCTCGAGTAGCGTCTACGTACTATCCAGTAAGATATAATTCCCATACATATTACACGCAAACCGGGTTTATGTAGACAAAGTAGGTAGGTACTAGTTTCATTACACGAATACTGATTAGTTGAGTCTTAAAATGCTAATTACCTGGCGAGATTGGTGAAGAAGGAGATGCTTCTTGCGATGGGAAGACGACGAATACTCGATGATACGAGTTTTTGATAATGATCACTTGTTAGCTTCTGTTCCAGTTCCTTGAATTATTATTTAGTTATTTATTTTCGCGATGTCATATTCTATTTCGCGTTTCCTTGTCGTAATATTTAACTAGGGGCGGTTAACACTTCGAAAAAATCAAACCGGCACTGAGTTTAAAATATAGTGTTGAGTGGTGGAGCACTAAAAAGCGAATGACGCTATGAGCGACGGGAAAGAGCAAGGAGTAGAAAGTACCCTCCAAAACCAAAAAAAAAAAAAAAAAAACTCTCAACTTAGTGCAAAAAGTGGTGTCACGTAGGCGTTACTACAATGTATAAAGATATTCTATTTCAGGTTACTAATCTCGAGGACGAAGCACGAAGTATAATTGTATAACAACGCAGAAATCGGCATGGCACGTCTGAGAAGTTGGTTAGACTCAAATTTATTGACGTTAAACCTAAATAAGACCAAATATATTTGCTTCCACAAAACTAAAACATCTGAACCGGACCCTCAACTGTGCCTCAAAATTCACTCTGCATGCAGTACGCCCTCGTGCAAATGTGATACGATTTCTAGATCTCCTTCAATAAAATATTTAGGAATAGTTATGGATGAAACGCTATCATTTAAAGAACATATAACAGCCCTGGGTAAGAGAACTCGCAAGCTTATCCATGTTATGAGATCCCTTCGTAATGCTGCTTGTGAGCGTGTTCTTCGACTAGTATACGTGTCCCTCTGTGAATCAGTCCTGTCCTACTGCATGACAGTGTGGGGAGGTGCCGGGCGCACAGCTATGAAGGAAGTTGAAAGAGCTCAGCGCGCAGTGATCAAAGTCATGCTTAAACTGCCATACCGACATCCGACTATCGACTTGTATGCACGAACAGGACTTCTCACTGTGCGCCAACTTTATATACTGAGAGTCACCCTTGCCGCTCATCAAAAAATAGTTTACCCAGTCAGCATGAGCTCACCAAAGAGACGAGCTCCTGCCGCTATACAACCTTGCGTTAAAACTACCTTTGCACAGCGTCTCCCAGAGTTCCAATTCCCATTCATATATAACAAAATTAATAAAATTTGCGATCTCCGAAGGAAAAGAATAAGAGAATGTAAAGATAGTTTAACAAAATACTTACGCACACTCACTTATGACCAGACAGAGAATTTCTTAAAGATTGTTTCCTAGCTGTAATTCTAAATGTGAAAAACTCCACCATCTACATCGAAACAAATTTTATATCATCTTACACACACTCACCCCATACATCATACATCTAAGGGAATATGTAAAATAAAAATAAAAAAATGCTTTGTTATAATTGTAGGTATCCTTAGGTTGTCTTGTCCTTGTAGGTAATCTTGTTTTTTTCAATGTATAAACCGCACCATACATATACAAAAATAAAAGTTGTTTAAACGCTAAATCGTGGGTCCTGCGATACAGGTTTACCTAGTGCAGGATTCACAAGCCATCACTAAACCTTAATGTCTAGTAACTGTATATTATACATATAGTACACATATATACATACATTTAAGTAATTACATGTTTAGTTTATTAAGGTTATAATCTTTTGGTGAATAAAAAATATTTCTATTTCTATTTCTATTGTTTTTTTCTTCTTTTTTGTCATTTTTGTCGTTTAACATGTGTCAGTTTCGTGGACAGTAAACAGTCGGCATTACGCAGCCCAGCCATGACATGACAGCATGCTGATTTCTATTCCAAAAAGTACGATTATAATATCAGATTGAAGTTCTATAACCATTTTTTATACTGTTTAGATCGAGCGTTTGATCACTATCTCATTTGATGGTCAGTGACGATGTGTGTTATCACGCTAGACCTATAATGGACACGGCTCTCAAGGACTGCTGCCTGAACACACTATGTGCTTGGTGACAGTTTTTCAAACTTGAGGGTGGTAGCTGGCCAGGCGTGTAGTTGGAAGTACCCTACCACCATGCTGGGAATTTTAAAACGGTGTTAACTTCACCGGTAACTCAAGCTGTTGTTGGGAATGGAACCGGTGTCCATCCGATTGACAGTCAACGCTCTTCCCGCTGAGCTATCATCGCTTCAACACTTCAACCTATATATCCAAAAACCGTGGATGCTTGTTCAACGTTCATTGTAGTAGCTGTAGTATTGTAATAAGTTTGTTGTGTGGTCCACAATCACACCGGTCCTCAAGTTACAAATGTAATTACACTTGGTAACTTTACAACAAAACAACTGTTGAACAATACATATACCAAACTTTGACCAAACGACCGGTGTATAAGTTTTACGGGCCCTTATATATATGTTATAAAACTGGTACTAGAAGTTCAATGAACAACTTTTGGAACAGGGTGATCTGACAAAGGCCGATATAGTTCATATAATCGATATAGTTAACTGTGAACATAAACCATCTTTTTATACAATCGATAATTGATCTGGCAGAAGTCATTTAAAATTGGGAATTCAAAATTTATTTATTAAGGCCCTTATAAGACCCCAACAACCTTGAAAGAATAAAACCGCTCACGGACCCGCTAACTCTTAATATAAGAAATAATAGAAATGTATAAACTGTCTGTCTGTGTGTCTGTTAAAAATACATTTACCTACAGTTTATGAATTTCATCTTTAGGTTGTTTCATTAAACAACAAATTTGTAAAGATGTAATTCACAAACTGTGAGTAATAATTGTATTATTACTTAAATATTTTTAAAATCAATATCAAATTTAATGGCGTAAAACGACATGATTTTTATCTTTTTCACGTCGTTTTTGATACATAGCATTATTTTTTTAATTACAAAAAAATAGAACTGACTTCAACATTTAAAAGTGTGAAATAACTTGTCGAAGTCGGTACCATGATAGTTCAAAAGTGACTATTATCAAAATATTGTGAGCATGGTACGCGGGTGTTTACACGCAGACAGGGCGAGACAAATTCTGATTCGTTTTGATTAAAAACATTACAAATAACTAATGAGACAAAATAAATATTACTTTCTTACTCCTTGTGTAAAACACAGATGAAGCGCCTTTGTCGTTACCGCGGGTATTTTTGATAAAAAAAATATGCTATATTTTATCGCTAATAAATAAGCAAATGAGCTTAAATTATATTCAATCAGAGCTGACCTTCGAGAACTGTTTCCATGAGTGGTATTTTTTTAAAATTTATTAGACATGTTGAACTTTCAACAAAATAATCTGAAAAGACTCAAAATTGGCTATTTTATTTAGTTAAACCTAAAATTACATTAAAATATAATGAAATGACTAATCGTAAAACAGTGAAAAAAAACCCTGGCTTGGGGTTCTAGAGTCAATGCCACTGATCAGTTGTTCACTGAGCCACAATAAGAAAATAAACCTATATTTTTATTACTTTCTTCAGGCAGGTAAGTTATAATATGGGGGTAGACCTTATGAGCCATTACGATACCAGGTGTCTTTGTAATATGAGTATGCCTAAATATTTACAGTGTCCTTTCGGGTGTGAGAAATCGTGGTTGATGCACTTCCGAATTAAAGAAAAGTAGTATCGTTAAAAGTATTTTTTTTTTAGGATTATAAGCTTATTTTGACCACTGTTTTTATGTGACTTCGTAGCATAGCAGTGCTACGAAGACTCTATCTCATGGATATTTCTTAAATGAAAAGCTTGTTTTTAATATAAATGTCATTTCAGCGCGAACTTCAAAATATATGTCAAAAAACTGAAGCCTTCCCTTAAGGAAGTGTCCAGACCTGACGAAAGCGCCGCTCGCGCATGCGGCGCTTTCGTCAGCTCTGGACACTCCCTAATGTTTCTTACCGAAATCGTAGAGACGTAGCAATCTTTACATTTTTAATGTTAGGGCTTGATTATGTACCACATAATAAAACCACAACATTTAGAAATATTATTGAGTAACAATTAACCGTAATGAAAACATCCCATGTAAGAATTTTAGCAAACATTTCAATGTAAATAATTAAACAAGAACGGAAAGTGTATGACTCAGTTAATTATTAAACGAGTGCGTAATCATTTTAAAATGCTCATTTTCGAAGGCGAAATGTGTATGCACAATGGTTATTTTAAGCGAAGTGTTTATACCATAATTATATATCCCGAGGGTAACGAAACCGCTGAATAGCGAGGTCAAGTTTTCCCATGTCACTTTCGCAAAAACGGAGTTTTCTCTTTTAGACTTAGTAAATAATAATAATATAGAATTGATTTTACTAGTTACACATATCAAATGTGTAATCAGAGTATGCACACATTGGTAGAATTGTATTTGAGTTTAGGTGACTAAGAGATGATTCCCTTAATCAACTAAACTAAAAAAAATCTGGAAAATAGTATAACTAAGATATGGTACTGCGCTCGCCAACCAGCCTGCCCAGCGTGGCGAGTATTGGCAAATCCCCCTACATGGGGAGGCATATGTCCAGCAGTGGACGACCTATTGCTGCTATGAATGAATGAATGAATGAATGAAGATATGGTTACGATAAATTCCAAATTAGTATGACACTTATCAGTAAAGACACTAAAATTAGCGCTCTACCCGCTATTTATAAAAATAGCGGGTAGATTTAGGTAAAATAAATCGCCACTGATTTGGTGCCCACTAAACACTACTACCCGCGATTAGATAGCAATTGAATAAAACTCGTCTAATATTAGAAATCGCGTTGAATGGAGTTATACAAAATTGAATTTTAGCAAAAATATAATACGAGCTATTTCATTTTGAAGAATTTTAGTGAATTTTAGTCATAGTCATAGTTTAGCTAGTCGAGTTAACAGAATTAGGGCCATTAAATATTATTTACTACAACTAACTAGTACAGGATACCGTTTTTAACAGCAATTTAACAATAAGTAAACTTTCTTGACCATTGCTTGTTTTAGCTATGATATTTTTAATGTTTTTTTTTAATCTTAGTCTTGCAAATATGGGCTTATAAATCATTGGTGACTTCAAACCACAACAAACGAAAAAGTGAGAATTTAACAGATATCAATAATGAGTTGATTTTACTAACTTAACTATGTAAGTAATATAAGTATATATATAAGTAATTCGGCCCTAGTGGTATGGGCTGCTAGCTTAGTTGGACAAAGCGACAGGACGGTGTTCTGTAGTCGTGGCTTCAAGTCCCACTAGCAGCCGAATTTTGTCCTTCAAATATTTGAACTTCAGTTACGCCTGGCATGGTTAATGCGATACACAATAAAAACTCTTAACCATATAGGTCCCGGAACTAGCCTTAAATTGATATTTTATTTTATATCCACCCACTCCACCCCACACACTACAACCACACCACACACCCAGACACACACCTAACCAAATAATAGCTAGCACACTGTGTAACTTTATTTCTAAACTATCACTCATATATCTAATTTATTAAACCATCACAAATTAGTATTTTATGTACTCTTTTAAAACTAAATTTTTTAATAACTTTCGATTTCAAACAACTGTAGACACTTAATATTTAAATTTCTTTTGGGAGACTTATTGATAAGGTTCTACTAAAATTTGCAGTATTCATGGAAAAATTGTAACTTGTATAATCTCACTCAGAGTCAGAGAGACTCAGAAAGGCTCAAGACACAGGCTCTTCTCTATTTTGACACTTCCTATAATTCAATCATATATTGGAGTGATTCTCTTGTTCAACTAAACAAAAAAAAAATTCTGTAAAATATGATATTTAAGATAAGTACTTACAATAGAAACTAAATATGTACACAAAGAAAATAAATATGTACAATAAGTTACCTAAATCTGCTACTAAATTAGAATACCAAGAGTTCAAACGTAAAATCAAATATTTCTTGACTAGTAATGCATTCTATAAATTAGATGAGTTCATGGATATCAAACTTTCAGAAAAGTCTTTTCAGTGACCTAAAATTATAATAAAAATGCACTTACTCCTTATCGATTTAATTAAATAATTGACGTCATTATATCTACTTTCATATGGACCAGTCTTTAAAATATATATATTATTAATTAATTAATTTAATAAGTAATTATAAACATGTATTGACTTGCCAAAAATAACGAATGTTATTATGGTTAATAAATAATCTGAATCTGAATCTGAATCTGAATCATGTTTACGATAAAGTCCAAATCGGTATGACACTTATCCATGACAGCACTAAAATTAGATGTATTTATTAAACCTACGGGTAGTTTTACGTAAAATAAGTCGCCACTTATTTGTTGCCCACTAAAACTGCCCGCAATTGGCCAGCAATTGAATAGAACTCGTCTAATATTAAGGATGGCATTAAATAGGGTTAAACGAATTTGATTTTTAGCGAAAATATAATAAGAGCTATTTCTCTTTGAAGAATTTTAGTGAATTATAGCTTGTTAAAGTGATTAACAGAATTAGGGCCAACGTCATACTACATCATATTTTGTAAATTGAAGTAGTGTTTTCTGTTTGTAATGCATTTTTTAGAAATAGATAAGGAATATTGAGTAAGTTCATAATAGAAACTAATGGCTAAATTAACTAATTGTACCAGGAGTGCCAAAAATCATCTCGCTCTGTCAGTGCACAACAGGTAATCGAAACCATTGCACCTGTAAGTGGCAAACTGTCAGTTATGGACCAAGTTTACTCGTAACATATGAAAAGGAAGAAATAAATTTCGGACAGCTAGTGGAGTGATCTATAGCTTAGATGGCAAAGCGACAGGACGGTATTCTGTAGTCGTTGGTTCAAATCCCACGACTAGCCGAATGTTTCCCTTCAAAAATTTGAACGCAATCTTTAATTGTCGATTGACATACACCAGAGAGAGACATAAAAAATATCTTGACAAATATTTATTTTGTGTAAACATTTAGCTATAAAACTCATTTAAATTAGTCTGTATTTTTGACTCTTTTGTATATTCTTTTTTGTTATTGTATACTCTTTGTATGAGTATTGTACACTGTTTTTATGCCTGAAATTCTATAAGACAATAAAAATGGATGTCGTAAGTATTTTGTTCTACATCTTGTGTTTTATCCCACGCAACTCTGAAATCACACAGGAATGTTCCGAGTTTGAACTCTTATTACACGAAAAGCCCGTAACATAAATACTTCTACAAATACAATTTCGGCCTACGCACATGTTATAATTATCTAAATTATATCTTAGTTATTAATATATATTTTTCGACTAATTACGTTCATTTTTATAAAGTTGTACGATTTAAAGTAGATTGTATTGATTTCGTGTGATCGGTCGAGACTTCGACGGCTTGCTTGTGATTTGTTCAAGGACTTGACCAATCACAAGCAACTAAGAGTATAACAGTGGGGGTAAGCGAACAGGCAACGCATTTTGGAAGTATGCCGCCATTCGTTTTTCCGACATTTGTCTGAGTAACTTGTATCGTGCCGCTGTAGGCTTTGTTAAGTAAGATTGTACCTCTAAATATATATAGCAATAGCAACTAAAGCAATAAAGCTGATTTTCAAGTTCACAAAGAGTGTTTTTGATTCAAAGTCCTTGCTTCTGAGTGTTAAACCAGTATGGTTAATATCTCAGAAGTGGGAAAGCAACTTAGTGCCCACACAAGGATCGAAAAAGAAACGTAAGTGTTCTTTGCTCAATTAATTGATTTTTTCTTTTCGATGTGCATTCTATACGTTTACCCTCTTTAAATGATTCGATTGTCCTATTTGAAAAACTTCACGACCGAACTATATTTACCGTTACGGAGACAGTCCGGAGGTTTATATGGTTAGTCAGGCATGTTAATCTTGCCAGGGTACCCCCTGGAGATGAACATGTTTGATGGTCTACAACAATGCATGTGTATCCTATATGTATACCCTCTTTAAATGATTCGATTGTCCTATTTGAAAAACTTCACGACCGAACTATATTTACCGTTACGGAGACAGTCCGGAGGTTTATATGGTTAGTCAGGCATGTTAATCTTGCCAGGGTACCACCTGGAGATGAACATGTTTGATGGTCTATAACAAAGTATGTGCAGGTCAATAAAAATCTTGTAAAGTCTTGTCTAATATAGCGCGGTTTATTAACTCGGGTGTTTCTTATTTTTTTTCACATGTTGAAATCGCGAGGCATGGATGAGCAAAGGTTAAGTTCTTTATAAGGACGTGACGAACCAAGGCGAACCTCTCGCGTGACGCTGACTCCGCCGCTAAAATGTCATGACGCAACTCATGAGGCCGACGCAGTGGTGGAAGGCGTACGCGGTCACGGCAGCCGTGGCAGCCGCCATCGTCGGTCGCGGTCCAGGCGATCGAGAGGAAGACAATACCGACTGACGATTAGTCGGTCTCGTCCCCGGTCACGCTTTTCAAGAAGGACAAGTTCGCGGCGAATGGGTGCCGGGTGCTCGCTTCTCATCGGCACCTGTTGAAGCTGAAGGCGGGTTCTCCTGGTACACGAGCAGCCGGCCGCTGAACGCATGCTGTTTTGGCGCGGTGAATTGGCGTCGGGTGCCTGCTCATCATAGGCACGCGTTGGAGCTGACGGTGCAGCGGGCGCTTTGGGGGCCGGACTGTCGGCTACACAAACTATGCAGCTTCAACACCAATGTGGCTAAGCGGCTTGCTAACCAAGTGAGATTAATCCAATTTACTAAGTCTAATGTCCTTGGCTGGACCATAGGTATTAAGAAGGCGCATGATTTCGCAAACCATTTATTAACTATTTAAACTATGTGTGTATAAGTCGATGACACTGTATTCTTCTTGAAATGATGTGCGCTGATCGCATGAAGATTTATGTACTTACGATTGAAGGTAATTGCTTAGAAACAAATAGAGAAACATATATTTATTGGTAAAAATAATAATTTTCGAGTCACTTATTCCAGGTAAATGTAACATTTCATAGGTATAATAATAATAATGTTCTCATCTTCAACCAAATGGACTAGAAGACAAGATATCAAAGAGACTAGTTCGCTGAATACTTTCAAAAAGTTATCAAAAAACCCATGTTTTAAAAGATTTTCCCCTCATTAAACTTAAGTGTTGATCTTCCTTATGTGCACCAAAAACCCTCATTAATCAAACACTTACCTATGTAATGAAATACATCTTATTCTTATGATCAACGACTAATTGGCCTTAATGAATAACTTATAAAGTAACTGCTTACAATTAGTCGTGTATGTGTCAACCATGAACCTAGAAAAGGTTCATGGTGTCAACTCATTTTGTTTTTGTAGTCGCATTGTCAGAATATCCTCATGTCGGTATTTTGTTTTAAATATTTATATGTAGGTGTAATTCATGAAGATATTGCAATGAACTCGGGTAGTTATATATTTTTTATTTGTATAAATATGCATCTAGCATACATATTAAAGTACTCAGCTACGCTTGACGGCGAATAAGCCATTTAAAATAATGCATTTCTCTGTAAGTGAACTTTCTTGTGTATCCTTATGAGAAATAAATGAATAGAACCGTAAATAAACCATGGATATATACAGTCTTTATGAAAACCGAACCTCAAATGTGTACCCTTGCCAGTGTTTGCTTATATGGGCATACGGATACCTACAGTTCAAAGTGACTAAAATACGTCTGATATTGTCATTCTCGACATCGAATAAAGTTGAACCATAATATAAAAATTGTCAAAGACGATTGTGTCTAAGCGTAGTAAAAGTTTTATTTATCTACTTCAATGGGTTTTTTTTTAACTCTGAGTTTGCGTAGGCTTCGCTGCTTCTGTTGAAGTAATTGAACGATTGCCGAAATTAGAAAACTATTAACAGTTCATTTTGGGTAAATTGTTTTCCGAGAGACCTTTAGTGTACAAGTGTGTGTGTGTTTCTTTCGAATAGCACGTAACAGTCGCGACTATACAAGACATCTTATACAAATGTACCAAAATTTGTACAATGTAGGTGTTGGTTGTAATCGACGCATTCATGAGTTACATAGACGGTAAAAATAATATTCGGACACTTTTATTATTGCCTACCAAGGAATAGGTTCTTCTAGTAAAGAAATGAAGAAGCGTCGTGACAGTTGGCGACCATTGTCCTATGAGTGTGCTTAAGTCAATGCGTATGAACTACTGTAAAGCAGATATGTAGTGAATAGCATGGTGGGGCGCAATAGGCGAAGTCAAGCCAGCGATAAGTCGTATCTATACAAAATCTATTCATCAGCAATGTTTTTTTTAATTGATTCAGTCGTTCAACGTTTGTCTCTAATGAATAGTGTAACTATGTGTCGTGCTTACTATAAGCTGACTTAAAATATTGCGATGTGTTAGTATGAAGGAAAAGATTGTAACGTTTGAGTTCGGTGATTATACTGTACAGATAAAGAGCCGGGATTAGTTTACGTTGTGTTAAAGTCAAGGGTAGAGGTACCGTTGAAATTTTTACTAGTGAAGTGTACTTATTCTTGGGTCTTACAAGTCGTTACACGTTGGTATACTTTAGGTAGCTATAGTGATTAGCGAGTTCTGATAATAAGTAGGTATGAAGCGATGTGTGTGCTTGTGACAGTACAGAGTTAAGGCGTTATGTTTGTTATAGTGCGTGCTGGATAGCAATATGTCGAATCTCGATATGCGTGATATATTGTGTGAATTGAGGTGTTTTTTAGATTTGATTAGAAATTCGAAATTCAGATGTCCTACGACGTTGAGTCCCAGTTTGTAATAAGTCTACTTAAGAACTCCCGAATCCATAAAATGAATACGATCCTACATGAAATTAAATAATAAGAAGGAATCTAATATGAGTTATCAAGTATTTTGTATTTAGAACCATCACGTTTAACACGCTATTGCTTCCCGTGGCTCATGCAAAGGCCATTAAGATTAATCGGGATTTACCTTAATGTCAAATAGAGATAATTAATGGGATTTTCCTGTTTGTTAAAAACTGTGGCTGTAAAGGATCAAATCAAATGTTTATTTGCGAGAATACATTATTTCATATAAAGGTCTTAAAAGTATATATATTAGATCTATGTATTCAGCCTGCAAGCAGGCGAGCAAAAAGTATAAAATGTTACAAGAATTTCAATTATTTACAATGTCTAATTAATGTAGGATTTAAAATTATTTCTTATTATTATTAAACGTAGAAATACATTTACATAAAACTCTTATAAGTGGACCAAATATTCCTCCACTATGTAAAAACATTTTCCGCCAGCCATCTGTTTAATATAGACCTAAAAAGATTACCGTTCAAGTATTTTAGGTCGTTCGGTAATTTGTTAAATGTCGCGATGCGTATGCATAGTAATGTAAATACCTTTATGACAAGGAGATTGGTATAACATAGGCTTGTAAATTTGATGTTCGTCTTTGTCTTGGAATAATTTCATTTCGTTCTTGAAAAAAATTTAGGATGAGTTTTTACAAATATGCATAAATCCCTAATGTACATACATGGAAGTGAGAGACTATTACATTGACCAAATAACTGCTCGCAACCGCCCAGATACCATGCCTTGCTTATGGCTCTTACACACCGTTTTGGTATTTTGAAATCCCTCTTCGAAGCATTCAATGTGTTATAATTATTATTATTAAATAAAAGGACAGGGTTATATCGTCTCAGTATTATTTAAAGTAGATATTATTAGTGTCGTGTCATTTTAAAAAAAAGATAATGTCACAATGACAGAAAGTTACGAACTAATGAACCGGTGGATCATGGATAAATCATCTATCTACGCGGTAGATGAGTATCAACTTCAAAATGTCAAAACTTATTCAGCTTTGTAACGTCTTAACTGAAAAAAATCCTATACATATTGTGTAATGTATAATGGAGAATACGAAGTCAGGGAATAAAGACTACTCACTTGTGTTGTTAGAACTCTTGCGTTGGACATAAATATGCGCGAGTGTATTTATTAGATATGCATTCTTAAATTATTAGTATCGTTATTAGATCGAGCATGAAGTCTAGTTCTTAGAACTTACGGATTACTTGAACTATTTACGCGTGTAGGGCTTGACTACATTTAGCAATACTTTTGAATTGGTCTGAAAAGTGTCTGATGCAGTCGCAAGTTGTATTTGAATGGTCGTCACGGGTTTAGAATAGGTATACTAAGCTTGGAGTGAATTTCTAGTAGAGGGCCTTGAATGTGTAATGAATAAAGAGCAGGCAACAGGACAAGGATAAGCAACGGTATGATAGATATAGACGAAAAAGAAAGTAGAACTTGCTTTAAAGAAGGTGACGTGGTAGTAGACCCGAGAATAATGATTGCGGATCTGAATATGAGAGTTGGAGAGTGATGTATGTATAGTGAAGATAATGTTTACTATTAATAAAGTTATGAAGATAAATATTTTACACAGAATTA
Organism: Apeira syringaria; assembly: GCA_934044485.1. NCBI lineage: Eukaryota > Metazoa > Arthropoda > Insecta > Lepidoptera > Geometridae > Apeira > Apeira syringaria. Next base: position 1,771,969 of record OW203683.1, on the reverse strand, counting down.
AACAAGCAGATAATGAATTTACAAGGTCCACTTTAAGTAATATTATTATTATTCTTTCTTATTATATAAAGCTGAAGACCCACTGACTCACTGACATCATTGTTCTCCTAGAAGGAGTATTTTTGGGTTTATATTATGGTGTGGACTGTATAGGGAGTGCCCACGTGACCTAGGGAAAAATCCGAAAAGTGTCATTTTTGGTTTCCTTGATGGAACTGGTGTAGAGATCTCGAAAACCATAATCGATGGGGGGTAGGTGTCAAAACTAAAAATGACTAAAACCCTGAGATCCTTTTGGAAAATTGAAAAAAAATTACCCTCCCAAACAAAAAAGAGGTTCTCCCATACAAATTTAAAACGATCGCCATTCCTAAACCGTTAAAGATAGGTATGGAGGGTTTGAACAAATGTCATAGAGGGTTTGTAGGGAAATTTGGGGATTTTGTCAAAAATTGCAAATTGGTCCTTCGAACCGGATACAAAAATCCAAGTTGCTTCGATCCGGCTGAAATTTGGTATTTAGGGAGATTTGGGGTCCCTGATTCGAAATATGAAAAAAGTTTTTTGATGACGTCATTTGTTTTTTTTTTACTGGATGCGGATTTTTGGTGGCGAAACCACAATCTCTTTGCGAGGCCGTAGGCCGAGCTGCAATCGAGCGAGGCCGCAGGCCGAGCTGTGGAGGCGAGGCCGAAGGCCGAGCTCCACCCTAGCGAGGCCGGAGGCCGAGCTGTAGGCCTGCGAGGCCGAAGGCCGAGCTGGCCGTCATTGGGAACAGCTTAAAAACATTCCCTTTGTAACTTGCGAGGCCGCAGGCCGAGCCTTAAACACCGCGAGGCCGAAGGCCGAGCTTCAAACCTGCGAGGCCGGAGGCCGAGCTTTCGGCCCGCGAGGCCGAAGGCCGAGCGTGGCCTCCGCGAGGCCGTAGGCCGAGCCATGTTAGTAACTTACGAGGCCGAAGGCCGAGTTCCGAATGGGGTGTACCTCATTAACGCATCCTATGGAAGTCGCTAACGAGGCCGAAGGCCGAGTCCCGGATGGGGAGTTTTTTCCACATCTCGAGCTGGTCTCCAATGCAACTGCCCACGTTATTTACTACAATTAGAGGTAGGGTCCCTTAACAAAAGTCGTTTAAATTCTTTGTGCGATTTTACCCCGACTAAAATTTTAATGAAAAAAATAAACTTGCATATGGTAACTCTGTTCTCACTTTGTACTGAACTTGAAGAAGCTGTCTTCACCACTGCGAGGCCGAAGGCCGAGCTTCAAACCTGCGAGGCCGAAGGCCGAGCTTCAAATCTGCGAGGCCGAAGGCCGAGCTCGATTGAGGTGTAACGCTTCAACGTACCATATGGGAGTCACTAACGAGGCCGAAGGCCGAGTTCCGAATAACGAGTATTTTCACATATCGAGCTGGTCTCCGAGGCAACTGCCCACGTTAACCACTGCACTTAGAGGTGGGGTCCCTTAACAAAAGTCGTTTACAATCTTAGTCCGGTTTTACCGCGACTTAAATTTAATTGAAAAAATCAACTTGCACATGGTAACCCTGCTCTTACTTTCTACTGAAATAGATGAAACTGTGAGTTATTCGATTTGCATGAAAATTTTATATCTTTTTAGCAACTGCAACGACATTTTTATTAATAATACTAATGCACATCGATAACGCGGGCTGCTCGCAGCCCGCGCGCCACCCAAATACTAGTTATTTTATTATTATAATATATAAAGCTGCTCTACCACTGATTGACTGACTCACTGACATCATTGTTCTCCTAGAAAGAGTATTTTTGGGTTAAAATTATATAATGGACTGTATAGGGAGTGCCCACGTGACCTAGGGAAAAATCCGAAAAGTATCATTTTTGGTTTCCTTGATGGAACTGGTGTAGGGATCTCGGAAACCATAATCGATGGGGGGTAGGTGTCAAAACTAAAAATGACTAAAACCCTGGGACCCTTTTGGAAAGTTGAAAAAAAATTACCCTCCCGAACAAAACAGAGGTTCTCCCATACAAAATTAAAACGATCGCAACTCCGGAACCGTTATAGGTAGGTATGGGGGGTTCGAACAAATATTATAGAAGATTTGTAGGGAAATTTGAGGTTTCTATCAAAAATTGAAAATTGGTCCTTCGACCCGGATACCAAAATCCAAGTTTATCTGATCTCGCTGAAATTTGATAATTAGGGAAATTGGGGTCCCTGATTCCGAATATGTAAAAAATTTTTGGATGACGTCATTTGTTTTTTTTTTACTGGATGGGGATTTTCGCTGGCGATACAACGCCACGGCTGCGAGGCCGCAGGCCGAGCTTCAAACTTGCGAGGCCGAAGGCCGAGCTTGGCCTCCGCGAGGCCGTAGGCCGAGCCGTGTTAGTCACTTACGAGGCCGAAGGCCGAGTTCCGAATGGGGTGTAACGAATTAACGTACCTCAGGTGAGTCGCTAACGAGGCCGAAGGCCGAGTCCCGAATGGGGGGTTTTTTCCACATCTCGAGCTGGTCTCCGAGGCAACGGCCCACGTCAACCACTGCACTTAGAGGTATGGTTCCTTAACAAAAGTCGTTTACAATCTTGGTGCGATCTTACAGCGACTAAAATTTTATCAAAAAAATAAACTTGCACATGGTAACCCTGCCGACACTTTGTACTGAATTAGAAGAAACTGTCACTTACTCGACTTGTATGAGAATTTTATATATTTTTATAAACTGCAACTAAGAATCTTGATAAATATTACTAATGCACATCGATAACGCGGGCTGCTCGCAGCCCGCGCACCACCCAACACCTAGTTGACATCATTGTTCTCCCAGAAGGAGCGATGGGGGGTGTTTGTGGTGTAGGGGAAAAGTGTAGAGGAGGTTCTCATGACCACCAGAAAAATCCGAAAAGTGTCATTTTTAATTTCCTTGATGGAACTGGTGTACGGATCTCGGAAACTATAATCGATGGGGGGTTGGTGTCAAAACTAAAAATGACTAAAACCCTGGGATCCTTTTAAAAAATTGAAAAAAAATTACCCTCCCGAACAAAAAAGAGGTTTACCCATACAAATTTAAAACGACCGCAGCTCCCGAACCGTTATAGGTGGGTATGGGGGGTTTGAACAAATGTTATAGAGGGTTTGTAGGAGAATTTGGGGTTTTAGTCAAAAATTGAAAATTGGTCCTTCGACCCGGATACCAAAATCCAAGTTGCTCCGATCTGGCTGAAATTTAGTATTTAGGGAGATTGGGGGTCCCTGATTCGAAATATGAAAAAAGTTTTTTGATGACGTCATTAGTTTTTTTTTTACTGGATGCGGATTTTTGGTGGCGAAACCACATTCTCTTTGCGAGGCCGTAGGCCGAGCTGCAATCGAGCGAGGCCGCAGGCCGAGCTGTGGAGGCGAGGCCGAAGGCCGAGCTCCACCCTAGCGAGGCCGGAGCCCGAGCTGTAGGCCTGCAAGGCCGAAGGCCGAGCTGGCCGTCATTGGGAACAGCTTAAAAACATTCCCTTTGTAACTTGCGAGGCCGCAGGCCGAGCCTTAAACACCGCGAGGCCGAAGGCCGAGCTTTAAACCTGAGAGGCCGGAGGCCGAGCTTTCGGCCCGCGAGGCCGAAGGCCGAGCGTGGCCCCCGCGAGGCCGTAGGCCGAGCCGTGTTAGTAACTTACGAGGCCGAAGGCCGAGTCCCGGATGGGGAGTTTTTTTCACATCTCGAGCTTGTCTCCAATGCAACTGCCCACGTTATTTACTACAATTAGACGTATGGTCCCTTAACAAAAGTCGTTTAAATTCTTTGTGCGATTTTACCACAATTAAAATTTTAATGTAAATAATAAACTTGCATATGGTAACTCTGTTCTCACCGTCTTTACCAACGCGAGGTCGAAGGCCGAGCTCGAATGAGGTGTAACGCTTAAACGTACCATATGGGAGTCACTAACGAGGCCGAAGGCCGAGTTTTGAATAACGAGTATTTTCACATATCGAGCTGGTCTCCGAGGCAACTGCCCACGTTAACCACTGCACTTAGAGGTGGGGTCCTTTAACAAAAGTCGTTTACAATCTTGGTCCGGTTTTACCGCGTCTAAATTTTTATTAAAAAAATCAACTTGCACATGGGAACCTCGCTCACACTTTCTACTGAAATATATGAAACTGTGAGTTATTCGACTTGCATGAGAATTTTATATCATTTTAGCAACTGCAACGACATTTTTGTTAAAAATACTAATGCACATCGATAACGCGGGCTGCTCGCAGCCCGCGCGCCACTCGAAATACTAGTTTATATTATTATATTATATAATATAATATATAAAGCTGCTCTACCACTGATTGACTGACTGACTGACATCATTGTTCTCCTAGAAGGAGTATTTTTGGGTTTATATTATGGTGTGGACTGTATAGGGAGTGCCCACGTGACCTAGGGAAAAATCCGAAAAGTGTCATTTTTGGTTTCCTTGATGGAACTGAAGTAGGGATCTCGAAAACCATAATCGATGGGGGGTAGGTGTCAAAACTAAAAATGCCTAAAACCCTGGGACCCTTTTGGAAAAATGAAAAAAAATTACCCTCCCAAACAAAAAAGAGGTTCTCCCATACAAATTTAAAACGATCGCAACTCCTCAACCGTTATCGATAGGTATGGGGGGTTTGAACAAATGTCATAGAGGTTTTGTAGGGAAATTTGGGGTTTTTGTCAAAAATTGCAAATTGGTCCTTCGAACCGGATACCAAAATTCAAGTTGCTCCGATCTAGCTGAAATTAGGTATTTAGGGAGATTTAGGGTCCCTGATTCGAAATATGAAAAAAGTTTTTTGATGACGTCATTAGTTTTTTTTTTACTGGATGCGGATTTTTGGTGGCGAAACCACATTCTCTTTGCGAGGCCGTAGGCCGACCTGCAATCGAGCGAGGCCGCAGGCCGAGCCTTAATCACCGCGAGGCCGAAGGCCGAGCTTCAAACCTGCGAGGCCGGAGGCCGAGCTTTCGGCCCGCGAGGCCGAAGGCCGAGCGTGGCCTCCGCGAGGCCGTAGGCCGAGCCGTGTTAGTAACTTACGAGGCCGAAGGCCGAGTTCCGAATGGGGTGTACCTCATTAACGCATCCTATGGAAGTCGCTAATGAGGCCGAAGGCCGAGTCCCGGATGGGGAGTTTTTTCCACATCTCGAGCTGGTCTTCAAAGCAACTGCCCACGTTAACCACTGCACTGAGAGATATGGTCCCTTAACAAAAGTCGTTTACAATCTTGGTGCGATTTTACAGCGACTAAAATTTTATCAAAAAAATCAACTTGCACATGGTAACCCTGCTCACACTTTATACTGAACTGGAAGAAGCTGTCTTTACCACCGCGAGGCCGAAGGCCGAGCTTCAAACCTGCGAGGCCGAAGGCCGAGCTCCAAATCTGCGAGGCCGAAGGCCGAGCTCGAATGAGGTGTAACGCATCAACGCACCTTATGGGAGTCACTAACGAGGCCGAAGGCCGAGTTCCGGATAACGAGTATTTTCACATATCGAGCTGGTCTCCGAGGCAACTGCCCACGTTAACCACTGCACTTAGAGGTGGGGTCCTTTAACAGGAGTCGTTTACAATCTTGGTCCGGTTTTACCGCAACTAAAATTTAATTACAAAAATCAACTTGCACATGGTAACCCTGCACACACTTTCTACTGAAATAGATGAAACTGTGAGTTATTCGATTTGTATGAGGATTTCATATCTTTTTAGCAACTGCAACGACATTTTTGTTAATAATACTAATGCACATCGATAACGCGGGCTGCTCGCAGCCCGCGCGCCACCCAAATACTAGTTATATTATATAAAGTTCGATTACCACTCACTCACTCACTGACATCATTGTTCTCCCAGAAGGAGCAATGGGGGGTGTTTGTGATGTAGGGGAAAAGTGTAGAGGAGGTTCCCGTGACCTCCAGAAAAATCCGAAAAGTGTCATTTTTGGTTTCCTTGATGGAACTGGTGTACGGATCTCGGAAACCATAATCGATGGGGGGTAGGTGTCAAAACTAAAAATGACTAAAACCCTGGGACCCTTTTAGAAAGTTGAAAAAAAATTACCCTCCCGAACAAAAAAGAGGTTCTCCCATACAAATTTAAAACGACCGCAGCTCCCGAACCGTTATAGGTGGGTATGGGGGGTTAGAACAAATGTTATAGAGGGTTTGTAGGAGAATTTGAGGTAACTGTCAAAAATTGAAAATTGGTCCTTCGACCCGGATACCAAAATCCAAGTTGCTCCGATCTCGCTGAAATTTGGTATTTAGGGAGAATGGGGGTCCCTGATTCCAAATATGAAAAAAATTTTTGGGTGACGTCATTTGTTTTTTTTTTACTGGATGGGGATATTTGATGGCGAAACCACTTCTTATTTGCGAGGCCGCAGGCCGAGCTTCAAACCCGCGAGGCCGAAGGCCGAGCTTCGAGGGCGAGGCCGAAGGCCGAGCTTTCGGCCCGCGAGGCCGAAGGCCGAGCGTGGCCTCCGCGAGGCCGCAGGCCGAGCCGTGTTAGTCACTTACGAGGCCGAACGCCGAGTTCCGAATGGGGTGTTACGCATTTACATTCCTTAGGAGAGTCACTAACGAGGCCGAAGGCCGAGTTCAGCATGGGGAGTTTTTACCACATCTCGAGCTGGTCTTTGATGCAACCGCTCACGGGAACTAAAAGTATCTGTCAGTTGTTCGACTTGCATGAGAATTTATAAATCTTTTTATTTACTGGATGGGGATTTTCGCTGACGATACAACGCCACGGTTGCGAGGCCGCAGGCCGAGCTTCAAACCTGCGAGGCCGAAGGCCGAGCGTGGCCTCCGCGAGGCCGTAGGCCGAGCCGTGTTAGTCACTTACGAATGGGGTGTTACGCGTTTACATTCCTTAGGAGAGTCACTAACGAGGCCGAAGGCCGAGTCCCGAATGGGGAGTTTTTTTTCCACATCTCGAGCTGGTATTTGACGCAACCGCTCACGGGAACTAAAAGTATCTGTCAGTTGTTCGACTTGCATGAGAATTTTTAAATCTTTTTATTTAATGGATGGGGATTTTCGCTGGCGATACAACGCCACGGTTGCGAGGCCGCAGGCCGAGCTTCAAACCTGCGAGGCCGAAGGCCGAGCTTTCGGACCGCGAGGCCGAAGGCCGAGCGTGGCCTCCGCGAGGCCGTAGGCCGAGCCGTGTTAGTCACTTACGAATGGGGTGTTACGCGTTTACATTCCTTAGGAGAGTCACTAACGAGGCCGAAGGCCGAGTCCCGAATGGGGAGTTTTTTTTCCACATCTCGAGCTGGTCTCCGAGGCAACTGCCCACGTTAACCACTGCACTTAGACGTATGGTCCCTTAGAAAAAGTCGTTTACAATCTTGGTGCGATTTTACAGCGACTAAAATTTTATCAAAAAAATCAACTTGCACATGGTAACCCTGCTCACACTCTGTACTAAACTAGAAGAAACTGTCACTTACTCTACTTGTATGAGAATTTTATACATTTTTTCAACTGCAATTACAATCTTGAAATAAATACAAATGCACAACGATAACGCGGGCTGCTCGCAGCCCGCGCACCACCCGAAATACTAGTTATATTATATAAAGTTCGATTACCACTGACTCACTCACTCACTCACTCATTGACATCATTGTTCTCCCAGAAGGAGCGATGGGGGGTATTTGTGGTGTAGGGGAAAAGTGTAGAGGAGGTTCCTATGACCACCAGAAAAATCCGAAAAGTGTCATTTTTGGTTTCCTTGATGGAACTGGTGTAGGGATCTCGAAAACCATAATCGATGGGGGGTAGGTGCCAAAACTAAAAATGACTAAAACCCTGGGACTCTTTTGGAAAATTGAAAAAAAATTACCCTTCTGAACAAAAAAGAGGTTCTCCCATACAAATTTAAAACGACCGCAACTCCGGAAACGTTATAGGTGGGTATGGGGGGTTCAAACAAATGTCATAGAGGATTTGTAGGGAAATTTGGGGTTTTTGTCAAAAATTGCAAATTGGTCCTTCGACCCGGATACCAAAATCCAAGTTGCTCCGATCTGGCTGAAATTTGGTATTAAGGGAGATTGGGGGTCCCTGATTCCAAATATGAAAAAAATTTTTGGATGACGTCATTTGTTTTTTTTTTACTGGATGGGGATTTTTGATGGCGAAACCACTTCTTATTTGCGAGGCCGCAGGCCGAGCTTCAAACCTGCGAGGCCGAAGGCCGAGCTTCCAGGGCGAGGCCGAAGGCCGAGCTTTCGGCCCGCGAGGCCGAAGCCGAGCGTGGCCTCCGCGAGGACGCAGGCCGAGCCGTGTTAGTCACTTACGAGGCCGAAGGCCGAGTTCCAAATGGGGTGTTACGCATTTACATTCCTTAGGAGAGTCACTAACGAGGCCGAAGGCCGAGTCCCGAATGGGGAGTTTTTTTTCCACATCTCGAGCTGGTCTTTGATGCAACCGCTCACGGGAACTAAAAGTATCTGTCAGTTGTTCGACTTGCATGAGAATTTTTAAATCTTTTTATTTACTGGATGGGGATTTTCGCTGGCGATACAACGCCACGGTTGCGAGGCCGCAGGCCGAGCTTCAAACCTGCGAGGCCGAAGGCCGAGCTTTCGGCCCGCGAGGCCGAAGGCCGAGCGTGGCCTCCGCGAGGCCGTAGGCCGAGCCGTGTTAGTCACTTACGAATGGGGTGTTACGCGTTTACATTCCTTAGGAGAGTCACTAACGAGGCCGAAGGCCGAGTCCCGAATGTGGAGTTTATTCCACACCTCGAGCTGGTCTCCGAGGCAACTGCCCACGTTAACCACTGCACTTAGAGGTATGGTCCCTTAACAAAAGTCGTTTACAATCTTGGTGCGATTTTACAGCGACTAAAATTTTATCAAAAAAATCAACTTGCACATGGTAACCCTGCCCACACTTTGTACTGAACTAGAAGAAACTGTCACTTACTCGACTTGTATGAGAATTTTATATATATTTTTTAAACTGCAACTAAAATTTTGATAACAATACAAATGCACATCGATAACGCGGGCTGCTCGCAGCCCGCGCACCACCCGAAATACTAGTTATATATATAAAGCTCGATTACCACTGACTCACTCACTGACTCACTGACTGATTGACATAATTGTTCTCCTAGAAGGAGCGATGGGGGGTGTTTGTGATGTAGGGGAAAAGTGTAGAGGAGGTTTTCGTGACCTCCATAAAAATCCGAAAAGTGTCATTTTTGGTTTCCTTGATGGAACTGGTGTACGGATCTCGGAAACTATAATCGATAGGGGGTAGGTGCAAAAACTAAAAATGACTAAAACCCTGGGATCCTTTTAAAAAGTTGAAAAAAAATTACCCTCCCGAACAAAAAAGAGGTTCTCCCATACAAATTTAAAACGACTGCAGCTCCGAAACCGTTATAGGTGGGTATGGGGGGTTCAAACAAATATTATAGAGGGTTTGTAGGAAAATTTGGGGTTTTAGTCAAAAATTGCAAATTGGTCCTTCGACCCGGATACCAAAATCCAAGTTTGTCTGATCTGGCTGAAATGTAGTATTTAGGGAGATTGGGGGTCCCTGATTCTAAATATAAAAAAATTTTTTGGATGACGTCATTTTTTTTTTTTTTACTGGATGGGGATTTTCGCTGGCGATACAACGCCACGGTTGCGAGGCCGCAGGCCGAGCTTCAAACCTGCGAGGCCGAAGGCCGAGCTTCCAGGGCGAGGCCGAAGGCCGAGCTTTCGGCCCGCGAGGCCGAAGGCCGAGCGTGGCCTCCGCGAGGCCGTAGGCCGAGCCATGTTAGTCACTTACGAGGCCGAAGGCCGAGTTCCGAATGTGGTGTTACGCATTTACATTCCTTAGGAGAGTCACTAACGAGGCCGAAGGCCGAGTCCCAAATGGGGAGTTTTTTTTTACTTCTCGAGCTGGTCTCCGAGGCAACGGCCCACGTTAACCACTGCACTTAGAGGTATGGTCCCTTAACAAAACTCGATTACAATCCTAGGGCGATTTTACATCGACTAAAATTTTTTTGAAAAAATCAACTTGCACATGGTAACCCTGCTCACACTTTGTACTGAACTAGAAGAAACTGTCACTTACTCGACTTGTATGAGAATTTTATATATTTTTATAAACTGCAACTAAAATTTTAAAAAATATACAAATGCACATCGATAACGCGGGCTGCTCGCAGCCCGCGCACCACCCAACACCTAGTTTATATATATAAAGCTCGATTACCACTGACTCACTGACTGACTCACTGACTGATTGACATAATTGTTCTCCTAGAAGGAGCGATGGGGGGTGTTTGTGTTGTAGGGAAAAAGTGGAGAGAAGGTTTCTGTGACCTCCAGAAAAATCCGAAAAGTGCCATTTTTGGTTTCCTTCGTGGAACTGGTGTAGGGATCTCGGAAACTATAATAGATAGGGGGTAGGTGCCAAAACTAAAAATGACTAAAACCTTGGGATCCTTTTAAAAAGTTGAAAAAAAATTACCCTCCCAAACAAAAAAGAGGTTCTCCCATACAAAATTAAAACGACTGCAGCTCCGAAACCGTTATAGGTGGGTATGGGGGGTTCAAACAAATATTATAGAGGGTTTGTAGGGGAATTTGGGGTTATTGTCAAAACATGCAAATTGGTCCTTCGACCCGGATACCAAAATTCAAGTTGCTCCGATCTGGCTGAAATTTAATATTTAGGGAGAATGGGGGTCCATGATTCAAAATATAAAAAAATTTTTTGGATGACGTCATTTGTTTTTTTTTTACTGGATGGGGATTTTCGCTGGCGATACAACGCCACGGCTGCGAGGCCGCAGGCCGAGCTTCAAACCTGCGAGGCCGAAGGCCGAGCTTCCAGGGCGAGGCCGAAGGCCGAGCTTCCAGGGCGAGGCCGAAGGCCGAGCTTTCGGCCCGCGAGGCCGAAGGCCGAGCGCGGCCTCCACGAGGCCGTAGGCCGAGCCATGTTAGTCACTTACGAGGCCGAAGGCCGAGTTCCGAATGGGGTGTTACGCATTTACATTCCTTAGGAGAGTCACTAACGAGGCCGAAGGCCGAGTCCCGAATGGGGAGTTTTGTTTTCACTTCTCGAGCTGGTCTCCGAGGCAACTGCCCACGTTAACCACTGCACTTAGAGGTATGGTCCCTTAACAAAACTCGATTACAATCTTGGGGCGATTTAACAGCGACTACAATTTTATCAAAAAAATCAACTTGCACATGGTAACACTGCCCACACTTTGTACTGAACTAGAAGAAACTGTCCCTTTCTCGACTTGTATGAGAATTTTTAAATATTTTTTTCAACTGCAACTAAAATTTTAAAAAATATACAAATGCACATCGATAACGCGGGCTGCTCGCAGCCCGCGCACCACCCAACACCTAGTTATAATATATAAAGCTGAAGACCCACTCATTGACTGACTGACATCATTGTTCTCCTAGAAGGAGTATTTTTGGGTTGAAATTATGGTGTGGACTGTATAAAAAGTGGTCACGTGACCCCCAGAAAAATCCGAAAAGTGGCATTTTTGGTTTCCTTCATGGAACAGGTGTAGGGATCTCAGAAACCATAACCGATGGGGGGTAGGTGTCAAAACTAAAAATGACTAAAACCCTGGGACCTTTTTGGAAAAATGAACAAAAATTACCCTCCCGAACAAAAAAGAGGTTCTCCCATACAAAATTAAAACGATCGCAACTCCGGAACCGTTATAGGTAGGTATGGGGGGTTCGAACAAATGTCATAGAGGGTTTGTAGGGAAATTTGGGGTTTTTGTCAAAAATTGCAAATTGGTCCTTCGAACCGGATACCAAAATTCAAGTTGCTCCGATCTGGCTGAAATTAAGTATTTCGGGAGATTTGGGGTCCCTGATTCGAAATATGAAAAAAGTTTTTTGATGACGTCATTTGTTTTTTTTTTACGGGATGCGGAATTTTGGTGGCGAAACCACATTCCCTTTGCGAGGCCGTAGGCCGAGCTGCAATCGAGCGAGGCCGCAGGCCGAGCTGTAGGCCTGCTAGGCCGAAGGCCGAGCTGGCCGTCATTGGGAACAGCTTAAAATCATTCCCTTTGTAACTTGCGAGGCCGCAGGCCGAGCCTTAAACACCGCGAGGCTGAAGGCCGAGCTTCAAACCTGCGAGGCCGGAGGCCGAGCTTTTGGCCCGCGAGGCCGAAGGCCGAGCGTGGCCTCCGCGAGGCCGCAGGCCGAGCCGTGTTAGTAACTTACGAGGCCGAAGGCCGAGTTCCGAATGGGGTGTACCTCATTAACGCATCCTATGGAAGTCGCTAACGAGGCCGAAGGCCGAGTCCCGGATGGGGAGTTTTTTCCACATCTCGAGCTGGTCTCCAATGCAACTGCCCACGTCATTTACTACAATTAGAAGTAAGGTCCCTTAACAAAAGTCGTTTAAATTCTTTGTGCGATTTTACCCCGACTAAAATTTTAATGAAAAATATAAACTTGCATATGGTAACTCTGTTCTCACTTTGTACTGAACTTGAAGAAGCTGTCTTTACCACCGCGAGGCCGAAGGCCGAGCTTCAAACCTGCGAGGCCGAAGGCCGAGCTTCAAATCTGCGAGGCCGAAGGCCGAGCTCGAATGAGGTGTAACGCATCAACACACCTTATAGGAGTCACTAACGAGGCCGAAGGCCGAGTTCCGGATAACGAGTATTTTCACATATCGAGCTGGTCTCCGAGGCAACTGCCCACGTTAACCACTGCACTTAGAGGTTGGGTCCCTTAACAAAAGTCGTTTACAATCTTGGTCCGGTTTTACCGCGACTTCAATTTAATTAAAAAAATCAACTTGCACATGGTAATTCTGCTCACACTTTCTACTGAAATAAATGTAACTGTGAGTTATTCGATTTGCATGAAAATTTTATATCATTTTAGCAACTGCAACGACATTTTCGTTAATAATACTAATGCACATCGATAACGCGGGCTGCTCGCAGCCCGCGCGCCACCCAAATACTAGTTGATATATTATATAAAGCTCGATTACCACTCACTCACTGACTCACTCACTCACTCATTGACATCATTGTTCTCCCAGAAGGAGCGATGGGGGGTGTTTGTGATGTAGGGGAAAAGTGTAGAGGAGGTTCCTATGACCACCAAAACAATCCGAAAAGTGTCATTTTTGGTTTCCTTGATGAAATTGGTGTATGGATCTCGGAAACCATAATCGATGGGGGGTAGGTGCCAAAACTAAAAATGACTAAAACCCTGGGACCTTTTTGGAAAGTTGAAAAAAAATTACCCTCCCGAACAAAAAAGAGGTTCTCCCATACAAATTTAAAACGACCGCAGCTCCGGAACCATTATAGGTGGGTATGGGGGGTTTGAACAAATATTATAGAGGGTTTGTAGGAGAATTTGGGTTTTTAGTCAAAAATTGCAAATTGGTCCTTCGACCCGGATACCAAAATCCAAGTTTGTCTGATCTGGCTGAAATTTGGTATTTAGGGAGATTGGGGGTCCCTGATTTTAAATATAAAAAAATTTTTTGGATGACGTCATTTTTTTTTTTTTTACTGTATGGGGATTTTCGCTGGCGATACAACGCCACGGCTGCGAGGCCGCAGGCCGAGCTTCAAACCTGCGAGGCCGAAGGCCGAGCTTCCAGGGCGAGGCCGAAGGCCGAGCTTTCGGCCCGCGAGGCCGAAGGCCGAGCGTGGCCTCCACGAGGCCGTAGGCCGAGCCATGTTAGTCACTTACGAGGCCGAAGGCCGAGTTCCGAATGGGGTGTTACGCATTTACATTCCTTAGGAGAGTCACTAACGAGGCCGAAGGCCGAGTCCCGAATGGGGAGTTTTTTTTTACTTCTCGAGCTGGTCTCCGAGGCAACTGCCCACGTTAACCACTGCACTTAGAGGTATGGTCCTTTAACAAAACTCGATTACAATCTTGGGGCGATTTTACAGCGACTTAAATTTCATTGAAAAAATCAACTTGCACATGGTAACCCTGCTCACACTTTGTACTGAATTTGAAGAAACTGTCACCTACTCTACTTGTATGCGAATTTTATATAATTTTTCAACTGCAACTAAAACTTTAATTAAAAATACAAATGCACATCGATAACGCGGGCTGCTCGCAGCCCGCGCACCACCCAAATACTAGTTATTATATATATATAAAGCTCGATTACCACTGACTCACTGACTGACTCACTGACTGATTGACATAATTGTTCTCCTAGAAGGAGCGATGGGGGGTGTTTGTGATGTAGGGAAAAAGTGGAGAGAAGGTTTCTGTGACCTCCAGAAAAATCCGAAAAGTGCCATTTTTGGTTTCCTTCGTGGAACTGGTGTAGGGATCTCGGAAACTATAATAGATAGGGGGTAGGTGCCAAAACTAAAAATGACTAAAACCCTGGGATCCTTTTTAAAAAAGTTGAAAAAAAATTACCCTCCCGAACAAAAAAGAGGTTCTCCCATACAAAATTAAAACGATCGCAACTCCGGAACCGATTTAGGTAGGTATGGGGAGTTTGAACAAATGTTATAGAGGGTTTGTAGGGAAATTCGGGGATTTTGTCCAAAACTTGAAATTGGTCCTTCGAACCGGATACCAAAATCCAAGTTTGTCTGATCTGGCTAAAATTTGGTATTTAGGGAGATTGGGGGTCCCTGATTCTAAATATAAAAAAATTTTTTGGATGACGTCATTTGTTTTTTTTTTTACTGGATGGGGATTTTCGCTGGTGATACAACGCCACGGCTGCGAGGCCGCAGGCCGAGCTTCAAACCTGCGAGGCCGAAGGCCGAGCTTTCGGCCCGCGAGGCCGAAGGCCGAGCGTGGCCTCCGCGAGGCCGTAGGCCGAGCCGTGTTAGTCACTTACGAGGCCGAAGGCCGAGTTCCGAATGGGGTGTAACGAATTAACGTCCCTCAGGTGAGTCGCTAACGAGGCCGAAGGCCGAGTCCCAAATGGGGGGTTTTTTCCACATCTCGAGCTGGTCTCCGAGGCAACGGCCCATGTCAACCACTGCACTTAGAGGTATGGTTCCTTAACAAAAGTCGTTTACAATCTTGGTGCGATCTTACAGCGACTAAAATTTTATCAAAAAAATCAACTTGCACATGGTAACCCTGCCGACACTTTGTACTGAACTAGAAGAAACTGTCACTTACTCGACTTGTATGAGAATTTTATATATTTTTATAAACTGCAACTAAGAATCTTGATAAATATTACTAATGCACATCGATAACGCGGGCTGCTCGCAGCCCGCGCACCACCCAACACCTAGTTATATTATATAAAGTTCGATTACCACTCACTCACTCACTGACTCATTGACATCATTGTTCTCCTAGAAGGAGCGATGGGGGGTGTTTGTGATGTAGGGGAAAAATGTAGAGGAGGTTCCTATGACCACCAGAAAAATCCGAAAAGTGTCATTTTTGGTTTCCTTGATGAAACTGGTGTACGGATCTCGGAAACCATAATCGATGGGGGGTAGGTGTCAAAACTAAAAATGACTAAAACCCTGGGACCTTTTTGGAAAGTTGAAAAAAAATTACCCTCCCGAACAAAAAAGAGGTTCTCCCATACAAATTTAAAACGACCGCAGCTCCCGAACCGTTATAGGTGGGTATGGGGGGTTTGAAAAAATGTTATAGAGGGTTTGTAGGAGAATTTGGGGTTTTAGTCGAAAATTGAAAATTGGTCCTTCGACCCGGATACCAAAATCCAAGTTGCTCCGATTTGGCTGAAATTTGGTATTTTGGGAGATTGGGGGTCCCTGATTCCAAATATGAAAAAAATTTTTGGATGACGTCATTTGTTTTTTTTTTACTGGATGGGGATTTTCGCTGGCGATACAACGCCACGGCTGCGAGGCCGCAGGCCGAGCTTCAAACCTGCGAGGCCGAAGGCCGAGCTTCGAGGGTGAGGCCGAAGGCCAAGCTTTCGGCCCGCGAGGCCGAAGGCCGAGCGTGGCCTCCGCGAGGCCGCAGGCCGAGCCGTGTTAGTCACTTACGAGGCCGAAGGCCGAGTTCCGAATGGGGTGTTACGCATTTACATTCCTTAGGAGAGTCACTAACGAGGCCGAAGGCCGAGTCCCGAATGGGGAGTTTTTTTTCCACATCTCGAGTTGGTCTTTGATGCAACCGCTCACGGGAACTAAAAGTATCTGTCAGTTGTTCGACTTGCATGAGAATTTTTAAATCTTTTTATATACTGGATGGGGATTTTCGCTGCCGATACAGCGCCACGGTTGCGAGGCCGCAGGCCGAGCTTCAAACCTGCGAGGTCGAAGGCCGAGCTTTCGGCCCGCGAGGCCGAAGGCCGAGCGTGGCCTCCGCGAGGCCGTAGGCCGAGCCGTGTTAGTCACTTACGAGGCCGAAGGCCGAGTTCCGAATGGGGTGTTACGCATTTACATTCCTTAGGAGAGTCACTAACGAGGCCGAAGGCCGAGTCCCGAATGGGGAGCTTATTCCACATCTCGAGCTGGTCTCCGAGGCAACTGCCCACGTTAACCACTGCACTTAGAGGTATGGTCCTTTGACAAAAGTCGTTAACAATCTTGGTGCGATTTCACAGGGACTAAAATTTTATCAAAAAAATCAACTTGCACATGGTAACCCTGCTCACACTTTGTAGTGAACTAGAAGAAACTGTCCCATTATCGACTTGTATGAGAATTTTTATATATTTTTTTCAACTACAACTAAAAGTTTTAAAAATATACAAATGCACATCGATAACGCGGGCTGCTCGCAGCCCGCGCACCACCCAAATACTAGTTATAATATATAAAGTTCGATTACCACTCACTCACTGACTGACTGACTGACTCATTGACATCATTGTTCTCCTAGAAGGAGCGATGGGAGGTGTTTGTGATGTAGGGGAAAAGTGTAGAGGATGTTCCTATGACCACCAGAAAAATCCGAAAAGTGTCATTTTTTGTTTCCATGATGGAACTGGTGTAAGGATCTCGGAAACCATAATCGATGGGGGGTAGGTGTCAAAACTAAAAATGACTAAAACCCTGGGACCTTTTTGGAAAGTTGAAAAAAAATTACCCTCCCGAACAAAAAAGAGGTTCTCCCATACAAATTTAAAACGACCGCAGCTCCCGAACCGTTATAGGTGGGTATGGGGGGTTTGAACAAATGTTATAGAGGATTTGTAGGGAAATTTGAGGTTTCTGTCGAAAATTGAAAATTGGTCCTTCGACCCGGATACCAAAATCTAAGTTGCTCCGATCTGGCTGAAATTTGGTATTTAGGGAGATTGGGGGTCCCTGATTCCAAATATGAAAAAAATTTTTGGATGACGTCATTTGTTTTTTTTTTACTGGATGGGGATTTTTGATGGCGAAACCACTTCTTATTTGCGAGGCCGCAGGCCGAGCTTCAAACCTGCGAGGCCGAAGGCCGAGCTTCGAGGGCGAGGCCGAAGGCCGAGCTTTCGGCCCGCGAGGCCGAAGGCCGAGCTTGGCCTCCGCGAGGCCGCAGGCCGAGCCGTGTTAGTCACTTACGAATGGGGTGTTACGCGTTTACATTCCTTAGGAGAGTCACTAACGAGGCCGAAGGCCGAGTCCCGAATGGGGAGTTTATTCCACATCTCGAGCTGGTCTCCGAGGCAACTGCCCACGTTAACCACTGCACTTAGAGGTATGGTCCCTTAACAATAGTCGTTTACAATCTTGGTGCGATTTTACAGCGACTAAAATTTTTAAAAAAAATCAACTTGCACATGGTAACCCTGCCACACTTTGTACTGATTTAGAAGAAACTGTCATTGATTCGACTTCTATGAGAATTATATATATATTTTTTTTAACTGCAATGACATTTTTGTTAATAATACTAATGCACATCGATAACGCGGGCTGCTCGCAGCCCGCGCGCCGCCCAAATACTAGTTATATTATATAAAGCTCGATTACCACTGACTCACTGACTGACTGACTCACTCATTGACATCATTGTTCTCCCAGAAGGAGCGATGGGGGGTGTTTGTGATGTAGGGGAAAAGTGTAGAGGAGGTTCCCATGACCACCAGAAAAATCAGAAAAGTGTCATTTTTGGTTTCCTTGATGGAACTGGTGTACGGGTCTCGGAAACCATAATCGATGGGTGGTAGGTGCCAAAACTAAAAATGACTAAAACCTTGGAAACTTTTTGGAAATATGAAAAAAAATTACCCTCCTAAACAAAAAAGAGGTTCTCCCATACAAATTTAAAACGACCGCAACTCCGGAACCGTTATAGGTGGGTATGGGGGGTTCAAACAAATATTATAGAGGGTTTGTAGGGGAATTTGAGGTTTCTGTCAAAAATTGAAAATTGGTCCTTCGACCCGGATACCAAAATCTAAGTTGCTCTGATCTGGCTGAAATTTAGTATTTAGGGAGATTGGGGGTCCCTGATTCTGAATATGAAAAAATTTTTTGGATGACGTCATTTGTTTTTTTTTTTACTGGATGGGGATTTTTGATGGCGAAACCACTTCTTATTTGCGAGGCCGCAGGCCGAGCTTCAAACCTGCGAGGCCGAAGGCCGAGCTTCCAGGGCGAGGCCGAAGGCCGACCTTTCGGCCCGCGAGGCCGAAGGCCGAGCGTGGCCTCCGCGAGGCCGTAGGCCGAGCCGCGTTAGTCACTTACGAGGCCGAAGGCCGAGTTCCGAATGGGGTGTTACGCATATACATTTCTTAGGAGAGTCACTAACGCGGCCGAAGGCCGAGTCCCGAATGGGGAGTTTTTTTCCACATCTCGAGCTGGTCTTTGATGGATCCGCTCACGGGAACTAAAAGTATCTGTCAGTTGTTCGACTTGCATGAGAATTTTTAAATCTTTTTATATACTGGATGGGGATTTTCGCTGCCGATACAACGCCACGGTTGCGAGGCCGCAGGCCGAGCTTCAAACCTGCGAGGCCGAAGGCCGAGCTTTCGGCACGCGAGGCCGAAGGCCGAGCGTGGCCTCCGCGAGGCCGTAGGCCGAGCCGTGTTAGTCACTTACGAATAGGGTGTTACGCGTTTACATTCCTTAGGAGAGTCACTAACGAGGCCGAAGGCCGAGTCCCGAATGGGGAGTTTTTTTTCCACATCTCGAGCTGGTCTCCGAGGCAACTGCCCACGTTAACCACTGCACTTAGAGGTATGGTCCCTTAACAAAAGTCGTTTACAATCTTGGTGCGATTTTACAGCGACTAAAATTTTATCAAAAAAAACAACTTGCACATGGTAACCCTGCCCACACTTTGTAATGAACTAGAAGAAACTGTCCCTTTCTCGACTTGTATAAGAATTTTTATATATTTTTTCAACTGCAATTACAATCTTGAAATAAATACAAATGCACATCGATAACGCAGGCTGCTCGCAGCCCGCGCACCACCCGAAATATTAGTTATTATATTATATAAAGTTCGATTACCACTGACTCACTCACTCATTGACATCATTGTTCTCCTAGAAGGAGCGATGGGGGGTGTTTGTAATGTAGGGAAAAAGTGTAGAGGATGTTCCTATGACCACCAGAAAAATCCGAAAAGTGTCATTTTTGGTTTCCTTGATGGAACTGGTGTTCGGATCTCGGAAACCATAATCGATGGGGGGTAGGTGTCAAAACTAAAAATGACTAAAACCCTGGGACCTTTTTGGAAAGTTGAAAAAAAATTACCCTCCCGAACAAAAAAGAGGTTCTCCCATACAAATTTAAAACGACCGCTGCTCCCGAACCGTTATAGGTGGGTATGGGGGGTTTGAACAAATGTTATAGAGGGTTTGTAGGAGAATTTGGGGTTTTAGTCGAAAATTGAAAATTGGTCCTTCGACCCGGATACCAAAATCCAAGTTGCTCCGATCTGGCTCAAATTTGGTATTTAGCGAGATTGGGGGTCCCTGATTCCAAATATAAAAAATTTTTTGGATGACGTCATTTGTTTTTTTTTTACTGGATGGGGATTTTTGATGGCGAAACCGCTTCTTATTTGCGAGGCCGCAGGCCGAGCTTCAAACCTGCGAGGCCGAAGGCCGAGCTTCCAGGGCGAGGCCGAAGGCCGAGCTTTCGGCCCGCGAGGCCGAAGGCCGAGCGTGGCCTCCGCGAGGCCGTAGGCCGAGCCGTGTTAGTCACTTACGAGGCCGAAGGCCGAGTTCCGAATGGGGTGTTACGCATTTACATTCCTTAGGAGAGTCACTAACGAGGCCGAAGGCCGAGTTCTGAATGGGGAGTTTTTACCACATCTCGAGCTGGTCTTTGATGCAACCGCTCACGGGAACTAAAAGTATCTGTCAGTTGTTCGACTTGTATGAGAATTTTTTAATCTTTTTATTTACTGGATGGGGATTTTCGCTGGCGATACAACGCCACGGTTGCGAGGCCGCAGGCCGAGCTTCAAACCTGCGAGGCCGAAGGCCGAGCTTTCGGCCCGCGAGGCCGAAGGCCGAGCGTGGCCTCCGCGAGGCCGTAGGCCGAGCTGTGTTAGTCACTTACGAAAGGGGTGTTACGCGTTTACATTCCTTAGGAGAGTCACTAACGAGGCCGAAGGCCGAGTCTCGAATGGGGAGCTTTTTAAACATCTCGAGCTGGTCTCCGAGGCAACTGCCCACGTTAACCACTGCACTTAGAGGTATGGTCCCTTAACAAAAGTCGTTTACAATCTTGGTGCGATTTTACAGCGACTAAATTTTTATCAAAAAAAACAACTTGCACATGGTAACCCTGCTCACACTTTGTACTGAACTAGAAGAAACTGTCACCTACTCGACTTGTATGAGAATTTTAAATATTTTTTAACTGCAACTACAAATCTTGATAAATATTACTAATGCACATCGATAACGCGGGCTGCTCGCAGCCCGCGCACCACCCGAAATACTAGTTATTATATATATAAAGCTCGATTACCACTGACTGACTCACTCACTCACTGACTGATTGACATAATTGTTCTCCTAGAAGGAGCGATGGGGGGTGTTTGTGATGTAGGGAAAAAGTGGAGAGGAGGTTTCTGTGACCTCCAGAAAAATCCGAAAAGTGCCATTTTTGGTTTCCTTCGTGGAACTGGTGTAGGGATCTCGGAAACTATAACAGATGGGGGGTAGGTGCCAAAACTAAAAATGACTAAAACCTTGGGATCCTTTTAAAAAGTTGAAAAAAAATTACCCTCCCGAACAAAAAAGAGGTTCTCCCATACAAATTTAAAACGACCGCAGCTCCGGAACCGTTATAGGTGGGTATGGGGGGTTCAAACAAATATTATAGAGGGTTTGTAGGAGAATTTGGGTTTTTAGTCAAAAATTGCAAATTGGTCCTTTGACCCGGATACCAAAATCCAAGTTTGTCTGATCTGGCTGAAATTTGGTATTTAGGGAGATTGGGGGTCCCTGATTTTAAATATAAAAAAATTTTTTGGATGACGTCATTTTTTTTTTTTTTACTGGATGGGGATTTTCGCTGGCGATACAACGCCACGGCTGCGAGGCCGCAGGCCGAGCTTCAAACCTGCGAGGCCGAAGGCCGAGCTTTCGGCCCGCGAGGCCGAAGGCCGAGCGTGGCCTCCACGAGGCCGTAGGCCGAGCCATGTTAGTCACTTACGAGGCCGAAGGCCGAGTTCCGAATGGGGTGTTACGCATTTACATTCCTTAGGAGAGTCACTAACGAGGCCGAAGGCCGAGTCCCGAATGGGGAGTTTTTTTTTACTTCTCGAGCTGGTCTCCGAGGCAACTGCCCACGTTAACCACTGCACTTAGAGGTATGGTCCTTTAACAAAACTCGATTACAATCTTGGGGCGATTTTACAGCGACTAAAATTTTATCAAAAAAATCAACTTGCACATGGTAACACTGCCCACACTTTGTACTGAACTAGAAGAAACTGTCACTTACTCGACTTGTATGACAGTTTTATATAATTTATAAACTGCAACTAAAACTTCAATTAAAAATACAAATGCACATCGATAACGCGGGCTGCTCGCAGCCCGCGCACCACCCAACACCTAGTTTATATATATAAAGCTCGATTACCACTGACTCACTCACTGACTCACTGACTGATTGACATAATTGTTCTCCTAGAAGGAGCGATGGGGGGTGTTTGTGATTTAGGGAAAAAGTGGAGAAGAGAATTCTATGACCTCCAGAAAAATCCGAAAAGTGCCATTTTTGGTTTCCTTCGTGGAACTGGTGTAGGGATCTCAGAAACTATAATAGATGGGGGGTAGGTGCCAAAACTAAAAATGACTAAAACCCTGGAATCCTTTTAAAAAGTTGAAAAAAAATTACCCTCCCGAACAAAAAAGAGGTTCTCCCATACAAATTTATAACGACCGCAGCTCCGGAACCGTTATAGGTGGGTATGGGGGGTTCGAACAAATATTATAGAGGGTTTTTTAAGAGAATTTGGGTTTTTAGTCAAAAATTGCAAATTGGTCCTTCGACCCGGATACCAAAATCCAAGTTTGTCTGATCTGGCTGAAATTTGGTATTTAGGGAGATTGGGGGTCCCTGATTTTAAATATAAAAAAATTTTTTGGATGACGTCATGTTTTTTTTTTTTACTGGATGGGGATTTTCGCTGGCGATACAACGCCACGGCTGCGAGGCCGCAGGCCGAGCTTCAAACCTGCGAGGCCGAAGGCCGAGCTTCCAGGGCGAGGCCGAAGGCCGAGCTTTCGGCCCGCGAGGCCGAAGGCCGAGCGTGGCCTCCACGAGGCCGTAGGCCGAGCCATGTTAGTCACTTACGAGGCCGAAGGCCGAGTTCCGAATGGGGTGTTACGCATTTACATTCCTTAGGAGAGTCACTAACGAGGCCGAAGGCCGAGTCCCGAATGGGGAGTTTTTTTTTACTTCTCGAGCTGGTCTCCGAGGCAACTGCCCACGTTAACCACTGCACTTAGAGGTATGGTCCCTTAACAAAACTCGATTACAATCTTGGGGCGATTTTACAGCGACTAAAATTTTGTCAAAAAAATCAACTTGCACATGGTAACACTGCCCACACTTTGTACTGAACTAGAAGAAACTGTCACTTACTCGACTATTTGATGACACTATATTGTATGACAGTTTTATATAATTTATAAACTGCAACTAAAACTTCAATTAAAAATACAAATGCACATCGATAACGCGGGCTGCTCGCAGCCCGCGCACCACCCAACACCTAGTATTATATAAAGTTCGATTACCACTCACTGACCGACTGATTGACATCATTGTTCTCCCAGAAGGAGCGATGGGGGGTATTTGTGGTGTAGGGAAAAAGTGTCAAAGAGGTTTCCGTGACCTCCAGAAAAATCCGAAAAGTGTCATTTTTGGTTTTCATCATGGAACTGGTGTAGGGATCTCGGAAACTATAATCGATGGGGGGTTGGTGTCAAAACTAAAAATGACTAAAACCCTGGGATCCTTTTGGAAAAATGAAAAAAAATTACCCTCCCAAACAAAAAAGAGGTTCTCCTATACAAATTTAAAACGACCGCAACTCCGAAACCGTAATAGGTATGTATGGGGGGTTCAAACAAATATTATAGAGGGTTTGTAGGGAAATTTGAAGTTTCTGTCAAAAATTGAAAATTGGTCCTTCGAACCGGATACCAAAATCCAAGTTGCTCCGATCTGGCTGAAATTTGGTATTTAGGGAGAATGGGGGTCCCTGATTCCAAATATAAAAAAAATTTTTGGATGACGTCATTTGTTTTTTTTTTACTGGATGGGGATTTTCGCTGGCGATACAACGCCACGGCTGCGAGGCCGCAGGCCGAGCTTCAAATCTGCGAGGCCGAAGGCCGAGCTTCGAGGGCGAGGCCGAAGGCCGAGCTTTCGGCCCGCGAGGCCGAAGGCCGAGTTCTAAATGGGGTGTTACGCATTAACATTCCTTAGGAGAGTCACTAACGAGGCCGAAGGCCGAGTTCCGAATGGGAAGTTTTTTTTCTATATCTCGAGCTGGTCTTTGATGCAACCGCTCACGGGAACTAAAAGTATCTGTCAGTTGTTCGACTTGCATGAGAATTTTTAAATCTTTTTATTTACTGGATGGGGATTTGCGCTGGCGATAAAACGCCACGGTTGCGAGGCCGCAGGCCGAGCTTCAAACCTGCGAGGCCGAAGGCCGAGCTTTCGGCCCGCGAGGCCGAAGGCCGAGCGTGGCCTCCGCGAGGCCGTGGGCCGAGCCGTGTTAGTCACTTACGAGGCCGAAGGCCGAGTTCCGAATGGGGTGTAACGAATTAACGTCCCTCAGGTGAGTCGCTAACGAGGCCGAAGGCCGAGTCCCGAATGGGGGGTTTTTTCCACATCTCGAGCCTCCTGGTCTCCGAGACAACGGCCCACGTCAACCACTGCACTTAGAGGTATGGTTCCTTAACAAAAGTCGTTAACAATCTTGGTGCGATCTTACAGCGACTAAAATTTTATCAAAAAAATCAACTTGCACATGGTAACCCTGCCGACACCTTGTACTGAACTAGAAGAAACTGTCACTTACTCGACTTGAATGAGAATTTTATATATTTTTATAAACTGCAACTACAAATCTTGATAAATATTACTAATGCACATCGATAACGCGGGCTGCTTGCAGCCCGCGCACTACCCAACACCTAGTTATTATATTATTATAATATATAAAGCTGCTCTACCACTGATTGACTGACTCACTGACATCATTGTTCTCCCAGAAGGAGTGTTTTTGGGTTAAAATTATATAGTGGACTGTATAGGGAGTGCCCACGTGACCTAGGGAAAAATCCGAAAAGTGTCATTTTTGGTTTCCTTGATGGAACTGGTGTAGGGATCTCGAAAACCATAATCGATGGGGGGTAGGTGTCAAAACTAAAAATGACTAAAACCCTGGGACCTTTTTGGAAAATTGAAAAAAAATTACCCTCCCAAACAAAAAAGGGGTTCTCCCATACAAATTTAAAACGATCGCAACTCCTAAACCGTTATAGATAGGTATGAAGGGTTTGAACAAATGTCATAGAGGGTTTGTAAAGAAATTTGGGGATTTTGTCAAAAATTGCAAATTGGTCCTTCGAACCGGATACCAAAATTCAAGTTGCTCCGATCTGGCTGAAATTAGGTATTTAGGGAGATTTGGGGTCCCTGATTCGAAATATGAAAAAAGTTTTTTGATGACGTCATTTGTTTTTTTTTTACGGGATGCGGAATTTTGGGGGCGAAACCACATTCCCTTTGCGAGGCCGTAGGCCGAGCTGCAATCGAGCGAGGCCGCAGGCCGAGCTGTGGAGGCGAGGCCGAAGGCCGAGCTCCACCCTAGCGAGGCCGGAGGCCGAGCTGTAGGCCTGCGAGGCCGAAGGCCGAGCTGGCCGTCATTGGGAACAGCATAAAAACATTCCCTTTGTAACTTGCGAGGCCGCAGGCCGAGCCTTAAACACCGCGAGGCCGAAGGCCGAGCTTCAAACCTGCGAGGCCGGAGGCCGAGCTTTCGGCCCGCGAGGCCGAAGGCCGAGCGTGGCCTCCGCGAGGCCGTAGGCCGAGCCGTTTTAGTAACTTACGAGGCCGAAGGCCGAGTTCCGAATGGGGTGTACCTCATTAACGCATCCTATGGAAGTCGCTAACGAGGCCGAAGGCCGAGTCCCGGATGGGGAGTTTTTTCCACATCTCGAGCTGGTCTTTGATGCAACCGCTCACGGGAACTAAAAGTATCTGTCAGTTGTCCGACTTGCATGAGAATTTTTAATCTTTTTATTTACTGGATGGGGATTTTCGCTGGCGATACCACGCCACGGTTGCGAGGCCGCAGGCCGAGCTTCAAACCTGCGAGGCCGAAGGCCGAGCTTTCGGCCCGCGAGGCCGAAGGCCGAGCGTGGCCTCCGCGAGGCCGTAGGCCGAGCCGTGTTAGTCACTTACGAATGGGGTGTTACGCGTTTACATTCCTTAGTCGAGTCACTAACGAGGCCGAAGGCCGAGTCCCGAATGGGGAGTTTATTCCACATCTCGAGCTGGTCTCCGAGGCAACTGCCCACGTTAACCACTGCACTTAGAGGTATGGTCCCTTTACAATAGTCGTTTATAATCTTGGTGCGATTTTACAGCGACTAAAATTTTATCAAAAAAATCAACTTGCACATGGTAACCCTGCCACACTTTGTACTGGTTTAGAAGAAACTGTCATTGATTCGACTTGTATGAGAATTATATATATATTTTTTTAACTGCAATGACATTTTTGTTAATAATACTAATGCACATCGATAACGCGGGCTGCTCGCAGCCCGCGCGCCACCCAAATACTAGTTATAATATATAAAGCTGAAGACCCACTGATTGACTGACTGACATATTTGTTCTCCTAGAAGGAGTATTTTTGGGTTTAAATTATGATGTGGACTGTATAGAGAGTGGTCACGTGACCCCCAGAAAAATCCGAAAAGTGCCATTTTTGGTTTCCATCATGAACTGGTGTACGGATCTCGAAAACCATAAGCGATGGGGGGTAGGTGTCAAAACTAAAAATGATTAAAACCCTAGTACCCTTTTGGAAAGTTAAAAAAAATTACCCTACCTATTAAAAAAGAGGTTCTCCCATACAAAATTAAAACGATCGCAACTCCGGAACCGTTATAGGTGGGTATGGGGGGTTCAAACAAATGTCATAGAGGGTTTGTAGGGAAATTTGAGGTTTTTGTCAAAAATTGCAAATTGGTCCTTCGAACCGGATACCAAAATTCAAGTTGCTCCGATCTGGCTGAAATTAAGTATTTAGGGAGATTTGAAGTCCCTGATTCGAAATATGAAAGAAGTTTTTTGATGACGTCATTAGTTTTTTTTTTACTGGATGCGGATTTTTGGTGGCGAAACCTCATTCTCTTTGCGAGGCCATAGGCCGAGCTGCAATCGAGCGAGGCCGGAGGCCGAGCTGTAGGCCTGCGAGGCCGAAGGCCGATCTGGCCGTCATTGGGAACAGCTTAAAATCATTCCCTTTGTAACTTGCGAGGCCGCAGGCCGAGCCTTAAACACCGCGAGGCCGAAGGCCGAGCTTCAAACCATCGAGGCCGGAGGCCGAGCTTTCGGCCCGCGAGGCCGAAGGCCGAGCGTGGCCTCCGCGAGGCCGTAGGTCGAGCCATGTTAGTAACTTACGAGGCCGAAGGCCGAGTTCCGAATGGGGTGTACCTCATTAACGAATCCTATGGAAGTCGCTAACGAGGCCGAAGGCCGAGTCCCGGATGGGGAGTTTTTTCCACATCTCGAGCTGGTCTTTGATGCAACCGCTCACGGGAACTAAAAGTATCTGTCAGTTATTCTACTTGCATGAGAATTTTTAAATTTACTGGATGGGGATTTTCGCTGGCGAGGCCGAAGGCCGAGCGTGGCCTCCGCGAGGCCGTAGGCCGAGCCGTGTTAGTCACTTACGAATGGGGTTTTACGCGTTTACATTCCTTAGTCGAGTCACTAACGAGGCCGAAGGCCGAGTCCCGAATGGGGAGTTTATTCCACATCTCGAGCTGGTCTCCGAGGCAACTGCCCACGTTAACAACTGCACTTAGAGGTATGGTCCCTTAACAACAGTCGTTTACAATCTTGGTGCGATTTTACAGCGACTAAAATTTTATCAAAAAAATCAACTTGCACATGGTAACCCTGCTCACACTTTGTACTGAACTAGATGAAACTGTCACTTACTCGACTTGTATGAGAATTTTATATTTATTTTTTTAACTGCAATTAACAGTTTGATAAAAATTACTTATGCACATCGATAACGCGGGCTGCTCGCAGCCCGCGCACTACCCGAAATACTAGTTATTATTTTATATTATATAAAGCTCGATTACCACTGACTCACTGACTGACTCACTCATTGACATCATTGTTCTCCCAGAAGGAGCGATGGGGGGTGTTTGTAATGTAGGGGAAAAGTGTAGAGGATGTTCTTGTGACCACCAGAAAAATCCGAAAAGTGTCATTTTTGATTTCCTTGATGGAACTGGTGTACGGATCTCGGAAACCATAATCAATGGGGGGTAGGTGTTAAAACTAAAAATGACTAAAACCCTGGGACCTTTTTGAAAATCTGAAAAAAAATTACCCTCCCGAACAAAAAAGAGGTTCTCCCATACAAATTTAAAACGACCGCAGCTCCCGAACCGTTATAGGTGGGTATGGGGGGTTTGAACAAATGTTATAGAGGGTTTGTAGGAGAATTTGGGGTTTTAGTCGAAAATTGAAAATTGGTCCTTCGACCCGGATACCAAAATCCAAGTTGCTCCGATCTGGCTGAAATTTAGTATTTAGGGAGATTGGGGGTCCCTGATTCCAAATATGAAAAAATTTTTTGGATGACCTCATTTGTTTTTTTTTTACTGGATGGGGATTTTTGATGGCGTATTGTAGTAAGAAATTTTCCCTTCCTTATCGATTGGCACAACTGCACAACACTAGTATTTAGGCTCTGTAATTATTTTTACTCTATGGTGGCATCTCTCAATAAAATCACATTCAATAGTTACAAGTGCTCTTTATTTCTATATTTCACATTAAATTCAACAGGTTATGGGCCCAGACCCACGCTATTTCATTAAATTAAAGATTTTAAGTAAAATTCAGTCAAAAGTAAAAGTAAAATCAGTGAAGTGAAATATAACCTAAAAAAAAAAAAAAAAACGTGGCCGACGCGCGACGTGGGATTTAAATTGCTTTTAGTTAGATTTAAAAGCATCTTCATCAGCAAAATGTCTTCAAATAGTGCAATGACACTAGTAGAAAAGCTGACCGGAAGAGACAATTATCCCACCTGGAAATTTACGGTCAAAACATATCTTGAGCACGAAGAGTTATGGCAATGTGTCGAACCGGCAACGGGTGAAGTAGTTGATATAAAAAAGGATATAAAAGCTAAGTCAAAAATAATCCTATTAGTAGATCCTATCAACTATATACACATACAAGAAGCCACAACAGCAAAAGAAGTGTGGGATAATTTAGCCAAGGCATTCGATGACAAAGGACTAACCCGCAGAGTAGGACTTTTGAGAGATCTGATTACTACCACGTTAGACGGGTGCCAGAATATTGAAGATTATGTGAATAAAATAATGACTACCGCTCATAAATTGAGAAATATTGGTTTTATAGTAAATGATGAATGGCTGGGAACGCTACTCTTGGCTGGCCTTCCAGATGTATATCAACCAATGATTATGGCGTTGGAGAACTCAGGTTTGGTGATAACGGCTGACTCCGTTAAGACAAAACTTCTACAAGATGTCAGAAAGTCAGATACTGCTGCGCTGTATGTTAAAGGAAAAGTTAACTCGCAGAATGCCAAACAAGGTTCAGAGAAGTCAAACAAACCTAATAAAGGTCCGAGGTGTTTTACATGTAATCAATATGGGCACATAAGTAAGAAATGTAAAAGTAAGAAGAAAGAAAAGACAAATGAAAGTTCAGGCTATGTAGCTGTATTTTCAGCATCATTAAGCAATGACGATGGCTGGTTTATTGACTCAGGGGCTTCAATGCACCTTACAATGCACCGTGAATGGCTTTTTGATGAAATACCGCCTCCGGTCAACACTATCAAAGTGGCAGATAATAAGAAACTTACTGTTAAAGCATGTGGAAAAGTGAATCTACAAGTGATTAATGATGGCAAGCCTGAAACAATATGTGTTCAAAATGTTCTTTATGTAACAGAGTTAGCCACCAACCTTCTTTCTGTTAGTCAAATCATACAAAATGGCTGTCAAGTGAAATTTGACAAAGATGGTTGCAAAATATTTAACAAAAATAATGTACAAGTGGCTAATGCAAATTTAACTAATAATATGTACCGGCTAAATACACAAAGTATTCCAGCATACATATCTGCAAGCGAAGAAAACGATGCATACCTATGGCATCAAAGAATGGCACATCTGAACTTTGAAAATTTAAACAGACTGTTGGAGTGTACAGGAGTAAAAATTAGAAGCAAGGACAAAGTTATATGTATTTCATGTCATGAGGGAAAGCAGTCAAGAAATTCATTTCCTTCAGATGGATCCAGAGCTAAAGGTTTATTGGAGCTCATACACTCTGATGTCTGCGGTCCTATGGAAGTCCAGTCGCTGGGAGGTGCACGCTATTTTGTCACCTTCATCGATGACTATTCCAGGAAAGTATTTACTTATTTAATTAAGAATAAGTCAGATGTTTTTGATAAATTCAAAGAGTTTAAAGCCATGGTAGAAAACCAACTTAATTTATCAATAAAGATATTACGCACAGACAATGGTAGAGAGTATCTTAGCAATGAATTTAAATCTTTCATAACAAAGTGTGGAATAATTCATCAAACATCTGCACCGTATACACCTCAACAAAACGGCTTAGCAGAAAGGATGAACCGAACATTATTAGAACGAGCCCGGTGTATGTTATTAAGTGCTACACTACAGAAGCAGTATTGGGCAGAAGCAACTTCGACAGCAGCCTACATCACCAACCGCTGTCCTACCAGAGCATTGGGATTTCTAACTCCTGAAGAAATCTGGACTGGTAAGAAGCCTGATATCAGTCATTTAAAAATATTTGGATGTGAAGCAATGGTCCATACACCTAAAGAAAAGCTCAAGAAATGGGATGCAAAAGCAACTAAAATGGTATTCATAGGTTACAGTGAACAGACCAAAGGTTATAGACTTTTTGATCCTAAAACAAAGAGAGTTCTAATTAGCAGAGATGTTGTAATCCTAGAAAATTCGGTTATGAGAAATTATATTAAATTACCATTGTCAGAATCCACATTAGAAGGTCCTGTACACGATAATGAAAGTTCTAATAATGAATCAACTTTAGAGCCATGTGATCAAACTATAACTAGTGATGAATCTTTGCACTGCGATGAGGGATCTTTGTATGAACCAGAGGAATCAATGGACTCTAATTATATTCATTCAAATATGACAACAAGATCAAAAAGTAAGTTGAATAAAGTAGATAACACTGACAATACTTTCCTATGTACAGATGACAGTTCAAACCAGCAAGACAACCCTCAGACATATAGTGAAGCAGTATCTATACATAATGTGAATGCAGTAAAATGGAAGGAGTCTATCAAAAGTGAGTTGCTGGCTCATGAGAAAAATAAGACCTGGCAGTTAGTGGAGAAACCACAAGAAGTGCGGGTAATTGACTCTAAATGGGTTTTCAAAATAAAAGAAATGCCATCAGGCCCGTTATATAAATCCAGGTTATGTGCCAAAGGTTTCTCACAGAAAGAAGGCATAGATTTTAATGAAACCTTTTCACCTACAGTAAGGTATGATTCCATCAGAGTTTTACTTTCAGAGGCTGCTCAGCATAATTTAGAAATGATTCAATTTGATATAAAAACCGCATTTTTATATGGTGATATAAATGAGGACATATACATGACACCACCTGAAGGTTTGAAAGCATCATCCCATATGGTATGTAAACTCAATCGATCACTTTATGGCCTTAAACAGGCACCAAGATGTTGGAATCAAAAATTTGATTCTTTACTAAAGAAATTTGGCTTTAAAAGCAGTCACTCTGATAAATGTGTTTACATTGGCAATATAAATAACAATATAGTATATCTGTTACTGTATGTTGATGACGGTCTCTTGTTGTCAAGTTTGAGAGAATCCTTGGATACAGTCATATCTGAATTAAACAAGAATTTTGAAATTAAGATATGTGAACCAAAGAACTTTGTTGGTCTCCAAATAGAAAAATCTAGAGGATGCATATTTATTCATCAAGCAAACTATATTAACAGACTACTAAGTAGATTTAATATGCAGGATGCTAATTCTAATTCCATTCCAGTTGACCCTCATACTAGACTGGAGAAGAGCTCAGCTGCACCAGACAAGGATATACCATATAGAGAAGCTGTTGGGTCATTGATGCACCTATCAATAGTAAGCAGACCTGATATCACTTACGGAGTCAGTCTGGTGAGCCGATACTTAAATTGTTATAATCACACACACTGGAACGCTGTGAAGAAGATTATGAAATACCTAAAAGAAACACAACACTATGGTCTGTGTTACATGTCAAAGCATAGTAATCAATTACAAGCATATAGTGACGCGGATTATGCGAAAGACACATACACACGGCGATCTGTAACTGGGTATGTCTGTATTAAAAGTGGAGCTGCTGTAACCTGGACAACACAACTTCAACAGAGTGTTGCCTTATCCACTACGGAGGCTGAATTTATGGCAGCATGTGCCACTACAAAAGAAATTATGTGGTTGAAAAGACTGTTAACTGACATTAATGCGTTTCATCAGGACTCAGTGACTTTACATATAGACAATCAGAGTGCAATTTGCTTAATCAAAAATGTAGATTTTCATAAGCGATGTAAACATATCGAAGTTAAATATAACTTTATTAAGGAGAAATACGCAGACAAACAAATTAATTTAAAGTATGTATATACAAAAGAACAATACGCTGATATGTTTACTAAAGCTTTACCTAAAGATACTTTTCAGTACCTATGCAGTAAAATAGGACTGATTAAAACCTAATTTTTATGTTAATTTTTTCTTGTCAATCAAATACTAACTGTTGGCAAGGATTTATATTTTTTTGTAAGAGTACGTAAATTGAAAGTTGTAATAAGTAGGTACATTTATTACAGAATGTTGTGATAACATATTTATTATTAAGTATGTTTAATTATTAAACATGACTAAGCTGAGGCTGAGTGTGCCATGTATTGGTTAAGTTTGTATACTTTCAAATTTGTTTAGTTCCAGGAAAGATAAAATTTTGTAAGAGTATTGTAGTAAGAAATTTTCCCTTCCTTATCGATTGGCACAACTGCACAACACTAGTATTTAGGCTCTGTAATTATTTTTACTCTATGGTGGCATCTCTCAATAAAATCACATTCAATAGTTACAAGTGCTCTTTATTTCTATATTTCACATTAAATTCAACATGGCGAAACCACTTCTTATTTGCGAGGCCGCAGGCCGAGCTTCAAACTTGCGAGGCCGAAGGCCGAGCTTCGAGGGCGAGGCCGAAGGCCGAGCTATCGGTCCGCGAGGCCGAAGGCCGAGCGTGGCCTCCGCGAGGCCGTAGGCCGAGCCGTGTTAGTCACTTACGAGGCCGAAGGCCGAGTTCCGAATGGGGTGTTACGCATTTACATTCCTTAGGAGAGTCACTAACGAGGCCGAAGGCCGAGTTCAGAATGGGGAGTTTTTACCACATCTCGAGCTGGTCTTTGATGCAACCGCTCACGGGAACTAAAAGTATCTGTCAGCTGTTCGACTTGCATGGAAATTTTTAAATCTTTTTATTTACTGGATGGGGATTTTCGCTAGCGATACAACGCCACGGTTGCGAGGCCGCAGGCCGAGCTTCAAACCTGCGAGGCCGAAGGCCGAGCTTTCGGCCCGCGAGGCCGAAGGCCGAGCGTGGCCTCCGCGAGGCCGTAGGCCGAGCCGTGTTAGTCACTTACGAATGGGGTGTTACGCGTTTACATTCCTTAGGAGAGTCACTAACGAGGCCGAAGGCCGAGTCCCGAATGGGGAGTTTTTTTTTCACATCTCGAGCTGGTCTCCGAGGCAACTGCCCACGTTAACCACTGCACTTAGAGGTATGGTCCCTTCACAAAAGTCGTTAACAATCTTTGTGCGATTTTACAGCGACTAAAATTTTATCAAAAAAATCAACTTGCACATGGTAACCCTGCTCACACTTTGTATTAAACTAGAAGAAACTGTCCCTTTCTCGACTTGTATGAGAATTTTTATATATTTTTTTCAACTGCAACTAAAATTTTAAAAAATATACAAATGCACATCGATAACGCGGGCTGCTCGCAGCCCGCGCACCACCCAAATACTAGTACTAGTATATATATAAAGCTCGATTACCACTGATTCACTCACTGACTGACTGACTCACTGATTGACAGAATTGTTCTCCTAGAAGGAGCGATGGGGGGTATTTGTGGTGTAGGGAAAAAGTGTAAAGGAGGTTTCCGTGACCTCCAGAAAAATCCGAAAAGTGTCATTTTTGGTTTCCATCATGGAACTGGTGAAGGGATCTCGGAAACTATAATCGATGGGTGGTAGGTGCCAAAACTAAAAATGACTAAAACCCTGGGATCCTTTTGGAAAGTTGAAAAAAATTTACCCTCCCGAACAAAAAAGAGGTTCTCCCATACAAATTTAAAACGACCGCAGCTCCCGAACCGTTATAGGTGGGTACGGGAGGTTTGAACAAATGTTATAGAGGATTTGTAGGAAAATTTGGGGTTTAAGTCGAAAATTGAAAATTGGTCCTTCGACCCGGATACCAAAATCCAAGTTTGTCTGATCTGGCTGAAATTTGGTATTTAGGAAGATTGGGGGTCCCTGATTTCAAATATAAAAAAAATTTTTGGATGACGTCATTTGTTTTTTTTTTTCTGGATGGGGATTTTTGATGGCGAAACCACTTCTTATTTGCGAGGCCGCAGGCCGAGCTTCAAACCTGCGAGGCCGAAGGCCGAGCTTCCAGGGCGAGGCCGAAGGCCGAGCTTTCGGCCCGCGAGGCCGAAGGCCGAGCGTGGCCTGCGCGAGGCCGCAGGCCGAGCCGTGTTAGTCACTTACGAGGCCGAAGGCCGAGTTCCGAATGGGGTGTTACGCATTTACATTCCTTAGGAGAGTCACTAACGAGGCCGAAGGCCGAGTCCCGAATGGGGAGTTTTTTTTCCACATCTCGAGCTGGTCTTTGATGCAACCGCTCACGGGAACTAAAAGTATCTGTCAGTTGTTCGACTTGCATGAGAATTTTTAATTCTTTTTATTTACTGGATGGGGATTTTCGCTGGCGATAAAACGCCACGGTTGCGAGGCCGCAGGCCGAGCTTCAAACCTGCGAGGCCGAAGGCCGAGTTTTCGGCCCGCGAGGCCGAAGGCCGAGCGTGGCCTCCGCGAGGCCGTAGGCCGAGCCATGTTAGTCACTTACGAATGGGGTGTTACGCGTTTACATTCCTTAGGAGAGTCACTAACGAGGCCGAAGGCCGAGTCCCGAATGGGGAGTTTATTCCACATCTCGAGCTGGTCTCCGAGGCAACTGCCCACGTTAACCACTGCACTTAGGGGTATGGTCCCTTAACAAAACTCGTTTAAAATCTTGGTGCGATTTTGAAGCGACTAAAATTTTATGAAAAAAAAATCAACTTGCACATGGTAACCCTTCTCACACTTTGTACTGAACTAGAAGAAACTGTCACCTACTCGACTTGTATGAGAATTTTATAAATTTTTTTCTATACTGCAATTACAATCTTGAAATAAATAATAATGCACATCGATAACGCGGGCTGCTCGCAGCCCGCGCACCACCCAACACCTAGTTTATATATATAAAGCTCGATTACCACTGACTGACTCACTCACTGACTGATTGACATAATTGTTCTCCTAGAAGGAGCTATGGGGGGTGTCTGTAATGTAGGGGAAAAGTGGAGAGGAGGTTCCTGTGACCTCCAGAAAAATCCGAAAAGTGCCATTTTTGGTTTCCTTCGTGGAACTGGTGTAGGGATCTCGAAAACTATAATAGATGGGGGGTAGGTGCCAAAACTAAAAATGGCTAAAACCCTGGGACCTTTTTGGAAAATTGAAAAAAAATTACCCTCCCCAACAAAAAAGAGGTTCTCCCATACAAATTTAAAACGACCGCAGCTCCGGAACCGTTATAGAAGGGTATGGGGGGTTTGAACAAATGTTATAGAGGGTTTGTAGGAGAATTTGGGGCTTTAGTCGAAAATTGAAAATTGGTCCTTCGACCCGGATACCAAAATCCAAGTTGCTCCGATCTGGCTGAAATTTGGTATTTAGGGAGATTGGGGGTCCCTGATTTCAAATATGAAAAAATTTTTTGGATGACGTCATTTGTTTTTTTTTTACTGGATGGGGATTTTTGATGGCGAAACCACTTCTTATTTGCGAGGCCGCAGGCCGAGCTTCAAACCTGCGAGGCCGAAGGCCGAGCTTCTAGGGCGAGGCCGAAGGCCGAGCGTGGCCTCCGCGAGGCCGCAGGCCGAGCCGTGTTAGTCACTTACGAGGCCAAAGGCCGACTTCCGAATGGGGTGTTACGCATTTACATTCCTTAGGAGAGTCACTAACGAGGCCGAAGGCCGAGTCCCGAATGGGGAGTTTTTTTTCCACATCTCGAGCTGGTCTTTGATGCAACCGCTCACGGGAACTAAAAGTATCTGTCAGTTGTTCGACTTGCATGAGAATTTTTAAATCTTTTTATTTACTGGATGGGGATTTTCGCTGGCGATACAACGCCACGGTTGCGAGGCCGCAGGCCGAGCTTCAAACCTGCGAGGCCGAAGGCCGAGCTTTCGGCCCGCGACGCCGAAGGCCGAGCGTGGCCTCCGCGAGGCCGTAGGCCGAGCCATGTTAGTCACTTACGAGGCCGAAGGCCGAGTTCCGAATGGGGTGTAACGAATTAACGTCCCTCAGGTGAGTCGCTAACGAGGCCGAAGGCCGAGTCCCGAATGGGGGGTTTTTTCCACATCTCGAGCTGGTCTCCGAGGCAACGGCCCACGTCAACCACTGCACTTAGAGGTATGGTTCCTTAACAAAAGTCGTTAACAATCTTGGTGCGATCTTACAGCGACTAAAATTTTATCGAAAAAATAAACTTGCACATGGTAACCCTGCCCACACTTTGTACTGAACTAGAAGAAACTGTCCCTTTCTCGACTTGTATGAGAATTTTTACATATTTTTTTCAACTGCAACTAAAATTTTAAAAAATATACAAATGCACATCGATAACGCGGGCTGCTCGCAGCCCGCGCACCACCCAACACCTAGTTATAATATATAAAGCTGAACTACCACTGATTGACTGACTGACATCATTGTTCTCCTAGAAGGAGTATGTTTGGGTTAAAATTATGATTTGGACTGTATAGAAAGTGCTTACGTGACCCCCAGAAAAATCCGAAAAGTGTCATTTTTGGTTTCCATCATGGAACTGGTGTAGGGATCTCGAAAACCATAATCGATGGGGGGTAGGTGTCAGAACTAAAAATGACTAAAATTCTGAGACCATTTTGGAAAATTGAACAAAAATTACCCTCCCGAACAAAAAAGAGGTTCTCCCATACAAATTTAAAACGATCGCAGCTCCGGAACCGTCATCGATAGGTATGGGGGGTTTAAACAAATGTCATAGAGGTTTTGTAGGGAAATATGGAGTTTTTGTCAAAAATTGCAAATTGGTCCTTCGAACCGGATACCAAAATTCAAGTTGCTCCGATCTGGCTGAAATTTAGTATTTAGGGAGATTTGGGGTCCCTTATTCGAAATATAAAAAAAGTTTTTTGATGACGTCATTAGTTTTTTTTTTACTGGATGCGGATTTTTGGTGGCAAAGCCACATTCTCTTTGCGAGGCCGTAGGCCGAGCTGCAATCGAGCGAGGCCGCAGGCCGAGCTATGGAGGCGAGGCCGAAGGCCGAGCTCCACCCTAGCGAGGCCGGAGGCCGAGCTGTAGGCCTGCGAGGCCGAAGGCCGAGCTGGCCGTCATTGGGAACAGCTTAAAAACATTCCCTTTGTAATTTGCGAGGCCGCAGGCTGAGCCTTAAACACCGCGAGGCCGAAGGCCGAGCTTCAAACCTGCGAGGCCGGAGGCCGAGCTTTCGGCCCGCGAGGCCGAAGGCCGAGCGTGGCCTCCGCGAGGCCGCAGGCCGAGCCGTGTTAGTAACTTACGAGGCCGAAGGCCGAGTTCCGAATGGGGTGTACCTCATTAACGCATCCTATGGAAGTCGCTAACGAGGCCGAAGGCCGAGTCCCGAATAGGGAGTTTTTTCCACATCTCGAGCTGGTCTTTGATGCAACCGCTCACGGGAACTAAAAGTTTCTGTCAGTTGTTCGACTTGCATGAGAATTTATAAATCTTTTTATTTACTGGATGGGGATTTTCGCTGGCGATACAACGCCACGGTTGCGAGGCCGCAGGCCGAGCTTTAAACCTGCGAGGCCGAAGGCCGAGCTTTCGGCCCGCGAGGCCGAAGGCCGAGCAAGGCCTCCGCGAGGCCGTAGGCCAAGCCGTGTTAGTCACTTACGAATGGGGTGTTACGCGTTTACATTCCTTAAGAGAGTCACTAACGAGGCCGAAGGCCGAGTCCCGAATGGGGAGTTTTTTTCACATCTCGAGCTGGTCTCCGAGGCAACTGCCCACGTTAACCACTGCACTAAAAGGTATGGTCCTTTAACAAAAGTCGTTAACAATCTTGGTGCGATTTTACAGGGACTAAAATTTTATCAAAAAAATCAACTTGCACATGGTAACCTCGCTCACACTTTCTACTGAAATATATGAAACTGTGAGTTATTCGACTTGCATGAGAATTTTATATCAATTTAGCAACTGCAACGACATTTTTGTTAATAATACTAATGCACATCGATAACGCGGGCTGCTCGCAGCCCGCGCGCCACCCAAATACTAGTTATATTATATAAAGCTCGATTACCACTCACTGACTGACTGACTCACTCATTGACATCATTGTTCTCCCAGAAGGAGCGATGGGGGGTGTTTGTAGTGTAGGGTAAAAGTGTAGAAGAGGTTCCTATGACCACCAGAAAAATCCGAAAAGTGTCATTTTTGGTTTCCTTGATGGAACTGGTGTACGGATCTCGGAAACCATAATCGATGGGGGGTAGGTGCCAAAATTAAAAACGACTAAAACCCTGGGACCTTTCTGGAAAGTTGAAAAAAAATTACCCTCCTAAACAAAAAAGAGGTTCTCCCATACAAATTTTAAACAACCGCAACTCCGGAACCGTTATAGGTGGGTATGGGGGGTTCGAACAAATATTATAGAAGGTTTGTAGGGGAATTTGGGGTTTCTTTCAAAAATTAAAAATTGGTCCTTCGACCCGGATACCAAAATCCAAGTTGGTCCGATCTGGCTGAAATTTAGTATTTAGGGAGATTGGGGGTTCCTGATTCGAAATATGAAAAAATTTTTTTGATGACGTCATTTGTTTTTTTTTTACTGGATGGGGATTTTTGATGGCGAAACCACTTCTTATTTGCGAGGCCGCAGGCCGAGCTTCAAACCTGCGAGGCCGAAGGCCGAGCTTCGAGGGCGAGGCCGAAGGCCGAGCTTTCGGCCCGCGAGGCCGAAGGCCGAGCGTGGCCTCCGCGAGGCCGTAGGCCGAGCCGTGTTAGTCACTTACGAGGCCGAAGGCCGAGTTCCGAATGGGGTGTTACGCATTT
Organism: Apeira syringaria; assembly: GCA_934044485.1. Classification (NCBI taxonomy): domain Eukaryota; kingdom Metazoa; phylum Arthropoda; class Insecta; order Lepidoptera; family Geometridae; genus Apeira; species Apeira syringaria. Next base: position 1,732,741 of record OW203683.1, on the reverse strand, counting down.
ACATTCCTTAGGAGAGTCACAAACGAGGCCGAAGGCCGAGTTCAGAATGGGGAGTTTTTACCACATCTCGAGCTGGTCTTTGATGCAACTGCTCACGGGAACTAAAAGTATCTGTCAGTTGTTCGACTTGCATGAGAATTTTTAAATATTTTTATTTACTGGATGGGGATTTTCGCTGACGATACAACGCCACGGTTGCGAGGCCGCAGGCCGAGCTTCAAACCTGCGAGGCCGTAGGCCGAGCTTTCGGCCCGCGAGGCCGAAGGCCGAGCGTGGCCTCCGCGAGGCCGTAGGCCGAGCCGTGTTAGTCACTTACGAATGGGGCGTTACGCGTTTATATTCCTTAGGAGAGTCACTAACGAGGCCGAAGGCCGAGTCCCGAATGGGGAGCTTTTTTCACATCTCGAGCTGGTCTCCGAGGCAACGGCCCACGTTAACCACTGCACTTAGAGGTATGGTCCCCTAACAAAACTCGATTACAATCTTGGGGCGATTTTACATCGACTAAAGTTTTATCGAAAAAATCAACTTGCACATGGTAACCCTGTTCACACTTTGTACTGAACTAGAAGAAACTGTCCCTTTCTCGACTTGTCTGAGAATTTTTAAATATTTTTTTCAACTGCAACTAAAATTTTTAAAAATATACAAATGCACATCGATAACGCGGGCTGCTCGCAGCCCGCGCACCACCCGAAATACTAGTTATATTATATAAAGTTCGATTACCACTGACTGACTCACTGACTCACTCATTGACATCATTGTTCTCCTAGAAGGAGCGATGGGGGGTGTTTGTGATGTAGGGGAAAAGTGTAGAGGAGGTTCCCATGACCACCAGAAAAATCCGAAAAGTGTCATTTTTGGTTTCCTTGATGGAACTGGTGTACGGATCTCGGAAACCATAATCGATGGGGGGTAGGTGTCAGAACTAAAAATGAGTAAAACCCTAGGACCTTTTTGGAAAGTTGAAAAAAAATTACCCTCCCGAACAAAAAAGAGGTTCTCCCATACAAATTTAAAACGACCGCAGCTCCCGAACCGTTATAGGTGGGTATGGGGGGTTTGAACAAATGTTATAGAGAGTTTGTAGAAGAATTTGGGGTTTTAGTCGAAAATTGAAAATTGGTCCTTCGACCCGGATACCAAAATTCAAATTGGTCCGATCTGGCTGAAATTTGGTATTTAGGGAGATTGGGGGTCCATGATTCGAAATTTGAAAAACATTTTTGGATGACGTCATTTGTTTTTTTTTTACTGGATGGGGATTTTTGATGGCGAAACCACTTCTTATTTGCGAGGCCGCAGGCCGAGCTTCAAACCTGCGAGGCCGAAGGCCGAGCTTCGAGGGCGAGGCCGAAGGCCGAGCTTTCGGCCCGCGAGGCCGAAGGCCGAGCGTGGCCTCCGCGAGGCCGTAGGCCGAGCCGTGTTAGTCACTTACGAGGCCGAAGGCCGAGTTCCGAATGGGGTGTTACGCATTTACATTCCTTAGGAGAGTCACTAACGAGGCCGAAGGCCGAGTTCAGAATGGGGAGTTTTTACCACATCTCGAGCTGGTCTTTGATGCAACCGCTCACGGGAACTAAAAGTATCTGTCAGTTGTTCGACTTGCATGAGAATTTTTAAATATTTTTATTTACTGGATGGGGATTTTCGCTGACGATACAACGCAACGGTTGCGAGGCCGCAGGCCGAGCTTCAAACCTGCGAGGCCGAAGGCCGAGCTTTCGGCCCGCGAGGCCGAAGGCCGAGCGTGGCCTCCGCGAGGCCGTAGGCCGAGCCGTGTTAGTCACTTACGAGGCCGAAGGCCGAGTTCCGAATGGGGTGTTACGCATTTACATTCCTTAGGAGAGTCACTAACGAGGCCGAAGGCCGAGTCATGAATGGGGAGCTTATTTCACATCTCGAGCTGGTCTCCGAGGCAACTGCCCACGTTAACCACTGCACTTAGAGATATGGTCCTTTAACAAAAGTCGTTAACAATCTTGGGGCGATTTTACAGCGACTAAAATTTAATAAAAAAAATCAACTTGCACATGGTAACCCTGCTCACACTTTGTACTGAACTAGAAGAAACTGTCACTTACTCGACTTGTATGCGAATTTTATATATTTTTTCAACTGCAACTACAAATTTTAATAAATATTACTAATGCACATCGATAACGCGGGCTGCTCGCAGCCCGCGCACCACCCGAAATACTAGTATTATATAAAGTTCGATTACCACTGACTGACTCACTGACTCACTCATTGACATCATTGTTCTCCCAGAAGGAGCGATGGGGGGTGTTTGTGATGTAGGGAAAAAGTGTAGAGGAGGTTCCTATGACCACCAGAAAAATCCGAGAAGTGTCATTTTTGGTTTCCTTGATGGAACTGGTGTACGGATCTCGGAAACCATAATCGATGAGGGGTAGGTGTCAAAACTAAAAATGACTAAAACCCTGGGACCTTTTTGGAGAAATGAAAAAAAATTACCCTCCCGAACAAAAAAGAGGTTCTCCCATACAAATTTAAAACGACCGCAGCTCCCGAACCGTTATAGGTGGGTATGGGGAGTTTGAACAAATGTTATAGAGGGTTTGTAGGAGAATTTGGGGTTTTAGTCGAAAATTGAAAATTGGTCCTTCGACCCGGATACCAAAATCCAAGTTACTCCGATCTGGCTGAAATTTGGTATTTAGGGAGATTGGGGGTCCCTGATTATAAATATGAAAAAATTTTTTGGATGACGTCATTTGTTTTTTTTTACTGGATGGGGATTTTTGATGGCGAAACTACTTCTTATTTGCGAGGCCGCAGGCCGAGCTTCAAACCTGCGAGGCCGAAGGCCGAGCTTCGAGGGCGAGGCCGAAGGCCGAGCTTTTGGCCCGCGAGGCCGAAGGCCGAGCGTGGCCTCCGCGAGGCCGCAGGCCGAGCCGTGTTAGTCACTTACGAGGCCGAAGGCCGAGTTCCGAATGGGGTGTTACGCATTTACATTCCTTAGGAGAGTCACTAACGAGGCCGAAGGCCGAGTCCTGAATGGGGAGTTTTTTTTTCACATCTCGAGTTGGTTTTTGATGCAACCGCTCACGGGAACCAAAAGTATCAGTCAGTAGTTCGACTTGCATGAGAATTTTTAAATCTTTTTATATACTGGATGGGGATTTTCGTTGGCGATACAACGCCACGGTTGCGAGGCCGCAGGCCGAGCTTCAAACCTGCGAGGCCGAAGGCCGAGCTTTCGGCCCGCGAGGCCGAAGGCCGAGCGTGGCCTCCGCGAGGCCGTAGGCCGAGCCGTGTTAGTCACTTACGAATGGGGTGTTACGCGTTTACATTCCTTAGGTAAGTCACTAACGAGGCCGAAGGCCGAGTCCCGAATGGGGAGATTTTTTCCACATCTCGAGCTGGTCTCCGAGGCAACTGCCCACGTTAACCACTGCACTTAGAGGTATGGTCCCTAAACAAAAGTCGTTTACAATCTTGGTGCGATTTTGCAGCGACTAAAATTTTTTCAAAAAAATCAACTTGCACATGGTAACCCTGCTCACACTTTGTACTGAACTAGAAGAAACTGTCCCTTTCTCGACTTGTATGAGAATTTTTATATTTTTTGTTCAACTGCAACTAATATTTTTAAAAATATACAAATGCACATCGATAACGCGGGCTGCTCGCAGCCCGCGCACCACCCAAATACTAGTTATATTATATAAAGCTCGATTACCACTCACTGACTGACTGACTCACTCATTGACATCATTGTTCTCCCAGAAGGAGCGATGGGGGGTGTTTGTAGTGTAGGGTAAAAGTGTAGAAGAGGTTCCTATGACCACCAGAAAAATCCGAAAAGTGTCATTTTTGGTTTCCTTGATGGAACTGGTGTACGGATCTCGGAAACCATAATCGATGGGGGGTAGGTGCCAAAACTAAAAACGACTAAAACCCTGGGACCTTTCTGGAAAGTTGAAAAAAAATTACCCTCCTAAACAAAAAAGAGGTTCTCCCATACAAAATTAAAACGACCGTAACTCCCGAACCGTTATAGGTGGGTATGGGGGGTTTGAACAAATGTTATAGAGGGTTTGTAGGAGAATTTGGGATTTTAGTCAAAAATTAAAAATTGGTCCTTCGACCCGGATACCAAAATCCAAGTTGGTCCGATCTGGCTGAAATTTAGTATTTAGGGAGATTGGGGGTTCCTGATTCGAAATATGAAAAAATTTTTTTGATGACGTCATTTGTTTTTTTTTTACTGGATGGGGATTTTTGATGGCGAAACCACTTCTTATTTGCGAGGCCGCAGGCCGAGCTTCAAACCTGCGAGGCCGAAGGCCGAGCTTCGAGGGCGAGGCCGAAGGCCGAGCTTTCGGCCCGCGAGGCCGAAGGCCGAGCGTGGCCTCCGCGAGGCCGTAGGCCGAGCCGTGTTAGTCACTTACGAGGCCGAAGGCCGAGTTCCGAATGGGGTGTTACGCATTTACATTCCTTAGGAGAGTCACAAACGAGGCCGAAGGCCGAGTTCAGAATGGGGAGTTTTTACCACATCTCGAGCTGGTCTTTGATGCAACTGCTCACGGGAACTAAAAGTATCTGTCAGTTGTTCGACTTGCATGAGAATTTTTAAATATTTTTATTTACTGGATGGGGATTTTCGCTGACGATACAACGCCACGGTTGCGAGGCCGCAGGCCGAGCTTCAAACCTGCGAGGCCGTAGGCCGAGCTTTCGGCCCGCGAGGCCGAAGGCCGAGCGTGGCCTCCGCGAGGCCGTAGGCCGAGCCGTGTTAGTCACTTACGAATGGGGCGTTACGCGTTTATATTCCTTAGGAGAGTCACTAACGAGGCCGAAGGCCGAGTCCCGAATGGGGAGCTTTTTTCACATCTCGAGCTGGTCTCCGAGGCAACGGCCCACGTTAACCACTGCACTTAGAGGTATGGTCCCCTAACAAAACTCGATTACAATCTTGGGGCGATTTTACATCGACTAAAGTTTTATCGAAAAAATCAACTTGCACATGGTAACCCTGTTCACACTTTGTACTGAACTAGAAGAAACTGTCCCTTTCTCGACTTGTCTGAGAATTTTTAAATATTTTTTTCAACTGCAACTAAAATTTTTAAAAATATACAAATGCACATCGATAACGCGGGCTGCTCGCAGCCCGCGCACCACCCGAAATACTAGTTATATTATATAAAGCTCGATTACCACTCACTGACTGACTGACTCACTCATTGACATCATTGTTCTCCCAGAAGGAGCGATGGGGGGTGTTTGTAGTGTAGGGTAAAAGTGTAGAAGAGGTTCCTATGACCACCAGAAAAATCCGAAAAGTGTCATTTTTGGTTTCCTTGATGGAACTGGTGTACGGATCTCGGAAACCATAATCGATGGGGGGTAGGTGCCAAAACTAAAAACGACTAAAACCCTGGGACCTTTCTGGAAAGTTGAAAAAAAATTACCCTCCTAAACAAAAAAGAGGTTCTCCCATACAAAATTAAAACGACCGTAACTCCCGAACCGTTATAGGTGGGTATGGGGGGTTTGAACAAATGTTATAGAGGGTTTGTAGGAGAATTTGGGGTTTTAGTCGAAAATTAAAAATTGGTCCTTCGAACCGGATACCAAAATTCAAGTTGCTCCGATCTGGCTGAAATTAGGTATTTAGGGAGATTTGGGGTCCCTGATTCGAAATATGAAAAAAGTTTTTTGATGACGTCATTTGTTTTTTTTTTTCGGGATGCGGAATTTTGGTGGCGAAACCACATTCCCTTTGCGAGGCCGTAGGCCGAGCTGCAATCGAGCGAGGCCGCAGGCCGAGCTGTGGAGGCGAGGCCGATGGCCGAGCTCCACCTTCGCGAGGCCGGAGGCCGAGCTGTAGGCCTGCGAGGCCGCAGGCCGAGCTGGCCGTCATTGAGAACAGCTTATAAACATTCCCTTTGTAACTTGCGAGGCCGCAGGCCGAGCCTTAAACACCGCGAGGCCGAAGGCCGAGCTTCAAACCTGCGAGGCCGGAGGCCGAGCTTTCGGCCCGCGAGGCCGAAGGCCGAGCGTGGCTTTCGCGAGGCCGTAGGCCGAGCCGTGTTAGTAACTTACGAGGCCGAAGGCCGAGTTCCGAACGGGGTGTACCTTATTAACGCATCCTATGGAAGTCGCTAACGAGGCCGAAGGCCGAGTCCCGGATGGGGAGTTTTTTTCCACATCTCGAGCTGGTCTCCAATGCAACTGCCCACGTTATTTACTACAATTAGAGGTAGGGTCCCTTAACAAAAGTCGTTTAAATTCTTTGTGCGATTTTACCCCGACTATAATTTTAATGAAAAATATAAACTTGCATATGGTAACTCTGTTCTCACTTTATACTGAACTTGAAGAAGCTATCTTTACCACCGCGAGGCCGAAGGCCGAGCTTCAAACCTGCGAGGCCGAAGGCCGAGCTTCAAATCTGCGAGGCCGAAGGCCGAGCTCGAATAAGGTGTAACGCATCAACACACCTTATGGGAGTCACTAACGAGGCCGAAGGCCGAGTTCCGGATAACGAGTATTTTCACATATCGAGCTGGTCTCCGAGGCAACTGCCCACGTTAACCACTGCACTTAGAGGTGGGGTCCTTAAGCAAAAGTCGTTTACAATCTTGGTCCGGTTTTACCGCGACTAAAATTTTATTAAAAAAATCAACTTTCACATGGTAACCTCCCTCACACTTTCTACTGAAATAGATGTAACTGTGAGTTATTCGATTTGCATGAGAATTTTATATCTTTTTAGCAACTGCAACGACATTTTTGTTAATAATACTAATGCACATCGATAACGCGGGCTGCTCGCAGCCCGCGCGCCACCCAAATACTAGTTATTTTATTATTATTATAATATATAAAGCTGAAGACCCACTGATTGATTCACTCACTGACATCATTGTTCTCCTAGAAGGAGTGTTTTTGGGTTAAAATTATATAGTGGACCGTATAGGTAGTGCCCACGTGACCTAGCGAAAAATCCGAAAAGTGTCATTTTTGGTTTCCTTTATGGAACTGGTGTAGGGATCTCAAAAACCATAAGCGATGGGGGGTAGGTGTCAAAACTAAAAATGACTAAAACCCTGGGACCCTTTTGGAAAGTTGAAAAAAAATTACCCTCCCAAACAAAAAAGAGGTTCTCTCATACAAATTTAAAACGATCGCAACTCCTAAACCGTTATAGATAGGTATAGAGGGTTTGAACAAATGTCATAGAGGGTTTGTAGGGAAATTTGGGGATTTTAGCTAGCTTCCGAGATGTACCCGTTCCGATAACCAACAAACTGGAGCTTCTTGGCGTAACACTGACGCCTACGCTGAACTTTGGAAGCTATATAGAGTCTAAGGCGCAGCTGGCTGCCAAAAAGTTAGGCATATTGACTAAGGTGAGACAGTACTTCACGCCGGGGCAGTTGCTTAGCCTATATCAAGCACAAGTCCGGTCGTGCATGGAGTACTGTTCGCATCTCTGGGATGGTTCAGCCAAATACCAACTTGAAGCTTTGGACTCAATAGAAAGGCGAGCCAAAAAGGTCATTGGTAGCGACTCTCTGGTCGAACATAGACTACAGAGTCTTGAACACCGACGTAGAGTTGCTTGCCTATCGGTTTTCTATCGGTTACATTTCGGCGAATGTGCACTGGAATTACACAATTTAATTCCACCTTCTCCATTCTATCATCGGTCAACCAGACGTACGACTATGCGCCACCGCTACATGGTAGATATACCACCGTTACGCACGAAGCGTTTTGCTTCCACTTTTATAATGCGTACTGCCAGAGAGTGGAACTCACTGCCTGAGTCTGTGTTTCCCGATATGTACAACCCCGGAGTCTTCAAGTCGAGAGTGAATAGGTTCCTTCTAAGTTTGCGTGCTCCACCTTAGACCGCGTCGTCGCTTAACATCAGGTGAGACAGTGGTCAAACGCAAGCTTATAATCATTAAATAAGAAAAAAAAAAAAAAAAAAAATTTTGTCAAAAATTGCAAATTGGTCCTTCGAACCGGATACCAAAATTCAAGTTGCTCCGATCTGGCTGAAATTAGGTATTTAGGGAGATTTGGGGTCCCTGATTCGAAATATGAAAAAAGTTTTTTGATGACGTCATTTGTGTTTTTTTTACGGGATGCGGAATTTTGGGGGCGAAACCACATTCCCTTTGCGAGGCCGTAGGCCGAGCTGCAATCGAGCGAGGCCGCAGGCCGAGCTGTGGAGGCGAGGCCGAAGGCCGAGCTCCACCCTAGCGAGGCCGGAGGCCGAGCTGTAGGCCTGCGAGGCCGAAGGCCGAGCTGGCCGTCATTGGGAACAGCTTAAAAACATTCCCTTTGTAACTTGCGAAGCCGCAGGCCGAGCCTTGAACACCGCGAGGCCGAAGGCCGAGCTTCAAACCTGCGAGGCCGGAGGCCGAGCTTTCGGCCCGCGAGGTCGAAGGCCGAGCGTGGCCTCCGCGAGGCCGTAGGCCGAGCCGTTTTAGTAACTTACGAGGCCGAAGGCCGAGTTCCGAATGGGGTGTACCTCATTAACGCATCCTATGGAAGTCGCTAACGAGGCCGAAGGCCGAGTCCCGGATGGGGAGTTTTTTCCACATCTCGAGCTGGTCTTTGATGCAACCGCTCACGGGAACTAAAAGTATCTGTCAGTTGTCCGACTTGCATGAGAATTTTTAATCTTTTTATTTACTGGATGGGTATTTTCGCTGGCGATACAACGCCACGGTTGCGAGGCCGCAGGCCGAGCTTCAAACCTGCGAGGCCGAAGGCCGAGCTTTTGGCCCGCGAGGCCGAAGGCCGAGCGTGGCCTCCGCGAGGCCGTAGGCCGAGCCGTGTTAGTCACTTACGAATGGGGTGTTACGCGTTTACATTCCTTAGGAGACTCACTAACGAGGCCGAAGGCCGAGTCCCGAATGGGGAGTTTTTCTCGAGCTGGTCTCCAAGGCAACTGCCCACGATAACCACTGCAATTAGAGGTATGGTCCCTTAACAAAACTCGATTACAATCTTGGGGCGATTTTACAGCGACTAAAATTTTATCAAAAAAATCAACTTGCACATGGTAACCCTGCCCACACTTTGTATTGAACTAGAAGAAACTGTCACTTACTCTACTTGTATGAGAATTATATATATTTTTTCAACTGCAATTACAAATTTGAAACAAATACAAATGCACATCGATAACGCGGGCTGCTCGCAGCCCGCGCGCCACCCAAATACTAGTTAGTATATAAATGTGCATAGTAAATGCAAAGGTTATGTGGTTTTAAGTTTGGATGATTAATGTCATGTATCATCTAAATTATCCCGTGTACTTCTTGCTGGAATATTTGCTGGTCAACGTCATGGACCAGTAAATACTGATCCATCGGTTAGAGTAAAGTATCGATGGGTCAGTGTGGGGTATCAGGTAACGGATGCCTCTCATGTTAACAATTTGTACATCGGTATAGGTGTGCTGGTCAAGGTTTTTGACTAGCACATTATGAGGTTAGGAGTGCCAGGTAACCGACACTCTATAAGGTTATAAGCATTTTTTGTTAACTAAGGTTATGGTAAAATAAGTAGGTACATTGACGAGTTCTATCTATTGTAAAGTTAGGTACTATTGGTAGCGTTGTTTAGATACTAAATGAAGTGCACAACTGTAATGTCTTGCAGTTAATCTGATAACAAAGTACTTTAAGTTGGGGATATCAGGCAACCGATATCTCATCAAAGATGATATATATTTCTATGGTCATTTAAATTTATATAACTATTAATTAAACAAGTAAGCTTCTATGGTATAATAAGTACATTGAAGAGTGAACCTATTATAAAGTTACTACTTTTAGCGTTGTTTAGATACTAGTGCAATGCACCACTGTAATGTCTTACTGTTAATCTGATAACAAAGTACTTTAAGTTGGGGATATCAGGCAACCGATATCTCCTCAAAGATAATACAATTTTTTATGGTCATTTAAATTCATATAACTATACATTTAAAAAGTAGGTAGTAGTAGTAGTACTTCTGTTTTGTTAAAACATACAGTTTCAATCATAGGTCATGTAAATATATTATTAATACATTAGCATTCGAGACTTAAATACTGAAATGTGCCACTTTGATGACTTATTTAAACAAATGCATTATTTAAACTAAGATTGAAGCATTGGCTTATTAACCAAAGGTTTTATAGTTACGAGGAATTTAAAAGATTGAATGAACGAATATGTGACATATAGAAATTCGATAAAATATTATTTTATATTATTTGTTATTTTATTGTACTTTGTTATTCTTATTTTGTGACATAATATGACTGAAATTTATTGTATAACTAATTGTAACTAGTACTACGTACTGATGTCTATATGTAATATTGTTAATTTACAAATGTTATTCCTTATTATTATTATTTATTTCAATGCTAATTTGACCTGTATACCTATACCAATAAATAACTTTGAACTATGAACTTAAGTATGTATAGTCAAGATGAGTAATTAAGCACTAATGTGGTAAAATATAATTATGTTCAATATACGATACATTTATAATTTATGTGGTGAAAAAAAGGAATGTAATATTTTTGTAATTATACTTAACAACGAGGGACTCGTTGAAAATCGGATGGCCGAGCTGTTATAATTATCTAAATTATATCTTAGTTATTAATATATATTTTTCGACTAATTACGTTCATTTTTATAAAGTTGTACGATTTAAAGTAGATTGTATTGATTTCGTGTGATCGGTCGAGACTTCGACGGCTTGCTTGTGATTTGTTCAAGGACTTAACCAATCACAAGCAACTAAGAGTATAACAGTGGGGGGTAAGCGAACAGGCAACGCATTTTGGAAGTATGCCGCCATTCGTTTTTCCGACATTTGTCTGAGTAACTTGTATCGTGCCGCTGTAGGCTTTGTTAAGTAAGATTGTACCTCTAAATATATATAGCAATAGCAACTAAAGCAATAAAGCTGATTTTCAAGTTCACAAAGAGTGTTTTTGATTCAAAGTCCTTGCTTCTGAGTGTTAAACCAGTACGGTTAATACACATATTTGAGAAAACACCGGAAGCCAATTCACGAGTAAAATACAATGTTTATGTATATAGGCAGAAGATTTCACAAAGATTTGTAATAATAATACTAAGTTACACACCTACATATTACATACGGATATGATTTATATATATTTATAAGTGTGATTGCGAAAAATCGATAATTGTGAGAATCTGCAACACCGCGCAAGTCATATTTTGAACAAGTAAGTCTCAGTTCATTTATTTGAGAAATAAGTTAATACATTACGCATAATAATGCGATGCGATCGCCCGACGCATCGCCGGACTAATAATGGATGTGAGTTTTTTCGGAATTCAATGTTACTTTAAATTGTATGAATTTAACTTTATGCAGTTGTCTGATGCACAATAGAGCGGGTTATGCACTCGGATAAGTTGTGTATTTTCACAACCGCGGTGTTGCATCTTAAGCGACGAAGTAGAAATAGAACGATTACGCTTGAAAAACGGTTTTTTTTACCGTATATCATTATCAGCCAAAGATGAAAGTTAATACTCTGTGCCAGCTACGAACTCAAGCATAGCCAGAAGTAGGTCAGCTGGTACATACATGTTATAATTATCTAAATTATATCTTAGTTATTTATATATTTTTCGACTAACTACGTTCATTTTTATAAAGTTGTAAGATTTAAAGTAGATTGTATTGATTTCGTGTGATCGGTCGAGACTTCGACGGCTTGCTTGTGATTTGTTCAAGAGGACTTGACCAATCACAAGCAAGTGTAGTGGGGGGTAAGCGAACAGGCAACGCATTTTGGAAGTATGCCGCCATTCGTTTTCCGACTTTTGTCTGAGTAACTTGTATCGTGCCGCTGTAGGCTTTAAGTAAGATTGTACCTCTAAATATATATAGCAATAGCAACTAAAGCAATAAAGCTGATTTTCAAGTTCACAAAGAGTGTTTTTGATTCAAAGTCCTTGCTTCTGAGTGTTAAACCAGTACGGTTAATATCTCAGAAGTGGGAAAGCAACTTAGTGCCCACACAAGGATCGAAAAAGAAACGTAAGTGTTCTTTGCTCAATTAATTGAATTTTTCTTTTTGATGTGCATTCTATATGTTTACCCTCTTTAAATGATTCGATTGTCCTATTTGAAAAGTTCACGACCGAACTATATTTACCGTTACGGAGACAGTCCGGAGGTTTATATGGTTAGTCAGGCATGTTAATCTTGCCAGGGTACCCCCTGGAGATGAACATGTTTGATGGTCTACAACAATGCATGTGTATCCTATATGTATACCCTCTTTAAATGATTCGACTGTCCTATTTGAAAAACTTCACGACCGAACTATATTTACCGTTACGGAGACAGTCCGGAGGTTTATATGGTTAGTCAGGCATGTTAATCTTGCCAGGGTACCCCCTGGAGATTGACATGTTTGATGGTCTATAACAAAGTATGTGCAGGTCAATAAAAATCTTGTAAAGTCTTGTCTAATATAGCGCGGTTTATTAACTCGGGTGTTTCTTTTTTTTTCACATGTTGAAATCGCGAGGCATGGATGAGCAAAGGTTTAGTTCTTTATAAGGACGTGACGAACCAAGGCGAACCTCTCGCGTGATGCTGACTCTGCCGCTAAAATGTCATGACGCAACTCATGAGGCCGACGCAGTGGTGGAAGGCGTACGCGGTCACGGCAGCCGTGGCAGCCGCCATCGTCGGTCGCGGTCCAGGCGATCGAGAGGAAGACAATCGCGACTGACGATTAGTTGGTCTCGTCTCCGGTCACGCTTTTCAAGAAGGACAAGTTCCCGGCGAATGGTTGCCGGGTGCCCGCTTCTCATCGGCACGTGTTGAAGCTGAAGGCGGGTTCACCTGGTACACGAGCAGCCGGCCGCTGAACGCATGCTGTTTTGGCGCGGTGAATTAGCGCCGGGTGCCTGCTCATCGTAGGCACGCGTTGGAGCTGACGGCGCAGCGGGCGCCTTGGGGGCCGGACTGTCGGCTACACAAACTATGCAGCTTCAACACCCATGTGGCTAAGCGGCTTGCTAACTAAGTGAGATTAATCCAATGTACTAAGTCTAATGTCCTTGGCTGGACCATAGGTATTAAGAAGGCGCATGATTTCGCAAACCATTTATTAACTATTTATACTAAGTGTGTATAAGTCGATGGCACTGTATTCTTCTTGAAATGATGTGCGCTGATCGCATAAAGATTTATTTACTTACGATTGAAGGTAATTGCTTAGAAACAAATAGATAGATATTTATTGGTAAAAATAATAATTTTCAAGTCGCTTATTCCAGGTAAATGTAACATTTCATAGGTATAATAATAATAATGTTCTCATCTTCAACCAAATGGACTGCCATAAAATATCAAAGAGACTAGTTCGCTGAATACTTTCAAAAAGTTATCAAAAAACCCATGTTTTAAAAGATTTTCCCCTCATTCAACTTAAGTGTTGATCTTCTTTATGTGCACCAAAAACCCTCATTAATCAAACACTTACCTATGTAACGAAATACATCTTATTCTTATGATCAAGGACTAATTGGCCTTAATGAATAACTTATAGAGTAACTGCTTACAATTAGTCGTGTATGTGTCAACCACGAACCTAGAAAAGGTTCATGGTGTCAACTCATTTTGTTTTTGTAGTCGCATTGTCAGAATATCCTCATGTCGGTATTTTGTTTTAAATATTTATATGTAGGTGTAATTCATGTAGATATTGCAATGAACTCGGGTAGTTATATATTTTTTGTATAAATATGCATTTAGCATACATATTAAAGTACTCGGCTACGCTTGACGGCGAATAAGCCATTTAAAATAATGCATTTCTCTGTAAGTGAACTTTCTTGTGTATCCTTATGAGAAATAAATGAATAGAACCGTAAAGAAACCATGGATATATACAGTCTTTATGAAAACTGAACCTCAAATGTGTCCCCTTGCCAGTGTTTGCTTATATGGGCATACGGATACCTACAGTTCAAAGTGACTAAAATACGTCTGATATTGTCATCCTCAACATCGATATCTAACCATAATATAAAAGTAGTCAAAGACGATTGTGTCTAAGCGTAGTAAAAGTTTTATTTATCTACTTCAATGGGTTTTTTTTTAACTCTGAGTTTGCGTAGGCTTCGCTGTTTCTGTTGAAGTAATTGAACGATTGCCGAAATTAGAAAACTATTAACAGTTCATTTTGGGTAAATTGTTTTCCGAGAAACCTTTAACGTGTACAAGTGTGTGTGTGTTTCTTTCGAATAGCACGTAACAGTCGCGACTATACAAGATATATTAAACAAATGTCAAAATTTGTACAATGTAGGTGTTGGTTGTAATCGACGCATTCATGAGTTACATAGACTGCAAAAATAATATTCGGACACTTTTATTATTGCCTACCAAGGGATAGGTTCTTCTAGTAAAGAAATGAAGAAGCGTCGTGACAGTTGGTTAACGACCATTGTCCTATGAGTGTGCTTTAGTCAATGCGTATGAACTACTGTAAAGCAGATATGTAATGAATAGCATGGTGGGGCGCAATAGGCGAAGTCAAGCCAGCGATAAGTCGTATCTATACAAAATCTATTCATCAGTAATGTTTTTTTAATTGATTCAGTCGCTAAACGTTTGTCTCTAATGAATAGTGTAACTATGTGTTGTGCTTACTATAAGCCGACTTAAAATATTGCGATTTGGTATGAAGGAAAAGATTGTAACGTTTGAGTTCGGTGATTATACTGTACAGATAAAGAGCCGTGATTAGTTTACGTTGTGTTAACGTCAAGGGTAGAGGTACCGTTGAAATTTTTATTAGTGAAGGGTACTTATTCTTGGGTCTTACAAGTCGTTACACGTTGGTATACTTTAGGTAGCTATAGTGATTAGCGAGTTCAGATAATAAGTAGGTATGAAGCGATGTGTGTGCTTGTGACAGTACAGAGTTAAGGCGTTATGTTTGTTATTGTGCGTGCTGGATAGCAATATGTCGAGTCGAATGTGTGATATATTGTGTGTTTTGAGGTTTTTTTTAGATTTGATTAGAAATTCGAAATTCAGATGTCCTACGACGTTGAGTCCCAGTTTGTAATAAGTCTACTTAAGAACTCCCGAATCCATAAAATGAATACGATCCTACATGAAATTAAATAATAAGAAGGAATCTAATATGAGTTATCAAGTATTTCGTATTTGGAACCATTGCTTCCCGTGGCTCATGCAAAGGCTGCGCGCGCGATGTGTCCATTAAGATTAATCGGGATTTACCTTAAATGTCAAATAGAGATAATTAATGGGATTTTCCTGTTTGTTAAAAACTGTGGCTGTAGAGGATCAAATCAAATGTTTATTTGCGAGAATACATTAATTCATATAAAGGTCTTAAAAGTATATATATTAGATCTATGTATTCAGCCTGCAAGCAGGCGTGCAAATAGTATAAAATGTTACAAGAATTTCAATTATCAACAATATCTAATTAATGTAGAATTTAAAATTATTTCTTATTATTATTAAACGTAGAAATAAATTTACATTTACATAAAACTCTCATAAGTAGACCAAATATTCCTCCACATTATAAAAACATTTTCCGCCAGCCATCTGTTTAATTTAGACCTAAAAAGATTACCGTTCAAGTATTTTAGGTCGTTCGGTAATTTGTTAAATGTCGCAATGCGTATGCATAGTAATGTAAATACTTTTATGACAAGGAGATTGGCATAACATAGGCTTGTAAACTTGATGTTCGTCTCTGTCTTGGAATAATTTCATTTCGTTCTTGAAAAAACTTAAGATGAGTTTTTACAAATATGCATAAATCCCTAATGTACATACATGGAAGTGAGAGACTATTACATTGACCAAATAACTGCTCGCAACCGCCCAGATACCATGCCTTGCTTATGGCTCTTACACACCGTTTTGGTATTTTGAAATCCCTCTTCGAAGCATTCAATGTGTTATCATTATTAAATATAAGGACAGGGTAGTATCGTCTCAGTATTATTTAAAGTAGATATGATTAGTGTCGTGTCATTTTTAAAAAAAGATAATGTCACAATGACAGAAAGTTACGAACTAATGAACCGGTGGATCATGGATAAATCATCTATCTACGCGGTAGATGAATATCAACTTCAAAATGTCAAAACTTATTCAGCTTTGTAACGTCTTAACTGAAAAATTCTATACATATTGTGTAATGTATAATGGAGAATACGAAGACAGGGAATAAAGACTACTCACTCATGTTGTTAGAACTATTGCGTTGGACATAAATATGCGCGAGTGTATTTATTAGATATGCATTCTTAAATTGAAAGGGCACTCGTGCGATAAGGTCGGACGCGCTATAAACAGGAAAGGGGTAGCTTTACTTGTATCAAATCGGATGAAGCGTGAACTAAATAGTTTCTTATACTTAATCTCATTGTTCTTACTACGAAACATTACTTCATCATGTTCATATTACTTCCGGCTGAAGAAGCTTAATCGGGAGATTTAAAGTTCAGGGTCAGGTGTAGCCATGTCCTAAAAAGACAGTTGTTGTGGTTTAATGTTCAAAACATGGTTTCAACCGATGTGAATACTAATTTATGGCACGTGGCGGGTTCCGCCCCATGAACTGTCGTTGTCCAACGAGCGGGAAGTATCGTTATTAGATCGAGCATGAAGTCTAGTTCTTAGAACGTACGGATTACTTGAACTATTTACTCGTGTGGGGCTTGACTACATTTAGCAATACTTTTGAATTGGTCTGAAAAGTGTCTGATGCAGTCGCAAGTTGTGTTTGAATGGTCGTCACGGGTTTAGAATAGGTATACTAAGCTTGGAGTGAATTTCTAGTAGAGGGCCTTGAATGTGTAATGAATAAAGAGCAGGCAACAGGACAAGGATAAGCAACGGTATAATAGATATAGACGAAAAAGAAAGTAGAACTTGCTTTAAAGAAGGTGACGTGGTAGTAGACCCGAGAATAATGATTGCGGATCTGAATATGAGAGTTGGAGAGTGATGTATGTATAGTGAAGATAATGTTTACTATTAATAAAGTTATGAAGATAAATATTGTACACAGAATTAAACAAGCAGATAATGAATTTACAAGGTCCACTTTAAGTAATATTAGTATATAAATGTGCATAGTAAATGCAAAGGTTATGTGGTTTTAAGTTTGGATGATTAATGTCATGTATCATCTAAATTATCCCGTGTACTACTTGCTGGAATATTTGCTGGTCAACGTCATGGACCAGTAAATACTGATCCATCGGTTAGAGTAAAGTATCGATGGGTCAGTGTGGGGTATCAGGTAACGGATGCCTCTCATGTTAACAATTTGTACATCGGTATAGGTGTGCTGGTCAAGGTTTTTGACTAGCACATTATGAGGTTAGGAGTGCCAGGTAACCGACACTCTATAAGGTTATAAGCATTTTTTGTTAACTAAGGTTATGGTAAAATAAGTAGGTACATTGACGAGTTCTATCTATTGTAAAGTTAGGTACTATTGGTAGCGTTGTTTAGATACTAAATGAAGTGCACAACTGTAATGTCTTGCAGTTAATCTGATAACAAAGTACTTTAAGTTGGGGACATCAGGCAACCGATATCTCATCAAAGATGATATATATTTCTATGGTCATTTAAATTTATATAACTATTAATTAAACAAGTAAGCTTCTATGGTATAATAAGTACATTGAAGAGTGAACCTATTATAAAGTTACTACTTTTAGCGTTGTTTAGATACTAGTGCAATGCACCACTGTAATGTCTTACTGTTAATCTGATAACAAAGTACTTTAAGTTGGGGATATCAGGCAACCGATATCTCCTCAAAGATAATACATATTTATATGGTCATTTAAATTCATATAACTATAAATTTAAAAAGTAGGTAGTAGCAGTACTTCTGTTCTGTTAAAACATACAGTTTCAATCATAGGTCATGTAAATATATTATTAATACAATTGCATTCGAGACTTAAATACTGAAATGTGCCACTTTGATGACTTATTTAAACAAATGCATTATTAAAACTAAGATTGAAGCATTGGCTTATTAACCAAAGGTTTTATAGTTACGAGGAATTTAAAAGATTGAATGAACGAATATGTGACATATTGAAATTTGATAAAATATTATTTTATATTATTTGTTATTTTATTGTACGTTGTTATTCTTATTTTGTGACATAATATGACTGAAATTTATTGTATAACTAATTGTAACTAGTACTACGTACTGATGTCTATATGTAATATTGTTAATTTTCAAATGTTATTTCTTATTATTATTTATTTCAATGCTAATTTGACCTGTATACCTATACCAATAAATAACTTTGAACTATGAACTTAAGTTTGTATAGTCAAGATGAGTAATTAAGCACTAATGTGGTAAAATATAATTATGTTCAATATACGATACATTTATAGTTTATGTGGTGAAAAAGAGTAATGTCATATTTTTGTAATTATACTTAACAACGAGGGACTCGTTGAAAATCGGATGGCCGAGCTGTTATAATTATCTAAATTATATCTTAGTTATTTATATATTTTTCGACTAACTACGTTCATTCTTATAAAGTTGTAAGATTTAAAGTAGATTGTATTGATTTCGTGTGATCGGTCGAGACTTCGACGGCTTGCTTGTGATTTGTTCAAGAGGACTTGACCAATCACAAGCAAGAGTATAACAGTGGGGGGTAAGCGAACAGGCAACGCATTTTGGAAGTATGCCGCCATTCGTTTTCCGACTTTTGTCTGAGTAACTTGTATCGTGCCGCTGTAGGCTTTGTTAAGTAAGATTGTACCTCTAAATATATATAGCAATAGCAACTAAAGCAATAAAGCTGATTTTCAAGTTCACAAAGAGTGTTTTTGATTCAAAGTCCTTGCTTCTGAGTGTTAAACCAGTACGGTTAATATACATAATTGTATTAATTATTTATAAATTATTGTATACGATATATAGTCAACACCCAGCAATCATTATTGTAACAAGTTGTTTTTTGAAAAGTGGAGGAAATGCCTTTTCTTACTTCCTCTTACCCGGGGAGGTGGGTCGCCCCTACTGCACCCACAGCAGCAGAGGCCCTTTACCAACTAAAACCTTCTTCTCTCAGCCATGGGGCGTCCACTACTGGACATATGCTTCCCTCATATAGGGGAGTTTTGCCAATACTCGCCATGCTTGACAGGCCGGTTCCGATCCTCAGAAGGCGCTCCCACCTTCTGGTACGTGATTCTTTAGCCGACTCTTACGGCACCCGCGGGAAGAGATGGGGGAGTACCATTCTAGGCCGGTATCACCCCGGCCACATGTATAATTGTGCATTCCATCTATGCATAGATATAGCTTATATAAACAACTGCGAATATAGAAAAACAATATTTTCATATAAGTATGGTTTGTGTTAATGTTCTAGGGGAGATGTTGACTGAATTCTCGTGGTCTCAATAAAAGTAGTATGGAGCAGACTCGATAATATTGACTCCAGCGCTTCGGTGTTTACGTTTCAAAGATGAGATGAGTAATTATCTGGTGTTAATGTTATCGCACTAATATTAGATTTGCGAAAGTTTGTGAGTATGGATGTATGATGTTTTTTTATAATTGTTTTGGCTCCACGTTTTGGGCGCGTCAATTGAATACTCCTTGAGCTTATTTAGATCAAGTTGCGCACTTAAGAGCTGGCAGTTTAGCACGAAAGCAGTGCGCCGCTTTCCCTAAGATTTAAAAGAGTTGTAGGAACTGTACCGCAACTGAATTACTTTCTTAAGGATTTGGAAATTGCGATGAACAATAAAGAAGTGGCATTTAGGACGTTTTCCTTGCTTTAACGGTCACTCAACTGTAATTACTTATGAACATTCGAAGAGACACTCATTTTGGAAATTAAACAAAACGTAAATTAATCTCTGTAAAAACCTCCTTCAATAATATAGTCAAATAATTTACACCGTGATAAAAATTTCATTTGACGCACTCACACGAGTCACAGGTCTATGGTGCTAAACTTAATGACGGCAAATATGAGATACTTATACTTTATTTTTTGTCTTTACTTTGGCAAGAGCGGGTTATTATGGTACGGTTCTATTTTTATGCCAATTCAAGCTCATCATGTGATTCTAATTTGTAAAATTTGATGAAAAATACGTAGACTAAAGGACGTAGATTCAAAGGGATTGCCTAAAATACGTAGATCTACGTAAAAAGACGTAGAGTTGGCAACACTGGCTACTACACTGGTCGACAATTTTGTCGACTTTTATTTGGAATCATTTTTCGCTGCGGTTTTAAAATCTGCGGGTTAATTTTCCGATTCCTATCGTAAATTGTGATTTCGATCGATTAATACTTTTGAACGCAACACTAGCGCACGATTGACAATCGAGGTCGATGGATTCAACATAAATACAATATGACGTTGAAAGAGATTGGAACTGACATTGAAACTTAATTCAAGGGTGAGCCAGATGATCTTTACAATGAAATGATCTATGAGTTTAGAGAACTTTCTTCCAGATAAGCATAGATTGTATAACTTATGCTTGAGCACGTACCGAAAGTATTGCATTGCAGTCTATCGGTAAAATAGTTTCAAATCAAATAAATTTATTGTCAAATATAGGTTTTAGATATCAGATTTTTTTTCATAGGGCAAATGCCTTTATTAAAATAAAACACTAATAACTAATTACAATACTGCAGCTACTACAATAACATTTGAGCAATCCACTAGCTATTAGTAACCTATAGATAACTCAAATGTTCTAACCCGCTATCGTTTTACCGTTTTTTTTTCTAACGATATCAGTTGGTAGTGTCAGTAACGTTACACGTTCTCTATATTTCACCATCTCTGGTATACAAACTATTAGTCATAAATGTAGGCATTAATTATATCTGTACTTCTCATATATACAATCTACATATGAATTCACAATTCTAAGATACCATACAACATTGCAAGAGGAATTACATTTTATAATAATTGATGAGTTTGTCAGAGCATTCAAGATACGATGCCTTAATATAGGTAGCGAATGAGCGTGACAGTGATACGAACTAGCTTTCAACTATTTTTTTTTTAAATTGAATATATATATTTCTTGAATATATATATATTTTTTTTTTTATTTATTTATTAACATTGACACAAGGTCTTCAGGTGCCAAACTAGGCAGAGCCTGTGCTATGGTAACCTGATGACTGATATATATACATATATACACCCAGACACAGGTCAAACAGACATGTTCATGCACACAAATGTTTGACCTGTCCGGGAATCGAACCCGGGACCAGCGGCTCAGAAGGTAGAGTGCTACCAACTGCGCCAACCGGCCAGACAATTTGATTTTACTAAATAGATAATTTTGAGTCTTCTCAGCTTATATTGTAGACAGACCTAAACTTTAAAATACCACTTCTTTTTTTATTATCTCAGCTATAGGACGTCCAATTATGCTGGACATATGCCTCCCCCATAGAGGGGGATTTGTCAATACTCACGCCACGCTTGGCAGGCGGGCTAGCGAGAGCAGTTTGATTTTCGATCCTCAGAAGGCGCTGCTGCCCACCTCCTGGTACGTGATCCCTTAGCCGACTCTTACGGCACCCGCGGGAAGAGATGGGGGAGTATTATTCTAGGCCGGTACCACCACGACACCACATACCACTTATGAGATCAGTAAATTCTGATTCAACAAAACTTGATTTATTTGCTATTTTGTTAGTGAAAAATATATGATTGCGACCCCATTTTTAAATTTACCAAAAACTCGCGCGACAAATTAATTCGTTTAAACTGTATCTTACGCCAGAAAAATAAAGAAATTAAAACGTCTAGAAATGTGATTAGTTTTTAGCTGTCACCTGTGTAAAGTAGGTACATGTCATATTTGTAATATTGTAAGTCAACAGACATCAGGATTTCTCCCGCCCTCTGCCTGTAAACATCCGCGAGCCTCTGTAATGTCATAAGCCCCTTAAGTATAGGTGTTGGAAGGAGGCGACGACGAGTCGACGCCGACGCGACGCCCGTCGCGTCATATCTTCTTATAGCTAAGGACTGTCATTGATCTATCTATAGTTAGGCAATAAATAATAACAATTGAATATTTGGAACAACTCTATTAGGTCCTGAAATATATAATCAATTACCTAGATCGTTGTCGCAAATCGAAAACGTAGCTTTAAATTATTAGTAACGGAGGCTAATTCTAAAATTGACGAATATTATTTCAGTAGCTTCTTTAAAAAGTTTTTAACTGTAGATATTTTTCTATTGATGTAGTTATGACCAGTGTGTTTTGTTAAATATTTATATTGTACTAGCGGACCTGATAGACGTTGTCCTGCGTGCAGTGCCAGGTGGAATACATTTAATATATTTTTTGTGAATCTAAACTATTCAGGACGCCATCCAAACGCATACAAAAAAAGCATTCAAATCGGTCCAGCCGTTTAGTTGGAGTTCAGTGACATACACACGTACAGTATAATTAAATACTTATAGAAAGATTAACTGTAATTCATAATTTCAGCCACAACACCACCACTGATATACATAGACCTCCCCCATTGATCGCCACAAGGACCGGTTGGAAGTGACACGCATTCAGACCCTTCCTACGATCTTGCTCAGCTCGTCTGTCCAGCTTGTCGGTGGACGTCCAATGCTGCGCTTGCCTGTCCATGATGTCTACTCGAGAATCTTCCAGCTATCAGTTCTCCGAGATATGTGCCCTGCCATGATATCTGCAACTTCAACTTGTTAATCCGCTGGGCTATGCCGGTGACTACTTTTTCTACGGATCTCCTCATTTCTGATTACATATCGTAAAAATCCCCGGAGCCCTCTGGCGTCTATTCATACGTGAATACATAACATATTGTATATAAAACACGGGAAGTACTCATCACATTTCATAAGTGTCAAAACCACGTCAGTTTTAATAACAGAATTGATTTTACTTTTTATTTATATATTTTTTTCATTCAGAGTAACTATTTTTTATTATCTCTAGGCACGAAACATTACTCAATTATTACTAAATACATTATATAAGATTTCAATTTAAGACCAATTGATTTTTGTGTATTAATTTATATTCATATTTTATTTGATAATTGTATTAGTTTTGTTATTTACTGTGACAATTTTCATATGCCAGCAAGGCGAAGCATGGCTGTACTAAAATATCTTACTTGTGACCAATGATAACCCATGTTTATGAAATAAATGAATATTATATTCAATTCAGCGATTTAACACTGAACTATTTTCGATAAATTTTAGTATGGAGTTAGACGGGACCTTTGAGAAGGGCACCGTCTACTTTTTGTCCTGAAAAAGTATGTTTTCCGCGATTGAGTCCTGAATGAGCGGGAAAACCGTAAACCACGCAAGTGAAATCGCGCGGTGCAGCTAGTTTACAAATCAATCGAAACGGCGGTAAGTCAGGTAACCTTGAGCAATGACTGTATCGAGATGTTACCAATAAAAGTTTTAAATTGTGAGCTTACCAGACATGTAATTGCCGTCTATTGTTAGCAATCTGTTTGAAGTAGACAGGCGTATTGGGATTCATTGTTCTCACTGTGCAGTAGTTAAACTTTAATAGCTGGGGATTTTTATGCACAAGTGTTAAAGTAGTGAAATACAGCATACCGTTATTATTATGTATATTAGTTACTATAATAATCAGTACTCGTTACTATAATAAGCAGTACTCGTTACTATAATAAGCAGTACTCGTTACTATAATAATCAGTACTCGTCACTATAATAAGCAGTACTCGTTACTATAATAATCAGTACTCGTTACTATAATAATCAATACTCGTTACTATAATAATCAGTAGTCATTACTATAATAATCATCAATACTCGTTATTATAGTAATCAATACTCGTTAGTTACTATTATAATGAATACTCGTTACTATAATAATCAGTACTTGTTACTATCGTACCGTTATGTTAGTCGTTACCTTTTTTACTGATATATATCTCGAGTTTGAGCATCACATGATGATGTGGTTGAAGACGTTGTGGCGCTAGACCTTGAACGGTCACTGGCTATCAAGGACTGCTGCCTGAACAACTATTTGTTAGGTAACAGTTTTTCACACTTAAGCGTGGTAGCTAGCCAGGCGGATACGTGAAAGTACCCTACTACATGTTGCCTTCACTGGAAGCATAAGCTGTGGGTAGGGATCTAACCAGCCTAATAACATCGCGATGCATTGGGCCGTGTTGTGCATTGCGTGATGCACAACACACTACACCCCTTAGCAGGACTTCAGTGCAGGACTTATCACCCCCAACATTAATAAGAAGACGTATGCGTAGCACTTTTCAGTTATTGGAGTGTAACTCAAAAATTTCAATGAAATATACCATTAATTCACCACCTTTCAAATAACTAAAAAAAGATCAAAATCGGTTCTCCCAATCGAAAGTTCTTAAGTAACAAACATTTAAATAATACATACGGGTCGAATTGAGAACATTCTCCTTTTTAAAGTCAGTTAAAAATACGAAACATGCTAGTAACGAAATGTATTCGTAAGTAACGTTTCGGTACTCGGTACTAGTACGCGTACTCGTTACTGCGTACCGTACTGTACTCGGCGCCAAGTACATTATGCTACACCTCTATTTTCATCCGCACACTTTAATTGGTATCGAAAAAATGAGCCGAAGGTCTTGCAAATTTTAGATTCATCTAAACATAATGGTTTTATGGCCTAGAATACAGAATGTCCCACAACACTTGAGTCATAGTCATAATTACAGTCATTTTATTAATAACACTGTCACTGTCACTGTGGGCATGGAGAGAATTAGAAACATGATAATTATTGTATGATTACATCAAATAATTTTATAACTTTCATCCAGCACCTCAAGGTATACAATTATTCAATTTACATTAAAAACCTATACCTTAATACTTTACTTATTAAGTACACGATCGCTTATGAAGTTAACTCATCTCCTTACAAAGGTTGTCTGGAAGAGATCGCTCTTTAGCGATAAGACCGCCAATAATGATCTATTCTAAGCATGGCAGAGGATGTGTGTGAATGTATGCGAAAAGCAGAGCCGTGCACAAGGTGCCAATTCTCTTATTTATTAAAACAATCCATTCATTAACAATGCAATAGTCGTTCAAATGTTCTCATAATTAACCTTGATATTCCGCTAAAATAACAATTTCATTCGATTGCCTTGTAGACAATTGAATTGCGGCAGAAATTAGATCTGTGTAGCCATTACAATATTACTTCAAGTAGAATAGCAACACTAGATAAAACGACGATTCATTGACAATCTATGAGCAATGTGTTTTAGAATTGATACCCACTACATCCTTCATCATCATCATCATCATCTCAGCCATAGGACGTCCACTGCTGGACATAGGCCTCCCCCATTGATTTCCACAGGGACCTGTTGGAAGCGGCCCGCATACTACATCCTTGCCTAGAACAGTTTATCTCGCGAAACTAACACTAAATATGATGTGTTTAATGTTATTTTGATATGGATTTCTGTAAAGTACCGCCAGAATTTATAATAATTTATACAGACAGAATATATATAAAACACATAAGAAGAAAACTTTACTTTATGTACACACACTAGATGGCTTCAACATAGTTAGATAGATAACTCTATTGCACATTTAGGGTGGAGTTCACCAAAATTTAAAACGTCCGATTATCAATATAACCGTCGTCGTAAACAGTTTAACTGTATGGTGAAAACTGTTTGACCAACGGTGTTCGGAGCTGGAGGCTCGAGTACGCAGATGACGTTTGCCGATATAAGGGCTCTACGGACTTATGTCATTAAGGGTGTGGTGTTACGGGAACCTCCTTGTGCAACGAAAACTCAGCCCTTGGCCTCCATGGGGGAGCCACAGGTGCATCTATGAGGTACACACACCTTGCAGCCCAGACGGAGGGCCACCGACAGCACGAAGAGAGTCGTCAGCGTACTGGTGTCTGGGTAGGATTCCGTCTGCGACGCAGCCCGTAGAACTCCCCAGTAAAATATTATAGTATTGTTTATTTTTATAATACGGTTGTATTTTTTTTAATTACTCTCATATCATTGCACTAGGATCGCCTGTGTCATGGATAGGACAGACATACATGCAAATCCCGACCCCCAGACCCGAGACAAACATCCATGCTCATATGTTTTTGCTACTGTCGGATTTGAACCCAGGACACCAGGGACCAGAAGTCATAGCACTAACCACCCATTGCGATCGGCTCAATAATATTAATAGAAGTATTTCAATATCAGTTTATTAACCGAAATAAAAAACAATCTAACGGTGACACCAATACCATTTTATGATGCTAGGTTTTGATTTTATAATTATTTTAAAACGGAAAACATTGGTGCCATGAAACCTATGTATTTGTGTAATTAATGAGTACATAATATAAGATTTTATTTTTTATTACTACAAGGTAAGCAATTAAGAGCCCAACAATGAATAAACGTAAATGAACTTAGATATATCGTATTTAGTTCCACTTAATCCATTCTGAATAACTTATGTCTGTTTATTATCTAATTACTTGAAACACAATTCTACTAACATTTATTAAGCTAGTATAAATAATACTAGCATACACTAACTATATTGACAGTGCTATGTACGAAATAGTTTGCGGTAAACTATAATCCAAATATTAACAGGGGCGATACGAATTGCAAATAGCATACTACATAGCAAATTGGAATGTTAAACAAAATATTTGCGTAGTTGTATTTTATACAAAGTAACTTTGTTACACATCCGTGGAACACTTTCAACGATTTGTCGAAACATGAAAACATTATCAATGTGGGCGGAGAAAATCAATTTTTCAATCAAGAATCAATCAATTAATTAACACATTAACTACAAAAAAAAAAAAAAAAAAAAATTTCGCCGTGGCACAGTGGTCAGTGACATGACTTCTGTGTCTCCGGGACCCTAGGTTCAAATCCCGGCAGGTGAAACATTTGTGCGACGTGTATAGATGTTTTTGCCGGATCTTAGGTTTTTGTGTGCTGGGATTGTGTGTGTCCATGCCTTTCGCGACATAGCGAACTTGGTGCAGGGATTTGAGTGTCGGGGCGGGTCTGGGTTTATCCATTAAATAGTTGCTATGCCTATGCTTGCAGCGTTTACGTTACTTGTTTTGGATAAGTCCAGGCCTTCTTTACTCATCCCGTGATGAGTAGGGAGGCTACGGTCTTGGGGGAAGCGCAGGTCGTGATGATCCTCAAGGCAAGTCTGGCGATTACCTTCTCGCGGTGCTGCCTGTTCTTGGTCTAATTCCTCTGAATTAGACGTAACTAGACATCGTCCGGCGACTCGCGTGTCTCATATCTATGTAAGTTTATTTATATCCATTTATTTATGTATGTTTATAGTATTTTGGCCGGGACTGCTCCCGATAGGCTTTGCTCGCCAAGCCGACGAGGAGCGGTCCATCAGACGGTAGGTTGCGGTGCTGCAAAGCACTGCAACTGAGGGGGGCAGCGGCGCTGTGGGACGGCGCTGCAGCTGAGGAGGCGCTGCGGCGGGAGTGATTCAGTTCGTCTCCTGCTGTGGCGCCGATATGGCCGCCGTCGGAGGGTGGCGGCCGAAGCGGCTGGCGATGGGGCTGCTCCATCTGGCCCATCGCAGGGGACCACGAGCGTCGGATGTGGGAAGTCTGGCGTTCCTTGCACTGTGTGGTCCCCGGGGTGGTGCGGCCGTGCTCTTGGTCCCGGCACGGTCGCGAGGGGGAGGGTCATCCTCCCCCCTGGAGGGGTCCGGAAACGGACGGCCGTGGTGGGGGCGCGGTATGCAATACCCCGCGCTCCCTCCGTTATAGCGGCAGGATGGACACCGTGGGTTTTAGTCGGTAGTGGACCCTGGCTGCTGTGGGTGCAGTTAGGGTTGGGGGCCATGAGGCCCCCCAGGGAGCGGTGATGCTCGAGCGAGCCCGACACACCCCGCCTACTTCCCGGTAGGCGGAAGTGCGTAAATGCATTTCGCCCACGTAAAAAAAAAAAAAAAAAAAAAAAAAAAGGGATTTGAGTGTCAACAAAAAAAACACACACAAAGTACACACGAGTTCTTCCACATCTCCCATTCCTGTGCAATATCCCCGGATAAAACTCCGGTTGTGTCACGTCGTGACTGGTCTCAACCCATTTCTTGACATTTATCCCGACTATGACATTTATTGTGATAAGTGGTCTGATATTTATAAGGGCTTAACAGATGCCGATGACATTACAGAGGCTCGCGGGTGTTTACAGGCAGAGGGCGGGACAAATGCTGATACGTGTTGTGATATAAAATATTGCAAAAATGTAATTTACAAATGAACTAGGGCTCAAAAAAAATTTTAGTACATTTATTGACTTTTTAACCGACTTCCACAAAGGAGGAGGTTCTCAATTCGACCCATATGTTTTTTTTATGTTTGTTACCGCATAACTTTCGACTGGGTGAACTGATTTTGATAGTTCTTTTTTTATTTGAAAGCTGGTGCTTCCCATTTAAATTTCATTAAAATCGGTCAAGCGTTTTTTGAGTTACACTCCAATAACTGAAAAGCGGAGCGTCGATGATGATGATGATGATGATGAAGTACATCTGTCGTTACCGCGACAATTGTTAATAAAGGAAAAATATGGTCGGCTCGGCTAAGTACCAACTCGAGGCTCTTGAGTCGATAGAGAGACGAGCTAAAAGGCTCATCAACAACGACTTTCTGGTCGAGAGGAGACTCCGAAGCCTGCAGCACTGACGTAAAGTCGCTAGTTTATCGGTTTTTTTATCGGATACATATCGGGGAGTGCGCTCTAGAGTTGCATAATTTGATACCACTATCCCCATTCTATCTTAGGTATACCAGACGGACGGCAATGCGACATCCATACATCGTAGACGTTCCAACTTGTCGCACGAAGCGTTTTGCTTCCACATTCATAGTGCGTACTGCTAACGAATGGAACTCATTGCCTAAATCTGTATTTCCGCAAAAATACAACCTGGGTATCTTCAAGTCACGAGTGAATAGGTATCTTCTAGGCAGGCGTGCTTCATCGTAGACCACCATCATCACTTAACATCAGGTGAGATAGTGGTCAAACGCCTGCCTATTCCCAATTAAATATATATATTTATATTTTTTCGCTAATAAATTAGCCATTAATATCAAATTTTGTTCAATCAGAATTAACCATCATAAACTGTTCTTACAAGTGGTATTATTAAAGTTTATTAGACATTCAAAAACATAAGGTGAAAGGACCCAAAATTGCCTATTTTGCAAATGGTAAAGCCTAGAGATACTAATGCAAGTATGTGACATTGCAATTCAACGTGGCAATGCTGCTAGCATTCTGGGCATGCTGCCGGCCGGTAGCGGGTTAGAACATTTGAGTTATCTATAGGCTACCAATAGCTAGTGGATTGCTCAAATGTTATTGTAGTAGCTGCAGTATTGTAATTAGTTATTAGTGTTTTATTTTAATAAAGGCATTTGCCCTATTTCATATATTTTTCTGTGATGAGCATAGATGTTTGTTCTCAGGTCTTGGGTATTTGTGTATTGTGATTGTACATGACTATGCCCCCCGCGACGTCGAGTATCCTAGGCGGGGGTGTGAGTTTTTGTTTGATGAACTGGCCTTGAGATGAAAAGTGATATATCTTCGCAACGGGAGCGTACCTCAGATAAATTTATAATATTAGTAGGAAGGATTACATCTGAATGACTATTGCATTGTTTATGGATTGCTTGTCTTAATAAACAAGAGAATTGGCACCCTGTCGTGTTGTAGGTATATAATTATGTAAGATGGCCCCTGTCTCTGGCCATTGTCGCTCCTCATCCAAATTGGATGAAACCTTAGATATATAGAGAATGAAATTAGTTATGTGTTTCACTATAAAACCCAAAGGCTTGCCTTTTTAAAGACGTATTATATTACTAGAACACCCCGCGGGTCGCATCTGCGCTAAAAATGTAACCGATGATAGCTCAGCGGGGGAAGCGTCGGCTGTCAAACTGACGGACACTGGTTCGATCCTCAACAACGGTTTGAGCTTCCGGTGAAGGTAACACTGTTATCAAATTCCCATAGTGGTGATAGGACACTTTAGAGTCGCCTGGCTAGCTACCACCCTCAAGTTTGAAAAATTGTCACCAAACACATAGTGTGTTCACTTCAACATCAACAAGTTATTTCACACTTTCAAGCGTAGAAGTCGGTTTCATGTTTTGTTATTTATTGATTTTATTTATAACTTTGAAGGATCAAAACGTCTTGGATTTATCGGATCCTTATATCTTCGGTAGATCTACAAAATATTATTTCATATCGACCCATCTTTATCTTCAAATAATTAATACGAGTGCGCTGATTTTTTTGTCTGTCGTTTGTCTGTATGTTTGTTATTCGTTCACGCTGAAACGGCTGGACGGATTGAATATTTGAACATATGTTTTACTCTGGAACAATACATTTTCCCGAATATATTGACTAGTCTCGTAGAATGACGGGAAGATACCGAAATCGGCCAAGCCTCGAATTTTTTTACTTTATAGTTCTGGCGTTTGACCACCGTCTCACTTGATGTTCAGTGACGATGTGTTCGAAGATGTAGTCACGTTAGATCTAGAATAATTACTGGATCTCAACTAACACACTATGTGTTTGGTGGCAGTTTTTCAAACTGTTAAGCTAAGGTTATGCTGAAAAAGCGAAACAGACTCTTTGCTTCATCATTTCGGTACTTAGGTACCTACATTATAGTACATCGCTTTAAGTACTGGCTAGCTACACAAAGGTGATTTCAAGGTCACCGAGTTAACGAACATAAACGATTTTTTTAATTTTTATTTATTTTATGCTTGCGTTTGACAAATCTCTCTCCTGATGTTAAGTTGACGATATATGCGGAATACACAATATTTTGTGTATTCCGCGACTTTATTATACCAGGCAATCATGCAGTGTGCGTCGCCCTCCCTCTCACATAAATTTCATACAGGAAGTACGCAGTACTTTATACGGGGAAAATATAGTAATAAGTGTCAAGGAAGTCGGACAAAATCTATCACATACGTGCTATTGCGTGAGATGCACAAACTGTGTAGTAGCGCCCCGCAGTTTCACCCGCGTGGATTACGGTTTTCCCGCTACCTCAACTATCCCACGGGAACTGTACGTTTTCCGGGATAAAAGTAGCCTATGTGTTAATCTAGGGCTTAAACTCTGTCTATACCAAATTTCATCGAAAACGGTGTAGCCTTTTGAGCGTGAATAACAAACATAAATGCATGCACACAAACTTTCGCATTTATAATATTAGTAGGATAAATATTGGTTTCATCGCGGCGCATTTACTTAGATAAATCTCTGTTTTATGAAAACAAATACATTTAAGTACTTTATAATTAGATATTTGAAGGAAAAGTTGAAGCTAACATGTTGTTAATGCAATAAACCATAAAACTCTTGATAATTAAAGTTAGTTATTGAAACGACAATTTCTTTCTGTTATGATAGTTATTTAACAAACATAAAAACACATGTTTATAAAGGTCAAGTGTTACGTGGACGAAATAGAGTTACCTAGTACATAAGTGGCTGTTATTGAATGTGTCCCTATTTATTCATGTGGTTTTCTTTCAAACCGGAGATTACCGGATTCGGTGAAACGAATTCATGATTCTAACAAATACGGCAGTTTCAAAGGGAAGTAAATAAATACATAAATAAATAAATATACTTACATAAATCTTTCTATTACTTATAATCTTATATCATTTTGGAGGACTCTAATGTTTTGTTGAAAGATATACTGAGAAAAAATAATAATACGTAATTTTACACTCTATACAAACGTGTTAATGCTTAAAATGAATTAGAATAGTATTAGTAACAGTCATACATTTTTTCATTTCAATTAGCCTTTATTAACAATCTAAAAGTAAGTTACATATTAATTTGTAGGTATATAAGACCTCGACTATTCCGGATTGTTTTGATTTTCAGCAAAGGCCTCCCCTAAACGTCCCCATAACTCATGTCATGAGCTTTTCTCCTCCAAGTTGCTCCCGCTGTGACTCTTATGTCGTCTTCCCATCTTATGAATGGTCTTCCCTTTTTTTTACATAACATAAGTATGGGTTTGACAACTGTCTCACCTGATGTTAAGTGATGAAGTTGACAGTTAACAGAGTCTTGAAAGGATTGACAACGTATCGTAACGCCCCCAGTGTTACAGATATCCATAGACTACAGTGATCGCATTTTTTTTTTTCTCAGCCATGTGCGTCCACTGCTGGACGTTTGCCTCCCCCATATAGGGGGGATTTGCCAATACTCGCCACGCTTAACAGGTGGGTTGGCGAGCGCAGTATGATTTCCGATCCTCAGAAGGCGCTGCTGCCCACCTCCTGGTACGTTATCCCTTAGCCGACTCTTACGGTACCCACGGGAAGAGATGGGGGAGTACTATTCTAGACCGGTACCACCACGGCCATTACATTTAATTTAGTTACAACAAGCAAATCACTACCAAGTGATTTTCTTGTTCAACTAAACTAAAATTGTGAAAATAATTTAGTTCCTATATGTTTAGAATAAAGTCCAAATAAGGATGACACTTATCAAGAACAACAATAAAATTTGATTTTTGTAAATCAAAAATTTGCTGTTAGTTTTGGTAAAGTATGGCGTCACTTATCTGGCGGCAGCCAATAGTAGCCACAATTGGTGAGGAATTGAATAAACCTCGTCTGATCAAAACAGAAATAAAGACATTCATTTGAATATTGGCGCAAATAAAATAGGCAGCCTTCTTTGACTGGTCCCGGGTTCGATTCCCGGACAGGGCAAACATTTGTGTGTATGAACATGTCTGTTTGACCTGTGTCTGGGTGTGTATATGTATATAAGTATATATCGGTCAACAGGTTACCATAGTACAGGCTCTGCCTAGTTTGGTACCTGAAGACCTTGTGTGAAAAATAATACATTAAAAAAAATAGAAAAAAGAATTTTAGTTCGATTGTGTGATTAACAGAATGAGGAGCATTTTTGTATCAAAGAATGGTATTTCATTTAGGTATATATGTCTGTAGACTCCGAGAAGTTATTACAGCTCTAAGATCGGAGATGTGAGAGCCACTGTCGTCTCGGGGAATCAAAGAAGCAATCAATGTACAGGATGTTTATATAATCAAAACGTTAGATCTTTTTTATTTACATCTTAAACAGCACACCACTTCTCATTTCAATTTTTCCTGCAATAGATAGGTTAAATGTTGGCTAGGGCGTTAGCTGGCCTGGAGTCGTTCTTGACACGGGATCTCCTAGTGAGAACTGCTAGGCGATTCTTGGTCTAGTTTGGTGTAATTATCTTCATCTAGTATCCATTCGATATATGGCCGTGGTGGAGCCGGCCCAGAATGTACTCCCCCATCTCTTCCCGCGGGTGTAAATATTATAGTAAAATAGTAAGAGTCGGCTAAAGGACCACGTACCAGAAGGTGGGCAGCAGCGTCTTCTGAGGATTGGAAATCATACTGCGCTCACCAACCCGCCTGCCAAGCGTGGCGAGTATTGGCAAATCCACCCTATATGGGGGAGGCATATGTCCAGCAGTGGACGCACATGGCTGAGAAAAGAAGAAGAAGTATCCATTCTTCAATGTATACAGAATTGTTCGACCATCTTTAATTATTTAAGTTTAATATATTATGTCGGAGAATCACTGTTCCCGTAGACATTGTCATTGTGGTTGCGAGCTTAGTGGGCGTCTTCGGGTTAAAATGCGAGCACAAAATATAACTTTTTTTTTTTAGTTTATTACACTATTATACTATTTTCATTTAGATTCAATAAAAGAAGAATTTCAAGGGTTCAGCTGGCTTACTCTTGAACTCAGTTTAAATCTCAATTCTAATTCTACTCAGTTCCAATCTCATTCAACGTCACGAACGTTACTCTCGAACACAAAGTTAGTTCTCCGAAACTGTGAAACTTCGATCACGACTCCTAAGTCGATGAGTCATGTCAAAATCACGTCAAGAGTACGAAAAAACGAACGACGTCAATTTCATTTGGTTGTGAAAGTTCCACCGAACTCGATTCCAATCGTGCTTGATGATATCGATCGCTAGGGTTGCGTGCAAAAGTCTAAGCTGTGCAAAGTCGATCACAATTTAGGATCAGAATCGACTGTCAAGAGTAAGCCTGCAGGACACCGATCTTAGTTTAACCAACGAATTCACTCTCAAGGATCCACTCGAACCGTCGCTAGCACTCAAATGTGCCTCAAAAATGATCCGCCTCCCTAAAGTAAAGATGGCACCCCGAGACCACTCGAGACACACACGTTACAATAACAATATTTATAGCTTTTATCACATAAGTGAGGTTTTTAAGTTATAGAAAAGGGCTACAAAAAAAATCAAATTAAGAATAATTAAAATGTAATTAAAATTATACGCGTGCCAACAACAAAAAATCCGCCTCATAGCTTCCTCCCAAGCGACTGATATTGTATTATCATCATCATCATCATCATCTCAGCCATAGGACGTCCACAGCTAGACATATGCCTCCTTTATTGATTTCCAGAATGACCGGTTGGAAGCGGCCCGCAATCATCCCATATTTGCGCTCTTAGTCGTCTGTTCACCTGGTCGGGCACTTGCCAGTCCGTCGTCTCCATTCCAGAACCTTTCGACCCCAACGGCCATAAGTTCTTTGAGCTATGTGTCCTTGCTAATCCGCTGGGCTATGTCGCTGACTTCGTTCTTCTACGGATCTCTTCATTACTGATTCGATCGCGTAGAGAAACCCCTAGCATATATTCCTCTCCATAGCTCGTTGTGTTACTTTGAGAATTATTGATATCAACTATTGAACCATTTTATTGTGTACAATTAATAATTAAGTTTATAATGGTAGAGTTTCAAGCAATGTTTGTCACATGTAGGCTATATTTATGGTCATTTTGAAAACAAAATTATGTGAGGCCGGAAAGGTCTCATACGTACTGCAAAGAAGTTCAATTTTGCCTCTAAAAGACTTCATACGCTAAGGCTGAAAATCCATGATAAATGGCTCTGCAGATAGATAGAGGAAAACGGGTTATCTTTGAAGAACGCGCGTAAATCGAAGTCGATCGGCAGCACGTCTTCATCGTCCAATGCCTCCACATCTGAGCATCCACAGTCTATAACTGGCTAATATCTGACACTGAGTTATTTCACACTTTATAGTTCTGAAAAAAAAAAAGAGTGTTGAAATTTGTTGTATTTAAAAATTTTCAAATACTCGCTTGCCGGGAATTCAATTTTAATATAAAATCCAAAAAATAACCCTGTATTTATATATATCAAAGGATAGGATCAAATCTCTGCATCAAACATGGTTAATTAAATAGAAGAATACCATAATATCTAAACTTATTTTAATTGAACAAAACAAAAGGGTAAATTTTTTTTTTTTTTTTTTTTTAACTATTATAAGTTTGCGTTTGTCAACATGTTACCACAAATGAGCTAAGCGATACAACAAAATTTAGTAATATTATATAAAGTGAATTTACAATTGTCTATCTGTAACGTTTTCACGTCTACACTAATAAACCAATTTTGATAAACTTATCAATAAATTTTTCATCGTCTGTGATGAACATATTATTCACCTTTTTGTCTTGGAAAAAATATAACTCTCACGGAATAACTGAAGGTCCTGACAACTGAAATTGCCACGGGAACCACACTTGTTAACCGACTTCCAAAAAGGAGGTTACTCAATAGTAACCTCCTTTTTTGAAGTCGATCGAACGTATATATCCAATTTTTTTGTGTGTGTTTGCGAATAACTTCGTCGTTTAGGAACCGAATTTGATGATTTTTTTTTTGTTTGATAGAGTATACTTCCGTGGTGGTCCCATTTAAATTTCACCTACCTGTCCATAATTGGACAAGTAGTTTTTGAGTTACAGTACAATAACTAATAAAAGTGCTACGCATACCTCGACGATATTATAGTTGCGGTTGAAGACATCGGAGAACATACACAATGACAATTGATCCCGTGAGTAGCAAACATGATAATGGCGCAAAAAATTTATTTCATGATAGTTCACAAAAGTAACTAATTATTGTAAGCATGGTACCGACTTCGACAAGTTATTTCACACTTTTAAATGTTGAAGTCGGTTCCATTTTTTGGTAAAAAGTTTTACTTTTCACATTTTTTACCGGCTCGAAGCAGGGGGAACCGCTAGTTGTATATAAAATTGTAAGTAAAGCCTGAGACGGTGCGGTGCGTAGGTGATGAGATGCCTAGGCTCCTTGTATATTTTCAAAGAAAGAAGCTTATAACAGGCTACAGCTCTTTGTGCTACGTCTGTTTGTTATTTGCTGTAATGTTTAAGATGTATAAGATTATAAGAAATTGCAAAAGCTTCGAAAATGTACCTTGAATGTGAAATAAACTCACCTGCAAAAATAGAGGACCACCTTTGAAAACAGCAATATCTTCAAGAAATTATGAATATAACTTCTTTTAGTTATGGAATTAAACCAAAAAGAGATTTGCGGACTCTATACAACCCTTAATCTTTTTACTGTAATGGTATAAAAAGTGCTTTTTTAAGTAAAACTTACTGTTTTCTAATCATCATTTTAAAACGTTTTTCAGTTTAGTTTTTTTTTTATTCGGAGTAAGCAGGCGTTTGATCACTGTCTCACCTGATGTTAACTGATGATGCGGTCTATGATGAAGCACGCCTGCCTAGAAGATACCTATTCACTCGCGACTTGAAGATACCCAGGGTGTAAGTTTGCGGAAATACAGATTTAGGTAATGAGTTCCATTCGTTAGCTGTACGCACTAAGAATGTGAATTTGATTTTGTTTTTCGATTGTAAATATGCGAATTGATTTTCCTTATTCAATTCGAGTAGTTTGTGCAAAATCATGCCTTTGACTTTGGAAGAATGCGCCAAAATTATCATCATATTAAAATTTGGGTTTAGCCAGCGCAGAGCGGCTGGCGCAGAGAAGTAGAGGTGTGATAGTATAGGATCCCGCCATAAAACGACCTTTACCGAGATGGTTAAAGGATGAAAAGTATATTATATTCAATTAAATATGTCAATAAATATATTGCAAATGGGTTGTCTAAAAATATTCAGTCCAGAAGCTGCAGTATAGTAATTAGTTATTAGTGTTTTATTTTAATAAAGGCATTTGCCATTACCTATGTTTCATTTAATTCTCGTTTAAAACTACATTTAGGTATACCCAGCACAATCACCTAACATTACTGCCTATTTAGGCAGCCTGTAGTGTACCTACTTAGGTACACTCTTAGCTTACACTGATAGATCCATCTCAAAGTATATGTACACTATTACCTTATAAGACAGCGTAATAATATATAGCACTATATGTGATGTTTTTATATCAGAAAATGCCTCAGCAGTTTTTTGCCGAGTCCAGTCCATATATTCAATAAAAACGCCTGATTCAATATTAAGAGCAGATGGTTTTTATGTGTCAAATTTAACGCCACCGGACGGAAAAGATGTGTTATCCTTTTCTTGCCGGCCAATTGAAACAAATAGATCAAATACATTTTGTAGGACTTTTTTTTTGTTTTATAGTCGATTAGCTAAATCTGGCCGTTTCACAAAGGTTTTATTTGATATAAAATAATGAGGGGTGAAAACCCAGTTCAACCTAGAGGTGAAGATTGATCATTGCGTTTGATTTAGGTCACAGATCATAATATTATTATACCCTGTCATAACGCACGTATCGCCATGTATTGTAATACTACTTCACTTTAGCAAGTTCCTCGCCTGAATCTAAAGCTAGACTAACACAGTGGCTAGCAGATGATATAAAATACTAATATCTGTGTTTCCCGATATGAACAATCCTGGAGTTCTCAAGTCGCGAGTGAATAGGTACCTACTAGGTTTGCGTGCTAAATCCTAGACAACGTCATCACTTAACATCAGATGAGACAGTTGTCAAACGAAAACTTATAATATGTAAAAAAAAAAACTAATGTTCGTTCTGAGGGGAATTACTTACACTGTCAGTTAACAGGTTTCATAGTCAAATATAGGTGAAGCCAAAAACTAATCCAATTTCGTGTACAATCTTGGCAAAGACATTTTTTTTTTATTTTTTTTTTATTTTAGGATCTGCAAACAGCACATAACAAAAAATTACAAATAAATATGAACAATATAATTATATGTAGTATAAGTGTAGGTAGTTAATGTACCAACAGCATAGACCACAGGTTAATAACGTGAGAGCATATATAGAACGGTTTTTAAAACAGAGTGTCTAAGCCAAATACTACTTTTATGCCTATTTCAAAAATCTTTACCTCACTTCTAGTGTGGTAATAAATACTCTAGATCGATAGCACGAAAAGAGAAATCTCTAAATTATTCCTAAATCCTAATAACATAACATATCAGAAATAATAACGATGTTTGCATACGATTTGCATTTATTATATATATTATACATTTTTAATTAACTCGCCGATATCGAAGTCATTGACGAGGATAGCGAATAATGATCGTGGTGTAACGTTTCTATGGAATGTTGGTATAAAGGTAGGGCTTTTAAAAATAATCATATGTCATAGAACTCGTTGCCCGAGTCTGTGTTTCCCGATATGTACAATCCTAGAGTCTTCAAGTCACGAATGAATAGGTACCTTCTAGGTTTGCGTGCTAAATCCTAGACAATGTCATCACTTAACATCAGGTGAGACAGTTGTCAAGCGCAAACTTATAATATGTAAAAAAAAAAAAAATATGTTATCATTTTTAAAAGCACTAGCTCTTATTCCCTAGGTAAATGTATATAAACATATGGTAACATGTCCAAAGCACACAATATGCTTAAAAAAAGCAGATTAATTTACGCTACAACGCTATATCTATACCTCTAGGTTGAACTGAAGGATAACGGTTACCATGACAACCCAAGAATGAAAATGGTTTTTCATGATTCTCCGCAATCCCGAATTAAAGTTTCTGAAGCTATCATAGCCTATTTGTGGGAGTGTCGGCTGTCAGATTAACGGACACTGGTTCTATCCCCACCAACGGTATGAGTTTCCGGTGAAAGCCGCTGTCAGATTACCAGCATGGTGGTAAGGTGCCATCGAGTGCCTGCCTGTCTAGCACCACCACAAGACAAAACTGACATCATACGTATGTTCTGGTAGGAGTCTGTAAGTAAGGAGCCAGTAAATATAAGTTTCTCAGTCGTCGAGGTTCAATATTTACACATTTGATATAAGTTACACATTCGATCACATCGTCACTGACCTTCAAACGAGATAGTGTGGTCAAACGCTCTGTAAATAATAAAAATGTAAAGTGCCAACTAATTTAGAATACAAGTGGATGGAGTTTCAAACTTAAGCTTTTAGCTTGTATCCATAACTTGATCGACAAAACTTGAAATATAATTTGTTTCACACTGACTGAGCGCACACTTAATGCGAAGCCAGAAAGAAAAATAAACAATTCTACATTTAAATAATAAGTTATTTCATCACGTACCGTGTAATTGATATTCAAACTGATTAGTGAGCACTGTGAATGATAATTTAATTTTAGATTTCAGCACATATAGAAAACTAATTCGATTTATGACAAATTCACATTCATTTAAGGGTAGTGTATTCAATTTGTACCAATCAGCGAGGGTAGTCCTACTAATATTATAAATGCGAAAGTTTGTGTGTATGTGTATATGTTTGTTACTTCTTCACGCTCAAACGGCTACACCGACTTTGATCAAATTTGGTATGGAGATAGTTTAAACCCTGGATTAACATATAGGCTACTTTTATCCCGGAAAGTATAGTTCCCGTGGGATAATTGAGGTAGCGGGAAAACCGTAATCCACGTGGGTGAAATCGCGGAACGCTACTAGTATAATATAAACCGAACAATAATTCCGTGACAAAATATTTCCGATAAAATTGTTATCCATGGAATTTGCACTGAACTGAAATATCTGTAGTTCCAGGGATCCATTAATGAATGGTTAATTGTTACTAAACATATTATTATCAACGGTCATATACGTCAAGATTTGACGGTCGCCGTGGCTCAGTGGTCAATGACATGACTTCAGTGCTCTCGGGACCCTGGGTTCGAATCCCGGCAGGGGCAAACATTTGTGCGATGAGTAAAGGTGTTTGTCCTGGGTCATTGATGTTTGTGTGTTGTGTTTGTGTATGTTCATGCCTCCCGCGACACAGGGAAGTGAGGGGGTAGGAGTGTGATAAAAAAACTCTAAGGTATATCGGTAATTGCATCATAGTCGCTCAACTAGCAGGCGAAAACTGTATACGCAGTGGAGTGTTTGTGAATAATTGATTGTGTGTAGTTTTGTCGACGGAACTGAGAAGTGAAGAGAAGTTATTTGCAACGCAAAAAAAACTTATCATAAAACGGAACCGACTGCAATAGTTCATTAAAGTAACTATCATCACAATATTGTGCTCATGGTACCGACTTCGACAAGTTATTACACACTTTTGAGTTTTTAAGACAGTTCCATTTTTATGTATAATTTTTTTTTGTCCCTTTTCTGTGACCTTTGCTACTCACGAGATTAATTCTCATTGTGTATGTTTTCCGATGTCTTCACCCGCAACTATAATATCGTCGAGGTATACGAAGCATTTTTCAGTTATTGGAGTGTAACTCAAAACCCCTTGTCCGATTTTGATGAAATTTAAATGTGACCACACACATGGGAAGTATACTCTATGAAACAAAAGAGAATCATTAAAATCGGTTCGTAAAAGACAAAGTTCTCCGCGAGCACACATAAAACAAAAGTAGATACGGTCGAATTAGGTAACCTCCTTATTTTTTTAAAGTCGGTTAAAAACTAGTTTTAATTCTTGACTAAGAGATTTCATCCACAGGCTTAAAGGAGCAAGCTGGCACTGTGAATTAGTGGTATAACATTGTGTGTTTAATAATTCTATTATTATTCTGTAACCAATGATATTACTGATGATGATGAGCACGCTTTAACATTATCGTAACAAAAAACTTGACTTGATAAAATTGTAAGGGAAACGCACGCACCAGTAAAGCTATTTCTACATCATTATGAAAACATTTGGTGAGAACCATACGTGCTGCAAAATGCCGGTCCTATTGCGACTAAAGCAATTAAGTGCATGAACCTAATTTGGCGGTCTACGACCGAGGCGCTAGTGCCCCATCTCACATTTTTAATATCATTGTGTTAACGTCCAATCGTTAAATCCAACTCGGCTGGGCAGCGTTCGGGAAGCTCCGCGACGTCTTCTCGTCCAAAATACCGCAATGCCTGAAAACGAAGGTCTTCGAACAGTGTGTGTTACCAGTGATGACTTACGGAACCGAAACGTGATCCCTGATTATGGGCCTTCTGAGCAGGCTCAGAGTCGCACAACGAGCTATGGAGAGGGCTATGCTCGGAGTATCTCTACGCGATCGAATCAGAACCGAGGAGATCCGTAGAAGAACGAAAGTCACCGACATAGCCCAGCGGATTAGCAAGTTGAAGTGGCAATGGGCAGGGCATATAGCTCGAAGAACCGATGGCTGTTGGGGTCAAAAAGTTCTCGAGTGGAGACCACGGACTGGCAAGTGCAGCATAAGATGGCCACCGACCAGGTGGACAGACGACCTGACTAAGATCGCAGGCAAGAGCTGGATGCGGGCCGCTTCCAACCGTACCTTGTGGAAATCAATGGAGGAGGCCTATGTCCAGCAGTGGACGTCCTATGGCTGAGTTGATGATGATGATGATGTGTTAACGTTCCAAAATATTTGATCACCAGAATTACAACTCTTACGATCATTTATTTTTACTCTACCACCGTCGCCTATGGATATCTGTAAGACTGGGGGTATTACGGTACATTGCTGTAACTCCTTTTGAACAATCCTGTATTGTACCTACTCGGAAATACCGAGGGGTGAAATTCCACGCTTTGCAGGTGTATGGCAAGAACGTGTGTTTTTTTTTTTTTTTTTTTTACATATTATAAGTTTGCGTTTGACAACTGTCTCACTGCGATGTCTCAATTATATGTGCTTTGTAGCAGTTATGGGCAAGATTCAGCATGCCGTCTGCATCTATT
Organism: Apeira syringaria; assembly: GCA_934044485.1. NCBI lineage: Eukaryota > Metazoa > Arthropoda > Insecta > Lepidoptera > Geometridae > Apeira > Apeira syringaria. The sequence goes on along the minus strand of OW203683.1, from coordinate 1,690,433 downwards.
GTATTTAAGCGATGATAGCTCAGCGGGAGGAGCGTCGGCTGTTAAACTAACAGACTCTGGTTCGATCCCCAACAACAGCTTGAACTTCCGGTGAAAGTAACACCGTTAGTTAATTCCCAGCATGGTGATAGGGTACTTTCGAATACCCGCCTGGCTACCACCCTCAAGTTTGAAAAACTGTCACCAAACACATAGTGTGTTCAGGCAGCAGTCCTTGAGAGCCAGTTAGCATCCTAGATTTAGCGATATTTTATAGGTATAAGTACTAAAAATGTAAAAACTATAGAAGGCTTAGGAAGGAACATTAAAAATATAATGCTAACTTCATTATTGCTGCATTCATCTTTTTATCTTGTCATCTACACTACTATTATAAAGAGGAAAAAATTGTATTTTAGTGTGTGTATTTGTGTAATGAATAAACTCAAAAACGACTGTGCCGATTTCAAAATTCTTTCACCATTGGAAAGCTACATTCATCCTGAGTAACATAGACTATTTATTGCTAGAAAAGATTAGGAATCCTTACTAAAACTTAAGTAATGTAACCCAAGGTGGAAAAAAATTCGTCGCATGCGCTGCGGAAACTATTGATGATATATATATGTTCTACAATATTAAAGAACATATTCAATGTCTACAAAAAATATCGCGAAAACAAAAAAAAATAATATAAAAGGTAAAAATAAAACAAAAAAAATTGGTTGTCTGTAAAGTCGGTTTACGGACGATAGATTTACGTGATAACGTCATAATCATTTATGACTTTGACTTTGACTTTGACTTTGTCTTTGACTTTGACTTTGACTTTGATTATTTTATGTAATACAAAACTCAGATGGAACGTTACGCGGAACGTTACGCGGAACGTTACTATTTTTCATGAGTGTTGCTGGTATTCATCAATTTATAAAACGTTATCACGTCAGAAATCTTATGTACACCCCCGTGCGAAGTTGGGACGGGCCGCTAGTCATAAAATATTGTGCTGATCATGCGAACTCTATTTAGTTTTTATTTAGGCTTTATCCCAACGGAGGGCGTTGTTGTCAGTCACTCAGTATTTGAAGGTAGCAACAGTGTAATTAGATACAGAAGTGAATATGCATACGATATGATAAGCAATGTATGTTATAATCAGTATGGATGTAAAATTTTAGGTATTATTTACATTTGTAGTGATTGTTTAAAGAGTAAAACCGGGTGCCTCAATCAATATTGATAATAATTAGTTAACGCACGTTTCTTACGAGTTCTGCGATGAGATTCATTCACACAGAGCAGATTCACACGTTAGTCAGTGCATAGTTTGTTCATACATGAGCAGCACGCGTGAAAAAACGCAACGCAAAAATAAATTAAAAATATATTTCCAATTATAACCTATGTATTACAAAAATAATAATGCAGTTAAGCTAATTTAAAAATAAACAATGTCAATTTTTCTGTAATTTAGTGGAGTCCAGTATCATCTCAAAAAAAACTACTGCATCATACTTGCTTATAACTTTTGCAATCAATAAATATGTAAAATATGTGTAATAAACACTAGTAGTGATATTAATGTGATGTGCATTAAAATGTTTAAAGTAGTTTACTATACATTAGTAAATTCATGATTTATTTTTAATGATTAAATTAATGAACGCATTTATTTCACTGAAATATTGTTATAGTCATAAATTAAATGATTGTGATATTTTACATTTACAAAAATGAAGCGTTGGTACTTCTGTTTTAAAGAAGGAAGCAAAGTAAACCAAATAATATGTGCTGTACTGAGTAAGTATATAATAAACATAATAATAATAAACTTTTATTTCCCAAAGAGTACAGTATTACAAACATTTTAAGCGTTGAGACCCAAACTAGGCGAAAGCCTGTGTCTTGGGGCTCGGAGTACAATTAACTAATAGTAATCTACCGTAATTTGTATATAACAATTTACATTTACATTTCTTTGATATTTGACTGCGGGAGGAAGTGTGGTATGTGTTTGTGGGTTAGTGTGTGCAGGAAAAGTGAGTGAGTGTGTATATCTGCGTGGGGATTAATAAGGTTACCTACTTCAGTACATAGAAAAATTAAGATTATGTACTTTTACGTTTGTGAGCATTGTAATTGTGTGTGAAAGTGAAAATAGGTATATGTGAGCTAGATTTATGTGGCTACCCTGAAGGGAATCATATTAACTTTTCTGTTTCATTATATGATAAGGTCATAAGCCAGTTATGGATTATCTTTTTACAAGCCTGAACATTACATCCTTTAATAGAGCAATTTTTGCACACTTGGTTGTACGTGTTAGCGTGAGCGAAGGCTGGGCTTCTACGGGCCAGTTGAGACGTGACAGTAGGAAGTGGCAGCTTGTAGACTCGTCTAGACAGTAGTTGCTCATAATCGGAATGATTTAGCATAAGCTTATGGGCTTTCAAAGTAGCATTAAATACAAACAATTGCCGCATACGCAGAACCTTAAAGTCTTTATAGAGATTGTCCGTTGAGTATCTGAAAGGTTTTTTTAATGTGACTTTAATAAGAGCTCGCTGAGCTCTTTCTACCACCATGAAAACGGTTTTTCCAGCACTACCCCAGATGGAGACGCAATATTGCATGATCGATTGACAGAGCGCTAAGTAAACCTGTTGTAACAACTCGAGCGTCAAAGAGTCTCTCAGTTTTTTCATTATGAAAATCAGTTTTCTTATTCGTGAAGCCAAGTCTACTATATGAGCCTTATAAGAAAGATTTTCATCGATAAAACCCCCCAAGTACTTAACTTTATTAGCACGATCAATCAAGTCACATGTGCACCTCGGTTCATGAGTAGTTAGATTTGGTGAACAAGAATGTAATTTCAGAGATTTTTGAATGGGTGGACTTGAGACACACGTTTTAGAGAAAGCCAAGTACTTAGTTTTCTTGACATTTAGGGTTAAAAGATTCTTGTTCAGTAAACATGAAATGTAACTTAGGCCCCTCTCAGCACTAGAATATACCTGCTCCCAACTTTTCTCATGAAAGAGTATCGCTGTGTCATCGGCGTAGGTAATGATGTCCGCATGTTCAAGGGAGCAACTTACTATGTCATTAATGTATAAAGTAAATAATGTAGGACCCAATATACTGCCCTGTGGAATGCCGAATTCAACAGGAAGCTCACCACTGCGATGTGAACCGATCTTAAGAAACTGCGAACGATTGAATAAATAACTCTGAAACCAGTCATACGCGACTCCGAGGATTCCCATGCTTTCTATTTTCTTGAGTAGCAGGCCAACCGAGACCGTATCGAACGCTTTGGCCAGGTCTAGAAACACCGCGATACAGCTGTCACCATTTTCCACGTAGCTTGAGACCTGACCGACGAGTAGTGATATAGCGTCCTCGGTTGACCTATCCTTTCGAAAACCAAACTGTCTATCTGATATTAAGTGATGCTTTTGGATAAATGACACAAGACGAGTATTGACTATCTTTTCTAAAATTTTCGATGTGATACTGAGCAGCGCTATTGGTCTGTAGTTATCAGGTTGACTTTTAATTCCGTTTTTAAAGATAGGGGAAACCGCGGCAATTTTCCAGCAGTCTGGAAATACACCCGTTTGTAGACTTAAGTTAATGATGTATGTAAGGGGAACAAGTAAAGACTCAAGAGATTTCTTAAGTACAGTTACAGTAATCTTGTCGGGGCCTGGAGAACTGTCACTTTTCAATTTGGAAATTATTTTTGAAATTTCGAATAGGTCTGTGGGGTATAGAAAGAATGAATCCGTAGTTGAAGTGTTAGGCTTATACGTAGCTATCAGAGCATCTTGAGTCATATTATTTTTTTGTAATGTGTGCCGCTATGTGGTGCCCGCTAAGATTTTCCCTACAGAAACAAAATAATGATTGCTGGCTTGTAATGACATTTCTGCGCATGACTTATAATTTAAGAGTTGGGAAGAATCAGATTGGTTCACCGAAGTTTGACACATATTTTTGACTGTTTTCTAGAGCTTTCTCGTATCGTGTCTACTTTCTAGAAGCTGGCGACTATTATACTCATGTTTTGCTTTTTTAATAAGTTTGTTGCAAAAATTGCGGTAACGTGCGTACACTTTTCGACGGATGGGGTCGTCTGGGTGCTGCCTACAGTCAAGATGTAACTTGTCACGGTGTCGCATACATCTGAGTAAACCTGGTGAGATCCATGACTTCATAGTAACCCATTTACGACCAATTTTAATATTTCGGGTGTGCTTGTTGATTATACCAGTTAAAATATTGTTAAATTCCTGCACAGCTGCGTTAACACACGTATTTTTCGTGACAATAGTCCAGTCAAGGTGTTTAACTTCAGCTGCCACGGCGTCTACATCGGTTTTCAATTTAATACATGGTGTAGTCAAAGTTTGTCTAGCAACAAGTAAACCAGCAATTGTAAAGTCATGATCTGTAATAGACGTTTTACAGATTAATCTAATTGACTTAGTGTTAGATTTTATAAAGATATGGTCAAGACAAGTCTTGCCGTGAGTGGGTTTATGTATGGCAGGGAGCAAGCCATGGGATGCCATAAGACACATATAGTCTGTGTCACTAACGACGTCATTGCATATATCTATATTAATGTCCCCTGAGATCACAATGAATGGATATTTACTCAGTGTATCAAGTTTTAAATCCAGGGAATGAAGAAACGGACCTAGATCAGACGAAGAAGGCGATCGATACATACCCATAATAGCAATTTTGTCATTTAGGACTATTAACACGGAGTCCGCGTCTGCAATGCCTGGTTCCAAAGTAACAGAAGTAAATATTTTTTTAACATACACTATTACGCCTCCATTATTATTCTTTATACTCGTATCTGTACTAATGTTAATATTTTCTTTTACTTATTCTTCTTCTTGTCCATATCCCACACTAGGCGGGGTCGGTACTACATGTTTTCCTCTTCCATTCTCTTCTATCATTAGTCGTCTCAGTGCTCACACCTTTCGTAGATATAAAATTCCTCACACAGTGCATCCATACTTTCTTCGACCTTCTTCTACCTCTATATCCATTCACTTTTTCTTTTATTATTTAATTAATATGAAATTAAATAATACAAACTATTATTTAACGTTTTTTATAAATCTCAGTAAAAAGAGATATGTTCTCTTTATTTACAAGAAAATATTAATGTTCCACGGACTATAGTATTGGAAGTACTTTAGTATTTAAAGTACATCATTTATTATTTATTTATTTATTACATTTATTTCTGTGTGTCGTTCACGATGTGGTATAAGGAGGAATCACACTAGCCCTAGAATGTTAACAGTGAGCCAGACAAGATGCATCGCTGGATAGGAATTTTCTTTCTCTAACCGCTAGCGATTGTTGATGTGCCACGCTCACGGCGTTAGCTCATTCTCTTCGTTCAAAAGTTATCTAAATGCTCTTGGGAGAATAGAAACGTTTCCTTTTTCGTTTTGTCTATTTTTATTTTTTTATTTATTAACATTGACACAAGGTCTTCAGGTCCCAAACTAAGCAGAGCCTGTACTATGGTAACCTGAAGACTGATATATACTTATATACATATACACACCCAGACACAGGTCAAACAGACATGTTCATACACACCAATGTTTGACCTGTCCGGGAATCGAACCCGGGACCAGCGGCTCAGAATGATTCTATCAATTTTGTTTTTGTTGTCGTTAATCACGTGATATTATATCGCTTGGAAGTGTCAATCTCATACATTTTGTATGTTTTTTTCTGAACGTTAACGCTCGTAGAATGTTACTTTGTCTAGGGCTACAGTACACTGTAGTATACTTATGTGTCATTATGATGATATATTTGGTTGCCTGGAAGAAATTGCTTTAAGCAATAAGGCCGCCCTTTGTATCACTGTATCTATATTTGTTTGTTTTCTTGATGTGTGTAGTTTTTAAATAGTGTGCAAATAAAGAGTTTTCTATCTATCTATCTATCTATGATATTTTCTGAATAAAAAGATGCACATTAGTAATCGGTTTTCAAATCTAATAAAAGTGTTCGATAAAATAAACTTATATGGTTCATGCTATGCGAAACTTACTTTACATTTGATGAAGGAAACAATTCTGCTACTAGTGCGACTTGAACCCGACTACAGAATAACGTCCTCTCGCTTTGCCAATTGAGCAATAATAATGCTCCACACCTATATGTAGCCGAATTTGGTCGTATCTAATGAACGAACACTGAATAATGTGCATTTAAAATCATTCAGCTCTGTATTCTCCGCAGAGTACCCAAATTAAACAATATAGGTATTTTAATATTTTTTTTAGTAAATATACCAGCATTCGCATATGGAGCAAGCATAGGATGGATGTCACCGATGACATTACTTCTGCAGTCAAAAGAATCTCCTAGAGGGACCCCACTGTCAGATTCTGAGGTAAGCAATGATAGCGCTTGAGAGTTATTTTTTTTTTTCACACGAAGACGAAAAAGATTATTATATCTCTATATTTTATCTCTTTCTGAAGTATAGTTTTTTTACAATATATATGCATATAAATATTTATATTTGCTCACAAAAGACTTCAAAAGATAGCATTTTTAAAGAAAAGAGTACAAATAAGTTATGCTTGATGCTGATTCATGTATTCCAAACTAGGGTCACCTGTTTTGTGGAATTCACGCTCTTTCCTTATACATCAAAAACAATAATTAATAAACATATTATAAAAACTGGTCGGAGAGTAATTTTCCAGTGTTTACCACGTGAGTCCTAGTCGGTTTGTTACATTACAATATTATAAAAAACCTAAAGCTAGAATGCCGCTGGCAGTGCCCAAGTTACCGGTCGTTAGAGCTAAACGCGCCGTTTCAAGGAGTACAGCCGTCTGCGTCAAACCCTAGAGCCAACCGTCTAGCGAGAGCCTCTTAAGATGTTGATTGAGGCTCTTCGCTATTAAGCCGTTCATCGTCGAGTCAACATCCCACACGGCGGTTACCTCGTGAGCTAAGTCAAGGCACTTGCTGAGTTTGTCCTTCTCAGCCTTCACGAGGTTCTCGTCATGCGGGATGGTGATGTCTTATTATAATTATTATAATTTGCAGTCGACATTCTACTTTTTTGTTCTCTTCTTCATGTCGCTCGATAGGTTAAGCCACAGAGACAGTTTGTCTGTGGGTAAAGCCACATATTATATGTATTGCATAATATTTTATGACGAATAAGAATTTTATGCCAACTTTTATCGAAACATTAAACGGAGTTAGTACCGGGTCATCGTGAATCGTGGCATTGTTTATACGTTCTACTAGCTGCGCCCCGCGGTGTTACCCGCGATGAAATGGTACGTGGTATTGACAGATTTTGTGTCTTCCCGTCATCCCATAGTAAAAGTCCATATTTTCAGGATAAAAGTAGCCTATATGTTATTCCAGGGAATTTAAGCTATCTTCATTTCAAATCTCATGCAAATCCGTTCAACCGTTTCAGCGTGAAAGAGTAACAAGCATCCGTACATTCATAGATACAAATTTTCGCGTTAAAATTGTTAGTATCATCTCTTTATCCTTTTTCCCCAAAATATAAAATCAAAGTCGGTTAAGACTAATCTCGTACGAATGCTCTTTCTATGTAACGGAATGAAAAGTATACTCTGATGTAGCACGTTCACCATCATCACCTAGAGACTGAAAAACTGCACCTATTGTTTCCCACGGAGACAAGACTACCTACCTACCTACCTTTCCTACACAAGCTACAGCCTAGGGTCACCCGCAGGCGTGAATACGCTCGTATTTGCATTAAGTGGCTCCGTAATATTGAAGACTCCAAACACAGTATACTCTGGGTTATAGCGTTATAGAAGCATTTTGCTTCCACGTTTATAATGCGTACTTCCCGCGTGTTGTGTTAGTTACATTTGTGTTAATGCGTGTTTCCCGATAGGTACAACTTCGGAGTCTTCAAGTCGCAAGTAAGTCGCGGTACCTTCTAAGTTTGCGCGCTACACCTTAGACCGCATCGTCACTTAACATCACATGAGAGAGCGTTCAAACGTAAGCTTATTATCTTAAAAAAATAAACGTAACCATCGTTCACGAAGTGTCGCGTCACTTTGACATTTCATTCTGCGAGAATATATGACAGAATATCGTTTGCAGAGTGAAACAGTATTTATTTCAGTATCAAAAATTGATTATGGATTCAAATAAAAATACTGTTGAACCCAATATTCAATCACCCGGGCTGATTTCAATATCCACCTCACCGAGGCCCTCAAAGCGGCGTGTTGTCAATTCTTAACAAATACTACTTACACTACTTTTATTTAATGACAGATATCATGGATGGCAGCTGCGGGGTACCTGACGTGCGTTCCATCAGATATTTTAATGGCGTACTTGGGAGATAGGATCGGGAGGAAAGCAGTCCTTATGATCATGTCTGCAGCTACCGCGGTAATTAACATGCTTTTAATAGCCTCACCTGTATATACGTGGTAGGGTACTTTCGAGTACCCCCCTGGCTAGTTACCACCCTCAAATTAGAAAAACTGTCACCAAACACACAGTGTGTTCAAGTAGCAGTCCTTGAGAGCCAGTGAGTATTCTAGCTCTAGTCTTCAACCACATCGTCATTGACCGTCGAAGATGTTATCACGCTAGATGTGGACAGAGGACCCGCATAAGATGAGGGTAAGGGAGGATACGGATACGGGCCACCTTCAACTGGTTCTTGTTGAAATCAATGGGGAAAGGCTATGTCCAGCAGTGGGCGTCCTATTGATTAGATGATGGTAATGATGATTAAGATTATTACTGGCGCGATTCGCCAGTACTAGGCGAATAGCGACCGCGTCCGCGAGCGCCCCGTATTCTCCTTGAAAAAGACCACCGAATGTGGTTGAAACTATAGTCGGAACCCTCCGACTTATTACGTGAGTAACTCCCGTGTTTTATACTTTGATAATGTCTCAAAACCACGTCAGTTTTAATAACAAAAAACATGATTAAGATATTTATCAAAATATCATAGGTAGGAATCTCATTAGACAAACCTCAAAAAGAAAAAAATAAAGACATCGTCGTTCGTCAATATTGCATATATTTATTTCTAAGCAACGTTATAAGAAGGTTTAACGTTAAACTAAGTCTAAAACTCAGAGTAGAAATCCCCTCAAACTCTTAAAATCAAACTATTAACTCAAGACAAATTAGAATCATACAGCCATTTATGGTAATAAAATAGTAGTATTATCTTAGCTGATATGATGACTTTACAGAGGCTCGCGGGTGTTTACAGGTAGAAGGGGCGGGACAGATCCTGATGCGAAATGATTTGAAATATTACAAATATGTACTTAACAGATGACTTAAGAGGTCAAAAAAAATAATCACACACAATAATAACACACACACAATAATCACAATTTAGACTTTTTAATTTCCTTTCTTTGGATACTATGTATTGTATGTAGTAGGTACTACAATATCAACGAGTTTTTCAATGACTCATTTAAAGAAAATATATGAAATGAATCGGTCCGTTTGCATTAATATTGCGACACCCTACCGGGGTCATATGTTATTCCTATATATTATTAGCATTAAGAACCGTTTTTGTACACATATGATGCTATAAAGTATTGAGTATTGGGTGTTTGATTTCAAATATAGTCGCGAAAATATTTATTATCAAATCAAATTTTGTTCAGTCAGAATTATTCATCTTCACGGAGTGTCCACAACATATGTCTGGTATGTTTTTAAGTTTATAAGACATTTAGCACTTTCAACAAAATAAGCTGAAACGACTCAAAATGTTCTATTCAGTAAAAGATCAAGCAATAAAATGGTCTTTCTTGTTATCATCATCATCTCAGCCATAGGACGTCCACTGCTGGACATAGGCCTGCCACAATGATTTCCACAAGGACCTGTTGAAAGCGGCCCGCATCCAGCCCTTGCCTGCGATCTTGGTAAGGGCGTCTGTCCATCTGGTCGGTGGCATATGCTGCGCTTGCCAGTCTGTGGTCTCCATTCTAGGACTTTTCGGCCCCAACGAGATCCGCTGGGCTATATTGGCTATATCTTGTTATAATTAAATGGAATAACATGCGAAAAGATTTTCCTTGGTCGTTTTCTTAATTTAAATTTAATGTACAGTTATGTTGGATCTTCAAAGTGTCATCTATGGACACCTGGGCGTTTGTGACCGCCCGGGCACTGGTGGGTATCACCATGGCTGACGCTTACGTCACATGTCCTGTGTACACGAAGGAAATAAGTGAAAAAAGCATAAGAGGCGCCTTGGGTAGTTTGGTAAGTCTTTCTTATTAATGTGACTACACTTTGTATGAGATTTTTCAAAAGAAAAGTAGTAGTATTTTAAACCAGAAACAATATAACTGTGAATGTTTAACACACGGGAATTACTCACGTAATAAGTCAGAGGGTTCCGACTATAGTTTCAAAATATAGTATATTTCAGTACTAGGCGAACTGCGACCGCGACCGCGAGATTCTCCTTGAAAAAGACCAGCGAATGTGGTCGAATCTATAGTGGAACCATTTGACTTATTACGTGAGTGATTCCCGTGTGTTATACATAAAAATAACATAAAGCACAATTATATAAAATAACAAAAAAATTGCATACATTAGCATTAGCATATTACCTGTTGGCAAAAAATGAACATGCAAGTAAATTAAGTTATATAATTGAATATTTTTGCTCAGTGGTGCCCTTGAGCTAGCCGCCTCGTCCTCCCCTAGTGGCACAGCGCCGTCAGCGCTAATCTCACTATGTCAGTGCGCCTTCTGCGCCCGCACAAATACCGGGCTGAGCACCATCTGGGCTCGCCCCCCCTCTGGTGAAGCTGTAAATGCCGGTAGAGGCAAACAAAATTAGTCCGTTAGAAAAAAAAATGTTTTTTTTAAAACGATTATTATTTTTCAGTTGATCTTCGCCCATACCACCGGTAACCTGTTTCTCTACGTGATCGGAGACGTGCTCTCATACCGAGCCATACTTTGGGTCTGCATGTCTATACCTACAGTTCATCCGGCCCTGTTCCTGATGATGCCGGAGTCACCCCGTACCTAGTGAAGAGGGGAAATTATGAGGTAATGGTTCTCACTCTGTTAATCACTCAAACATGTTTAAAATTAAAAAGAAATTATTCTTTTGAAGCCTAAATCAAATTCTTATTTAACTCCTTACATCTCTATAACATTAGACATATAACGTACGAAAGAACGTGATGATGTAATTAACTTAAACCTACCCGCATTCAGGTGAAAACATCTAATTATTAATTTTAGTATTATTCATAAGTGTCATACAGATTTGAACTTTATAGGGATCGTATTCAATCTTATTTAACGCCATTTTAGTTTGTTTGTTTGAACAACAGAATGTGTCTTATATCCAAATGATGTGTCTTAATGTGGGTGACATTCGCTGGAACGATCCCTACCCTCAGCTTTTAGCCTAGGTGACGTAATTAAAAAATTGACAGCACGCTAGTAGCTTGATTTCCTGTATGTACCTGCCTGATAGCTTCCACCCCCGGAGTGTAAAAAATTGTCATCAAACCCACAATGTGTTCATGTCCTCGAAATCCAGTTCTCTTTCATAGTTCAGCGTGAACCTTTCTTCGACCACGTCGTCACTAATCATCAAGTGAGACGATATATGTCTGGATTTCATCATTTCGTGAAATCGATCGCGATGGGGATTTTGATAAAATTTAAATGGGACCACACGGGAAGCACCAGCTTTGAAATAAAAAAGAACGATTAAAATAGGTTCACCCAGTTGAAAGTTGAAAAATACACACAACAAACATTAAGAAAAACATAACACGCTGGGCGAGTTGAGAACCTTCCCCTTTTTTTGAAATCGGTTAAAAACAAAAAATTTTAGGCTTTTAAATTGCCGTCGTTTGTCACAGAAAGGTTTGATATTTAGTAAAACAATATTCAGGGCAAGCACGCTGTAATTGTTTCAACACCAAATTGATTTCACCTCTACGCCGCCGCAAATAAAACGTTTAGGGAACCTATTACCGGACTGTGTCTTGTGTTGAATAGATTAATCAATTGGGCTTTTGTTTATATAATTACGATCCTGCGGCGAATTGAAAGCGTGATGTCTATTTGTTTTCGTATTAATACGATAGCGGTTAATTTTCAATATCAATAAAACGACCATTGAATATAATGCAGTTGAAATGAGAGATCTGAGAATTTGGAGTGAAACTGAGTGACAGGGTAAAGAATAGTGTGATAAGGGAGTGTTGTTGTGTGAACGAAGATGTAGTGACTAAGATTGATAAAAGATGGTTTGGCCATGTAGAGAGAATGAACGAAAGGAGATTGACTAAGCAGGTGTACGGGCGAAGTGAATGATAGTGGAGAATGGATAATGGAGAAGAAGGCCTAGACGAACGAAAAAAGGGGTAGGTCGAGAGTGCTTGATGCTAAACTCTAGCTTTTTTATGAAAGGTGGGATGTGCGAGGATGAAGGGAAAGATGAAGGTGAAGTATGTCGGGATCGTAGCATTTGAAAGGAAAGAAAGAAAGAAATAAATTTATTCACCACAATGTGCAACATTAAATTAACGTAACTAAAAAAAAAAGGCTGTGGTCTTTGCCTACCCCTACGGGGAAAGGGATTGAATATAATGTATGTATTTATGTTGAAATAAAATACTAATAACTAGTTTCAATACTACAGCTACTACAGAAAGTTTTGAGCAATCCTCCAGCCATTGTCAGCCAATAGATAACTCAAAAGCTCTTACCCGCTACCAGATATTTTTTTTATTTTTTTTTATTTATTTACATTACATTCGCAAGGATTAACCTATTACACTAACGAATAAATTTACATTTACATTACAAAAATATGAATAGAAAGATAGAACGAATATTAATATTTAGTGTCATGTTGTCTTATGATAGAATCGACCCCGTGTTCTTCGTAGGAGGCACGACGGGTGCTCGCTTGGCTGCGCTGTCGAGATGAAGACGACCTGAAGATAGAGAGTGAGCTCGACGAAATGAAGAGAGAACAAAAATCCGATGAGCAGTCAAGCCAATTTGTTATTAAAAATATTTGTAAGTATTACAATATATTTGTAAGTACGTTCGTCTGAGACTCAATGATAATAACATACAAATTTTTATAGAAAAAAAAAATTTGTGTGTGAATTGTACTTCGTTTTTTTTAATGTTTTTTAAAATTCTGTTACAACTCAATTATTTCTGGCCCACCCTGTATTTGGTATCTAGTTCAAATATGACAAATCAACTGTAGGTATGTAGCATTATTGAGTATAATAAAGAGCCACGCGTAAGTAATCAGTTCAATCAACGTATATTAGACCCCTATTTACGTCATCACCATTCGGCTGTGTATAATATCAAGCTGTGTGTACCACAGCTGGGTGTGTAATTGGAGGACAGCTGAATGTGTTATTTCAGAACAATATTTTGTGAAGCAACTAACTGTTTGTTGTATGTATTGCTTCCGGGCTGTTTGGCCGTGGTCTATGTGATACGTATCAGAGAAGACGCCGCGGAGGAGAGTTCTACGCTCTTGTCGCCGCTCGGACCTGAACCACTGAAGATGTCGACCGCAGTGATCGACGAAACGTCTGGAACACAAGTTTCACATAGACCACGGCCAAACAGCCCGGAAGCAATACATACAACATGCAACGCCGGCCGTGAAAGCCTTAGAGTTTACAACTAACTGTTGTCAAACAATGGAAAAAAAATCTCAAAAAAAAACAAGGTGCCAGTTTGCTATGATCGCAAGCCAGCAGTGCAAGTATCAGATACATACAGGATATATTCATAGAATCATATCATACAGAACTTTTCACGATCTACGCATCGTCAAGTTTGTCGTTTCAAATCGTGAAAACAGGTTATGTCGATTTTTACCGAATATAACGAATTGTGCGAGTATGGATCGTCGAAGAAATAATTCTATTATCTATGTATCTAACTCAATCTAAGAATTATTGTATAAAATTCCTATTTTATTTATATCAATTTACTTATTGGTGCCAAAACACATATTGGTATGACACAGTTTTCACGTAGCGATACCTTTGTTAAATTTTCTAAGTATGTAAGTATGTGAATAACATATTGTAAATGTAAACAAAAAATTCGATAAAAATCTTCTAATATTGATATTTTTTAAGCCAAATACGAACATATAACTCCACTAAAACTACTTTATTTTAGTTCTAAATATGAAGACTCATGATGCTCATATCTCAATACCTTATGCTATTTGTAAAATGACAATCTCGTTACATTGTCATTATTTAAAGTAACTTACCTATTAATAATATCTCAAAAACATTTATTTACACAATGATTTGGTATAAGCCGTAAAATATTTTATCTAACCAATCTCTAGCTATCAACAACAAGGGGCTCAACTATCAGATAAGAAAGTTATGATAAATAAATAATAGTTATACAAAATGTTTTATTAATAGTCTTAGCAGTATTTAATTATAAAACCGAGAGAAAGTCAATAGTGTAATTCATCCGTTCTATGATGTACATGTACCAGGTGGACAGGCGACCTGACTAAGATCGCAGGCAAGGGCTGGATGCGGGCCGCTTCCAACAGGTCCTTGTGAAAATCAATGAGGGTGGCATATGTCCAGCAGTGGCTGAGATGATGATGGTGATGATGATGAAGTACATTTATTATTAAGCTTACAATCTCATAGATGTCACTTTATTTCATTGCTTATAGACGCGGCTTATAGAAACGACATGTAACCAAAATGCAATCTATACAACTATGAAGATGTCGACCGCAGTGATCGACGAAACGTCTGGAACACAAGTTTCATCTAGACCACGGCCAAACAGCCCGGAAGCAATACATACAACATGCAACGCCGGCCGTGAAAGCCTTAGAGTTTACAATCTATACAACGTTCAACAAAAATGTATAGTAATACTAAAATGAGCGTATCGGTATCTAGTTAAGAGTTATTTGCCAGAATATAGACCGTTAGGTAATTATCATATACAAAATTTAATACATACCAACCTTTTTACATGTCGGTTATAAACGATATTTTTAACGTTGCTAGTGCAGCTCTGACAAGCGATAGCGAGAATAGCAGTTGGCGGGTCAATGCACGCACGTAGCGGTTCCCTTTTACACACAGTAACTGTTGTCTAATCTGGGCTCCTAGTGTACGCGACATTCGCGGTGCGCATTTGTACTCAGGAATACTTAGGATGTCAATTAATACAGTTATCTAAGATAATCTTAGAGATGACTAATGATAGAAGAGAACGAAAGAGGAAAACAAGTTGTGCCGTCCCCACCTAGTGTGGGATAAGGACAAGAAGAAGAGTAAGACATACAATGTACTATATAAAGTACCTATAGATATTGTTGCACATTATATCCACAATTTATAGTCTATTCTGACAATACGAAGGTTGTCTGTAAGAGATAACATTTGCAATAAGACCGCCGATTGTATAACCGTAGCCGACAATTTGTACTAGGTACATTTTTCTTGTTAATTTTATGATACGCAATAGTTATTTCTATTTAAGTATATTGAATTTACTTTCTTTTGATCAGTCTCAAAACTTTAAACTATAAAAGTAATTAGATACTTGTCATGATTTGTTGTATTGTTTTTTCAGTGACCGACAGCGTACTGTTCAGGGCCTTTCGGATAGCCATGATAGTGTCTTTGGCTCGAGAAGTCTGCGGCGCCATTCCGGTGATGAACTTTGCTGGAGAAATATTCGCTAGAGCATCTACCTCGTTGGTCTTACCGGTGTGAAGTTAGCTGACAAAAAGTATCTGACATTATCCGGACAAATTAAATAGGTTTTATAAAACTAATAAATATTATTTATGAAAATGCTGTAAAAACCTTAAAGCTCAAGTATCTCCGGTATTAACTATAGGCAGCTCAATCTGTTTCTCTAACCTACGTTATAGTTTAACGGTAGAGCAAACTTTTATACGACTTTTTAAAAGTTTTTTCTATGTTCCGTTTTCAAAGAATTTGACCACCTAATCCCCTGAAATAAATAACAAATTTACATGATTCTTATACACAATTAATAAATAAACATTTTAAAAGCTATCTCAATGCGGCTAAAACTCTTTTTGATATAGAAATTTTCATAAAACCTTAAAAAGAACGAAAAAATTTTGTATGAAAAAATATCAGATGGCTGTTCTAGACCTGTAGTCCCCTGATTTTATGAAATAATTATATGTAGAAATATACAACGTTATCCAATCTATAATAAAAACAGAGACAAAGAGCGGCTAAAACTTTTCTTCCTTTAAAAATATTCATATAACCTGAATGGTAGAGCAAAGATTTTATATGAAAAAAATATCAGATGGGCAATATAGGTATGTAGTCCCCTGATTTTATGAAAACATTGCATGTGGAAACACTTAAATATATCCAAGCTTTAATAAAAACATAGACAGAAAGCGGCTAAAACTTTTCATCACCCTCAAATAGTACCTACAAAAAGCTTTCCATGTGTTTTTCCAAAACTATTGTACCCGATGAGTTTTGACCCTAGAACTTCTTTAAAAAAAACTTTCAACTAGTGTTTTTATCTTAAAATAACATAGTTTCATATAATTTTTATTATTAGAGCAAAGACACTTAAGACATATTCGCTCAAAAGGCATTAATACAATACTAAGAAAATACTGAAATTATGTTTTAGGTCTTTAGCGAATTTGACCATCTAATCCCCTGAAATATTTAACAAGTTTACATGTTTCTTATACACAATTAATATATAAACATTTTAAAAGCTATCTCAATGCGGCTAAAACTCTTTTTGATATAGAAATTTTCATAAAACCTTAAAAAGAACAAAAAAATTTTGTATCAAAAAATATCAGATGGCTGTTCTAGACCTGTAGTCCCCTGATTTTATGAAATAATTATATGTATAAATATACAACGTTATCCAATCTATAATAAAAACATAGACAGAAAGCGGCTAAAACTTTTCTTCCTTTAAAAATATTCATATAACCTGAATGGTAGAGCAATGATTTTATATGAAAAAAATATCAGATGGCCAATATAGGTATGTAGTCCCCTGATTTTATGAAAACATTGCATGTGAAAACACTTAAATATATCCAAGCTTTAATAAGAACATAGACAGAAAGCGGCTAAAACTTTTCATCACCCTCAAATAGTACCTACAAAAAGCTTTCCATGTGTTTTTCCAAAACTATTGTACCCGATGAGTTTTGACTCTAGAACTTCTTTAAAAAAACTTTAAACTAGTGTTTTTATCTTAAAATAACATAGTTTCATAAAATGTTAATTATTAGAGCTAAGACACTTAAGATATATTCGCTCAAAAGGCATTAATACAATACTAAGAAAATACTTAAATTATGTTTTAGGTCTTTAGCGAATTTGACCATCTAATCCCCTGAAATATTTAACAAGTTTACATGTTTCTTATACACAATTAATATATAAACATTTTAAAAGCTATATCAATGCGGCTAAAACTCTTTTTGATATAGAAATTTTCATAAAACCTGAAAAACAAGGAAATAATTTTGTATGAAAAATATCAGATGGCTGTTCTAGACCTGTAGTCCCCTGATTTTATGAAATAATTATATGTAGAAATATACAACGTTATCCAATCTATAATAAAAAACATAGACAGAAAGCGGCTTAAACTTTTCTTCCTTTAAAAATATTCATATAACCTGAATGGTAGAGCAAAGATTTTATATGAAAAAAATATCAGATGGCCAATATAGGTATGTAGTCCCCTGATTTTGTGAAAACATTGCATGTGGAAACACTTAAATATATCCAAGCTTTAATAAGAACATGGACAGAAAGTGGCTAAAACTTTTCATCACCCTCAAATAGTACCTACAAAAAGCTTTCCATGTGTTTTTCCAAAACTATTGTACCCGATGAGTTTTGACCCTAGAACATCATAAAAAAAATTAAACTAGTGTTTTTATCTTAAAATAACATAGTTTCATATAATGTTGATTATTACAGCAAAGACACTTAAGACATATTCGCTTAAAAGGCATTAATACAATACTAAGAAAATACTGAAATTATGTTTTAGGTCTTTAGCGAATTTGACCATCTAATCCCCTGAAATATTTAACAAATTTACATGTTTCTTATACAAAATTAATATATAAACATTTTAAAAGCTATCTCAATGCGGCTAAAACTCTTTTTGATATAGAAATTTTCACAAAACCTTAAAAAGAACGAAAAAATTTTGTATGAAAAAATATCAGATGGCTGTTCTAGACCTGTAGTCCCCTGATTTTATGAAATAATTATATGTAGAAATATACAACGTTATCCAATCTATAATAAAAACATAGACAGAAAGCGGCTAAAACTTTTCTTCGTTTAAAATAATTCATATAACCTGAATGGTAAAGCAAAGATTTTATATGAAAAAAATATCAGATGGCCAATATAGGTATGTAGTCCCCTGATTTTATGAAAACATTGCATGTGGAAACACTTAAATATATCCAAGCTTTAATATGAACATGGACAGAAAGTGGCTAAAACTTTTCATCACCCTCAAATAGTACCTACAAAAAGCTTTCCATGTGTTTTTCCAAAACTATTGTACCCGATGAGTTTTGACCCTAGAACATCTTAAAAAAAAATTAAACTAGTGTTTTTATCTTAAAATAACATAGTTACATATAATGTTGATTATTACAGCAAAGACACTTAAGACATATTCGCTTAAAAGGCATTAATACAATACTAAGAAAATACTGAAATTATGTTTTAGGTCTTTAGCGAATTTGACCATCTAATCCCCTGAAATATTTAACAAATTTACATGTCTCTTATACACATTTAATATATAAACATTTTAAAAGCTATATCAATGCGGCTAAAACTCTTTTTGATATAGAAATTTTCATAAAACCTGAAAAACAAGGAAATAATTTTGTATGAAAAAATATCAGATGGCTGTTCTAGACCTGTAGTCCCCTGATTTTATGAAATAATTATATGTAGAAATATACAACGTTATCCAATCTATAATAAAAACATAGACAGAAAGCGGCTAAAACTTTTCTTCCTTTAAAAATATTCATATAACTGAATGGTAGAGCAAAGATTTTATATGAAAAAAATATCAGATGGCCAATATAGGTATGTAGTCCCCTGATTTTGTGAAAACATTGCATGTGGAAACACTAAAATATATCCAAGCTTTAATAAGAACATGGACAGAAAGTGGCTAAAACTTTTCATCACCCTCAAATAGTACCTACAAAAAGCTTTCCATGTGTTTTTCCAAAACTATTGTACCCGATGAGTTTTGACCCTAGAATATCTTAAGAAAAAACTTTTAACTAGTGTTTTTATTTTAAAATAACATAGTTCTATATAATGTTTATATTTGAGTGTTTCCACTCGCAATTTTTTCATAAAACCAGGGGACTACATACCTATATTGGCCATCTGATATTTTTTTCATATAAAATGTTTGCTCTACCATTCAGGTTATATGAATATTTTTTTTTACTTTGTTTAACAGGTCGCTATTTACCAGCAGCCAATTAAAGTCTCACAAAAAAAAAATTAACTGAGATTCTTAATTATTTTTCAGGGTGAAAGCATAGTTTAGCCACATTGTGGCTATGTTTCTAAGATAACAAGTCATAATATCTAAAATATGAAGCAAAATAACTTTAAAGACTAGCGGTCTGAGGGGTACCTAAAGCATATTTTCTCTGAAAATAAAAGTTCATAATTATATGAGCGATTCTTCAGTGTGGACTAGTCTTATGTTTTGGTTTAGCCGCTTTCTCATGGGCAAGATTTGAAAAATTAGGCAATATTGTATCGGTTTATGTAGCAAACAACCCATATTTTGCCGTTTGAATCCCTTCAAAGACGCATTTACATGTTTGATGAAAAAATATTTTTGTCACATTTTCATATGACTATTTCAGGGTTAACCAATAGTTTAGCCACTATCTACTAGTAATCGTTAGGTAGCTTACACATCTGGCCTGCCATGTATATGCAAATTTTATTAGATTTTGGCGTTTAACAGGTCGCTATTTACCAGCAGCCAATTAAAGTCTCACAAAAAAAAAGTTTAACTGAGATTCTAAATTATTTTTCAGGATGAAAGCATTGTTTAGCCACATTGTGGCTATGTTTTTGAGATAACGTGTTATATTGTCTAAAATATTAAGCAAAAAAACTTAAAAGACTAGCGGTCTGAGGGGTACATAAAGCATATTTACTCTGAAAATAAAAGTTCATAATTATATGAGCGATTCTCAGTGTGGATTAGTCTTATGTTTTGGTTTAGCCGCTTTCTCATGGGCAAGGTTTAAAGGATTAGGCAATATTGTATCGGTTTTTGTAGCAAACAACCCATATTTTGCCGTTTGAATCCCTTCAAAGACGCATTTACATGTTTGATGAAAAAATATTTTTGTCACATTTTCATATGACCATTTCAGGGTTAACCGATAGTTTAGCCACTATTTTCTAGTAATCGTTAGGTAGCTTACACATCTGGCCTGCCATGTATATGCAAATTTTATTAGATTTTGGCGCTTAACAGGTCGCTATTTACCAGCAGCCAATTAAAGTCTCACAAAAAAAAAGTTTAACTGAGATTCTAAATTATTTTTCAGGATGAAAGCATACTTTAGCCACATTGTGGCTATGTTTTTGAGATAACGTGTTATATTGTCTAAAATATTAAGCAAAAAAACTTTAAAGACTAGCGGTCTGAGGGATACATAAAGCATATTAACTCTGAAAATAAAAGTTCATTATCATATGAGCGATTCTTCAGTGTGGACTAGTCTTATGTTTTGGGTTTAGCCGCTTTCTCATAGGCAAGGTTTGAAAGATTATGCAATATTGTATCTTTTTATGTAGCAAACAACCCATATTTTGCCGTTTGAATCCCTTCAAGGACGCATTTACATGTTTGATGAAAAAATATTTTTGTCACATTTTCATATACCATTTCAGGGTTAACCGATAGTTAAGCCACTATCTACTAGTAATCGTTAGGTAGCTTACACATCTAGCCTGCCATGTATATGCAAATTTTATTAGATTTTGGCGTTTAACAGGTCGCTATTTTCCAGCAGCCAACTAAAGTCTCACAAAAAAAACGTTTAACTAAGATTCTAAATTATGTTTAAGGGTGAAAGCATAGTTTAGCCACATTGTGGCTATGTTTTTAAGATAACGTGTCATATCATCTAAAATATGAAGCAAAATAACTTTAAAGACTAGCGGTCTGAGGGGTACATAAAGCATATTTACTCTGAAAATAAAAGTTCATAATTATATGAGCGATTCTTCAGTGTGGACTAGTCTTATGTTTTGGTTTAGCCGCTTTCTCATAGGCAAGGTTTGAAAGATTAGGCAATATTGTATCGGTTTTTGTAGCAAACAACCCATATTTTGCCGTTTGAATCCCTTTAAAGACGCATTTAATTGTTTGATGAAAAAATATTTTTGTCACATATTCATATGACCATTTCAGGGTTAAACGATAGTTTAGCCACTATCTATTAGTAATTGTTAGGTAGCTTATACATCTGGCCTACTATGAGTATGCAAATTTTATTAGATTTTGGCGTTTAACAGGTCGCTATTTACCAGCAGCCAATGAAAGTCTCACAAAAAAAACGTTTTACTGAGATTCTCATTCATTTTTCAGGGTGAAAGCATAGTTTAGCCACATTTTGGCTATGTTTATACGATAACGTATCATATTACCTAAATTATTAGCTAAAATAACTGTAAAGACTAGGGGTCTAAGGGATACTTAATGCTTATTTTATCTGAAAATAATAGTTCATAATTTTTTGACAAATTCTTCATTGTGGACTAGGGTTATGTTTTGGTTTGGCAGCTTTTATAAAGGTATGATATTTTTACAAGTTATAAGGCTTCTGGATTTAAAAAATGACGATTTAAAAATGGTCTCCCTAATTTGGTCGGATTATTGGCTGCTAACTTTTGGCTGCTAACTTCACACTGGTTATTAGGTGATGGGTAAAGATCAAATTGCAATGTTCAATTTTGGTTCATAACGCCCACTATTTTATTTTATTAATTTCTGATGGAAACCGACAAGGTTTCGAAATTTGCTCTTGTACTCGGACCGACCGATGGCCGTTGAGGTCGAAAAGTTCTCGAGTGGAGACCACGGACTGGCAAGCGCAGTATAGGACGGCCAACGACCAGGTGGACAGACGACCTGACTAAGATCGCAGGGAAAGGCTGAATGCGGGCCGTTTCTAACCGGTCCTTGTAGAAATCAATGGGGGATACGTATGTCCAGCAGTGGACATCCTATGGCTGAGATGATGATGATTCCTGATGAAATGTATATTAAACTTTAAGCGTAGTGCACACCAAGCCAGCCGCGCCTAGCGTGTCTATCTCGATATCCCAAATGTGCTGGGATAATAAAATGCTTTTGTTCATTATTTTTCAACTAAGGCTTGATTGTTTGATCTCCTCCATTCTAGCCCACGTTTAATCTGGCCCCGGCCTGGAGTAAGCTAGAGCTTGACTTACTTCTATGTCTTTTCAGCCTCTCCTGTTGATCACCTCTCTGGCAGCTGGACTCAGTATGGTCGCTTTGGCTTCCTGGTTCCTGGCACGTGATTATGACCTCCACGCTCCAGATTGGATCCCGATCGGAACGCTTTGCTTGTCCATCTTCTGCGATTCTTCAGGACTTCAGCCAGTGTCTGTTGTCTTTATTGGGGAAATGTTCTCATTTAAGGTAAAATGCTAATAATAAATTTATGCTTTAGCTATAGCTCAGCGGTCAAAGCGTCGGTTGTCAAACTGATGGACGCTGGTTCGATCCCCACCAACGGCTTGGGCTACCGGTGAGGGAACATCGTAACCAAAGTCATATATATATATATAGTCATATTATTACAAGGAAGGATTAGGATACTTTAGAGTCCTGGTCCTGGCTACCTGTCTATTCTTTTTTCTGCTCATCAACAACTACTCTCTAGTCAGGGGGAGACTTCAAAGCTGAAGCACAGACGTATAGTTTATCGGTGTTTTATTGGATACGGTTCAGGGAGTGCGCTCTAGCTAGTGTCACACAAATCGATTCCTCTATCCCCATTCCATCCAAGAATGACCAGGCGGACGGCAATGCGACATCCATACACATATTTTGTGTGCGTACAGCTAACGAATGGAATTCATTGCCTAAATATGTGTTTCCGCATGAATAGAATCTATGTGTCTTCAATTGTTTTTTTTAAATTATTTTTATAACATTCGCACAAGTTCAACCTGATGACTGATATATATATATACTTTTATACATATACACACCCAGACACAGATCAAACAGACATGTTCATACACACAAATGTTTGACCTGTCCGGGAATCGAACCCGGGATCAGCAGCTCAGAAGGCAGAGTGCTACCAACTGCGCCAACCGGCCAGTCATCTATACAGTATAAAAAAATGTAATAATTTATTTGCATAGTAATGCATGGTCTGCAAAAACGAACTTAAATTTGTGCGTTTACGTGACTCATCATCATCATCATCATCTCAGCCATAGGACGTCCACTGCTGGACAAAGGCCTCCCCCATTGATTTCCACAAGGACCGGTTGGAAGCGGCCCGCATCCAGCCCTTGCCTGCGATCTTAGTCAGGTCGTCTGTCCACCTAGTCGGTGGCCGTCCTATGCTGCGCTTGCCAGTCCGTGGTCTCCATTCGAGAACCTTTCGACCCCAACGGCCATCGGTTCTTCGAACTATATGCCCTGCCCACTGCCACTTCAACTTACTAATCCGCTGGGCTATGTCGGTGACTTTCGTTCTTCTACGGATCTCCTCATTTCTGATTCGATCACGTAGAGAAACCCCGAGCATAGCCCTCTCCATAGCCCGTTGTGCGACTCTGAGCCTGTTCAGAAGGCCTATAGTCAGAGACCACGTTTCAGTTCCGTAAGTCATCACTGGTAACACACATTGTTCGAAGACCCTCGTTTTCAGGCATTGCGGTATTTTGGACGAGAAGACGTCTCGGAGCTTTCCGAACGCTGCCCAGCCGAGTTGGATTCGACGATTGGCCTCTTTCTCAAAGTTGGACTTACCTAATTGGACTGTATGTCCTAGGTAGATGTAATGGTCAACAACTTTGAGAGTCGAGTTCCCAATTGATATGGGGGCGGGCGCAACATGGGCATTTGACATAATTTTCGTCTTGTCCATGTTCATTTTAAGGCCCACCCTTAGGGAAACACTGTTGAGGCCTTCGAGCATCGTGCTGAGGTCTTCCATGGATTCTGCCATGACCACAATATCGTCGGCAAACCGAAGGTGAGTGATGTACTCGCCGTTGATGTTGATGCCGAATCCTTGCCATTCCAAGAGCTTGAAGGCGTCTTCCAATGCGGCAGTGAACAGTTTCGGAGAAATAACGTCTCCCTGTCTCACGCCTCGTTGCAATGGAATCGCCCTCGAAATTTGCTCTTGTACTCGGACCGACATGGTGGCGTTATTGTACAAACACTTCAGCACTTCGATATACCGATGGTCAATACGGCACCGCTGGAGAGACTCAAGCACCGCCCACGTCTCGATCGAATCAAAGGCTTTCTCATAGTCCACAAACGCTAAACATAAGGGCAAGTTATACTCTTCGGTCTTCTGTATAACTTGCCGCAGCGTACGGATGTGGTCTATGGTGCTGTAGCCTTTTCGGAAACCGGCTTGTTCGGGAGGCTGGAAGTCATCAAGCCTACGTTCGAGACGATTCGCGATGACTCTTGAAAACAGCTTGTAAACATGGCTCAGAAGCGAAATGGGTCTGTAGTTCTTAAGCAATGTGTTGTCACCCTTCTTAAAGAACAACACCACTACGCTTCTGTTCCATGCTTCCGGCGTTGACCCTTCGAGGACAACGGAATTAAAGAGCTTCTGAAGGACTTTCAGTATCGGTGATCCACCCGCTTTCAGAAGCTCTGATGTGATTCCGTCGTCACCCGGTGCCTTGTTGTTTTTAAGCTGCTTCAGAGCCATCCTAATCTCGTATAGGCTGATGTCCGGGATGTCTTCGGTATAGTGCCGGGTCAGCTTGGCTCTTGGGTCTTTGGCCAAGCTGTCAACAGGTTTAGCAACCGAAGTGTATAGCTGTCCATAGAACCTCTCGATCTCTCCAAGCACCTCTGCTTTGGTCGACGCTATACTGCCATCATCTCTCTTCAGCTTAGTCATCTGGCTTTGCCCAATAGACCTGTCTCTTGCAAACACTTTGGAGCCTTTTCTCCGTTCGATCGTATCTTTAATAAGATTTGTACTAAAGGTACGGATGTCGTGTCGCAAGGATTTCCATATTCGTCTATTGAGCTGCCTATATGACGCAGCATCATCGGATGATTGCAGTTGCAACGAGCCTCGTTCAGCCATGAGGTCGAGGGTATGGCTGGAGAGTTTTTGAGGTCTATTTGTACGGCGGGGCTTAAAGAACTTAGACCCCACTTCGTGGACAGTTTCTACAAACCTGTTGTTGGTCTCGTCCACCGACGCAAAGTTCTCAAGGCAAGCAAAGCGATTGGATAACTCAAGTTGAAAGCTCTCGGGGTTTTGGATATGGACATTTTGAGGTCGGAGCGTGGATTTCATCAAACGGGACCTCTCAAGTTTAACATTAATATTCAATGTACCTCTTACCATGCGGTGATCACTACCGGTTTTGACCATGTTGATCACAGAGACATCATTTAATATTTGTTTCTTGGTGGTCATGATGAAATCGATCTCATTTCTTGTGGAACCGTTGGGGCTCAACCAGGTCCATTTCCTTTGAGGCGGCTTCTGAAAGAAAGAGTTCATCATAAAGAGTCCCTCTTTCTCCATGAAGTCGGCCAGCCTCTGTCCCCTAGGGTTCCGTTGTCCATAACCAAATTGCCCCACTCTCAACTCTCCATCACTTCTTTCGCCCAACTTTGCGTTAAAGTCCCCCATAACAACATTGTAATGGGTCTTGGAGGTATGTATGGCCCTACTAATGTCCTCATACATAGCCTCTACCTCCTCATCGGTTCCGAGTTTCGAGGTCGGTGCATATACCTGAATGACCTTCAACGAATATCTGCTTGATATTCTGAGTATTAGGTATGCCACCCTGCTCGAAACGCTGTCGATGGTGATGATGTTGTTAGCGAGGGACTTGCGAACGAGAAATCCGACACCACCTTGGGACTTTTGGTCGCCTTCCCGGTAGTAGAGTAAGTTACCGGATTTGAGAGTTATGGTGTCCTCACCCTCTCTACGGACTTCACATAACCCTAAGATATCCCAGTGTAACTTACTCATTTCTTCTTCCAGTTCGACGATCTTCTCGTCTGCCAACAAAGATCTTATATTGTGTGTTACCAGGGCCAGAGGTCGTTTTTTTCAGGGAGTGGTAGCCGGGAATCTGCCGGAGATTCTTAGCACCCCCTGCTCCACCGTTACACTGGCCGCTACCGGAGCCAGCATAAGCGGAGCTGCTGGGGACTGGGGGCCTGGTCACTTTTTGTTGTATCATACTGGGGGGGGGGGGGGGGTTGCCAATACTCGCCACGCTTGGCATGCGGGTTGGCGAGCGCAGTATATAAAATACGACCCTCAGAAGGCGCTGCTGCCCATCCTTCTGGTACGTGATCCCTTAGTCGACTCTTACGACACCCAAGGGAAGACATGGGGGGGTACTATTCTAAGCCGGTACCCCACGGCCACCGTGGGGTGACTTTACGTGACTTTACGTGGGTGACGTTACGTGACTAATTAAGTATTTATTATCTTTTTTATTATCACTTAGTAGATTTAGTCAATAGACAGTAAACAGCGTTAACCCAAGCTTAAAGATGCACTATTCGGTCGAAAAACATTGTGGTATGCCGTTTTTCGAACTTCTTAACCCATCCGAAAAGAAAATTTTACTCGACCTAAAATCTAAAAACGTAAAAACTGTTTTGAAGCAATGATATCCTGGCGGTGGCAACGTCGCATATCAAAGTCATGGACGCTGATTCGATCCCACCAACGACTA
Source organism: Apeira syringaria (assembly GCA_934044485.1). Classification (NCBI taxonomy): domain Eukaryota; kingdom Metazoa; phylum Arthropoda; class Insecta; order Lepidoptera; family Geometridae; genus Apeira; species Apeira syringaria. The sequence continues at coordinate 1,663,287 of OW203683.1, read as the reverse complement.
GAGCTACTGGTGAAAGCAATACCGTTATCCAACTCACAACATCATTATTATTCTGTTCTATATTGTTTTTGTATGTATCTCTTGTGTAATGTGTGTTGTGAGTGTATTGAATAAATGTGGTTTCTTTCTTTCTTTCTTTCTTTCTTTATCCCGCTAAGAAGCTGTCTTTACCACCGCGAGGCCGAAGGCCGAGCTTCAAACCTGCGAGGCCGAAGGCCGAGCTTCAAATCTGCGAGGCCGAAGGCCGAGCTCTAATGAGGTGTAACGCTTCAACGTACCATATGGGAGTCACTAACGAGGCCGAAGGCCGAGTTCCGAATAACGAGTATTTTCACATATCGAGCTGGTCTCCGAGGCAACTGCCCACGTTAACCACTGCACTTAGAGGTGGGGTCCCTTAACAAAAGTCGTTTACAATCTTGGTCCGGTTTTACCGCGACTAAAATTTCATTAAAAAAATCAACTTGCACCCTGCTCACACTTTCTACTGAAATAGATGTAACTGTGAGTTATTCGATTTGCATGAGAATTTTATATCTTTTTAGCAACTGCGACGACATTTTTGTTAACAATACTAATGCACATCGATAACGCGGGCTGCTCGCAGCCTGCGCGCCACCCAAATACTAGTTATTATTATTATTATTATTATTAACCATTAACCATATTATATAAAGCTCGATTACCACTCACTGACTGACTCACTGACTCATTGACATCATTGTTCTCCCAGAATGAGCGATGGGGGGTGTTTGTGGTGTAGAGGAAAAGTGTAGAGGAGGTTCCTATGACCACCAGAAAAATCCGAAAAGTGTCATTTTTGGTTTTCTTGATGGAACTGGTGTATGGATCTCGGAAACCATAATCGATGGGGGGTAGGTGTCAAAACTAAAAATGACTAAAACCCTAGGACCTTTTTGAAAAATTGAAAAAAAATTACCCTCCCAAACAAAAAAGAGGTTCTCCCATACAAATTTAAAACGACCGCAGCTCCCGAACCGTTATAGGTGGGTATGGGGGGTTCAAACAAATGTTATAGAGGGTTTGTAGGAGAATTTGGGGTTTTAGTCGAAAATTGAAAATTGGTCCTTCGACCCGGATACCAAAATTCAAGTTGCTCCGATCTGGCTGAAATTTAATATTTAGGGAGAATGGGGGTCCCTGATTTAAAATATAAAATTTTTTGGATGACGTCATTTGTTTTTTTTTTACTGGATGGGGATTTTCGCTGGCGATAAAACGCCACGGCTGCGAGGCCGCAGGCCGAGCTTCAAACCTGCGAGGCCGAAGGCCGAGCTTTCGGCCCGCGAGGCCGAAGGCCGAGCGTGGCCTCCGCGAGGCCGCAGGCCGAGCCGTGTTAGTCACTTACGAGGCCGAAGGCCGAGTTCTAAATGGGGTGTTACGCATTAACATTCCTTAGGAGAGTCACTAACGAGGCCGAAGGCCGAGTTCCGAATGGGAAGTTTTTTTTCCATATCTCGAGCTGGTCTTTGATGCAACCGCTCACGGGAACTAAAAGTATCTGTCAGTTGTTCAACTTGCATGAGAATTTTTAAATCTTTTTATTTACTGGATGGGGATTTGCGCTGGCGATAAAACGCCACGGTTGCGAGGCCGCAGGCCGAGCTTTAAACCCGCGAGGCCGGAGGCCGAGCTTTCGGCCCGCGTGGCATCCGCGAGGCCGTAGGCCGAGCCGTGTTAGTCACTTACGAGGCCGAAGGCCGAGTTCCGAATGGGGTGTAATGAATTAACGTCCCTCAGGTGAGTCGCTAACGAGGCCGAAGGCCGAGTCCCGAATGGGGGGTTTTTTCCACATCTCGAGCTGGTCTCCGAGGCAACGGCCTACGTCAACCACTGCACTTAGAGGTATGGTTCCTTAACAAAAGTCGTTAACAATCTTGGTGCGATCTTACAGCGACTAAAATTTTATCAAAAAAATCAACTTGCACATGGTAACCCTGCCGACACCTTGTACTGAACTAGAAGAAACTGTCACTTACTCGACTTGTATGAGATTTTTATATTAATTTTTTCAACTGCAATTACAATTTTGAAATAAATACAAATGCACATCGATAACGCGGGCTGCTCGCAGCCCGCGCACCACCCAACACCTAGTTATATATATAAAGCTCGATTACCACTGATTCACTCACTCACTCACTCACTCACTGATTGACAGAATTGTTCTCCTAGAAGGAGCGATGGGGGGTGTTTGTGGAGTAGGGGAAAAGTGTAGAGGAGGTTCCCGTTACCTCCAGAAAAATCCGAAAAGTGTCATTTTTGGTTTCCATCATGGAACTGGTGTAGGGATCTCGGAAACTATAATCGATAGGGGGTAGGTGTCAAAACTAAAAATGACTAAAACCCTGGGATCCTTTTGGAAAGTTAAAAAAAAATTACCCTCCCTAATAAAAAAGAGGTTCTCCCATACAAATTTAAAACGACCGCAGCTCCGGAACCGTTATAGGTGGGTATAAGGGGTTCAAACAAATATTATAGAGGGTTTGTAGGGAAATTTGAAATTTCTGTCAAAAATTGAAAATTGGTCCTTCGACCCGGATACCAAAATCCAAGTTTGTCTGATCTGGCTGAAATTTAGTATTTAGGGAGATTGAGGGTCCCTGATTCTAAATATAAAAAAAAATTTTGGATGACGTCATTTTTTTTTTTTTTACTGGATGGGGATTTTCGCTGGCGATACAACGCCACGGCTGAGAGGCCGCAGGCCGAGCTTCAAACCTGCGAGGCCGAAGGCCGAGCTTCCAGGGCGAGGCCGAAGGCCGAGCTTTCGGCCCGCGAGGCCGAAGGCCGAGCGTGGCCTCCGCGAGGCCGTAGGCCGAGCCGTGTTAGTAACTTACGAGGCCGAAGGCCGAGTTCCGATTGGGGTGTAACGAATTTACGTCCCTCAGGTGAGTCGCTAACGAGGCCGAAGGCCGAGTCCCGAATGGGAGGTTTTTTCCACATCTCGAGCTGGTCTCCGAGGCAACTGCCCACGTTAACCACTGCACTTAGAGGTATGGTCCCTTAACAAAAGTCGTTTACAATCTTGGGGCGATTTTGCAGCGACTTAAATTTTATCAATAAAATCAACTTGCACATGGTAACCCTGCCCACACTTTGTACTGAACTAGAAGAAACTGTCACTTACTCGACTTGTATGAAAATTTTATAAATTTTTTTTAACTGCAACAAAAATTTTGACAAATATGAAAATGTACATCGATAACGCGGGCTGCTCGCAGCCCGCGCACCACCCAACACCTAGTTATTATAATATATAAAGATGCTCTACCACTGATTGACTGACTGACTGACATCATTGTTCTCCCAGAAAGAGTGTTTTTAGGTTAGAATTATATAGTTAACTGGATAAAGAGTGCCCACGTGACTTAGGGAAAAATCCGAAAAGTGTCATTTTTGGTTTCCTTGATGGAACTGATGTAGGGATCTCGAAAACCATAATCGATGGGGGGTTGGTGTTTAAACTAAAAATGACTAAAACCCTAGGACCCTTTTGGAAAAATGAAAAAAAATTACCCTCCCAAACAAAAAAGAGGTTCTCCCATACAAATTTAAAACGATCGCAACTCCTAAACCATTATATATAAGTATGAGGAGTTCAAACAAATGTCATAGAGATTTTGTAGGGTAATTTGGGGATTTTGTCAAAAATTACAAATTGGTCCTTCGAACCGGATACCAAAATTCAAGTTGCTCCGATCTGGCTAAAATTAGGTATTTAGGGAGATTTGGGGTCCCTGATTCGAAATATGAAAAAAGTTTTTTGATGACGTCATTAGTTTTTTTTTTACGGGATGCGGAATTTTGGTGGCGAAACCACATTCCCTTTGCGAGGCCGTAGGCCGAGCTGCAATCGAGCGAGGCCGCAGGCCGAGCTGTGGAGGCGAGGCCGAAGGCCGAGCTCCACCCTGGCGAGGCCGGAGGCCGAGCTGTAGGCCTGCGAGGCCGAAGGCCGAGCTGGCCGTCATTGGGAACAGCTTAAAAACATTCCCTTTGTAACTTGCGAGGCCGCAGGCCGAGCCTTAAACACCGCGAGGCCGAAGGCCGAGCTTCAAACCTGCGAGGCCGGAGGCCGAGCTTTCGGCCCGCGAGGCCGAAGGCCGAGCGTGGCCTCCGCGAGGCCGTAGGCCGAGCCGTGTTAGTCACTTACGAATGGGGTGTTACGCGTTTACATTCCTTAGGAGTTAGTATATTTTTTTTTCAACTGCAATTACAATCTTGAAATAAATACTAATGCACATCGATAACGCGGGCTGCTCGCAGCCCGCGCACTACCCGAAATACTAGTTATATTATATAAAGTTCGATTACCACTGAATCACTGACTCACTCACTCATTGACATCATTGTTCTCCCAGAAGGAGCGATGGGGGGTGTTTGTGGTATAGAGGAAAAGTGTAGAAAAGGTTCCTATGACCACCAGAAAAATCCGAAAAGTGTCATATTTGGTTTCCTTGATGGAACTGGTGTATGGATCTCGGAAACCATAATCTATGGGGGGTAGGTGTCAAATTTAAAAATGACTAAAACCCTGGGACCTTTTTGGAAAGTTGAAAAAAAAAATTTCCCTCCCGAACAAAAAAGAGGTTCTCCCATACAAATTTAAAACGACCGCAGCTCCCGAACCGTTATAGGTGGCAATGGGGGGTTTGAACAAATGTTATAGAGGGTTTGTAGGAGAATTTGAGGTTTCTGTCAAAAATTGAAAATTGGTCCTTCGACCAGGATACCAAAATCCAAGTTTGTCTGATCTGGCTGAAATTTGGTATGTGGGGAGAATGGGGGTCCTTGATTGGAAATATGAAAAAACTTTTTGGATGACGTCATTTGTTTTTTTTTTACTGTATGGGGATTTTTGATAGCGAAACCACTTCTTATTTGCGAGGCCGCAGGCCGAGCTTCAAACCTGCGAGGCCGAAGGCCGAGCGTGGCCTCTGCGAGGCCGCAGGTCGAGCCGTGTTAGTCACTGACGAGGCCGAAGGCCGAGTTTCGAATGGGGTGTTACGCATGCCGTGGGGTTGCCGTGGGGTACCGGCTTAGAATAGTACCCCCCCATGTCTTCCCGTGGGTGTCGTAAGAGTCGACTAAGGGATCACGTACCAGAAGGATGGGCAGCAGCACCTTCTGAGGGTCGTATTTTATATACTGCGCTCGCAAACCCGCCTGCCAAGCGTGGCGAGTATTGGCAAACCCCCCCCCCCCAGTATGATACAACAAAAAGTGACCAGGCCCCCAGTCCCCGGCAGCTCCGCTAATGCTGGCTCCGGTAGCGGCCAGTGTAACTGTGGAGCAGGGGGTGCTAAGAATCTCCGGCAGATTCCCGGCTACCACTCCCTGAAAAAACGACCTCTGGCCCTGGTAACACACAATATAAGATCTTTGATGGCAGACGAGAAGATCGTCGAACTGGAAGAAGAAATGAGTAAGTTACACTGGGATATCTTAGGGTTATGTGAAGTCCGTAGAGAGGGTGAGGACACCATAACTCTCAAATCCGGTAACTTGCTCTACTACCGGGAGGGCGACCAAAAGTCCCAAGGTGGTGTCGGATTTCTCGTTCGCAAGTCCCTCGCTAACAACATCATCACCATCGACAGCGTTTCGAGCAGGGTGGCATACCTAATACTCAGAATATCAAGCAGATATTCGTTGAAGGTCATTCAGGTATATGCACCGACCTCGAAACTCGGAACCGATGAGGAGGTAGAGGCTATGTATGAGGACATTAGTAGGGCCATAAATACCTCCAAGACCCATTACAATGTTGTTATGGGGGACTTTAACGCAAAGTTGGGCGAAAGAAGTGATGGAGAGTTGAGAGTGGGGCAATTTGGTTATGGACAACGGAACCCTAGGGGACAGAGGCTGGCCGACTTCATGGAGAAAGAGGGACTCTTTATGATGAACTCTTTCTTTCAGAAGCCGCCTCAAAGGAAATGGACCTGGTTGAGCCCCAACGGTTCCACAAGAAATGAGATCGATTTCATCATGACCACCAAGAAACAAATATTCAATGATGTCTCTGTGATCAACATGGTCAAAACCGGTAGTGATCACCGCATGGTAAGAGGCACATTGAATATTAATGTTAAACTTGAGAGGTCCCGTTTGATGAAATCCACGCTCCGACCTCAAAATGTCCATATCCAAAACCCCGAGAGCTTTCAACTTGAGTTATCCAATCGCTTTGCTTGCCTTGAGAACTTTGCGTCGGTGGACGAGACCAACAACAGGTTTGTAGAAACTGTCCACGAAGTGGGGTCTAAGTTCTTTAAACCCCGCCGTACAAATAGACCTCAAAAACTCTCCAGCCATACCCTCGACCTCATGGCTGAACGACGCTCGTTGCAACTGCAATCATCCGATGATGCTGCGTCATATAGGCAGCTCAATAGACGAATATGGAAATCCTTGCGACACGACATCCGTATCTTTAGTACAAATCGTATTAAAGATACGATCGAACGGAGAAAAGGCTCCAAAGTGTTTGCAAGAGACAGGTCTATTGGGCAAAGCCAGATGACTAAGCTGAAGAGAGATGATGGCAGTATAGCGTCGACCAAAGGAGAGGTGCTTGGAGAGATCGAGAGGTTCTATGGTCAGCTATACACTTCGGTCGCTAAACCTGTTGACAGCTTGGCCAAAGACCCAAGAGCCAAGCTGACCCGGCACTATACCGAAGACATCCCGGACATCAGCCTATACGAGATTAGGATGGCTCTGAAGCAGCTTAAAAACAACAAGGCACCGGGTGACGACGGAATCACATCAGAGCTTCTGAAAGCGGGTGGATCACCGATACTGAAAGTCCTTCAGAAGCTCTTTAATTCCGTTGTCCTCGAAGGGTCAACGCCGGAAGCATGGAACAGAAGCGTAGTGGTGTTGTTCTTTAAGAAGGGTGACAACACATTGCTTAAGAACTACAGACCCATTTCGCTTCTGAGCCATGTTTACAAGCTGTTTTCAAGAGTCATCGCGAATCGTCTCGAACGTAGGCTTGATGACTTCCAGCCTCCCGAACAAGCCGGTTTCCGAAAAGGCTACAGCACCATAGACCACATCCATACGCTGCGGCAAGTTATACAGAAGACCGAAGAGTATAACTTGCCCTTATGTTTAGCGTTTGTGGACTATGAGAAAGCCTTTGATTCGATCGAGACGTGGGCGGTGCTTGAGTCTCTCCAGCGGTGCCGTATTGACCATCGGTATATCGAAGTGCTGAAGTGTTTGTACAATAACGCCACCATGTCGGTCCGAGTACAAGAGCAAATTTCGAGGGCGATTCCATTGCAACGAGGCGTGAGACAGGGAGACGTTATTTCTCCGAAACTGTTCACTGTCGCATTGGAAGACGCCTTCAAGCTCTTGGAATGGCAAGGATTCGGCATCAACATCAACGGCGAGTACATCACTCACCTTCGGTTTGCCGACGATATTGTGGTCATGGCAGAATCCATGGAAGACCTCAGCACGATGCTCGAAGGCCTCAACAGAGTTTCCCTAAGGGTGGGCCTTAAAATGAACATGGACAAGACGAAAATTCTGTCAAATGCCCATGTTGCGCCCGCCCCCATATCAATTGGGAACTCGACTCTCAAAGTTGTTGACTATTACATCTACCTAGGACATACAGTCCAATTAGGTAAGTCCAACTTTGAGAAAGAGGCCAATCGTCGAATCCAACTCGGCTGGGCAGCGTTCGGAAAGCTCCGAGACGTCTTCTCGTCCAAAATACCGCAATGCCTGAAAACGAGGGTCTTCGAACAATGTGTGTTACCAGTGATGACTTACGGAACTGAAACGTGGTCTCTGACTATAGGCCTTCTGAACAGGCTCAGAGTCGCACAACGGGCTATGGAGAGGGCTATGCTCGGGGTTTCTCTACGTGATCGAATCAGAAATGAGGAGATCCGTAGAAGAACGAAAGTCACCGACATAGCCCAGCGGATTAGTAAGTTGAAGTGGCAGTGGGCAGGGCATATAGTTCGAAGAACCGATGGCCGTTGGGGTCGAAAGGTTCTCGAATGGAGACCACGGACTGGCAAGCGCAGCATAGGACGGCCACCGACTAGGTGGACAGACGACCTGACTAAGATCGCAGGCAAGGGCTGGATGCGGGCCGCTTCCAACTGGTCCTTGTGGAAATCAATGGGGGAGGCGTTTGTCCAGCAGTGGACGTCCTATGATGATGATGATGTTACGCATTAACATTCCTTAGGAGAGTCACTTACGAGGCCGAAGGCCGAGTCCCGAATGGGGAGTTTTTTTTCCACATCTCGAGTTGGTCTTTGATGCAACCGCTCACGGGAACTAAAAGTATCTGTCAGTTGTTCGACTTGCATGAGAATTTTTAAATCTTTTTATATACTGGATGGGGATTTTCGCTGCCGATACAACGCCACGGTTGCGAGGCCGCAGGCCGAGCTTCAAACCTGCGAGGCCGAAGGCCGAGCTTTCGGCCCGCGAGGCCGAAGGCCGAGCGTGGCCTCCGCGAGGCCGTAGGCCGAGCCGTGTTAGTCACTTACGAATGGGGTGTTACGCGTTTACATTCCTTAGGAGAGTCACTAACGAGGCCGAAGGCCGAGTCCCGAATGGGGAGTTTATTCCACATCTCGAGCTGGTCTCCGAGGCAACTGCCCACGTTAACCACTGCACTTAGAGGTATGGTCCCTTAACAAAAGTCGTTTACAATCTTGGTGCGATTTTACAGCGACTAAAATTTTATCAAAAAAATTAACTTGCACATGGTAACCCTGCCCACACTTTGTACTGAACTAGAAGAAACTGTCACTTACTCGACTTGTATGAGAATTTTATATATATTTTTTAAACTGCAACTAAAATGTTGATAACAATACAAATGCACATCGATAACGCGGGCTGCTCGCAGCCCGCGCACCACCCGAAATACTAGTTTATATAAATAAAGCTCGATTACCACTGACTCACTCACTGACTCACTGACTGATTGACATAATTGTTCTCCTAGAAGGAGCGATGGGGGGTGTTTGTGATGTAGGGAAAAAGTGTAGAGGAGGTTTTCGTGACCTCCAGAAAAATCCGAAAAGTGTCATTTTTGGTTTCCTTGATGGAACTGGTGTACGGATCTCGGAAACTATAATCGATGGGGGGTTGGTGTCAAAACTAGAAATGACTAAAACCCTGGGATCCTTTTGGAAAGTTGAAAAAAAATTACCCTCCTAAACAAAAAAGAGGTTCTCCCATACAAAATTAAAACGATCGCAACTCCGGAACCGTTATAGGTAGGTATGGGGGGTTCGAACAAATATTATAGAAGATTAATAAAGGAATTTGAGGTATCTGTCAAAAAATGAAAATTGGTCCTTCGACCCGGATACCAAAATCCAAGTTGCTCCGATCTCGCTGAAATTTGGTATTTAGGGAGATTAAGGGTCCCTGATTCCAAATATAAAAAAAAATTTGGATGACGTCATTTGGTTTTTTTTTTACTGGATGGGGATTTTCGCTGTCGATACAACGCCACGGCTGCGAGGCCGCAGGCCGAGCTTCAAACCTACGAGGCCGAAGGCCGAGCTTCGAGGGCGAGGCCGAAGGCCGAGCCGTGTTAGTCACTTAAGAGGCCGAAGGCCGAGTTCCAAATGGGGTGTTACGCATTAACATTCCTTAGGAGAGTCACTAACGAGGCCGAAGGCCGAGTCCCGAATGGGAAGTTTTTTTTTCATATTTCCAGCTGGTCTTTGATGCAACCGCTCACGGGAACTAAAAGTATCTGTCATTTGTTCGACTTGCATGAGAATTTTTAAATCTTTTTATTTACTGGATGGGGATTTGCGCTGGCGATAAAACGCCACGGTTGCGAGGCCGCAGGCCGAGCTTTAAACCTGTGAGGCCGAAGGCCGAGCTTTCGGCCCGCGAGGCCGTAGGCCGAGCCGTGTTAGTCACTTACGAGGCCGAAGGCCGAGTTCCGAATGGGGTGTAACGAATTAACGTCCCTCAGGTGAGTCGCTAACGAGGCCGAAGGCCGAGTCCCGAATGGGGGGTTTTTTCCACATCTCGAGCTGGTCTCCGAGGCAACGGCCCACGTCAACCACTGCACTTAGAGCTATGGTTCCTTAACAAAAGTCGTTTACAATCTTGGTGCGATCTTACAGCGACTAAAATTTTATCAAAAAAATCAGCTTGCACATGGTAACCCTGCCGACACTTTGTACTGAACTAGAAGAAACTGTCACTTACTCGACTTGTATGAGAATTTTTATATATTTTTTTCAACTGCAACTAAAATTTTTAAAATTATACAAATGCACATCGATAACGCGGGCTGCTCGCAGCCCGCGCACAACCGAACATCTAGTTAGTTTTTATTTTCATATTATATAAAGCTGAAGACCCACTGATTGATTCACTCACTGACATCATTGTTCTCCCAGAAGGAGTATTTTTGGGTTGAAATTATGGTGTGGACTGTATAGAGAGTGCTCACGTGACCCCTAGAAAAATCCGAAAAGTGGCATTTTTTGGTTTCCTTCATGGAACAGGTGTAGGGATCTCGGAAACTATAATTGATGAGGGGTAGGTGTCAAAACTAAAAATGACTAAAACCTTGGAAACCTTTTATAAAATAAAAAAAAAATTACCCTCCCGAACAAAAAAGAGGTTCCCACCAAAATCCAAGTTGCTCCGATCTGGCTGAAATTAGGTATTTAAGGAGATTTGGGGTCCCTGATTCGAAATATGAAAAAAGTTTTTTGATGACGTCATTTGTTTTTTTTTTACGGAATGCGGAATTTTGGTGGCGAAACCACATTCCCTTTGCGAGGCCGTAGGCCGAGCTGCAATCGAGCGAGGCCGCAGGCCGAGCTGTGGAGGCGAGGCCGAAGGCCGAGCTCCACCCTAGCGAGGCCGGAGGCCGAGCTGTAGGCCTGCGAGGCCGCAGGCCAAGCTGGCCGTCATTGAGAACAGCTTATAAACATTCCCTTTGTAACTTGCGAGGCCGCAGGCCGAGCCTTAAACACCGCGAGGCCGAAGGCCGAGCTTCAAACCTGCGAGGCCGGAGGCCGAGCTTCCGGCCCGCGAGGCCGAAGGCCGAGCGTGGCCTCCGCGAGGCCGCAGGCCGAGCCGTGTTAGTAACTTACGAGGCCGAAGGCCGAGTTCCGAATGGGGTGTACCTCATTAACGCATCCTATGGAAGTCGCTAACGAGGCCGGAGGCCGAGTCCCGGATGGGGAGTTTTTTTCACATCTCGAGCTGGTCTCCAATGTAACTGCCCACGTTATTTACTACAATTAGAGGTAGGATCCCTTAACAAAAGTCGTTTAAATTCTTTGCGCGATTTTACCCCGACTAAAATTTTAATGAAAAAAATAAACTTGCATATGGTAACTCTGTTCTCACTTTGTACTGAACTTGAAGAAGCTGTCTTTACCACCGCGAGGCCGAAGGCCGAGCTTCACACCTGCGAGGCCGTAGGCCGAGCTTCAAATCTGCGAGGCCGAAGGCCGAGTTCGAATGAGGTGTAACGCTTCAACGTACCATATGGGAGTCTCTAACGAGGCCGAAGGCCGAGTTCCGGATAACGAGTATTTTCACATATCGAGCTGGTCTCCGAGGCAACTGCCCACGTTAACCACTGCACTTAGAGGTGGGGTCCTTTAACAAAAGTCGTTTAGAATCTTGGTCCGGTTTTACCGCGACTAAAATTTAATTAAAAAAATCAACTTGCACATGGTAACCCTGCTCACACTTTCTACTGAAATAGATGTAACTGCGAGTTATTCGATTTGCATGAGAATTTTATATCTTTTTAACAACTGCAACGACATTTTTGTTAATAATACTAATGCACATCGATAACGCGGGCTGCTCGCAGCCCGCGCGCCACCCAAATACTAGTTATAATATATAAAGCTGAAGACCCACTGATTGACTGACTGACATCATTGTTCTCCTAGAAGGAGTATTTTTGGGTTGAAATTATGGTTTGAAATGTATAGAAAATGGTCACGTAACCACCAGAAAAATCCAAAAAGTGGCATTTTTGGTTTCCTTCATGGAACAGGTGTAGGGATCTCGGAAACCATAACCGATGGGGGGTAGGTGTCAAAACTAAAAATGACTAAAACCCTGGGACCTTTTTGGAAAAATGAAAAAAATTACCCTCCCTTTTAAAAAAGAAGAAGAAGAAGAAGAAGAAAAAAGCTTTATTTGTGACATTACACCAACGTTCAGACACATTCAAGTTATACACAGCAAAGAAAAATAAAAATATGCAGTATAATGTCACAAAATGGCCCCAACTCAGCATAATGCCGGGTGTAAGCCAGCGCTGGTCTTCCGTTGGAGCCATTCGGTGATGTCACGCAATGTAGGCCTATACACAGCACGTATCTAGGCTGACCAAAAACATAAAAGCCAAGGATAATAAACAGATTTATAAAGGTACATCGCTCGAGTGTTTACTACTAATTATTAAATATATAATACAATGTTGCTAGTTTTAGAGTCACGCTATATTGCACTAGTGTCGTGTTGAAGAGTTTCCTCCAATTTTTGATGTTCAAAAATATATTTTTTTAATTTGAATTTAAAGCTTTGAAAACTATGCAAGTTCCTGAGCGGCGGTGGTATGTTATTTCAACATTTGGTAGCTGCGTAGCGGAAACTACCTCTGAAGGAGGCCGAACTATGGCATTGCGTGGAGAGCCGTGGTGCACCTTGGCGTGAGTTCTGGGATCTACAGTTGGACATCCATGTCAGTTTTTCATAAAGATATGAAGGCTGTTTGTATTTTAATACACCAAAAAGCAGGCATGCTAAATGTAGCTTGCGACGATGCTTCATTTTGAGGATAGATTTTTTGTTGAGGTATGGAGTCACATGAGCTCTTAACGGAATCACAAAACAAAAGCGGGCACATGCGTTTTGCACTCTTTGAATCAGTTTTTGTGTCCGCGCTAGAAGCCTGGGACCATATACAGGGTCCATATAATTTAATTTCGATAGCACTAGTGTCTCTACAAGATGAATACGCAAGTCTTCCGTTAGATATGGTCTACTGCGATACAATACTTTTAGCCTATAAAAACACTGTTGTACCAATTTTGCAACATGTTTTTCATATCTTAATTTGTAATCCAATAGCAAGCCAAGATTGTGTGCTTCATATACTCGTTCAATGGATTTATCATTCAGCATAACAATTACTGGCGAATTAATTTGAGCGAGTTTATGTCTAGGGCCAAAAATTAAATATTTTGTTTTTGAGGGATTCAACAGCAAACAGTTTTGATTAGACCAAGAGGCTATGCTGGACAAATCTTCGTTTATTTTCATTATAGCACTATTTATGTCTGCGGGCTTAAATGATATGTACAATTGAGTGTCGTCAGCATACATGTGAAACTTACAGTGTCTTATGTGGTTCCTCATGTCCGCGGAATACAAAATATAGAGGATGGGACCCAAGATAGATCCTTGAGGCACCCCTCTTTCAACAGGAACTTGATCTGATTGCACAGATGATCCATCACTTCGGTTAAGCTTTACGTACTGATAACGATTAGTAAGATAGCTATTGAACCACAGTAAAGCTTCTGCATCAAAACCATAATATTGTAATTTTGACAATAAAAGCTCTATATTTAAAGAATCAAATGCCCTTGAAAAATCTAGCAACACCAGAATTGTACACATTCCTACGTCTTCAGCACAGAGTAAGTTATCCGTCACATCAAGCAATCCAGTAACAGTGCTCCGTCCTTTCCTAAACCCAGACTGTTCCTTCGGTAGGATATTATTTGTTTCGAGGAAAGTTGTAAGTTGCTCGCACACAGCTTTTTCGATAATCTTAGACAGGCACGGCAAAATGCTTATAGGTCTAAGATCCTTCAGTTCAGTTGGATTCTTTATCTTAGGAAGAGGTCGCACTATAGAAAGTTTCCACGTTTCAGGGAAAATTGATGTGTTTATTGACTTATTTATCAGCGATTGTAATAATTCAAGTGTACACGGGAATGTCATTATCAACATATCTAAGCTGATAGCATCGCTTTCTTCTGCGTTGGATTTAAGACCTTTAACTATTCTAATTATATTGTTTAAGGGAACTGGTTCGATATGAAAGACTGCATTGCTATAGCGGTGTTGCTCAAAGTATCTGAGATACGTGGCAGGTACGGTTGAAGTACCAGGTATATTCAAAAAATGGTTATTTATGCTGTTTGCATTATCAAAATAACTGGGTAAATCGGCATTTGTGTGAGCTAACAATGCATTTTTAATGTTTTTCCACAGTTGCTTAGGATCGTGTAAATGGTTATTAATGTTATATTTAAAGTAAGCCGATTTTTCAAAATAGAGGGCTTGATTTACAATCGATTTGAATGACTTGTAGTATGATTTTTTTGTATCGGTTTTAGTTTTATGATAGGCCGCGCAAGCCTCATCTCGTAACCTCATCATCAGTTTGATAGTGTCCGTAATCCAGGGGTAAGACCTCTCCTTGACAACAATTGTTTTCATAGGAGCATGCAGGTCAAATAAAGATGCAATAGTGTAGTTCAAAGCGGAAACCATATCATTAACATTACTCAAAGACGAAATGAGATCCCATCTTATATTTAATAGATCCTTGTTAAAAATTTCCTCACATATATCTTTCTTTGGGCGATAAGTAATAGTGTAAGGTACAGGTTTTTCCCGTTTTATAGTGAATTCACAGCTTGAAAGGCAGTGACCATAAAGAGTACCAACGTGTTCTAAAATAACTTTTTTGCAGCGCAAATCCGTACAAACAACATCAATAAGTGTCTGACTTGTATCCGTAAAATGAGTTGGCTGGTTAATTATTTGAGTCAGATTGAAACATGAGAGAAATGTATTTAGCTTTATCGTTTTGCTGTCATCTTTACTAAGTAAGTTTATATTAAAATCGCCTAATAAAACAATATTATCACAATTGGTAATTGAGCTGATAGAGTCTGACAGAGCATCAAAAAATAAATCGACGTTAACCCAACGCGGACGGTATGCTGTACCTATAGCGAGTTTCTTTCCGTTAAGAGTCATGATTAGCCACATTTGTTCAACAGTTTTGTGCAGCGGATCTACCGGGTGATGCCAGGTGCGTACAGTAACATTACGCTTAATATAAAAAGCGACTCCACCACCGCGCGATCGCGAGCTTTGCGGTCGAGGAATGTGTCGTAAACTGTACCCAGAAAGTGAGGGGGCACGACCCTCTTCTCCTGCTTTTAGCCAAGTCTCATTTATTGCTAACACGTCGATTTCGTTACGAGTAACAGATGAGATAAAATTGTCATGATTTGTGCCCAGGGAACCCGCATTGTACAAACCTATTTTCAGATTTTTATTAATCATTGTGAATTGAGAAAGTAACAATAAAAAATCCGTTATAAAAATGAACACTTTGAACTAAAATATAATAAGAAAATACGACTGTTAAAAATGAGTGTACCAAACAATATTTAAAGTAACTTTTATAAGTTTTGCCATTAATACGTACTGACTTCAAATTAGGTTTAAACATTGACATAACTTGTACACAGATTATCATTATTTTTAGACTAAAACTCCAAACTCGACCTGAATACTCAAACCATTTCAGAACCAAAAACACGGTTAACGTCAGCGTATGTTCGGATGGGATAAACTGGCTTCCCTTCAGCCTGACGAGTATATATTCGGCCTTCCTTGGTCCAAGAGTATCGCCACTGCCGTTTTCGACATTCTTCACGTACTTTGTAAAACAGTTGGCGGTTGTATCTCGTCAGCCGCTCATTGATGAATATACGTCGCGGAGGATTCTCTACTGCGATGTCCTCCGTGGTGAAGTTTCGGCGAACACGCGCGGCCCGCAGTATCTCATCCCGGACTCTACGACGCGCCAGACGCACAATGATGCGACGTCCACGTCCGCCTTCCCCGCCGGCTCCAATCTCTCCTGAACCAGTTCTACTGCCAACCACACCAACGCGTTCAGCAAATACGACATCGCGTTCGTCAAGGTTGACCCCCAACTTAGAAGCCACGAGGGTGAACGTATGTATGATATTTTCTCCTTTTTCCTCGGGCACATGCCCGATGTCGAGGTCGCAGAGAAGCGCATCCTGGTCACGGTCATTTAGCTCTGACCTAAGTTGATCCACAGTTTGCTGAAGTTCCTTCACCTGTGGTCCCGGGTCGGCTGGTGCCGTTATTTGTCTACTCTCTAGAGCTTCCAGTCGTCTCTCAAATGTATTCATACGTTCACCTATACTCTCGAGGGCAGCTCGAAACTCTTTTCTAAATTCTCGCTCCTCCATCATGAACTGGGCGAGCTCAGATCGTATCGCCTTAATGTCAGAGTCATCAACGGCATGCGCTGCATGCAACATAGGCGCTGCATGGGTGGCCAGGGTGCTAGACTCAGTAACTGATGGCGAATGCAAGATAGAGTCATCGATGCCTTTTACAGGAGTGCAGCTGTTGTCACCCTTACGTTGTTTTTTTGTGCATTCGGGACAGGCCCAGTCTCTCCTCAAAGCTGAGTTTTCAGAAACCGCCACACATGCTTTGTGAAACATGAACGGACATGTGGAACAGGTGGCGGCCCCTGTCGGCGATAAAAACTTTCCGCATGCAGTACACTTAGCCATTTTATCAGCGATCGAAGCAAAGAATTTTATTATTAGCTTGCAGATTGCGTGACTACCTCCAGTTTCTAAATAATTCGCCTACGTATCTACCCGCAATTAAAAAATAACCATTATTGATAAATCTCAAATAAGCACAATGAAATTGTCCCGGCAAACACAAATCCGATCAAGTCACTTTACGCAAACACACACACTATAGACTTGACCACAGGAGCATAAACTGTCACTTTCTCAAAGCTCAATACCCTTTTTAACTATTTTAATTGGCGATAAATACTACGCGACCGTACTGCATATATGCCGTCCGTGACATCACTCCCCCCAAAAAAGAGGTTTCCCCATACAAATTTAAAACGACCGCAGCTCCGGAACCGTTATAGGTGGGTATGGGGGGTTCGAACAAATGTCATAGAGGGTTTGGAGGGAAATTTGGGGCTTTTGTCCAAAACTTGAAATTGGTCCTTCGACCCGGATACCAAAATCCAAGTGTCTCCGATCTGGCTGAAATTTGGTATTTAGGGAGATTGGGGGTCCCTGATTCGAAATATAAAAAAATTTTTTGGATGACGTCATTTGTTTTTTTTTTACTGAATGGGGATTTTCGCTGGCGATACAACGCCACGGCTGCGAGGCCGCAGGCCGAGCTTCAAACCCGCGAGGCCGAGGCCGAAGGCCGAGCTTTCGGCCCGCGAGGCCGAAGGCCGAGCGTGGCCTCCGCGAGGCCGTAGGCCGAGCCGTGTTAGTCACTTTTGAGGCCGAAGGCCGAGTTCCGAATGGGGTGTTACGCATTTACATTCCTTAGGAGAGTCACTAACGAGGCCGAAGGCCGAGTCCCGAATGGGTAGTTTTTTTTCCACATCTCGAGCTGGTCTTTGATGCAACCGCTCACGGGAACTAAAGTATCTGTCAGTTGTTCGACTTGCATGAGAATTTTTAAATCTTTTTATTTACTGGATGGGGATTTTCGCTGGCGATACAACGCCACGGTTGCGAGGCCGCAGGCCGAGCTTTAAGCCTGCGAGGCCGAAGGCCGAGCTTTCGGCCCGCGAGGCCGAAGGCCGAGCGTGGCCTCCGCGAGGCCGTAGGCCGAGCCGTGTTAGTCACTTACGAATGGGGTGTTACGCGTTTACATTCCTTAGGAGAGTCACTAACGAGGCCGAAGGCCGAGTCCCGAATAGGGAGTTTATTCCACACCTCGAGCTGGTCTCCGAGGCAACTGCCCACGTTAACCACTGCACTTAGAGGTATGGTCCCTTAACAAAAGTCGTTTACAATCTTGGTGCGATTTTACAGCAACTAAAATTTTATCAAAAAATCAACTTGCACATGGTAACCCCTCTCACACTTTGTACTGAACTAGAAGAAACTGTCACTTACTCGACTTGTATGAGAATTTTATATAATTTTTTTAACTGCAATGACATTTTTGTTAATAATACTAATGCACATCGATAACGCGGGCTGCTCGCAGCCCGCGCACCACCCAAATACTAGTTATTATTATTATAATATATAAAGCTGAAGACCCACTGATTGACTCACTGACATCATTGTTCTCCTAGAAGGAGTATTTTTGGGTTAAAATTATGGTGTGGACTGTATAGAGAGTGCCTACGTGACCTGCAGAAAAATCCGAAAAGTGTCATTTTTGGTTTCCTTCATGGAACTGGTGTACAGATCTCGGAAACCATAAGCGATGGGGGGTAGGTGTCAAAACTAAAAATGACTAAAACCCTGGGACCCTTTTGGAAAGTTGAAAAAAATTATCCTACCTATTAAAAAAGAGGTTCTCCCATACAAATTTAAAACGATCGCAACTCCGGAACCGTTTTAGGTAGGTATGGGGAGTTTGAACAAATGTTATAGAGGGTTTGTAGGGAAATTTGGGGATTTTGTCCAAAACTTGAAATTGGTCCTTCGAACCGGATACCAAAATTCAAGTTGCTCCGATCTGACTGAAATTAAGTATTTAGGGAGATTTGGGGTCCCTGATTCGAAATATGAAAAAAGTTTTTTGATGACGTCATTAGTTTTTTTTTTACTGGATGCGGATTTTTGGTGGCGAAACCACACTCTCTTTGCGAGGCCGTGCGAGGCCGTAGGCCGAGCTGTAGGCCTGCGAGGCCGAAGGCCGAGCTGGCCGTCATTGGGAACAGCTTAAAATCATTCCCTTTGTAACTTGCGAGGCCGCAGGCCGAGCTTTAAACACCGCGAGGCCGAAGGCCGAGCTTCAAACCTGCGAGGCCGGAGGCCGAGCTTTCGGCCCGCGAGGCCGAAGGCCGAGCGTGGCCTCCGCGAGGCCGTAGGCCGAGCCGTGTTAGTAACTTACGAGGCCGAAGGCCGAGTTCCGAATGGCGTGTACCTCATTAACGCATCCTATGGAAGTCGCTAACGAGGCCGAAGGCCGAGTCCCAGATGGGGAGTTTTTTCCACATCTCGAGCTGGTCTCCAATGTAACTGCCCACGATATTTACTACAATTAGAGGTAGGGTCCCTTAACAAAAGTCGTTTAAATTCTTTGTGCGATTTTACCCCGACTAAAATTTTAATGATAAAAATAAACTTGCATATGGTTACTCTGTTCTCACTTTGTACTGAACTTGAAGAAGCTGTCTTTACCACCGCGAGGCCGAAGGCCGAGCTTCAAACCTGCGAGGCCGAAGGCCGAGCTTCAAATCTGCGAGGCCGAAGGCCGAGCTCGAATGAGGTGTAACGCATTAACACACCTAATGGGAGTCACTAACGAGGCCGAAGGCCGAGTTCCGGATAACGAGTATTTTCACATATCGAGCTGGTCTCCGAGGCAACTGCCCACGTTAACCACTGCACTTAGAGGTATGGTCCCTTAACAATAGTCGTTTACAATCTTGGTGCGATTTTACAGCGACTAAAATTTTATCAAAAAAATCAACTTGCATATGGTAACCCTGCCACACTTTGTACTGATTTAGAAGAAACTGTCATTGATTCGACTTGTATGAGAATTATATATATTTTTTTTTAACTGCAATGACATTTTTGTTAATAATACTAATGCACATCGATAACGCGGGCTGCTCGCAGCCCGCGCGCCACCCAAATACTAGTTATTATATTTTATAATATATAAAGCTGAACTACCACTGATTGATTCACTCACTGACATCATTGTTCTCCCAGAAGGAGTACTTTTGGGTTAAAATTATATAGTAGACTGTATAAGGAGTGCCCAGGTGACCTAGGGAAAAATCCGAAAAGTGTCATTTTTGGTTTCCTTGATGGAACTGGTGTAAGGATCTCGAAAACCATAATCGATGGGGGGTAGGTGTCAAAACTAAAAATGACTAAAATCCTGGGACTCTTTTGGAAAATTGAAAAAAAATTACCCTCCCAAACAAAAAAGAGGTTCTCCCATACAAATTTAAAACGATCGAAGCTCCGGAACCGTTATCGATAGGTATGGGGGGTTTGAACAAATGTCATAGAGGTTTTGTAGGGAAATTTGGGGTTTTTGTCAAAAATTGCAAATTGGTCCTTCGAACCGGATACCAAAATTCAAGTTGCTCCGATCTGGCTGAAATTTAGTATTTAGATAAATTTTGGGTCCCTGATTCAAAATATGAAAAAAGTTTAATGATGACGTCATTAGTTTTTTTTTTACTGGATGCGGATTTTTGGTGGCGAAACCACATTCTCTTTGCGAGGCCGTAGGCCGAGCTGCAATCGAGCGAGGCCGCAGGCCGAGCTATGGAGGCGAGGCCGAAGGCCGAGCTCCACCCTAGCGAGGCCGGAGGCCGAGCTGTAGGCCTGCGAGGCCGAAGGCGGAGCTGGCCGTCATTGGGAACAGCTTAAAAACATTCCCTTTGTAACTTGCGAGGCCGCAGGCCGAGCCTTAAACACCGCGAGGCCGAAGGCCGAGCTTCAAACCTGCGAGGCCGGAGGCCGAGCTTTCGGCCCGCGAGGCCGAAGGCCGAGCGTGGCCTCCGCGAGGCCGCAGGCCGAGCCGTGTTAGTAACTTACGAGGCCGAAGGCCGAGTCCCGAATGGGGTGTACCTCATTAACGCATCCTATGGAAGTCGCTAACGAGGCCGAAGGCCGAGTCCCGAATGGGGAGTTTTTTCCACATCTCGAGCTGGTCTTTGATGCAACCGCTCACGGGAACTAAAAGTTTCTGTCAGTTGTTCGACTTGCATGAGAATTTTTAAATCTTTTTATTTACTGGATGGGGATTTTCGCTGGCGATACAACGCCACGGTTGCGATGCCGCAGGCCGAGCTTCAAACCTGCGAGGCCGAAGGCCGAGCTTTCGGCCCGCGAGGCCGAAGGCCGAGCAAGGCCTCCGCGAGGCCGTAGGCCAAGCCGTGTTAGTCACTTACGAATGGGGTGTTACGCGTTTACATTCCTTAAGAGAATCACTAACGAGGCCGAAGGCCGAGTCCCGAATGGGGAGTTTTTTTCTCATCTCGAGCTGGTCTCCGAGGCAACTGCCCACGATAACCACTGCACTTAGAGGTATGGTCCCTTAACAACACTCTATTACAATCTTGGGGCGATTTTACAACGACTAATATTTTATCAAAAAAATCAACATGCACATGGTAACCCTGCCCACACTTTGTACTGAACTAGAAAAAACTCTCACTTACTCTACTTGTATGAGAATTTTATATATTTTTTCAACTGCAATTACAATCTTGAAATAAATACAAATGCACAACGATAACGCGGGCTGCGCGCAGCCCGCGCGCCACCCAACACCTAGTAACCCTATTATATAAAGCTCGATTACCACTCACTCACTGACTCACTCACTCACTCATTGACATCATTGTTCTCCCAGAAGGAGCGATGGAGGGTGTTTGTAGTGTAGGGGAAAAGTGTAGAGGAGGTTCCTATGACCACCAGAAAAATCCGAAAAGTGTCATTTTTGGTTTCCTTGATGGAACTGGTGTACGGATCTCGGAAACCATAATCGATGGAGGGTAGGTGTCCAAACTAAAAATGACTAAAACCCTGGGTCCCATTTGGAAAGTTGAAAAAAAATTACCCTCCCAAACAAAAAAGAGGTTCTCCCATACAAATTTAAAACGACCGCAGCTCCCGAACCGTGATAGGTGGGTATGGGGGGTTTGAACAAATGTTATAGAGGGTTTGAAGGAGAATTTGGGGTTTTAGTCGAAAATTGAAAATTGGTCCTTCGACCCGGATACCAAAATCCAAGTTGCTCCGATCTGGCTGAAATTTGGTATGTAGGGAGATTGGGGGTCCCTGATTCCAAATATGAAATTTTTTGGATGACGTCATTTGTTTTTTTTTTTTACTGGATGGGGATTTTTGATGGCGAAACCACTTCTTATTTGCGAGGCCGCAGGCCGAGCTTCAAACCTGCGAGGCCGAAGGCCGAGCTTCGAGGGCGAGGCCGAAGGCCGAGCTTTCGGCCCGCGAGGCCGAAGGCCGAGCTGTGTAAGTCACTTACGAGGCCGAAGGCCGAGTTCCGAATGGGGTGTTACGCATTTACATTCCTTAGGAGAGTCACTTACGAGGCCGAAGGCCGAGTCCCGGATGGGGAGTTTTTTTTCCACATCTCGAGCTGGTCTTTGATGCAACCGCTCACGGGAACTAAAAGTATCTGTCAGTTGTTCGACTTGCATGAGATTTTTTAAATCTTTTTATTTACTGGATGGGGATTTCCGCTGGCGATACAACGCCACGGTTGCGAGGCCGTAGGCCGAGCCATGTTAGTCACTTACGAATGGGGTGTTACGCGTTTACATTCCTCAGGAAAGTCACTAACGAGGCCGAAGGCCGAGTCCCGAATGGGGAGTTTATTCCACATCTCGAGCTGGTCTCCGAGGCAACTGCCCACGTTAACCACTGCACTTAGAGGTATGGTCCCTTAACAAAAGTCGTTTACAATCTTGATGCGATTTTACAGCGACTAAAATTTTATTTAAAAAAATCAACTTGCACATGGTAACCCTGCTCACACTTTGTACTGAACTAGAAGAAACTGTCCCTTTCTCGACTTGTATGAGAATTTTTATATATATTTTTTCAACTGCAATTACAATATTGTAATAAATACAAATGCACATCGATAACTTGGGCTGCTCGCAGTCCGCGCACCACCCGAAATACTAGTTAACCATATTATATAAAGCTCGATTACCACTCACTCACTGACTCACTCACTCACTCATTGACATCATTGTTCTCCCAGAAGGAGCGATGGGGGGTATTTGTGAAGTAGAGGAAAAGTGTAGAGGAGGTTCCCATGACCACCAGAAAAATCCAAAAAGTGTCATTTTTGGATTCCTTGATGGAACTGGTGTACGGATCTCGGAAACCATAACCGATGGAGGGTAGGTGCCACAACTAAAAATGACTAAAACCCTGGGACCATTTTGGAAAATTGAAAAAAAATTACCCTCCTAAACAAAAAAGAGGTTCTCCCATACAAATTTAAAACGACCGCAACTCCGGAACCGTTATAGGTGGGTATGGGGGGTTTAAACAAATGTTATAGAGGGTTTGTAGAGGAATTTGAGGTTTCTGTCAAAAATTGAAAATTGGTCCTTCGACCCGGATACCAAAATCCAAGTTGCTCTGATCTGGCTGAAATTTAGTATTTAGGGAGATTGGGGGTCCCTGATTCCGAATTAGAAAAAATTTTTTGGATGACGTCATTTGTTATTTTTTTACTGGATGGGGATTTCTGAACCACTTCTTATTTGCGAGGCCGCAGGCCGAGCTTCAAACCTGCGAGGCCGAAGGCCGAGCTTCGAGGGCGAGGCCGAAGGCCGAGCTTTCGGCCCGCGAGGCCGAAGGCCGCGCGCGGCCTTCGCGAGGCCGTAGGCCGAGCCGTGTTAGTCACTTACGAGGCCGAAGGCCGAGTTCCGAATGGGGTGTTACGCATTTACATTCCTTAGGAGAGTCACTAACGAGGCCGAAGGCCGAGTCCCGAATGGGGAGTTTTTTTTCCACATCTCGAGCTGGTCTTTAATGCAACCGCTCACGGGAACTAAAAGTATCTGTCAGTTGTTCGACTTGCATGAGAATTTTTAAATCTTTTTATTTACTGGATGGGGATTTTCGCTGGCGATACAACGCTACGGTTGCGAGGCCGCAGGCCGAGCTTTAAACCTGCGAGGCCGAAGGCCGAGCTTTCGGCCCGCGAGGCCGAAGGCCGAGCGTGGCCTACGCGAGGCCGTAGGCCGAGCCGTGTTAGTCACTTACGAATGGGGTGTTACGCGTTTACATTCCTTAGGAGAGTCACTAATGAGGCCAAAGGCCGAGTCCCGAATGGGGAGTTTTTTTTCACATCTCGAGCTGGTCTCCGAGGGAACTGCCCACGTTAACCACTGCACTTAGAGGTATGGTCCCTTAACAAAAGTCGTTTACAATCTTGGTGCGATTTTACAGCGACTAAAATTTTATCAAAAAAATCAACTTGCACATGGTAACCCTGCTCACACTTTGTACTGAACTAGAAGAAACTGTCACTTACTCGACTTGTATGAGAATTTTATATATTTTTTTAACTGCAACTAAAAATTTTCAAAAATATTACGAATGCACATCGATAACGCGGGCTGCTTGCAGCCCGCGCACCACCCAAATACTAGTATTATATAAAGTTCGATTACCACTCACTGACTCACTCATTGACATCATTGTTCTCCCAGAAGGAGCGATGATGGGTGTTTGTGATGTAGTAAAAAAGTGTAGAGGAGGTTCTCATGACCACCAGAAAAATCCAAAAAGTGTCATTTTTGGTTTCCTTGATGGAACTGGTGTACGGATCTCGGAAACCATAATCGATGGGAGGTAGGTGCCAAAACTAAAAATGACTAAAACCCTGGGACCTTTTTAGAAACATGAAAAAAAATTACCCTTCCAAACAAAAAAGAGGTTCTCCCATACAAATTTAAAACGACCGCAACTCCGGAACCGTTATAGGTGGGTATGGGGGACTCAAACAAATGTTATAGAGGGTTTGTAGGGAAATTTGAGGTTTCTGTCAAAAATTGAAAATTGCTCCTTCGACCCGGATACCAAAATCCAAGTTTGTCTGATCTGGCTGAAATTTGGTATTTAGAGAGATTGGGGGTCCTTGATTCCAAATATGAAAAAAAATTTTGAATGACGTCATTTGTTTTTTTTTACTGGATGGGGATTTTTGCTGGCGATACAACGCCACGGCTGCGAGGCCGCAGGCCGAGCTTCAAACCTGCGAGGCCGAAGGCCGAGCTTTCGGCCCGCGAGGCCGAAGGCCGAGCGCGGCCTCCGCGAGGCCGCAGGCTGAGCCGTGTTAGTCACTTACGAGGCCGAAGGCCGAGTTCCGAATGTGGTGTTACGCATTTACATTCCTTAGGAGAGTCACTAACGAGGCCGAAGGCCGAGTCCCGAATGAGGAGTTTTTTTCCACATCTCGAGCTGGTCTTTGATGCAACCGCTCACGGGAACTAAAAGTATCTGTCAGTTGTTCGACTTGCATGAGAACTTTTAAATCTTTTTATTTACTGGATGGGGATTTTCGCTGACGATACAACGCCACGGTTGCGAGGCCGAAGGCCGAGCTTTCGGCCCGCGAGGCCGGAGGCCGAGCGTGACCTCCGCGAGGCCGTAGGCCGAGCCGTGTTAGTCACTTACGAATGGGGTGTTACGCGTTTACATTCCTTATGAGAGTCACTAACGAGGCCGAAGGCCGAGTTTCGAATGGGGAGCTTTTTCCACATCTCGAGCTGGTCTCCGAGGCAACGGCCCACGTTAACCACTGCACTTAGAGGTATGGTCCCTTAACAAAACCCGATAACAATCTTGGGGCGATTTTACATCGACTAAAATTTTATCGAAAAAATCAACTTGCACATGGTAACCCTGCTCACACTTTGTACTGAACTAGAAGAAACTGTGCCTTTCTTGACTTGTAAGAGAATTTTTAAATATTTTTTTTAACTGCAACTAAAATTTTAAAAAATATACAAATGCACATCGATAACGCGGGCTGCTCGCAGCCCGCGCACCACCCAAATACTAGTTATTATTATTATAATATATAAAGCTGAACTACCACTGATTGATTCACTCACTGACATCATTGTTCTCCCAGAAGGAGTGTTTTTGGGTTGAAATTATGGTGTGGACTGTATAGGGAGTGCCCACGTAACCACCAGAAAAATCCGAAAAGTGTCATTTTTGGTTTCCTTGATGGAACTGGTGTAGGGATCTCGAAAACCATAATCGATGGGGGGTAGGCTTAAAATGACTAAAACCCTGGGACCCTTTTGGAAAATTGAAAAAAAATTACCCTCCCGAACAAAAAAGAGGTTCTCCCATAAAAATTTAAAACGATTGCAACTCCTAAACCGTTATCGATAGGAATGGAGAGTTTGAACAAATGTTATAGAGGGTTTGTAGGGAAATTTGGGTATTTTGTCCAAAACTTGAAATTGCTCCTTCGACCCGGATACCAAAATCCAAGTTTGTCTGATCTGGCTGAAATTTGGTATTTAGAGAGATTGGGGGTCCTTGATTCCAAATATGAAAAAAAATTTTGAATGACGTCATTTGTTTTTTTTTACTGGATGGGGATTTTTGCTGGCGATACAACGCCACGGCTGCGAGGCCGCAGGCCGAGCTTCAAACCTGCGAGGCCGAAGGCCGAGCTTTCGGCCCGCGAGGCCGAAGGCCGAGCGTGGCCTCCGCGAGGCCGCAGGCTGAGCCGTGTTAGTCACTTACGAGGCCGAAGGCCGAGTTCCGAATGTGGTGTTACGCATTTACATTCCTTAGGAGAGTCACTAACGAGGCCGAAGGCCGAGTCCCGAATGAGGAGTTTTTTTCCACATCTCGAGCTGGTCTTTGATGCAACCGCTCACGGGAACTAAAAGTATCTGTCAGTTGTTCGACTTGCATGAGAACTTTTAAATCTTTTTATTTACTGGATGGGGATTTTCGCTGACGATACAACGCCACGGTTGCGAGGCCGAAGGCCGAGCTTTCGGCCCGCGAGGCCGGAGGCCGAGCGTGACCTCCGCGAGGCCGTAGGCCGAGCCGTGTTAGTCACTTACGAATGGGGTGTTACGCGTTTACATTCCTTATGAGAGTCACTAACGAGGCCGAAGGCCGAGTTTCGAATGGGGAGCTTTTTCCACATCTCGAGCTGGTCTCCGAGGCAACGGCCCACGTTAACCACTGCACTTAGAGGTATGGTCCCTTAACAAAACCCGATAACAATCTTGGGGCGATTTTACATCGACTAAAATTTTATCGAAAAAATCAACTTGCACATGGTAACCCTGCTCACACTTTGTACTGAACTAGAAGAAACTGTCCCTTTCTTGACTTGTAAGAGAATTTTTAAATATTTTTTTTAACTGCAACTAAAATTTTAAAAAATATACAAATGCACATCGATAACGCGGGCTGCTCGCAGCCCGCGCACCACCCAAATACTAGTTATTATTATTATAATATATAAAGCTGAACTACCACTGATTGATTCACTCACTGACATCATTGTTCTCCCAGAAGGAGTGTTTTTGGGTTGAAATTATGGTGTGGACTGTATAGGGAGTGCCCACGTAACCACCAGAAAAATCCGAAAAGTGTCATTTTTGGTTTCCTTGATGGAACTGGTGTAGGGATCTCGAAAACCATAATCGATGGGGGGTAGGCTTAAAATGACTAAAACCCTGAAACCCTTTTGGAAAATTGAAAAAAAATTACCCTCCCGAACAAAAAAGAGGTTCCCCATAAAAATTTAAAACGATTGCAACTCCTAAACCGTTATCGATAGGTATGGAGAGTTTGAACAAATGTTATAGAGGGTTTGTAGGGAAATTTGGGTATTTTGTCCAAAACTTGAAATTGGTCCTTCGAACCGGATACCAAAATCCAAGTTGCTCCGATCTGGCTGCAATTTAGTATTTAGGGAGATTTGGGGTCATTGATTCGAAATATGAAAAGAGTTTTTTGATGACGTCATTCGTTTTTTTTTTACTGGATGCGGATTTTTGGTGGCGAAACCACATTCTCTTTGCGAGGCCGTAGGCCGAGCTGCAATCAAGCGAGGCCGCAGGCCGAGCTGTGGAGGCGAGGCCGAAGGCCGAGTCCCGAATGGGGAGTTTTTTTTCCACATCTCGAGCTGGTCTCCGAGGCAACGGCCCACGTTAACCACTGCACTTAGAGGTATGGTCCCTTAACAAAAGTCGTTTACAATCTTGGGGCGATTTTACAGCGACTTAAATTTTATCAAAAAAATCAACTTGCACATGGTAACCCTGCCCACACTTTGTACTGAACTAGAAGAAACTGTCACTTACTCTACTTGTATGAGAATTTTATATATAATTTATAAACTGCAACTAAAACTTTAATTAAAAATACAAATGCATATCGATAACGCGGGCTGCTCGCAGCCCGCGCACCACCCAACACCTAGTTATTATTATTATTATTAACCATATTATATAAAGCTCGATTACCACTGACTGACTGACTGACTGACTGATTGACATCATTGTTCTCCTAGAAGGAGCGATGGGAGGTGTTTGTGATGTAAGGGAAAAGTGTAGAGGATGTTCCTATGACCACCAGAAAAATCCGAAAAGTATCATTTTTGGTTTCCTTGATGGAACTGGTGTACGGATCTCGGAAACCATAATCGATGGGGGGTAGGTGTCAAAACTAAAAATGACTAAAACCCTGGGACCTTTTTGGAAAAATGAAAAAAAATTACCCTCCCGAACAAAAAAGAGGTTCTCCCATACAAATTTAAAACGACCGCAGCTCCCGAACCGTTATAGGTGGGTATGGGGGGTTTGAACAAATGTTATAGAGGGTTTGTGGGAGAATTTGGGGTTTTAGTCGAAAATTGAAAATTGGTCCTTCGACCCGGATACCAAAATCCAAGTTGCTCCGATCTGGCTGAAATTTGGTATTTAGGGAGATTGGGGGTCCTTGATTCCAAATATGAAAAAAATTTTTTGGATGACGTCATTTGTTTTTTTTTACTGGATGGGGATTTTTGATGGCGAAACCACTTCTTATTTGCGAGGCCGCAGGCCGAGCTTCAAACCTGCGAGGCCGAAGGCCGAGCTTTCAGGGCGAGGCCGAAGGCCGAGCTTTCGGCCCGCGAGGCCGAAGGCCGAGCGTGGCCTCCGCGAGGCCGCAGGCCGAGCCGTGTTAGTCACTTACGAGGCCGAAGGCCGAGTTCCGAATGGGGTGTTACGCATTTACATTCCTTAGGAGAGTCACTAACGAGGCCGAAGGCCGAGTCCCAAATGGGGAGTTTTTTTTCCACATCTCGAGCTGGTCTTTGATGCAACCGCTCACGGGAACTAAAAGTATCTGTCAGTTGTTCGACTTGCATGAGAATTTTTAAATCTTTTTATTTACTGGATGGGGATTTTCGCTGGCGATACAACGCCACGGTTGCGAGGCCGAAGGCCGAGCTTTCGGCCCGCGAGGCCGAAGGCCGAGCGTGGCCTCCGCGAGGCCGTAGGCCGAGCCGTGTTAGTCACTTACGAATGGGGTGTTACGCGTTTACATTCCTTAGGAGAGTCACTAACGAGGCCGAAGGCCGAGTCCTGAATGGGGAGTTTTTTTTCCACATCTCGAGCTGGTCTCCGAGGCAACTGCCCACGTTAACCACTGCACTGAGAGGTATGGTCCCTTCACAAAAGTCGTTTACAATCTTGGTGCGATTTTACAGCGACTAAAATTTTATCAAAAAAATCTACTTGCACATGGTAACCCTGCCACACTTTGTACTGATTTAGAAGAAACTGTCATTGATTCGACTTGTATGAGAATTATATATATATATATATTTTTAACTGCGATGACATTTTTGTTAATAATACTAATGCACATCGATAACGCGGGCTGCTCGCAGCCCGCGCACCACCCGAAATACTAGTTATATTATATAAAGTTCGATTACCACTCACTCACTCACTGACATCATTGTTCTCCCAGAAGGAGCAATGGGGGGTATTTGTGGTGTAGGGGAAAAGTGTAGAGAAGGTTTCCGTGACCTCCAGAAAAATCAGAAAAGTGTCATTTTTGGTTTCCATCATGGAACTGGTGTAGGGATCTCGGAAACTATAATCGATGGGGGGTTGGTGTCAGAACTAAAAATGACTAAAACCCTGGGACCTTTTTGGAGAGTAGAAAAAAAATTACCCTCCCGAACAAAAAAGAGGTTCTCCCATACAAATTTAAAACGACCGCAGCTCCCGAACCGTTAAAGGTGGGTATGGGGGGTTTGAACAAATGTTATAGAGGGTTTGTAGGAGATTTTAAGGTTTTAGTCGAAAATTGAAAATTGGTCCTTCGACCCGGACACCAAAATCCAAGTTTATCTGATCTGGCTGAAATTTGGTAATTAGGGAGATTGGGGGTCCCTGATTCCAAATATGAAAAAAATTTTGGATGACGTCATTTGTTTTTTTTTTACTGGATGGGGATTTTTGATGGCGAAACCACTTCTTATTTGCGAGGCCGCAGGCCGAGCTTCAAACCCGCGAGGCCGAAGGCCGAGCTTCGAGGGCGAGGCCGAAGGCCGAGCTTTCGGCCCGCGAGGCCGAAGGCCGAGCGTGGCCTCCGCGAGGCCGCAGGCCGAGCCGTGTTAGTCACTTACGAGGCCGAAGGCCGAGTTCCGAATGGGGTGTTACGCATTTACATTCTTTAGGAGAGTCACTAACGAGGCCGAAGGCCGAGTCCCGAATGGGGAGTTTTTTTTCCACATCTCGAGCTGGTCTTTGATGCAACCGCTAACGGGAACTAAAAGTATCTGTCAGTTTTTTGACTTGCATGAGAATTTTTAAATCTTTTTATTTACTGGATGGGGATTTTCGCTGGCGATACAACGCCACGGTTGCGAGGCCGCAGGCCGAGCTTCAAACCTGTGAGGCCGAAGGCCGAGCTTTCGGCCCGCGAGGCCGAAGGCCGAGCGTGGCCTCCGCGAGGCCGTAGGCCGAGCCGTGTTAGTCACTTACGAATGGGGTGTTACGCGTTTACATTCCTTAGGAGAGTCACTAACGAGGCCGAAGGCCGAGTCCCGAATGGGGAGTTTTTTTTTCCACATCTCGAGCTGGTCTCCGAGGCAACGGCCCACGTTAACCACTGCACTTAGAGGTATGGTCCCTGAACAAAAGTCGCTTACAATCTTGGGGCGATTTTACAGCGACTAAAATTTAATAAAAAAAATCAACTTGCACATGGTAACCCTGCTCACACTTTGGACTGAACTAGAAGAAACTGTCACTTATTCTACTTGTATGAGAATTTTATATATTTTTTCAACTGCAATGACATTATTGTTAATAATACAAATGCACATCGATAACGCGGGCTGCTCGCAGCCCGCGCACCACCCAAATACTAGTTATATATATATAAAGCTCGATTACCACTGATTCACTCACTCACTCACTGACTGATTGACATAATTGTTCTCCTAGAAGGAGCGATGGGGGGTGTTTGTGGTGTAGGGGAAAAGTGTAGAGGAAGTTCCCGTGACCTCCAGAAAAATCCGAAAAGTGCCATTTTTGGTTTCCTTGATGGAACTGGTGTAGGGATCTCGGAAACCATAATCGATGGGCGGTAGGTGCCAAAACTAAAAATGACTAAAACCCTGGGACCCTTTTGGAAAGTTGAAAAAAAATTACCCTCCCGAACAAAAAAGAGGTTCTCTCATACAAAATTAAAACGATCGCAACTCCGGAACCGTTATAGGTAGGTACGGGGGGTTCGAACAAATATTATAGAGGGTTTATAGGGGAATTTGAGGTTTCTGTCAAAAATTGCAAATTGGTCCTTCGACCCGGATACCAAAATCCAAGTTGCTCCGATCTCGCTGAAAATTGGTATTTAGGGACATTGGGAGTCCCTGATTCCAAATATAAAAAAAAATTTTGGATGACGTCATTTGTTTTTTTTTTTACTGGATGGGGATTTTCGCTGGCGATACAACGCCACGGCTGCGAGGCCGCAGGCCGAGCTTCAAACCTGCGAGGCCGAAGGCCGAGCTTCGAGGGCGAGGCCGAAGGCCGAGCTTTCGGCCCGCGAGGCCGAAGGCCGAGCGTGGCCTCCGCGAGGCCGTAGGCCGAGCCGTGTTAGTCACTTACGAGGCCGAAGGCCGAGTTCCGAATGGGGTGTAACGAATCAACGTCCCTCAGGTGAGTCGCTAACGAGGCCGAAGGCCGAGTCCCGAATGGGGAGTTTTTTTTCCACATCTCGAGCTGGTCTCCGAGGCAACTGCCCACGTTAACCACTGCACTTAGAGGTATGGTCCCTTAACAAAAGTCGTTTACAATCTTGGTGCGATTTTACAGCAACTAAAATTTTATCAAAAAAATCAACTTGCACATGGTAACCCTGCTCACACTTTGTACTGAACTAGAAGAAACTGTCACTTACTCGATTTGTATGAGAATTTTATATATTTTTTTAACTGCAATTACCAGTTTGATAAAAGTTACTAATGCACATCGATAACGCGGGCTGCTCGCAGCCCGCGCACAACCGAACATCTAGTTTATATATATAAAGCTCGATTACCACTGATTCACTCACTCACTCACTCACTCACTGATTGACAGAATTGTTCTCCTAGAAGGAGCTATGGGGGGTGTTTGTGGTGTAGGGGAAAAGTGTAGAGGAAGTTCCCGTGACCTCCAGAAAAATCCGAAAAGTGCCATTTTTGGTTTCCTTGATGGAACTGGTGTAGGGATCTCGGAAACTATAATCGATAGGGGGTATGTGTCAGAACTAAAAATGACTAAAACCCTGGGACCCTTTTGGAAAGTTGAAAAAAAATTACCCTCCCTAACAAAAAAAAAAAGTTCTCCCATACAAATTTAAAACGACCGCAGCTCCGGAACCGTTATAGGTGGGTATGGGGGGTTCAAACAAATATTATAGAGAGTTTGTAGGAGAATTTGAAGTTTTAGTCAAAAATTGCAAATTGGTCCTTCGACCCGGATACCAAAATCCAAGTTTGTCTGATCTGGCTGAAATTTGGTATTTAGGGAGATTGGGGGTCCCTGATTCTAAATATAAAAAAAATTTTTGGATGACGTCATTTTTTTTTTTTTTTACTGGATGGGGATTTTCGCTGGCGATACAACGCCACGGCTGCGAGGCCGCAGGCCGAGCTTCAAACCTGCGAGGCCGAAGGCCGAGCTTCCAGGGCGAGGCCGAAGGCCGAGCTTTCGGCCCGCGAGGCCGAAGGCCGAGCGTGGCCTCCGCGAGGCCGTAGGCCGAGCCGTGTTAGTCACTTACGAGGCCGAAGGCCGAGTTCCGAATGGGGTGTAACGAATTAACGTCCCTCAGGTGAGTCGCTAACGAGGCCGAAGGCCGAGTCCCGAATGGGGGGTTTTTTCCACATCTCGAGCTGGTCTCCGAGGCAACGGCCCACGTCAACCACTGCACTTAGAGGTATGGTTCCTTAACAAAGGTCGTTTACAATCTTGGTGCGATCTTACAGCGACTAAAATTTTATCAATAAAATCAACTTGCACATGGTAACCCTGCCGACACTTTGTACTAACTAGAAGAAACTGTCACTTACTCGACTTGTATGAGAATTTTATATATTTTTATAAACTGCAACTAAGAATCTTGATAAATATTGCTAATGCACATCGATAACGCGGGCTGCTCGCAGCCCGCGCACCACCCAACACCTAGTTATATTATATAAAGTTCGATTACCACTCACTGACTGACTGACTCACTCATTGACATCATTGTTCTCCCAGAAGGAGCGATGGGGGGTGTTTGTAATGTAGGGGAAAAGTGTAGAGGAGGTTCCTATGACTACCAGAAAAATCCGAAAAGTGTCATTTTTGGTTTCCTTGATGGAACTGGTGTACGGATCTCGGAAACCATAATCGATGGGGGGTAGGTGTCAAAACTAAAAATGACTACAACCCTGGGACCTTTTTGGAACGTTGAAAAAAAATTACCCTCCCGAACAAAAAAGAGGTTCTCCCATACAAATTTAAAACGACCGCAGCTCCCGAACCGTTATAGGTGGGTATGGGGGGTTTGAACAAATGTCATAGAGGGTTTGTAGGAGAATTTGGGGTTTTAGTCGAAAATTGAAAATTGGTCCTTCGACCCGGATACCAAAATTCAAGTTTGTCTGATCTGGCTGAAATTTGGTATTTAGGGAGATTGGGGGTCCCTGATTCCAAATATAAAAAAAATTTTTGGATGACGTCATTTGTTTTTTTTTTACTGGATGGGGATTTTTGATGGCGAAACCACTTCTTATTTGCGAGGCCGCAGGCCGAGCTTCAAACCTGCGAGGCCGAAGGCCGAGCTACCAGGGCGAGGCCGAAGGCCGAGCTTTCGGCCCGCGAGGCCGAAGGCCGAGCGTGGCCTCCGCGAGGCCGCAGGCCGAGCCGTGTTAGTCACTTACGAGGCCGAAGGCCGAGTTCCGATTGGGGTGTTACGCATTTACATTCCTTAGGAGAGTCACTAACGAGGCCGAAGGCCGAGTCCTGAATGGGGAGTTTTTTTTTCACATCTCGAGTTTGTTTTTTGATGCAACCGCTTACGGGAACTAAAAGTATCTGTCAGTTGTTCGACTTGCATGAGAATTTTTAAATCTTTTTATTTACTGGATGGGGATTTTCGCTGGCGATACATCGCCACGGTTGCGAGGCCGCAGGCCGAGCTTCAAACCTGCGAGGCCGAAGGCCGAGCTTTCGGCCCGCGAGGCCGAAGGCCGAGCGTGGCCTCCGCGAGGCCGTAGGCCGAGCCGTGTTAGTCACTTACTAATGGGGTGTTACGCGTTTACATTCCTTAGGAGAGTCACTAACGAGGCCGAAGGCCGAGTCCCGAATGGGGAGTTTTTTTCCCACATCTCGAGCTGGTCTCCGAGGCAACGGCCCACGTTAACCACCGCACTTAGAGGTATGGTCCCTTAACAAAACTCGATTACAATCTTGGGGCGATTTTACATCGACTAAAATTTTATCGAAAAAATCAACTTTCACATGGTAACCCTGCTCACACTTTGTACTGAACTAGAAGAAACTGTCACTTACTCGACTTGTATGAGAATTTTATATATTTTTTCAACTGCAGTTACAATCTTGAAATAAATACAAATGCACATCGATAACGCGGGCTGCTCGCAGCCCGCGCACCACCCGAAATACTAGTTATATTATATAAAGTTCGATTACCACTCACTGACTGACTGACTCACTCATTGACATCATTGTTCTCCCAGAAGGAGCGATGGGGGGTGTTTGTGGTGTAGGGGAAAAGTGTAGAGGAGGTTCCTATGACCACCAGAAAAATCCGAAAAGTGTCATTTCTGGTTTCCTTGATGGAACTGGTGTACGGATCTCGGAAACCATAATCGATGGGGGGTAGGTGCCAAAACTAAAAATGACTAAAACCCTGGGACCCTTTTGGAAAATTGAAAAAAAATTACCCTCCCGAACAAAAAAGAGGTTCTCCCATACAAATTTAAAACGACCGCAACTCCGGAACCGTTATAGGTGGGTATGGGGGGTTCAAGCAAATGTTATAGAGGGTTTGTAGGGGAATTTGAGGTTTCTGTCAAAAATTAAAAATTGGTCCTTCGACCCGGATACCAAAATCCAAGTTGCTCCGATCTGGCTGAAATTTGGTATTTAGGGAGATTGGGGGTCCCTGATTCCGAATATGAAAAAATTTTTCGGATGACGTCATTTGTTTTTTTTTTACTGGATGGGGATTTTTGATGGCGAAACCACTTCTTATTTGCGAGGCCGCAGGCCGAGCTTCAAACCTGCGAGGCCGAAGGCCGAGCTTCGAGGGCGAGGCCGAAGGCCGAGCTTTTGGCCCGCGAGGCCGAAGGCCGAGCGTGGCCTCCGCGAGGCCGTAGGCCGAGCCGTGTTAGTCACTTACGAGGCCGAAGGCCGAGTTCGGAATGGGGTGTTACGCATTTACATTCCTTAGGAGAGTCACTAACGAGGCCGAAGGCCGAGTCCCGAATGGGGAGTTTTTTTTCCACATCTCGAGTTGGTCTTTGATGCAACCGCTCACGGGAACTAAAAGTATCTGTCAGTTGTTCGACTTGCATGAGAATTTTTAAATGTTTTTATATACTGGATGGAGATTTTCGCTGCCGATACAACGCCACGGTTGCGAGGCCGCAGGCCGAGCTTCAAACCTGCGAGGCCGAAGGCCGAGCTTTCGGCCCGCGAGGCCGAAGGCCGAGCGTGGCCTCCGCGAGGCCGAAGGCCGAGCCGTGTTAGTCACTTACGAGGCCGAAGGCCGAGTTCCGAATGGGGTGTAACGAATTAACGTCCCTCAGGTGAGTCGCTAACGAGGCCGAAGGCCGAGTCCCGAATGGGGGGTTTTTTCCACATCTCGAGCTGGTCTCCGAGGCAACGGCCCACGTCAACCACTGCACTTAGAGGTATGGTTCCTTAACAAAGGTCGTTTACAATCTTGGTGCGATCTTACAGCGACTAAAATTTTATCAAAAAATTCAACTTGCACATGGTAACCCTGCCGACACTTTGTACTGAACTAGAAGAAACTGTCACTTACTCGACTTGTATGAGAATTTTATATATTTTTACCAACTGCGAATAAAACTTTTATTAAAAATACAAATGCACATCGATAACGCGGGCTGCTCGCAGCCCGCGCACAACCGAACATCTAGTTATATTATATAAAGTTCGATTACCACTCACTGACTGACTGACTCACTCATTGACATCATTGTTCTCCTAGAAGGAGCGATGGGGGGTATTTGTGATGTAGGGGAAAAGTGTAGAGGAGGTTTCTATGACCACCAGAAAAATCCGAAAAGTGTCATTTTTGGTTTCCTTGATGGAACTGGTGTACGGATCTCGGAAAC
Organism: Apeira syringaria; assembly: GCA_934044485.1. Classification (NCBI taxonomy): domain Eukaryota; kingdom Metazoa; phylum Arthropoda; class Insecta; order Lepidoptera; family Geometridae; genus Apeira; species Apeira syringaria. The sequence continues at coordinate 1,626,765 of OW203683.1, read as the reverse complement.
CATAATCGATGGGGGGTAGGTGTTAAAACTAAAAATGACTAAAACCCTGGGACCTTTTTGGAAAATTGAAAAAAAATTACCCTCCCGAACAAAAAAGAGGTTCTCCCATACAAAACTAAAACGACCGCAACTCCCGAACCGTTATAGGTGGGTATGGGGGGTTCAAACAAATGTTATAGAGGGTTTGTAGGGGAATTTGAGGTTTCTGTCAAAAATTAAAAATTGGTCCTTCGACCCGGATACCAAAATCCAAGTTGCTCTGATCTGGCTAAAATTTAGTATTTAGGGAGATTGGGGGTCCCTGATTCCGAATATGAAAAAATTTTTTGGATGACGTCATTTGTTTTTTTTTTACTGGATGGGGATTTTTGATGGCGAAACCACTTCTTATTTGCGAGGCCGCAGGCCGAGCTTCAAACCTGCGAGGCCGAAGGCCGAGCTTCGAGGGCGAGGCCGAAGGCCGAGCTTTCGGCCCGCGAGGCCGAAGGCCGAGCGTGGCCTCCGCGAGGCCGTAGGCCGAGCCGTGTTAGTCACTTACGAGGCCGAAGGCCGAGTTCCGAATGGGGTGTTACGCATTTACATTCCTTAGAAGAGTCACTAACGAGGCCGAAGGCCGAGTTCAGCATGGGGAGTTTTTACCACATCTCGAGCTGGTCTTTGATGCAACCGCTCACGGGAACTAAAAGTATCTGTCAGTTGTTCGACTTGCATGGAAATTTTTAAATCTTTTTATTTACTGGATGGGGATTTTCGCTGGCGATACAACGCCACGGCTGCGAGGCCGCAGGCCGAGCTTTAAAACTGCGAGGCCGAAGGCCGAGCTTTCGGCCCGCGAGGCCGAAGGCCGAGCGTGGCCTCCGCGAGGCCGTAGGCCGAGCCGTGTTAGTCACTTACGAATGGGGTGTTACGCGCTTACATTTCTTAGGAGAGTCACTAACGAGGCCGAAGGCCGAGTCCCGAATGGGGAGTTTTTTTTCCACATCTCGAGCTGGTCTCCGAGGCAACTGCCCACGTTAACCACTGCACTTAGAGGTATGGTCCCTTAACAAAAGTCGTTTACAATCTTGGTGCGATTTTACAGCGACTAAAATTTTATCAAAAAAATCAACTTGCACATGGTAACCCTGCTCACACTTTGTACTGAACTAGAAGAAACTGTCCCTTTCTCGACTTGTATGAGAATTTTTATATATTTTTTCAACTGCAATTACAATCTTGAAATAAATACAAATGCACATCGATAACGCGGGCTGCTCGCAGCCCGCGCGCCACTCAAATACTAGTTATATATATAAAGCTCGATTACCACTGACTGACTCACTCACTGACTGATTGACATAATTGTTCTCCTAGAAGGAGCTATGGGGGGTGTTTGTGGTGTAGGGGAAAAGTGTAGAGGAAGTTTCCGTGACCTCCAGAAAAATCCGAAAAGTGTCATTTTTGGTTTCCATCATGGAACTGGTGTAGGGATCTCGGAAACTATAATCGATGGGGGGTTAGTGTCAAAACTAAAAATGACTAAAACCCTGTAATCCTTTTAAAAAGTTGAAAAAAAATTACCCTCCCGAACAAAAAAGAGGTTCTCCCATACAAATTTAAAACGACCGCAACTCCGGAACCGTTATAGGTAGGTATGGGGGGTTCGAACAAATATTATAGAGGATTTGTAGGGAAATTTGGGGTTTTAGTCAAAAATTGCAAATTGGTCCTTCGACCCGGATACCAAAATCCAAATTTGTCTGATCTGGCTGAAATTTGGTATTTAGGGAGATTTAGGGTCCCTGATTCCAAATATAAAAAAAATTTTGGATGACGTCATTTGGTTTTTTTCTTACTGGATGGGGATTTTCGCTGGCGATACAACGCCACGGCTGCGAGGCCGCAGGCCGAGCTTCAAACCTGCGAGGCCGAAGGCCGAGCTTTCGGCCCGCGAGGCCGAAGGCCGAGCGTGGCCTCCGCGAGGCCGCAGGCAGAGCCGTGTTAGTCACTTACGAGGCCGAAGGCCGAGTTCTAAATGGGGTGTTACGCATTAACATTCCTTAGGAGAGTCACTAACGAGGCCGAAGGCCGAGTTCCGAATGGGAAGTTTTTTTTCCATATCTCGAGCTGGTCTTTGATGCAACCGCTCACGGGAACTAAAAGTATCTGTCAGTTGTCTGTCACTTGCATGAGAATTTTTAAATCTTTTTATTTACTGGATGGGGATTTGCGCTGGCGATAAAACGCCACGGTTGCGAGGCCGCAGGCCGAGCTTCAAACCTGCGAGGCCGAAGGCCGAGCTTTCGGCCCGCGAGGCCGAAGGCCGGGCGTGGCCTCCGCGAGGCCATAGGCCGAGCCGTGTTAGTCACTTACGAGGCCGAAGGCCGAGTTCCGAATGGGGTGTAACGAATTAACGTCCCTCAGGTGAGTCGCTAACGAGGCCGAAGGCCGAGTCCCGAATGGGGGGTTTTTTTCCACATCTCGAGCTGGTCTCCGAGGCAACGGCCCACGTCAACCACTGCACTTAGAGGTATGGTTCCTTAACAAAAGTCGTTAACAATCTTGGTGCGATCTTACAGCGACTAAAATTTTATCAAAAAAATCAACTTGCACATGGTAACCCTGCCGACACCTTGTACTGAACTAGAAGAAACTGTCCCTTTCTCGACTTGTATGAGAATTTTTATATATTTTTTTCAACTGCAACTAAAATTTTAAAAAATATACAAATGCACATCGATAACGCGGGCTGCTCGCAGCCCGCGCACCACCCAACACCTAGTTATTATTATTATTATTATTATTATAATATATAAAGCTGAAGACCCACTGATTGATTCACTCACTGACATCATTGTTCTCCTAGAAGGAGTATTTTTGGGTTAAAATTATGGTGTGGACTGTATAGAGAGTGCCCACGTGACCTGGGGAAAAATCCAAAAAGTGCCATTTTTGGTTTCCTTAATGGAACTGGTGTAGGGATCTCGAAAACCATAATCGATGGGGGGTAGGTTTCAAAACTAAAAATGACTAAAACCCTGGGACCCTTTTGGAAAGATGAAAAAAAATTACCCTCCCGAACAAAAAAGAGGTTCTCCCATACAAATTTAAAACGATCGCAACTCCTAAACCGTTATAGATAGGTATAGAGGGTTTGAACAAATGTCATAGAGGGTTTGTAGGGAAATTTGGGGTTTTTGTCAAAAATTGCAAATTGGTCCTTCGAACCGGATACTAAAATCCAAGTTGCTCCGATCGGGCTGAAACTAGGTATGTAAGGAGATTTGAGGTTCCTGATTCGAAATATGAAAAAAGTTTTTTGATGACGTCATTAGTTTTTTTTTTACTGGATGCGGATTTTTGGTGGCGAAACCACATTCTCTTTGCGAGGCCGTAGGCCGAGCTGCAATTGAGCGAGGCCGCAGGCCGAGCTGTGGAGGCGAGGCCGAAGGCCGAGCTCCACCCTAGCGAGGCCGGAGGCCGAGCTGTAGGCCTGCGAGGCCGAAGGCCGAGCTGGCCGTCATTGGGAACAGCTTAAAAACATTCCCTTTGTAACTTGCGAGGCCGCAGGCCGAGCCTTAAACACCGCGAGGCCGAAGGCCGAGCTTCAAACCTGCGAGGCCGGAGGCCGAGCTTTCGGCCCGCGAGCCCGAAAGCCGAGCGTGGCCTCCGCGAGGCCGTAGGCCGAGCCGTGTTAGTAACTTACGAGGCCGAAGGCCGAGTTCCGAATGGGTTGTACCTCATTAACGCATCCTATGGAAGTCGCTAACGAGGCCGAAGGCCGAGTCCCGGATGGGAAGTTTTTTCCACATCTCGAGCTGGTCTTCAATGTAACCGCTCACGGGAGCTAAAAGTATCTGTCAGTTGTTCGACTTGCATGAGAGTTTTTAATTTACTGGATGGGGATTTTCGCTGGCGATACAACGCCACGGTTGCGAGGCCGCAGGCCGAGCTTCAAACCTGCGAGGCCGAAGGCCGAGCCCTTGGCCCGCGAGGCCGAAGGCCGAGCGTGGCCTCCGCGAGGCCGTAGGCCGAGCCGTTTTAGTCACTTACGAATGGGGTGTTACGCGTTTACATTCCTTAGGAGAGTCACTAACGAGGCCGAAGGCCGAGTCCCGAATGGGGAGTTTTTTTTCCACATCTCGAGCTGGTCTCCGAGGCAACTGCCCACGTTAACCACTGCACTGAGAGGTATAGTCCCTTCACAAAAGTCGTTTACAATCTTGGTGCGATTTTACAGCGACTAAAATTTTATCAAAAAAATCTACTTGCACATGGTAACCCTGCCACACTTTGTACTGATTTAGAAGAAACTGTCATTGATTCGACTTGTATGAGAATTATATATATATATATATTTTTAACTGCGATGACATTTTTGTTAATAATACTAATGCACATCGATAACGCGGGCTGCTCGCAGCCCGCGCACCACCCGAAATACTAGTTATATATATAAAGCTCGATTACCACTGACTGACTCACTCACTGACTGATTGACATAATTGTTCTCCTAGAAGGAGCTATGGGGGGTGTTTGTGGTGTAGGGGAAAAGTGTAGAGGAAGTTCCCGTGACCTCCAGAAAAATCCGAAAAGTGTCATTTTTGGTTTCCATCATGGAACTGGTGTAGGGATCTCGGAAACTATAATCGATGGGGGGTTAGTGTCAAAACTAAAAATGACTAAAACCCTGTAATCCTTTTAAAAAGTTGAAAAAAAATTACCCTCCCGAACAAAAAAGAGGTTCTCCCATACAAATTTAAAACGACCGCAACTCCGGAACCGTTATAGGTAGGTATGGGGGGTTCGAACAAATATTATAGAGGATTTGTAGGGAAATTTGGGGTTTTAGTCAAAAATTGCAAATTGGTCCTTCGACCCGGATACCAAAATCCAAATTTGTCTGATCTGGCTGAAATTTGGTATTTAGGGAGATTTAGGGTCCCTGATTCCAAATATAAAAAAAATTTTGGATGACGTCATTTGGTTTTTTTCTTACTGGATGGGGATTTTCGCTGGCGATACAACGCCACGGCTGCGAGGCCGCAGGCCGAGCTTCAAACCTGCGAGGCCGAAGGCCGAGCTTCGAGGGCGAGGCCGAAGGCCGAGCTTTCGGCCCGCGAGGCCGAAGGCCGAGCGTGGCCTCCGCGAGGCCGCAGGCAGAGCCGTGTTAGTCACTTACGAGGCCGAAGGCCGAGTTCTAAATGGGGTGTTACGCATTAACATTCCTTAGGAGAGTCACTAACGAGGCCGAAGGCCGAGTTCCGAATGGGAAGTTTTTTTTCCATATCTCGAGCTGGTCTTTGATGCAACCGCTCACGGGAACTAAAAGTATCTGTCAGTTGTCTGTCACTTGCATGAGAATTTTTAAATCTTTTTATTTACTGGATGGGGATTTGCGCTGGCGATAAAACGCCACGGTTGCGAGGCCGCAGGCCGAGCTTCAAACCTGCGAGGCCGAAGGCCGAGCTTTCGGCCCGCGAGGCCGAAGGCCGGGCGTGGCCTCCGCGAGGCCATAGGCCGAGCCGTGTTAGTCACTTACGAGGCCGAAGGCCGAGTTCCGAATGGGGTGTAACGAATTAACGTCCCTCAGGTGAGTCGCTAACGAGGCCGAAGGCCGAGTCCCGAATGGGGGGTTTTTTCCACATCTCGAGCTGGTCTCCGAGGCAACGGCCCACGTCAACCACTGCACTTAGAGGTATGGTTCCTTAACAAAAGTCGTTAACAATCTTGGTGCGATCTTACAGCGACTAAAATTTTATCAAAAAAATCAACTTGCACATGGTAACCCTGCCGACACCTTGTACTGAACTAGAAGAAACTGTCCCTTTCTCGACTTGTATGAGAATTTTTATATATTTTTTTCAACTGCAACTAAAATTTTAAAAAATATACAAATGCACATCGATAACGCGGGCTGCTCGCAGCCCGCGCACCACCCAACACCTAGTTATTATTATTATTATTATTATTATAATATATAAAGCTGCTCTACCACTGATTCACTCACTGACATCATTGTTCTCCTAGAAGGAGTATTTTTGGGTTAAAATTATGGTGTGGACTGTATAGAGAGTGCCCACGTGACCTGGGGAAAAATCCAAAAAGTGCCATTTGTGGTTTCCTTAATGGAACTGGTGTAGGGATCTCGAAAACCATAATCGATGGGGGGTAGGTTTCAAAACTAAAAATGACTAAAACCCTGGGACCCTTTTGGAAAGATGAAAAAAAATTACCCTCCCGAACAAAAAAGAGGTTCTCCCATACAAATTTAAAACGATCGCAACTCCTAAACCGTTATAGATAGGTATAGAGGGTTTGAACAAATGTCATAGAGGGTTTGTAGGGAAATTTGGGGTTTTTGTCAAAAATTGCAAATTGGTCCTTCGAACCGGATACTAAAATCCAAGTTGCTCCGATCGGGCTGAAACTAGGTATGTAAGGAGATTTGAGGTTCCTGATTCGAAATATGAAAAAAGTTTTTTGATGACGTCATTAGTTTTTTTTTTACTGGATGCGGATTTTTGGTGGCGAAACCACATTCTCTTTGCGAGGCCGTAGGCCGAGCTGCAATTGAGCGAGGCCGCAGGCCGAGCTGTGGAGGCGAGGCCGAAGGCCGAGCTCCACCCTAGCGATGCCGGAGGCCGAGCTGTAGGCCTGCGAGGCCGAAGGCCGAGCTGGCCGTCATTGGGAACAGCTTAAAAACATTCCCTTTGTAACTTGCGAGGCCGCAGGCCGAGCCTTAAACACCGCGAGGCCGAAGGCCGAGCTTCAAACCTGCGAGGCCGGAGGCCGAGCTTTCGGCCCGCGAGGCCGAAAGCCGAGCGTGGCCTCCGCGAGGCCGTAGGCCGAGCCGTGTTAGTAACTTACGAGGCCGAAGGCCGAGTTCCGAATGGGTTGTACCTCATTAACGCATCCTATGGAAGTCGCTAACGAGGCCGAAGGCCGAGTCCCGGATGGGAAGTTTTTTCCACATCTCGAGCTGGTCTTCAATGTAACCGCTCACGGGAGCTAAAAGTATCTGTCAGTTGTTCGACTTGCATGAGAGTTTTTAATTTACTGGATGGGGATTTTCGCTGGCGATACAACGCCACGGTTGCGAGGCCGCAGGCCGAGCTTCAAACCTGCGAGGCCGAAGGCCGAGCCCTTGGCCCGCGAGGCCGAAGGCCGAGCGTGGCCTCCGCGAGGCCGTAGGCCGAGCCGTTTTAGTCACTTACGAATGGGGTGTTACGCGTTTACATTCCTTAGGAGAGTCACTAACGAGGCCGAAGGCCGAGTCCCGAATGGGGAGTTTTTTTTCCACATTTCGAGCTGATCTCCGAGGCAACTGCCCACGTTAACCACTGCACTTAGAGGTATGGTCCCTTAACAAAAGTCGTTTACAATCTTGGTGCGATTTTACAGCAACTAAAATTTTATCAAAAAAATTAACTTGCACATGGTAACCCTGCTCACACTTTGTACTGATTTAGAAGAAACTGTCATTGATTCGACTTGTATGAAAATTATATATATTTTTTTTAACTGCAATGACATTTTTGTTAATAATACTAATGCACATCGATAACGCGGGCTGCTCGCAGCCCGCGCGCCACCCAAATACTAGTTATTATTATTATTATTATTATAATATATAAAGCTGAAGACCCACTGATTGATTCACTCACTGACATCATTGTTCTCCCAGAAGGAGTATTTTTGGGTTAAAATTATGGTGTGGACTGTATAGAGAGTGCCCACGTGACCTAGGGAAAAATCCGAAAAGTGTCATTTTTGGTTTTCTTGATGGAACTGTTGTAGGGATCTCGAAAACCATAAGCGATGGGGGGTAGGTGTCAAAACTAAAAATGACTAAAACCCTGGGACCCTTTTGGAAAGTTGAAAAAAAATTACCCTCCCAAACAAAAAAGAGGTTCTCTCATACAAATTTAAAACGATCGCAACTCCTAAACCGTTATAGATACTGGCCGTGGTGGTACCGGCCTAGAATAGTACTCCCCCATCTCTTCCCGTGGGTGCCGTAAGAGTCGGCTAAGGGATAACGTACCAGGAGGTGGGCAGCAGCGCCTTCTGAGGATCGGAAATCATACTGCGCTCGCCAACCCGCGTGCCAAGCGTGGCGAGTATTGGCAAATCCCCCCTATATGGGGGAGGCATACGTCCAGCAGTGGACGCACATGGCTGAGAAAAGAAAAAAAAAAAAAAGAAAGAAACCGTTATAGATAGGTATGGAGGGTTTGAACAAATGTCATAGAGGGTTTGTAGGGAAATTTGGATATCTTGTCAAAAATTGCAAATTGGTCCTTCGAACCGGATACCAAAATTCAAGTTGCTCCGATCTGGCTGAAATTAGGTATTTAGGGAGATTTGGGGTCCCTGATTCGAAATATGAAAAAAGTTTTTTGATGACGTCATTTGTTTTTTTTTTACGGAATGCGGAATTTTGGGGGCGAAACCACATTCCCTTTGCGAGGCCGTAGGCCGAGCTGCAATCGAGCGAGGCCGCAGGCCGAGCTGTGGAGGCGAGGCCGAAGGCCGAGCTCCACCCTAGCGAGGCCGGAGGCCGAGCTGTAGGCCTGCGAGGCCGAAGGCCGAGCTGGCCGTCATTGGGAACAGCTTAAAAACATTGCCTTTGTAACTTGCGAGGCCGCAGGCCGAGCCTTAAACACCGCGAGGCCGAAGGCCGAGCTTCAAACCTGCGAGGCCGGAGGCCGAGCTTTCGACCCGCGAGGCCGAAGGCCGAGCGTGGCCTCCGCGAGGCCGTAGGCCGAGCCGTTTTAGTAACTTACGAGGCCGAAGGCCGAGTTCCGAATGGGGTGTACCTCATTAACGCATCCTATGGAAGTCGCTAACGAGTTCGCTAAGTAATTAACAATAGATTCAAAAACAGTACCAGTAAGAGTTGATAAACATACCTAACAAAACAGTGTTTTGAGAATATTATTTAATAATATTAAGGTATATTAGGTTAGGAAATTATGTACAAAATTTAGTTGAATACGTTTAATTGTTATCACACTTGCATTTACTTATATTTACACTTCTAATCACTTTAATTTCACTCTTAGTAAGCGTTAGCATAACATAAAATATAAGGTACATAAACTTGAAATTAGCTCCTTTGTGGATGTAAAAGTTTATAGTCTGCTTCTAATGTTTTGAGTTTCTTGTAATAATTAATGTAATAGTTGTTAATATGTAAATAGAGCTCCGTTTTGTCACATTTTCCATCTTAAGCTTTGTTGCATTTATATATAAACCAAACGTAAACAATGATTTGGATTTTAAAAAATAGGTAATTTAAATGTTTAATGTACTGCTTGTATACACAGATAATTTATGATTTAAGCTAAAGCATAGGTTATAGACATCAATTTTGAAAAAGGAAGATGTGTATTTGTAGTATGTAAGCGGTGGCAACACCAAGATTTTTTAAGAAAAAGCTTCCCTTTCCAACGATCATACATATATAAAAACCATACACACCCTAAGCAGTATAAAAATATACTCTCCTTTCATATAAATAGAGAAATATGTTTGTATGGAAATCAAACCACCTTCAAGGATAGAGACATGAAAAAAGGATACTTTTTAAAATTTTAACGCAATAGTTTCTATATTTGCGAGACCAGATCTTTTATGAAGCCGCTCTCAAACGCAGCCCAGACCGTAATTATTATCGACATCATTTATTTTAATTATATATTTAATTGTATTTGAACATAGTGTTTATTTTTGACTCTTTAGAGAAATGGAGAATATCTTGCTGTAAAAAGCGGTAAATTTATGCTTAAAGAGTTGATACTTGATCCTAAAATTTATGTGATTTCTTTTTCTTCATAATGGAGTTGCCGTTCGTGAGACATCGATCAAATATTCTTCGATCAATTTTTGGCCGAGAAGCTCCTGAACGCAGCCCAGAAAGCGTTTACGAGAGATCATCTATTTTATTATACTTATGAATTTGATTTCTTCCTTTTTTTATTAAATTATACAGATTCTTGTAGACAATTATTATTCATCTCACAGACTTTAATATAAAATTGGAGATAAATTGACATTAATCAGAAATATTTTTTATAAAGATTCGCTAATTGTGCTCAGCCAACTAAGTCACAGAACAAGGACGTATAAAAAAAAAACTTTAGTCTATTGGAATTAGTGTTCGGAACCGTACGATGATTATCGTACATATGCAATAATTTTATAACTATGTATCATGTACGATGTACCTACTATCGCACGCAGATTTTACCATACTTTCTTTTTTTGCAAACTTTGATAGTAACATTGATACCCAATAAAATAATAAAAATCACGGTCGTTATTTACTGTCAGCACCTTTTATTTGCATATTTCTTAGGAACATGTTCAAAAACGTAGATGGATACTAGATATAATATGTATATGTTCAAACACCATATCATTCAAAAGGAATGTAGATAGATAGATAACACTTTATTGTACAAGTACATCAAAGTATGTTATAATAAGTATATCAAGGAATGTAGTTGTTGCGTATTTTTAAAAAGATTAAAAACTGCGTATATAATATTTTAGTTTTATTAATATGTGTGAATTCTGGTCTCACAAATCTATTGATCTAAAATCATCAGCACCTATTGAATTAAAAAAATATTCTCGTTTTCGTTTATCTACATCCTGGTGGTTCGATTTTCATAAACAACGTATTTTTCTATTTATATGGAAGGCGAGTATATTTTTCCACTGGCTTAAAGTGTGTTTGATTTTGAGATTGGTCTTTATATGCGGCAAAATCACATTTAATTGAAGAAAATAGTACAACAATATAATAAATAGCACAGGATTTTCAACGTACGATATTTTTGTTCCATTTTATATAATGTGCGATAACTTTATGGGTCTCATACTATAGCTGCTTGGCTTCAGGTTGTGAACACTGATCGGCATCAGCGACAGTGCTGCCAACTCTACGCCTTTTTACGTAGATCTACGTATTTTAGGGCGTTCCTGCGAATCTACGTACAGTTCCAGAATCTACATATCCTTTATCAAATTGTACAAATTTGCAAAGTAACATTGACATAGAAACGATCCGTCTAACGCAGTCTTGCCTAGCCAAACTCAGTAGAGAGTATAAGTATATTTTTTTACCATCGTTACATTTACCACCATGCACCTGTGACTCATGTGAGTGTGTCAAATGAAATGTCTCGTCACGACGAAAATTATTTTACTATTGTTATTATTGAGTGACCGTTAGAGCAAGGAAAAGGACCTAAATGGCAAATCTGCACTTCTCTATTGCTCATCGCAATTTTCAAATCCCGAAGAAAGTAATTCAGTTGTGGTAAAGTTCGTACAACTCTATTGAATCGTAGGGAAAGTAGCGAGCTGCTCTCGTGCTAAGCTTTTAGCTCTTTTGTGTGTAACTTGATCCAACTAAACTTGAAGAAGTATTAAACTTGACGCGCACAAAACGTGGAGCCAAAACCATTAGGAAGAGAAAAGAATCCAAATTCAAATATCCAACATAATTCGAGTGAATAAATGGCAATATTTTAATTTCATAGTTCAAAGATTTCATTTTAATCTTGTCATTATTTATATGGGCTTCCTGCCTTAATAAGTTACTAGCTTACCTGCTTAGTTAATTGACTTCAATAATGCTTTTATTTTTGAAGTCATGTAACCGACTTGAAGAACACACTCTGTATAATTATTATAATCAGTCGATACCATCAGGTAAAAGAGGAAAGTAGTAAATAGTCATATTTGTGTTTTAGTCATAGTTTAAAATATTCTTATATCTAGAAATGTATTACAGAAAGTTGATGTTTTGTACCATTAGGTACCTTTTACATTTCATTAATTCTTTTTGGTCGTGTCTTTCTGTAAAAGTGCTAAAAATGTTATTAAATTTGAAGTCAAGAATAAAAGTACGTAGATTCACGTACTTTTCACATGCTTATATTACAAATCTATGTATTTTACCAAGCTGGCCTACGTTTTTTTTTTTAATCCGACTTGGCAACCCAGAAAAAGTTCATTTCCTTTTTTGATGGATTTTGGTAAGTACAAGGTTAAATTTTTTATTAAATTTGATATTTAAATTTATTTAAGTACATATTGCTAATCGTTTATTTGAAGAATATAAGTGAAGTATGTTAATTGGCATTTGTTTGTGAAAGATATACAAAATAAATAAAAAATCTTAATGACGCCACTAGATAGACGCTGAAAAAATGGACGTTATTAATTTTAATATTCGAATTAAGGTTGATAATCGTTATAAGTATTTAAGCACTATTAATAATGAAGTATTTTATTTGGCATTTGATTTCTGTAAGATGTGCATAAATATTTTAAAATAATTATATTAATTAAAAAAAATTGCAAAAGCATAATTCATTACATTCTCTAGGCATAATTCATGACGCTTAGAGAAACAAAATGGTGGACGGCACTCAAAGTTTTAACCATTACTATGTATTACTTATTTAAAAAACAACATTTTCGTAGATTGTAGTTTTGATAAAGATTATTTTGCAGTAGTTGTTATAAAAAATTAGGATTAATTACAAGATTGTGATGTACCTACACGTAAATACGTCACCGATATAGCCCAGCGGATTAGCAAGTTGAAGTGGCATTGGGCAGGGCACATAGCTCGGGCGGGTCTGGGTTTATCCATTAAATAGTTGCTATGCCTATGCTTGCAGCGTTTACGTTGCTTGTTTTGGATAAGTCCAGGCCTTCTTTACTCATCCCGTGATGGGTAGGGAGGTTACGGTCTTGGGGGAAGCGCAGGTCGTGATGATCCTCAAGGCAAGTCTGGCGATTACCTTCTCGCGGTGCTGCCTGTTCTTGGTCTAATTCCTCTGAATTAGACGTAACTAGACATCGTCCGGCGCCTCGCGTGTCTCATATCTATGTAAATTTATTTATATCCATGTATTTATGTATGTTTATAGTATTTTGGCCGGGACTGCTCGCGATAGGCTTTGCTCGCCAAGCCGACGAGGAGCGGTCCACTTGACGGTAGGTTGCGGTGCTGCTGCAAGGCACTGCAACTGAGGGGGGCAGCGGCGCCGTGTTGGACGGTGCTGCAGCTGAGGAGGCGCTGCGGCGGGAGTGATTCAGTTCGTCTCCTGCTGTGGCGCCGATATGGCCGCCGTCGGAGGGTGGCGGCCGAAGCGGCTGGCGATGAGGCTGCTCCATCTGGCCCATCGCAGGGGACCACGAGCGTCGGATGTGGGAAGGCTGGCGTTCCTTGCACTGTGAGGTCCCCGGGGTGGTGCGGCCGTGCTCTTGGTCCCGGCACGGTCGCGAGGGGGAGGGTCATCCTCCCCCCCTGGAGGGGTCCGGAAACGGACGGCCGTGGTGGGGGCGCGGTATGCAAATGTACCCCGCGCTCCCTCCGTTCTAGCGGCAGGATGGACACCGTGGGTTTTAGTCGGTAGTGGACCCTGGCTGCTGTGGGTGCAGTTAGGGTTGGGGGCCATGAGGCCCCCCAGGGAGCGGTGATGCTCGAGCGAGCCCGACAGACCCCGCCTACTTTCCCGGTAGGCGGAAGAGCGTAAATGCATTTTCCCCACGTAAAAAAAAAAAAAAAAAAAAAAAAAAGGGCACATAGCTCGAAGAACTGATGGCAGTTGGGGTCGAAAGCTTCTCGAACGGAGACCACGGACTGGCAAGCGCAGAACAGGACGGCCACCAAACAGGTGGACACACGACCTGACTAAGATCGCAAGCAAGGGTTGGATGCGGGCCGCTTCCAACAGGTCCATGTGGAAATCAATGGGGGAGTTCTATGTCCAGCAATGGATGTCCTATGGCTGAGATGATGATAATAATAATGTACCTTCATGAACATAATGTACATGTATGGAAGTTGGCTGGGTTTATATAGTTCTTAAACATTGATGAACACACAGTTACTTAAATGTAATTCAGAAATAAATGCACGTAATAAAAAAGGCTTACACAATTTTATTTAAGATATACTGTTGTATTGCTTTAACAATTTTTATCTAAGATAATAGTTTAATTTATATGGACTGTTTTTTAAATCAAAGCGGTATCTAACTGTATCAACTAACATTGGTTTGTATGTGTAACTGTCAGCATTTATTTAACAATAAAAATATCAATTATCAGTCATCTCGGGCATATTATGGCCAATGACATTGATTTCCAAAGGAATCAAATACAAGTGGTCAGTATCTATCACTATCAGTATTACAATTATAAGGCAAAATGAATACCATTAGATATATACTTTTAAAAAATATCTAATTGTATGATGTCCTATTTTTATTTTAGTTTTCATTTTAAAAAAGCTTAACGTAGAATGGTTTACTATTATTTGTTCGATGAAATGGACTAATTTACCTTATTTATAATATGTATCTGCTAATTATTTTTTATTTTTTTTCTAATCATGCTTGTATTTTTCAGGAGATTTTTGAGGAGAAAATAATAGAATTATTTAAACCTTCAAAAATTTATATCTTCAAAAAGTCTAAAAAGGAGGTTATAAATTAGTCTGTATTTTTTTTTTATTTTTTTTACATTTTTTTTATTTTTTTTTTGTTTTTTGCTGCCTCTGAAGATTCTCTTCTTCAACAACAACCATTGGAGCTGTGTTGGATTTCTACAGGTGAGATAAAAATTAAATATATTGATATCAAATGTATTGTTATAAGTTATTAATTATTTGTTCAATATTAATTACACTTTGTGACAAAATGTGAGTTTTGTCATTGATGTGTTTTATCAACTCAATAGATAATCAAACAAAAATTCAAGGTTTCTTTATCAAGTAAGATATATAAATTTATAATGTACATGTACATCTCAAATGAAGACATTCTAGAAAATATTTTTAATTCACGTGACTATCACAAAGATTTATCTACAACACAATATCTCTAAGAATCATACAAGACTCTAAGATAGCCATTGAATTTTAGGCGGTAAAGTAAAAAAATTTGTGTTGTTTTCTAAACAATGTTTCTTTGAGATTTGATATGTAATTATGGTGGATAATTAAATACCATATTATATACATACTACTTTATCTGGTTTCGATTTGGTTTATAAAATTCAATCGAAAATCTATTTTAAGGGTGCGTTAGCCTATAAGAAAAAAACAATACCCTAATAAAAAAGGCAGAAACCAACTTACTGTTTGTTGTCGTGACTTGCCCTTCACAGGAGTGTTCCCTTTTTCACCATTGCAAATTTATTTACGAATTTTAATTAATTGTTAGTGAAAAAACTAAATTAGCATTTGACCACTATCTCACATGATGGTTAGTGAAGATGTGGTCGAACATGTTATCACGCTAGAGCTAGAATGCTCACTGATTCTCTAGGACTGCTGCCTGAACACAATATGTGCTTGGTGACAGTTTTTCAAACTTGAGGGTGTTTTCTAGCCAGGCCAGTATTCGAAAGTACAGTACCACCAAGCTGGGAATTTGATAACGGTGTTACTTTCACCTTAAGCTTTTATTCGGGATCGAACCAGTAGATCGCGTGATATTTATATTCTCATTTACATTTGCAATGTAAATGAGAATATAAATATCACGCGATAGTATGCCAAGGGTCATGTAGATTCAGAGTCCAGTACAATGAGTTGACATAATGTGTAATATGGAATGGTTGAAACACAGTTTAAATGAATAAATGTACGAGTATAATCATTATTCATATAGATGGACCGAAACTTGGCAATTATAAAAACATTGCAGGCTGTAACTGGTGTAAATACCCTATTACCCTGTTACTTATTATATTTTATGTCAACAAAGAATTATGTATTCATAGAGTGACATGCCAGACACCCAAAACCATGTTATACAAGTGATTTCATGGAAATATACTGAAGTGAAAACCAATTTTGAATATATTTGAACAGTTATAAAACATTCCAGCACATAACTGCTGGAAATACTCTACTACTCTGTTTCATAATCTTATATATTTTATGTCAGCAAAGAATCATGTAGTCACTGACATAGTGCCATGACAGTTGCCCAAAATCAAGTTTAACGATGATCTATAAGTGTGTAAAATTCATATTATATTAATTTTGCAGAAAGTGAAATTCAAAACACAACATGAATGACAAAAATGATGTTTGCTGTGTTTCAGTTGGTAAGTTTTTTTTTTTAATTCAAAAGTTAAATAGTTTCAATGTGTGTAACCCTGACAATAAATTATTTTAGCAAATATCATACTGGTATGAAATTAAATAGAAACATTAATTTATTGAAAATAGAGAGGAAGGATTGTTTTATTTTATTTTTTGTACTGTATAGATCTAGAGTTTGACCACTATCTCAGTTGATGGTCAGTGATGATGTGGTCTAAGATGTCACGCTAGACCTAGAAAGAATGTTGGCTCTCAAGGACTGACAGGGTGACAACATTTAATACATGAAACACAATTTTGTGTATTCTTATATGTTTATTTTAAATACATATTTTCCCTGGATGGTTAGAGTTGACAGCAGTAATGGTCAAATAATTTGTTTAGAATAATGCTTCTGCTATGCTAATTTTTTCAATGCACTTACACTGTAGTTCACGGTGTACATTGACCTCATAGTTGAACAAGCTGCTTTTGTATAGTAAATCAGTCTTTTCTCCTGTGATAATGAATCTCAAGAGTTTTTGAAAAGCTCTTAATTTTGCTAGAAATAAAGAATTATTTATGCTTACTTAAAAGGTTGCTAGGCAATGACTTAGCAGTGTGTGACAATATAGTTATATGTTATTGACAATATTTATGGTATAAGCTTATTTAATACTAGCTGCAACCCACAGTTTTACCTGCATGGTGATGAACATAAGTCCATGTGTTAATCCAGAGCATTACTAAATTTCATCAAAATAAATCCAATCGTTAAGGTGTGAAAAAATAACAAACATACATACATACTCACAAAATTTCGCATTTATAATATTAGCAGGAAAGTAGGTTTGATATAAAATCACAAATGTATTGAACTTAAACTGCATTTATCAACACAAACGTCATACATGACATATTGTTTTATGACATATTTAATAAATGTCATTTATAACGTTTTGTGTTTTTCTATATTTCTATATATTTTTACTATGCCTATGTATTTTTTATTTAAATGTGAGATATATTACTTTATCAATTTGTATGTGATTTATTGTCACAGGTTTTATATTCAGGTATATTTTTCATAAGTAGAGGGAAAGTAGGTTCTCATAAATACTGGATATAGCAAATTTTACTGATTGGAAAGCTAAAGATTGACCCTATTGTTTGATCATGACATCAAGTATGGAGTGTTACTTTTTTCTAATTTTAGACGATTTGATTACAGTGTGGCAAGCTAATTTTCGAATATCAGCAAATTGAATGCAAATTTGTTTTTTGTTTCTCTATGAAAATAAATGAATATTTCCTTTTAGTAAAATTTGCTATCTATTTAGAAAACTTTCCTTCCGGATGGGGTCATTATATGGGTAATGGGGCCATCGTGTGTCCAGTTTTTAGTAAATTTTAAATAAAACCATGATTTAAATAATATATACATCGTACATACATACAATGTGTCCCAAAATTCAACGATAAAGCAAAACAGGTGTATGGTCAGGTTAATATCTACCTAGGGAAAAATAATTATAAAATCCAACTCTTATGTTTTTCAATGTTACATTAACTAAACGTTCAAAAGAACGTTTTAAATGTTTGTAATTTGATACCATACACCATATGATTAGAAACTGTGGCTACAAATATGAACATACTCCTGCATATTCTGGATTAGCTACCCAAGTAACATAGCTATTCATTGCAGATCCAAATAGGACCAAAATATTTTTATACTCTAAATACAAAATAAATATAACTTTAAATTGTTTCTTTAAATTTTAGAATATTTTAACTTTTAATCAAGTTTGACATGCTTCTGTGTACAAAAAATGTATCAAGGGTACTATGGCATGTTATTAAAAAGTTAGCGCAACTCAAGATTCTAAAATAGTACAGTACTATACAAAAATTCTGAGAATTTTCTTAGTCAAAGTCAAAGTCAAAGTCAAAGTCAAAGTCAAAGTCAAAGTCAAAGTCAAAGTCAAAGTCAAAGTCAAAGTCAAAGTCAAAGTCAAAGTCAAAGTCAAAGTCAAAGTCAAAGTCAAAGTCAAAGTCAAAGTCAAAGTCAAAGTCAAAGTCAAAGTCAAAGTCAAAGTCAAAGTCAAAGTCAAAGTCACAGTCAAAGTCGAAGTCGAAGTCGAAGTCGAAGTCGAAGTCGAAGTCGAAGTCGAAGTTGAAGTCGAAGTCGAAGTCGAAGTCGAAGTCGAAGTCGAAGTCCAAGTCAAAGTCAAAGTCAAAGTCAAAGTCAAAGTCAAAGTCAAAGTCAAAGTCAAAGTCAAAGTCAAAGTCAAAGTCAAAGTCAAAGTCAAAGTCAAAGTCAAAGTCAAAGTCATTTTTTTTAACAATATTCATTTAATTTCAGGAAACACAAGCCAGTTTGATGACAAGTTTGGCCAATCTAAGGGAAAACAGTGTACTGCAATGGCTGCAATCGCCGCTGCATACTCGACGATGAAACACAGATCAGTGTTTTCTGCAGAAGACATAGACACTATCCTAAATGAAGGTGATAGTTTGTATGTTGCTTTGGAGATGGAATTTCCGGCAAGTGTTGTATCCAGGTATTTGTGTTCTGATGAAATTCCCCGTCATTTTCATATTGGGGAAAATTTAGTAGTTATTGATGAAATGAAAAATAGTTACCTTTCTTATGGATTTAATCCTGTCAATGAAGGGGATATAAATGCAAAATTAGTAGAACTAGAAAATATTCTAAATGATGCGGTTTTTACTTCAAATTATAATGACAATTTAGACAGCGTTATTTTTACAGGAAACGGTTATACAGTCTCATTCTGGAGGCATGATAACTGCTATTATTATTTTAATAGTCATGCTGTTAACAAATTTAATGTGAATGACTACAACGGTGTAGCACGATTATTTAAGTGCAACAATATTAAATCGTTAGCGAGTCTTATTTTGTCATATAATATGACCGTAAATGGAACAAAGATGTACACGTTAAATAGGTTACGCGTTTTACGTTATCCATCAATTTGTGCACCCATTCCCACTACTGTGGGAACGGGTATCTATTTAGACAAAAAATCGAATGTGTCTAACTCAATTACAAAAACCTGTGCACCTTTTGTTCCTCCTGAATCACAAAAATTAGTTAGCAGAGGTTCCAAACGAACTATTGAAAAAACAAATGAAAGGAAAAATGCAAAATTAGGAACAGATAAAAAATTAGCTAAATTGAAACCAGTGGTTTTAGTAGAAAAAATGGACGATTTTAAATTGTCTGTTTTAAAACCAGTTGTGGTATAAGAAAGGTAAGAAAATGAAAGCTCTAATAATTGTACAAAAAGAGGCCGACCAAAAAAACAAAAACGGGGTAGGAAATCAACTAAGGACAATGCACACTTGGAAGCAGTAAAAAAATATAATTTCACAAAACCTGAAGTGCATAGAAAAGCAGTTGAAAAATACACTGAAAATAATCCAGAAGTGCATCGCACTGCCGTAAAGAAATTTAATGAAAAAAAACCGGAAGTACATCGCTCAGCAGTTAAAAAATTTGATGACAATAAACCTGAAGTGCACCGTGCTGCAGTTAAAAAGTATAGTGAAAACAAACCTGAAGTAAACCGTGCTGCAGTTAAAAAATATACTGATAAAAACCCTGAAGTAAACCGCAAAGCGGTTACAAAATACAATGAAAAAAACCCAGAGGTGCATCGTGAAGCAGTTGCCAAATATAATGAAAAACGGCCTGAAGTAAATCAGCAATCTGTGATGCGATATAATGAGCAAAATCGGAATGTAGATGTGCCTCTGCGTAGATCAAAGAATTTAATAGGAGAAAAACGAGGTGTAGACTCGGACACTGTACAACCATTTTCATTAAAGAATACTAATTTGGATTCAAGCAATGTTTACGTTTGTCCACATTGCCATACTCGACTTTTTGATGAAGAGAAATCTTGAGTTCAATGGTGTTGTGGATCCGGCGCTAATAATGTGCAAACATTTGCACCTCTAACGGAGGACTTTTATACACATCCCGCTTTTGAAAAAAGACAGAGAGCGTATAATAATTTATTCGCATTTTCGGCGTTAGGCACCACCCATGGTTTTCATCAACCTGAGGGGATAGCTTTTTTAAAAATTCAAGGTCGTATATATCATAGGGTTTTCGATCTAGCATATGATCAAACTATGAATAATATCGGATTATATATAAGCGATAGTTCAGAACGAGAGAGCTTAGCTGCTGGACAAAATCTAGATATGCAAGTTATAAGATCTATAACACACTATTTACATAATGTAAACCCATATATAGAATGCTTCAAAAGATTGAGTTTAGAGCAATCATCTGAAGCTTTTATACAGTTTGAGAAAACTTCTCGTGAAACTCACGGAAATATATTAGGCGACCAGCCCGTGGGAAGAGAAGTTTCTGCCATAATTAGCACAGACCGGGAACAATATTCACCACGCTCAATAGCTATTTGGAAAATTGGTGATCGAAAACCACATACGGTGGATATTATGCACCCATTATATGAATCCTTCCAATTTCCTCTTTTGTACCCAAATGGAAACGTAGGCTGGTTTCCAGGTAAACTTGACAATAATCATAACAAGTTAACTCAAGCCAAGTATGTAAGGTGTCTTTTGTTATCAGAAACTAGATTTAGTATTTATGGCCAGTTGTCAGAAGAATGGTTAGTAGACATGTATTGCAGAATTTTGGAAGAACGTTTGCGATATTTAGCACACAAGCAAACACTAAATACGAGCAACGAATTGAGATCAGCACCACTACAAGAATTGTTATATGAAGAAACTATTATTGCGGAAGGTGTTACACCGGGGCGTGTGTATTTACCGAACACATTTACTGGTAGTCCACGCTATATGAAAGTGAGATATTTGGATAGTATGGGATTAGTGAATAGGCTAGGCCAACCTTCATATTTCATAACGTTTACTTGCAATCCAAATTGGCCTGAAATCAAACAAACCATACGTCGTGGTCAACGCGCGAATCCTGTCATTTGCGCTCGAGCGTTTAAACTACGTTTGGCTGCTCTCATCCGTGACTTGCGTTCGGAATTGTGGTTTGGTAAAATTGATTATATGATGCATGTTATTGAGTTTCAGAAAAGAGGATTACCACACGCACACATTTGCGTTAGAGTAGAAGGGGGTGGTCCCGTTGAAAATATAGATATTGACAAAGTATGTCGTGCCGACATACCCGACTCTTCAGAAGCTAATGGTAGGTTACGTGAAGCAGTGCTCACCCATATGATTCACGGACCTTGTGGTCCTGAGAGAGATAACCTGCCATGTTACGATAAAGAAAAGAAAAAGTGCACCAAAGGATTTCCTAAACGTGAAACCGAAGTCACGTATTGTGATGACAGAGGTTTTATGCATTTGCGACGCAGCAGCCGTAACGAAGGTGTGATTAAGTACCGTGGTAGAGAAATTAAAGTGAACGACTTGTGGGTCGTTCCATACAATGCCGCTCTTTTATTAAAGTATGACGCTCATATAAATGTAGAAGTTTCATCGCAACGCAGCATTGTAAAATATTTATTCAAATACATGACCATAGGTCCTGACGAGGCTCGTGTTACGATTGTCTCTGACCAACATAATGAAATCGAAGATTATGTCACGAAAAGGTACATCGGATCGAGCGATGCCGCTTGGAGAGTACTCGAGTTTGATGTTACTGCTCGTGAACCCAATGTCAAGCAGTTACCTGTTCATTTAGAAAATCAACAAATGATTTATTTCAGACAAAATAATGTGGATGATGCAATCACTCGTGGTGGTTCAGATTTGATAACGTATTTTAAACGACCACTTGACAAGGAATTCGACAACTTGAAATATGTGGACTTTTATGAAAATTTCATCGTGCATACAAAACGACCTGCGATGAAAAATGTTGCCGTGTATGAAACGGTGAATGGTAAATTTGTTACATAACGTCAGAGGCGTGAACTCATCGCACGCCTGTATTGGGTTTCCCCTAACAGAGTTGAACAATTCTACTTGCGTATATTGCTGATATCATTTCCTTGCCGCGGTTATGATGATCTTTTGCGTCTTGGCGGTCCCGATTGTACCACATTTCAGGAAGCTGCTAAAGCTGTCGGACTCGCTGAAAATGGGCAAGAGTTTTTCGACTGCTTATCGGAAGCATCGACCTTTTTCACTGGATTTAGGTTGAGAAAATTCTTCGTAACTCTCGCAGTGATCGGCGCCCCTGTCGCGTCGCTATGGGACGCATTTAAAAATCAATTCAGTGAAGATTTCTTGCACAGATTACCAAACGAGGAGGAAAAGTCGTATAATTTGTGTCTTATCGAAATCAATAGACTGTTGCGCAAACATGGATCGACACTCGCTCAATATGGTCTACCTGAATTTGAAGACAACACCACAGAGTTAGGTAGAGAACGCGTTGAATACAGTTTAAATGCTCAAATGTCATTTGTCGATGAGTGGCTACCGCAGTTATCTACAGAACAACGCACTATATTCGACTACGTCAACCGTATTTGCGTAGACGAACAGTACCGCGAAACAAATCCATGCGCATTATTCATTGATGGCCCCGCAGGAACTGGTAAAACGTTACTTTTGAACGTAATTACCGCCCATGTGCGTGGAAACTTGAAAGGAGTAGTTTTGTGCACGGCGAGCTCCGGTATTGCAGCTCAAAACCACGAAGGAGGCGTTACAGCACATGTGATGTTTAGATATCCCATAGATGTAATGGACGATACGGGTTATTGGAATATGACAAACAACACAGAGCGTGCGGAATTAATTTACCATGCTGATGTAATCATATACGATGAAGCACCAATGACACATAAATTCCTAATCCACCTCTTGGACAGATCGTTGCGTGACTTGATGAGATCGAATAAAATATTTGGTGGTAAAATTATTATATTTGCAGGTGATTTTCGACAAATCCCACCTGTAGTTACGAATGCCAGATCTAATTCTGACGTATTAAATTGTTCAGTTAAAACTTCACCAATCTGGCAAAAATTGAAAACATTTTAGGTCTAAAAAAATGGCGGTGTAAAATCAGCGTGTTTAAAAAATAGCAACACCAAAATTTGTTGCTTTTTTGTTGCTAATTAGTTGCTAAAAAAATTTTTTTTTTGCTCAAACCTATCGCGAAAAATCAGCAATAACGCTAACTTTTCATTAAAATAGCGTGAAAATCACTGGACATAAAATGATCGATCAAGTGAATAGGGGTCAATTTGTTGCTGAAAGATGGTGAGAAAAAAAAATTAAATAATTTAAAAAAAAATTTAAAAAAAAATATTTTTTTTTTAATGCCTAAATCAAAAATGTCCACGCCTGATTAACACTCACCTTTCCGTAGAAAAAGTATAGTAAAAATTTGTAGCTGCTCATACTGGAGCTACTCTAAGTACTATGAAATGAAATGAAATGAAATGAAATGAAATGAAAAATCATTTATTCAAAACAGTACCGCACACAACAACATAAAATACGAACTAGATGGTTACGGACTGGTGTCATATGCAGTACTGCCAGAAAAGGTCAGAGCTCAGCATTATGCCGTGAGTTAGCCCACGGCGCTGGTTTTCAGCACTGACCCACAGCGACACACGGACACGAGAACAATATAGCAACAGTATTACAAATTCTAGAGACACAGTTCTACAGTTCTCACATATTATAATTATTATTAATATAATTATATTAATTAAAACAACATATTAAAAACAAAATTAAATTAAATTATGAAAGCACACACAAGAGGCAACTAAAGGAACTAGTAATAATAATAATAATAATGGGAAAGTAGCGGTACCTGCTATGTATGCATGGTATTTATTAATTCTAAAAAACCATGTTTATGGAATGATTTAAGCAAAAACTGAAAAGAAAATAAATGAGCAGTAATAAGCAATCTGTGTACCTACCTAATCCAAGTGCCCACTTAGCCACGAATACGTTAAGATTGAGCTAGGAAAACTAAGATAGCTATGATATCTCAGTGTTATGAAAAGTTTACGACGTAAATTAAGGTATTAAGAAAGTGTAACAATCAGTTGTATCTATGTTAAAAAACCTAGTAGAAAAATAATAATTATAATAATACATGTATTGTTTACAAATAACCTACCCTTGCATCAGCTTTTTGTTTATCCAGCAAATGTTTTTTTAATAGTAATCTAAATTTTAACAAAGTTTGTAAATTACGAATTGGAGGAGGAAGAGAGTTCCAACATTTCGTGGCGCTGAAACGAAAGCTTCCACGAAATGCCGCAGTGCCACCGTGCCGTGGAGTACATAATTTATTATGTGTGATTGCTCGAGTAGTGTAACTATTTGTGTCGCGAGCCCACACAAGCTTAGCGAAAAGATAATTTGGTTTCTGACACTTGATAATTCCAAACATTAACGTGGCAAGATGAAGATGCCTTCTGTGTTTCATGTTCAGAATCTGGTTATCATTTAAAAAAGGTGTGATATGGCTTCGTGGCGGAACATCAAAACAAAAGCGTGCACAAGCATTCTGAACTCTTTGAACATATCGGGCAGTTTTAGAAAAGAGTCGAGGCCCATACACAGAGTCCACATAGTTAAATTTAGATAGAATTAGTGAATCCACGAGCATCGTACGCACGTTAGTATTAATGTAGTTTCTTATCTTATATAAAACTTTCAAGCGATAAAAGCAGCTCCTGACAATCTCTGCTATGTGGCGCTCATAGCGCAACTTTTCGTCCATTACGAGCCCTAGATTTCGCGCTTCGACTACTCTTTCAATTAATTCACCAGCAACTACTAGCATTGGCCTTCTCAGTGAAATTTTTTGGATTTGGAGTTTTGAGCCTAAAATCATAAATTTAGTTTTTTTTGAATTGAGTATTAATGAATTCGTTTCTGCCCATTTTCGAACCATTTCCAAATCTTCATTGACTTTAGCCTCTGCATGACCTGTGTCTTCTGGCTTGAAAGATAGGTACATTTGTATGTCATCGGCATAAATGTGGAACTTGCAATACTTAATTATATTTACTATATCTGCGCTATAAAGTATAAATAATAATGGACCCAATATTGACCCTTGCGGGACACCCCTTGTGACATCGCGGATATTAGAGCGCAGTACTATTCCACTATCTTTTCTGATTTCGACAAATTGCTTGCGGTGGGTCAGATATGTGTTAAACCACTGAACTACATGAGGATCAAATCCATAGAAACTGAGCTTAGAAAGTAAGAGTGTAATATCTATTGAATCAAAAGCACGCGAAAAGTCTAGTAGAACTAAGATCGTTCCCATACCTAAATCTTGAGCAGCAATGATGTTGTCTGTCACGTCAAGCAACGCTGTATTTGTTCCTCTATTTTTCCGAAAACCAGATTGCATATCAGGTAGTATCTTGTTATTTTCTAAATATTCAGTAATCTGACCACAAACAACTTTTTCTAATACTTTGGATAAACATGGCAACAGACTGATAGGACGTAAATCTTTCAATTCAAGGGGATTATTAATTTTAGGAATTGGCTTTATTATCGAAGTTCTCCAAACTGAGGGAAATGTTGCTGTGAACATATGAATGTCATGAATATAGTACAAAAAAGACTTCAACAAAACTGATTGTAAAGATTTAAAATAAGTAAAATGTTCCTTATCTTCTGCATTCTGAGATTTTAAAAAAATGTTCATAATCAATAACATACATGAAATACAAACAAAATAGTACAACAAGATAACACATAATAATATAAATTTAAGCCATAATAATATATGTCTGTAACAGCATAATAAAATGATGCGACAACAAGGCATTGGTCTGGCAAGAAATACTTTAGCGCTGCAGGGTGTAAGTGTATATACCGTAATCATATAATAACATTGTAATTCCAAGTGCACTATGAATATTTGCAAGATGGTACAGTAACACCCAGTAAATACAATCATAAAACTAATCATTTTTATGTGAAAGAAGTATACAATCTTGTCATGCGAAAAAATGATAAAACAAGGAAACCGTAAAATACAAAGAAAAATCTTAAGTTTTCCTGGAGTATGTATAAAAAATAACCTAATAAGCAAAAAATATATTGTACATACAATTATTGGATATACATTTTTGTTTCCATTAATAGTAATACTAAAGCGTAGACAAAAAATAAGAACGTATTTCTCAAACCGGGCTAGTCTTAAAAACACGATCAAGATCGGCATCCGTGCGCAAAATATGCACCTGTTTTCCGTCAGATTGACGCGCGAAAATGCGACCCTTTCTTGTCCACGAGTACCGCCAGTGGTTTTTGCGGCACTCCTCACGAACTCGATGGAAAAGCTGTCGGTTGTACTTGGTCAGACGCTCATTAACGTATATTCTACGTGCTGGCGCCACCGTCGATACCGAGGCAGAGCCCGCCGCCGCAGGGCTTATGTCAGATGTAGTGATGTTGCGGCGCACCCGCGCGGCACGTAGGAATTCGTCACGCAAATCGCGGCGTGCCAAGCGCACAACCACACGGCGCGCGCGCCCAATCGTCTCTCCGACCGCTCCACCACCGCTTGATTCGCTCGCACCGACGCGCTCCGCAAACACGACATCTCTATGCTCGAGAGGAACCCCGAGCTTTGCCGCCAAAACTGTCACAGTATGGACAACGTTTTCCCCATTCTATTCCGGCAGATGTCCTATGTCGAGATCCGATAACAAGGCCTCCTGATCGCGTTCATTTAACTCACGCGTGAGTTGCACTACCGTCTGCTGCAATTCAATATACTCGTTCGATTCCGATTTCGATTTACTCATCTCCACGACTTCTAGCCGCCGCTCCAAGCTGTCCATTCGTTTTCCTAAGCCCGCCATTGAATCGCGCAATTCGTCTCGAAACCTACGTGCTTCGATCATATATTCGGCGAGTTCACGCCGCATCTGTTGTATATCCGAGGCAACAATAAGCTCGGCGTTAGGGCACGGCACGATAGCAAGGCTACCCTGTTGCGAATCAGTGATATTACAGGTGGACAGTGAAATGGAGGCCCCGCAGATTCCTTTTACCGGAGTGCTACTATTGTCTCCTTTGCGTTGTGTTTTCTTGCACTCTGGACAACTCCAATCGTGCGGCATAGCAGCACCCTCAGGGATCGCAACGCAGCCCTTGTGAAACAAACAAGGACAAGTGGTGCACGTAGCAGTGCCAGCGGATGGTTTGAGAAACTTTCCACACGCCAAACATTTCGCCATTGCTTCAATTATTGAATTATTCGGTCAGTCAAAAGCAAGCCAATTATCAAAGTATATAATATTGGTTACTTTTAGATGGCACTGATACACAACTTATGTTTATTTTGCACACAAAGTAAACAAAATCGTTTTTTCAGGCTACCCTCATTTTTAAAATAATCACTGTGAATTCCTCAAAGCCAAATATTGTTATTATTTTTACTTAACAGAGCACAAAAACACACACAAACACTCATATACGTAATTTGGACGGTGGAAAACACTATGACAATACTCATATATCAAATGATGTAGATTTGATATTTTTACGGACTGATAATTGTGAGAACCGCGTACTGACGTTTAGGCGTCCGTGACGTCACCTATTTAATGCTAAGAGTCAGCAGCAGAGTAAACTAAGAGTCAGCAACAAAATAAAAACCGGAAGTCAAGAGAATTTGGAGATAGGTTTAGGAAAAAACAGGCCACGCCAGCTTAACTTTTGACTTTTCCGTAGAAAAACTATTGTAAAACTTTGTTGCTGCTCATACTAGAGCTACTCTGAGTACAAAGAGTCAGCAACAAAATAAAAACCGGAAGTCAAAAGAATTTGGAGATAGGTTTAGGAAAAAGCCGGCCACGCCAGCTTAACTTTCGACTTTTCCGTGGAAAAAGTATAGTAAAAATTTGTTGCTGCTCATACTAGAGCTACTCTGAGTACAAAGAGTCAGCAACAAAATAAAAACTGGAAGTCAAGAGAATTTGGTGATAGGTTTAAGAAAAAGTCGGCCACGCCAGCTTAACTCTCGACTTTTTCGTAGAAAAACTGTTGTAAAAATTTGTTGCTGCTCATACTAGAGCTACTCTGAGTACTAAGAGTCAGCAACAAAATAAAAACCGGAAGTCAAGAGAATTTGAAGATAGGATAGGAAAAAGCCGGCCACGCCAGCTTAACCCCCGACTTTTCCGTAGAAAAAGTATAGTAAATATTTGTTGCTGCTCATACTGGAGCTAGTCTGAGTACACAGAGTCAGTAACAAAATAAAAACCGGAAGTCAAAAGTAGTTGGAGATTGGTTTAGGAAAAAACTGACCACGCCAGCTTAACTGGAAATGTATACAGTGGCTAGAGTGGACTCGTTTAATGCCGTCCAACGGAAGCGGATTGCATCTTTCATGTCCAGAGTGCACAGGTGTAACAATGCTGTTATCAGAAGTCTAGCGGACAGACTGATGCTGACATCAATGTATAGACGATGGGTGGAGATTGCCACCTGATTACATAATATATATGTATAATATAAGTATTTAGGATACTTAAGTTATACGGATATATTTAGTAATGTATAATTTTATTTAATAATTATTTTTTTTGTGAAATTTGTTTGGATCCTTGTGTCTGCAATAAAGTTTATTATTATTATTATTAACTCACGACATTTTTGTAGAAAAACTATTGTAAAAATTTGTTGCTGTTCATACTAGAGCTACTCTGAGTACAAAGAGTCAGCAACAAAATAAAAACCGGAAGTCAAGAGAATTTAGAGATAAGTTTAGGAAAAAACCGGCCACGCTAGCTTAACTTTTGACTTTTCCGTAGAAAGACTATTGTAAAAATTTGTTGCTGCTCATACTAGAGCTACTCTGAGTACAAAGAGTCAGCAACAAAATAAAAACCGGAAGTCAAGAGAATTTGGAGATAGGTTTAAGAAAAAGCCGGCCACGCTAGCTTAACTTTTGACTTTTCCGTAGAAAGACTATTGTGAAAATTTGTTGCTGCTCATACTAGAGCTACTCTGAGTACAAAGAGTCAGCAACAAAATAAAAACCGGAAGTCAAGAGAATTTGGAGATAGGTTTAAGAAAAAGCCGGCCACGCCAGCTTAACTCTCGACTTTTTCGTAGAAAACTATTGTAAAAATTTGTTGCTGCTCATACTAGAGCTACTCTGAGTACAAAGAGTCAGCAACAAAATAAAAACCAAAAGTCAAGAGAATTTGGAGATAGGTTAAGGAAAAAGCCGGCCACGCCAGCTTAACTCTCGACTTTTCCGTGGAAAAAGTATAGTAAAAATTTGTTGCAGCTCATACTAGAGCTACTCTGAGTACAAAGAGTCAGCAACAAAATAAAAACCAGAAGTCAAGAGAATTTGGAGATAGGTTTAGGAAAAAGCCGGCCACGCCAGCTTGACTCTCGACTTTTCCGTGGAAAAAGTATAGTAAAAATTTGTTGCTGCTCATACTGAAGCTAGTCTGAGTACACAGAGTCAGCAACAAAATAAAAACCGGAAGTCAAAAGTAGTTGGAGATAGGTTTAGAAAAAAACCGGCCACGCTAGCTTAACTTTTGACTTTTCCGTAGAAAGACTATTGTAAAAATTTGTAGCTGCTCATACTAGAGCTACTCTGAGTACATAGAGTCAAAAACAAAATAAAAACCGGAAGTCAAGAGTAGTTGGAGATCTTTTTTGAGACTTTGACTTTGACTTTGACTTTGACTTTGAAGTTTGACTTTGAATTTGACTTTGACTTTGACTTTGAAGTTTGACTTTGAATTTGACTTTGACCTTGACCGTGACCTTGACCTTGACTTTGACTTTGACTTTGACCTTGACTTTGACTTTGATTATATTATCTAGTCTTAGCTATTAGCCAAACATTGTCAGTGGCAACATTGTCACAGGCAACATTAATGTTCTACTGTCACATTATAAAAGCAAGCGCCCAGTCGATTACCGCCACATTTTGTTCAGTCGTCACGTCGGTCGGTAAGGTGCTTGGGCTCGACGCTGCATACCGTAAGATCGTTCCATTCTAATTTATGCTGTCATTTTGTGTCTTTGTATAAATGTTTCATTTTAACATGTACTTGGTTAAACCTTTTTGTATTAGACGAACATTGTAATAAAATTCTACATCATGTTCTTTCTAATTTTTAATTTACACCACTTCTGATTTACAAGATCAGAAGTGGGATTCGCTTAAAAACACGCGACCTTGATCGTTCGCCATCTCTCTAGCTGCGAATAACGTTTGTTCGCATGACAAACCATCACGTGTTAATAACTTTCTTTGTTCTTATTCATACGCGTACATTTAGTCTGTGGGATTGGTCTCACTTGCCCACCTATCTTACTTGTCTACCAGTAAAATGAAGACCTAGTAAAAGCACAATTAAAAGTAAAATTTTAAAGACACAAATCTACCCACTTTTATTTCACATTTGTTTAATTTTCGTTTTATTTTCACGTAAGTAAATTTCTTGTGATGTTTATATGCCAAGGAGTAGATCGCGTTGTCGGTGACCCACGTCACGTGTGCGGGCATGGCCGCGCTCGCGTAGCCCGTCGCGTAGATGTTCACGTTGTTGCCGGGTGCCTGCTCATCATCGGCACGTGCTGAAGCTGAAGAAGGGTTCTCGTAGTACGCGAGCTCTGCTGTTGCTGCTGCGGCGAATGGACGCCGCAGGCTAGCTAGCCT
Organism: Apeira syringaria; assembly: GCA_934044485.1. NCBI lineage: Eukaryota > Metazoa > Arthropoda > Insecta > Lepidoptera > Geometridae > Apeira > Apeira syringaria. The sequence continues at coordinate 1,595,953 of OW203683.1, read as the reverse complement.
ACCGGGTGGTGGTGTGCGGGCGCCTCGGGGTCGCTCGGTGGACCATGCGGCGTGCAGGAGCCATTGCGTCGGGAAGGTGGCACCGGGCCGAGTCGGCTGCTCCCACTGCTCCGAGCACATGACCAATCCTGGTTTCACCATTTGGCTAAGTGACTTGCTAACCCGGTGAGAATGAACTTATTTATCGGTAGAACGTGTCGTTGACTGGGCCATAGGTATTAACCAAGTGCAAAAGTTCGCTGGACGCCGGAGAGACGGTCGCCGTGGCGCAGTGGTCAGGGACTTGACTTCTGTGTCTCCGGGACCCTGGGTTCGAATCCCGGCAGGGGCAAGCATTTGTGCGATGAGTATAGGTGTTTGTGTGTTGTGATTGTGTGTGTGATGCTCCATGTGACCATGCCCCCCGCGACACAGGGAATCCTAGTGCTAGTCTAAGTGTGATTTAAAAAAAAATGTTGAGTGAACGACTGAAAATGTATCAACGTTACGTAAACTATGTGTTGGATAACGTTGACACTGCACATATTCTTTATGAAATTACATGACAACTTATATACTAGCAGTTCAGATTAACCAATATGTGTTGGCTATCGTAACCCACGAAATAATCGATACCTTTAAAAGTTATAATTAACGAATGTGTCTAAGCTTAGTGAAACTTTTATTCATTTAGGTACTACAAACTAGAAATGGCACGTAACTCAAATTAAGATCATTAGGAGAAATAATTTCATCCTATCGTACCCTCATCTAATTGTAGGTTGTTATAGAAAATATACCGCGCACCAACCGTGCAATATTAAGATTTGTGTGTAATTTTTGTGTTTCATGCAACTTGTACCGATGTCACGGTATAACCAATACGTGCCAGCAATTACTATTCAATTCAATTATTCAATTTGAATTGAATTCTAAGCCTACTTGAGAAAATCGCAGTTTTTATGAATTTTCTAACAAAAAGTAGGAAAAAAAAAAAGTTGTAGATAGGCAGGTGTGTCTTTCAATTATACCTACATACGTGTACCAAAGATATACATTTTTGGTAACCGTGCTGAGGTCTAACGATACACTTCTGCTAGGTCATGTTTAATATCAAATCTACCTGAACCTGTCACTATGTACGTACCAGACGGTTATTTTATTGTTAGCTAGTAGTCAATTCTTATAAGACCGTGATACGTGATCACTTTTTGAGAGCTTTCTGAAAGTAATAGAACTTGGACGACTGTGGTTCATGGCTCTAGTAAATTGTTGAAATTAGAAAACTATCAAGAGAATTTGTTTTGATGAGTCATTTTATCATAATTAGAATAGCCGAACGGAACCTAGGCAAAAGTGTGACAGTCTGTTATGAGATGTATCACTTATGTGCACCTTCAGATTTGTGTAAAATGTGTTCATAACTAAACTTGTTGACAGATCAAGAAATAAGCTGTGAGGCATTAGCGCGACAGTAGGTATAGACTTCTAATTCCTCTGTTGTGTTTAAGTGGTTTGGTGTTCGCATTGTGTGAGTGTATTGGCGAACTATAAGTAGGTACAGTTTTATTTGATAATATCGGAACATGCCACTAGATATTTGGATGACGATAAAGAGTTTATTTTTTGATGAATTATTTTCCGAGAAACCTTTTGTATACAGAATCTGCGGGGTCATGATTTAGTTGTTTGTTTCGTACGTTATGGCGGTGACCATACAGGATGTCTATAGTCCATCGTTATGCTCTTAGGTATACTGTAAGATTTTAAAAAAAACTAAATCCCATAGTAGGTCTTTGCTGTAATCGACGCGTTTACGAGTAATAAAGACTGTAGAAATAGCACTCGGACAGTAGCTCAAAGTTCATCACTTTGTCAGGTTTGCACTCTTATTATTTGGTGACCAAGGTAGATGTTTGAATAGTAAATAATTAAAGATTATGAGTGTCTTTTGGTCATAGTGTGTGTATTACTGTAAAACAGATACCTATGTAATGATAAGTTATGGCAGAACGCGATATGAAGTAATGAAGTTCTGGCAATGACAAGTTGTATCCGTGGACAAAGTACCTACTACATTTTAATCGGTAAAGATACCGACGTGTTGACTTAGAGTGTGTTTATGATGGAAATCTCAGTTTTGTGTGTATTTGGTCTGACTAGTTTGGACAGTACGTTTTTGTAAGTAAAATTACTACGAGTCAATTATTCATTTTTGTTTGCTCACTTAACTATCACGTCAAGTACGATATTGTCGCACTCCAATGCTTCCTGTGATTACGGGTGAAGGCAGTGCGTAGTCTGTCTAAATGCGATTTTAATGTGAAATAACAGCATAATTAATTTGGGGAATTTCTGACCGTTTATAGATTCTCAACGTACCCACAGTTTTATACCGCCGTTAAATGAAGTTGGTTTAAGTTCCTGTAAGCTACTAGAATCAAAATTACACATAGCGCCTAGTATGAGGGATCGATACCCAGGAAGTAGAACTCTCTTGTAGTGTTACAACTGCGATTATGTTTTTCAAAATTTTAGTAGGTGTATATGTTTGTGCCCTTTTTGATAATAAGTGCGTGTGTTCTGTTGGCTACTGACGATTGAAGCTGGAAAGCATAGATCTATAGTGCAAGATGTTTTCATAAGCACCGATAGGTGTATGAAATTCGGTTGAGCGAGAACTATTATTTACTGTCATGTTGTAATGTTTTTTTTTTGTGTGTTTTCCCACAAATCTAAAGAGAGAAGTAGATAATTCAGAAGGTTTAAAAGTTAAGGTCAGGTAGGCCGAGTCCTAGGAAGATGGACGTTTTGTTTAATGTTCAAAACCAATACCAATACCAATGTTGCAGTCATTCTTGAACCGAATGGTCTCACGCGTGACGATGTTAAAAGACCTGACGGGATGACACTGATTCCCTGGAAGTTAGGGCGGCCTTTAGTGTGGGACGCTACATGCGTGGACACTTTGGCGCCGTCATATCTTCCTGAGACACATGTTAGGGCTGGCGCCGTGGTTTATTCAGCGGAGCAATTGAAAAAGCGAAAATATGCTAACCTATGTAGTGGTTACATATTTGAACCGTTTCGATCGAGGCATTGGGCCCGTGGGGACCTGGAGCATATCGGATTTTCCAAAATTTGTCTGACCGTTTGATCGATGCGACGCGTGGCCGAAGTGCTGGCACATGTTTGGCTCAACGAATCGGCATTGCAATTCAGCGTGGCAATGCTGCTGGCATTCTGGGCATGCTGCCGGCCGGTAGCGGGTTAGAACATTTGAGTTATCTATAGGCTACCAATAGCTAGTGGATTGCTCAAATGTTATTGTAGTAGCTGCAGTATTGTAATTAAAAGACCAATTAATTGTAAAAACCAATTTATTTATGGGATTTTTTATTTGTTTATTTGAAATTATTCGCAGAATTCTCGATACGGGTGGGCTCTGGCTTGGCTGGCGCAACCCCGATGCGTGTGGGTTCCGGCCTGGCACACGAATGCCTGTTGCGTGTGAACTCCGGCCTGGTAGACGCATTCCCGATACATGCGAGCTCCAGCCTGGGAGATGCATTCCTGTTGCGTGTGGGCCCCGACATTGTGGCTATCTCGTGCCCCGACATTGTGGTACTCGCAGCCCCGACATTGTGGCTATCTCGTGCCCCGACATTGTGGTACTCGCAGCCCCGACATTGTGGCTATTTCGTGCCCCGACATTGTGGCTATCTCGCAGCTCCGACAATGTGGCTATGTAGAGTTTGACGGCATTTCATAATGCATATTAGAATCGGTATGAAAAGTGTCTGATTCAGTAAGATGTGTGTGATGAATGTTTTGAAGAGATTTAGCTCACATAAGTATAGCTCGGAGTGTATTGCTGATAGAGGGCCTTGATTGTGTGATGAATGAAAAAATAGGCAACTACACATGCTGTTTTGGCGCGGCAAATGTGCGCTGTGTGTTTACTCTTTGCTTGTTTGTTGAAGGTGGGGTCTCGTAGCACACGAGTTCGGGTGGCAGCAGCTGCTGCTGCCGCCACTGCTGCTGTTGCTGCTACTGTAACGAATGGACGCTGTCGGGTGCTTCGATCCGCCTTTTTGCGAGTTGTGAGCCACGCCACATGAACATTTCTCAGCACAACAAAGCCTGAAGAACCTGCCGAGGACGTCAGGATATCAGGAGAGGCCGTCTTAGCTATTAGCCAAACATTGTCAGTGGCAACATTGTCACAGGCAACATTAATGTCCTACTGTCACATTATAAAAGCAAGCGCCCAGTCGATTACCGCCACATTTTGTTCAGTCGTCACGTCGGTCGGTAAGGTGCTTGGGCTCGACGCTGCATACCGTAAGATCGTTCCATTCTAATTTATGCTGTCATTTTGTGTCTTTGTATAAATGTTTCATTTTAACATGTACTTGGTTAAACCTTTTTGTATTAGACGAACATTGTAATAAAATTCTACATCATGTTCTTTCTAATTTTTAATTTACACCACTTCTGATTTACAAGACTAGATAAAACTTAGGTGGAACGTTACAGGAATGTTACCGTTACTATTTTTCATTTTGGCATTCATCAATTTATAAAACGTTATCACGTCAAAATTTTATAATATTCCTTGAAGTACGAGGATGGTTCGTACAAAGAGTAAAATTTATAAAAATGTCTGAAATAGTCTTAAAACAACAATTTCTTCGTTCCCATACAAAAGATTTGTAATATAAACTTAAAAGTCAGTTTGAACTTTAAAACCATACCTTAAAGTTTAAGTGTTAGTGGAGGGATTCCGGTAAGGCAAAACAATTGAGTGACGTTAATTTATTTTTAGACATTTGTTGACTTATCAACTTTCCTTTTTGACGTGATAACGTTTTATAAATTGATGAATGCCAAAATGAAAAATAGTAACGGTACATTCCGCGTAACGTTCCACCTAAGTTTTATCTAGATCTAGATAATATAATCAAAGTTTAGACGGTCCCGTGGCGCAGTGGTGTCATCGACATGACTTCTGTGTCACCGCGACCCTGGGTTCGAATCCCGGCAGGGGCAAACATTTGTGCGATGAGTGTAGATGTTTGTCCCGGGTCTTGGATGTTTGTGTGCTGTTATTGTGTGTGTCCATGCCTCCCGCGATACAGGGAATCCTAGTGCGGGGGTCTGAGTGTAATAAAAAAAAAAAAAAAAAAAAAAAAAGTCAAAGTCAAGGTCAAAGTCAAAGTCAATGGTCAATGGTCAATGGTCAATGGTCAATGGTCAATGGTCAATGGTCAATGGTCAATGGTCAATGGTCAATGGTCAATGGTCAATGGTCAATGGTCAATGGTCAATGGTCAATGGTCAATGGTCTACTGTCAACTGTCAACTGTCAACTGTCAACTGTCAACTGTCAACTGTCAACTGTCAACTGTCAACTGTCAACTGTCAACTGTCAACTGTCAACTGTCAACTGTCAACTGTCAACTGTCAACTGTCAACTGTCAACTGTCAACTGTCAACTGTCAACTGTCAACTGTCAACAGTCAACAGTCAACTGTCAACTGTCAACTGTCAACTGTCAACTGTCAACTGTCAACAGTCAACAGTCAACAGTCAACAGTCAACAGTCAACAGTCAACTGTCAACTGTCAACTGTCAACTGTCAACTGTCAACTGTCAACTGTCAACTGTCAACTGTCAACTGTCAACTGTCAACTGTCAACTGTCAACTGTCAACTGTCAACTGTCAACTGTCAACAGTCAACAGTCAACAGTCAACAGTCAACTGTCAACAGTCAACAGTCAACAGTCAACAGTCAACTGTCAACTGTCAACAGTCAACTGTCAACTGTCAACTGTCAACTGTCAACTGTCAACTGTCAACAGTCAACAGTCAACAGTCAACAGTCAACAGTCAACAGTCAACAGTCAACAGTCAACAGTCAACAGTCAACAGTCAACAGTCAACAGTCAACAGTCAACAGTCAACTGTCAACTCATCATCTCAGCCATAGGACGTCCACTGCTGGACAAAGGCCTCCCCCATTGATTTCCACAAGGACCGGTTGGAAGCGGCCCGCATCCAGCCCTTGCCTGCGATCTTAGTCAGGTCGTCTGTCCACCTAGTCGGTGGCCGTCCTATGCTGCACTTGCCAGTCCGTGGTCTCCATTCGAGAACCTTTCGGCCCCAACGGCCATCGGTTCTTCGAACTATATGCCCTGCCCACTGCCACTTCAACTTGCTAATCCGCTGGGCTATGTCAGTGACTTTCGTTCTTCTACGGATCTCCTCATTTCTGATTCGATCACGTAGAGAAACCCCGAGCATAGCCCTCTCCATAGCTCGTTGTGCGACTCTGAGCCTGTTCAGAAGGCCTATAGTCAGAGACCACGTTTCAGTTCCGTAAGTCATCACTGGTAACACACATTGTTCGAAGACCCTCGTTTTCAGGCATTGCGGTATTTTGGACGAGAAGACGTCTCGGAGCTTTCCGAACGCTGCCCAGCCGAGTTGGATTCGACGATTGGCCTCTTTCTCAAAGTTGGACTTACCTAATTGGACTGTATGTCCTAGGTAGATGTAATGGTCAACAACTTTGAGAGTCGAGTTCCCAATTGATATGGGGGTTGGCGCAACATGGGCATTTGACATAATTTTCGTCTTGTCCATGTTCATTTTAAGGCCCACCCTTAGGGAAACTCTGTTGAGGCCTTCGAGCATCGTGCTGAGGTCTTCCATGGATTCTGCCATGACCACAATATCGCCGGCAAACCGAAGGTGAGTGATGTACTCGCCGTTGATGTTGATGCGGAATCCTTGCCATTCCAAGAGCTTGAAGGCGTCTTCCAATGCGGCAGTGAACAGTTTCGGAGAAATAACGTCTCCCTGTCTCACGCCTCGTTGCAATGGAATCGCCCTCGAAATTTGCTCTTGTACTCGGACCGACATGGTGGCGTTATTGTACAAACACTTCAGCACTTCGATATACCGATGGTCAATACGGCACCGCTGGAGAGACTCAAGCACCGCCCACGTCTCGATCGAATCAAAGGCTTTCTCATAGTCCACAAACGCTAAACATAAGGGCAAGTTATACTCTTCGGTCTTCTGTATAACTTGCCGCAGCGTATGGATGTGGTCTATGGTGCTGTAGCCTTTTCGGAAACCGGCTTGTTCGGGAGGCTGGAAGTCATCAAGCCTACGTTCGAGACGATTCGCGATGACTCTTGAAAACAGCTTGTAAACATGGCTCAGAAGCGAAATGGGTCTGTAGTTCTTAAGCAATGTGTTGTCACCCTTCTTAAAGAACAACACCACTACGCTTCTGTTCCATGCTTCCGGCGTTGACCCTTCGAGGACAACGGAATTAAAGAGCTTCTGAAGGACTTTCAGTATCGGTGATCCACCCGCTTTCAGAAGCTCTGATGTGATTCCGTCGTCACCCGGTGCCTTGTTGTTTTTAAGCTGCTTCAGAGCCATCCTAATCTCGTATAGGCTGATGTCCGGGATGTCTTCGGTATAGTGCCGGGTCAGCTTGGCTCTTGGGTCTTTGGCCAAGTTGTCAACAGGTTTAGCGACCGAAGTGTATAGCTGTCCATAGAACCTCTCGATCTCTCCAAGCACCTCTGCTTTGGTCGACGCTATACTGCCATCATCTCTCTTCAGCTTAGTCATCTGGCTTTGCCCAATAGACCTGTCTCTTGCAAACACTTTGGAGCCTTTTCTCCGTTCGATCGTATCTTTAATACGATTTGTACTAAAGGTACGGATGTCGTGTCGCAAGGATTTCCATATTCGTCTATTGAGCTGCCTATATGACGCAGCATCATCGGATGATTGCAGTTGCAACGAGCGTCGTTCAGCCATGAGGTCGAAGGTATGGCTGGAGAGTTTTTGAGGTCTATTTGTACGGCGGGGCTTAAAGAACTTAGACCCCACTTCGTGGACAGTTTCTACAAACCTGTTGTTGGTCTCGTCCACCGACGCAAAGTTCTCAAGGCAAGCAAAGCGATTGGATAACTCAAGTTGAAAGCTCTCGGGGTTTTGGATATGGACATTTTGAGGTCGGAGCGTGGATTTCATCAAACGGGACCTCTCAAGTTTAACATTAATATTCAATGTGCCTCTTGCCATGCGGTGATCACTACCGGTTTTGACCATGTTGATCACAGAGACATCATTGAATATTTGTTTCTTGGTGGTCATGATGAAATCGATCTCATTTCTTGTGGAACCGTTGGGGCTCAACCAGGTCCATTTCCTTTGAGGCGGCTTCTGAAAGAAAGGGTTCATCATAAAGAGTCCCTCTTTCTCCATGAAGTCGGCCAGCCTCTGTCCCCTAGGGTTCCGTTGTCCATAACCAAATTGCCCCACTCTCAACTCTCCATCACTTCTTTCGCCCAACTTTGCGTTAAAGTCCCCCATAACAACATTGTAATGGGTCTTGGAGGTATGTATGGCCCTACTAATGTCCTCATACATAGCCTCTACCTCCTCATCGGTTCCGAGTTTCGAGGTCGGTGCATATACCTGAATGACCTTCAACGAATATCTGCTTGATATTCTGAGTATTAGGTATGCCACCCTGCTCGAAACGCTGTCGATGGTGATGATGTTGTTAGCGAGGGACTTGCGAACGAGAAATCCGACACCACCTTGGGACTTTTGGTCGCCTTCCCGGTAGTAGAGCAAGTTACCGGATTTGAGAGTAATGGTGTCCTCACCCTCTCTACGGACTTCACATAACCCTAAGATATCCCAGTGTAACTTACTCATTTCTTCTTCCAGTTCGACGATCTTCTCGTCTGCCAACAAAGATCTTATATTGTGTGTTACCAGGGCCAGAGGTCGTTTTTTCAGGGAGTGGTAGCCGGGAATCTGCCGGAGATTCTTAGCACCCCCTGCTCCACCGTTACACTGGCCGCTACCGGAGCCAGCATTAGCGGAGCTGCCGGGGACTGGGGGCCTGGTCACTTTTTGTTGTATCATACTGGGGGGGGGGTTTGCCAATACTCGCCACGCTTGGCGTGCGGGTTGGCGAGCGCAGTATATAAAATACGACCCTCAGAAGGCGCTGCTGCCCATCCTTCTGGTACGTGATCCCTTAGTCGACTCTTACGACACCCACGGGAAGACATGGGGGGGTACTATTCTAAGCCGGTACCCCACGGACAACTGTCAACTGTCAACTGTCAACTGTCAACTGTCAACTGTCAACTGTCAACTGTCAACTGTCAACTGTCAACTGTCAACTGTCAACTGTCAACTGTCAACTGTCAACTGTCAACTGTCAACTGTCAACTGTCAACTGTCAACTGTCAACTGTCAACTGTCAACTGTCAACTGTCAACTGTCAACTGTCAACTGTCAACTGTCAACTGTCAACTGTCAACTGTCAACTGTCAACTGTCAACTGTCAACTGTCAACTGTCAACTGTCAACTGTCAACTGTCAACTGTCAACTGTCAACTGTCAACTGTCAACTGTCATTTGTCAACTGTCATTTGTCAACTGTCATTTGTCAACTGTCAACTGTCAACCGTCAACTGTCAAATGTCAAATGTCAACTGTCAAATGTCAACTGTCAAATGTCAACTGTCAACTGTCAAATGTCAAATGTCAACTGTCAACTGTCAACTGTCAACTGTCAACTGTCAACTGTCAACTGTCAACTGTCAACTGTCAACTGTCAACTGTCAACTGTCAACTGTCAACTGTCAACTGACAACTGACAACTGACAACTTACAACTGACAACTGACAACTGACAACTGACAACTGACAACTGACAACTGACAACTGACAACTGACAACTGACAACTGACAACTGACAACTGACAACTGACAACTGACAACTGACAACTGACAACTGACAACTGACAACTGACAACTGACAACTGACAACTGACAACTGACAACTGACAACTGACAACTGACAACTGACAACTGACAACTGACAACTGACAACTGACAACTGACAACTGACAACTGACAAAAGACAACTGACAAAAGACAACTGACAAAAGACAACTGACAAAAGACAACTGACAAAAGACGACTGACAAAAGACAACTGACAAAAGACAACTGACAAAAGACAACTGACAAAAGACAACTGACAAAAGACAACTGACAAAAGACAAAAGACAAAAGTCAAAAAATGTCTATGGACGTCAAAGGCGATAGACGTCAAAAAGTTTCTTGTTCATATTTATTTCATAAAATATATTTTTTTACCGTGCTGCCACAAGCTCTCGCGACATATACTGTTAGATCCGAAACCCGGGCGTGTTAGAAAAAAAATGTAGTAAATGTTTCAACAAGTTGCCAACAAACAACTTACTTGTTCGGTGCTGTGTCCGGCTAATAAGAATCTGGGAGAGGAGAATACTCACAGTTGCTGTGTCCGCCTAATAAGAATCTGGGAGAGGAGAATACACACAGTTGCTGTGTCCGGCTAATAAGAATCTGGGAGAGTGAATCTGAGACAGTGCGCACCGGGACAATTTGACTGATGCAGCGCAGCCGTCTCAACGCCAGTTACGTGCTGAGGCTCGCGCTCGCCGCCTGGCACGATCATAACTCCCAGATGAAGAACTGCAAATAAGTTCGAAACTGGTCGGAGAGTAATTTTCCAGTGTTTACCACGTGAGTCCTAGTCGGTTTGTTACATTACAATATGGAAGAAACTCGCGATAGTTTTCAGACTCAAATCTGGGAGAGGATAATACACACAGTTGATGTGTCCGTATAATAAGAAACTAGGAGAGGAGAATACACACAGTTGATGTGTCCGGATAATAAGAAACTAGGAGAGGAGAATACACACAGTTGCTGTGGCCGCTGCAGGCCGTCGCTGCCAACGCCCCTGGCAGCGACCGACCAACATCCTTTTTTATATAATATTCTATAATTAGTTTTTGTTTTCTGTAGTTGTAGAAAATGTAATTTTAATTAATTTGTATTTTACTAATTTACATTATAATTTACGGATTAGAGACTCAATTAAAGACTCAATTTAAGACTTAATCTGATGATAGCTCGTCCACAACCCATATCTGCCATTTTTGTACGAAATCCTTTCAAACATCCAGAGGCTTAAATATTCATAAAACTAAAGCGCATCGTAACTGCCTGAGCCAAGACGCACAGCCCCTCAACTTGGTTTTCAACAACAACGCACCCACTCTCAGTGAGCCATTTCACATCCGTTTAAGCAATCTAAAAAATAATGTATTTATATTAAAACGAATCCCTCGCGGCGCGAGGATCTCCGTCGCTACACACTTATCTCACCTCATTAATGAGTGTTTTGAAAAAAATTGTCTTCAAGCCTGGCATGACCTCATCCTCTTCCCATACATAGTACTGCACGCCAAAAAAGATAGCTCAAGCCTATCCCTGACGCAAAAAATTAAAAATAACTGTACAAACCATTCCATCCCGTCAACAACGCGAATTTCACATAGCCCCTGTAAACAAATTAAAATTATTGAAAATAAAATTAGCGACGGAGACCTAAAAGGCGCTGCGCGTCTACTCTTTTCGAGTGACGTGCTATCCCCAGATAGTCCTGAAACCCTCTTGGCCCTACAGACTAAACATCCCCCAGCCCCTGCCACCCCTTACTTCTTGGACCCTCCAACAGCAATAGACTCATGTCTACAAATAAAAGATGACGACGTCCACAAAGCCATTTCTTCTTTCAAACCTGGCTCAGCAGCAGGTCTAGATGGACTTTCACCTCAACACTTGAAGGATCTAACGTCGCGTTCGGTAGGTGACGCTGGTGAGCAACTTGTTAGTAGTATTACAAAATTACTAAATTTAATGTATTCTGGCAACGTTCATCCAGATATTTTACCAATATTATATGGAGCAAACCTCATTGCCCTCTCCAAAAAAGATGGAGGGGTGAGACCTATTGCTGTTGGAACAACACTTCGCCGTCTAGCCTCCAAAATCGCCGTCACACACATTTTACCCAAACTACAATCGCTTTTTGAACCTATTCAGCTGGGCTTCGGCGTCAAAGGCGGCTGCGAAGCTGCTGTTCATGCTCTGCGCACCTACCTTGGCGACGATCAATGCGAAGTGCTGCTAAAAATCGACGTAAAGAATGCTTTCAATTCTGTAAACAGGGACACCCTGCTATCAGAAATTAAAACGAACATTCCGGAAATATACAATTATCTGTTACACTGTTATGCAGACTCTTCCAAATTGATGTACCGTTCAAACGAGCTCTCATCCGAAGTTGGCTGTCAGCAGGGTGATCCCCTGGGGCCAGCAATCTTTAGTTTGGCAATAAATCCAATCATAAAAAAATTGACGTCAAAATTTAATGTTTGGTACCTGGATGACGGAACCCTAGGAGGTAATGCAGCTACTGTACTCAATGATCTTTCATCAATCAAAAACAGTTTCGAAAGCATCGGTTTAGAGCTAAATTTTAATAAATGCGAGCTATTTATTCATAGTTCCTGCAAAGACGTCAATAACACAATTCAACAATTCAATAACCTTGCTCCCAACATCAAAATTGTTGACAAAAGTTCCCTTCATCTCCTAGGGTCCCCGATTTTTGAAGAAAGTTTTACAGGTTACATTCAAAACTGTATTTCTAAATTTCAAAATCATTCAACGCGGCTTCTTGAGATCAGTCCACACTACGCGCTACTAATCATCAAATTCTGTCTTTCCGTTCCAAAACTAACATACGTGCTCCGTTGCTGCCCCTTTTGGAAATATCAAAATCTTCTGCTGCCTTTAGATGACTTAATCAAAAATAATCTACAATCCATTCTTAACATCCAGCTAAGCGAAAAATCTTGGACTCAAGGCTCCCTCCCTATCCGACATGGTGGGCTGGGAGTTAAAAAAATTTCTAGTATCGCATTACCTGCCTTTTTGTCGTCTATCCATAGCTCTGCTAGTCTTATAGGTAAAATCCTACTCCCTTCAAACTATGAGACTGCAGGCTTGGAAGAGGCCAAGAAGGCTTGGCAGATTGCTTGCCCCGATCATAATTTCCCAGAAAACCACAAATCTCAAAGGTGCTGGGACGACGCTATATGCAAGCTGACAGCTAACTCCCTCCTGAACCAGTGCTGCAGTGCGGAGCTAGCCAGACTGCTGGCTGTGGGTACACGGGAAGCCGGCTACTGGCTCCAAGCCCATCCTTCCACAAGCACTGGTACATTCTTAGATCCGAATACTCTCCGTCTTGCAGTTTGTCTCCGCCTCGGGGTCCCGGTATGCGCCCCACATAGATGCCCCTGCGGAAATGACGTCGACCCGCTAGGACACCACGGACTCTCCTGCCAGAGAAGTGCAGGCCGCTTCTCGAGACATGCCGCCCTCAACGACATCCTCCGCCGGTCTCTTGCATCCGTAAACGTGCCAGCCCTTCTGGAGCCAAGTGGCGTTTTCAGAAACGACGACAAGAGACCGGACGGTATGTCTCTCATACCGTGGGCCATGGGTCGGATACTGGTATGGGATGTGACTTGTGTAGACACACTAGCCCCTTCACATGTCCACCAAACCTCCACGAGGCCAGGAACGGCGGCAGAATCGGCCGAAAAGGCAAAAGTAGTTAAATACAGCGGTCTCGGCGCGGAATACAATTTTGTTCCTTTCGGTGTCGAGACCCTTGGCCCGTGGGGTCCTAGCGCGCTCAACTTCTACAAGGAAATCTCCAAGAGACTGGTTGACGTCTCAGGAGACCGAAGAGCTGGCAGCTTCCTCGCTCAACGTATTAGCCTAGCAATACAAAGAGGAAACGCTGCCAGCATCTTGGGTACAATGCCGCAGGGGCCCGTTTTAGATTTAATTTAGTTTTTATTAAATGTTTAAGGTTTTTATTTTAAGTTAGATTATTTTATTGTTATTCTAAATTATTTTTATATTATGTTTGTATCAATTAGAAATAAATTGTAAAGTCTAAAGTCAAAAGTCAAAAGTCAAATGTCAAATGTCAAATGTCAAAAGTCAAAAGTCAAAAGTCAAAAGTCAAAAGTCAAAAGTCAAAAGTCAAAAGTCAAAAGTCAAAAGTCAAAAGTCAAAAGTCAAAAGTCAAAAGTCAAAAGTCAAATGTCAAATGTCAAATGTCAAATGTCAATTGTCAATTGTCAAATGTCAAATGTCAATGTCAATGTCATACATGATTATGTCGTTATCACGTAAATCTATCGTCCGTAAACCGACTTTACAGACAACCAATTTTTTATTAAAGAATCGGCTGTTAGGCGGTACGAAGTGCGCCGGATTAGCTAGTTTACATTAAAAATATGTACCTACCTAGTATTAAAAATCTCACCAAGAGAATAAGGGGGGTAGAAAAATGACCATAAATACCTCACGTAATTGATGAATGCCCCTTACTAGTAATTACATTAAACCCTTGTCCTAAACTCCAAACGTTTTACTCAGACAATTGTTTGATGTGAGAGAGGCCTTTAACAGACATTAGTCTAGCTGCCGTTAAAGACCAGCCATTGGTCAGTCCATCACTCTCATCACTCTACTAACAAGTGCAATCATCGTAAAACAAAAGGTGACATGTCAATTCCCGAGTTTTACGTCCCCAAGTGTTTAAACAGAAAGCCACTAATTTCGGAGTTCGTTCGCCTAACATACTACGCTACTCTGTGACTACTACTGAAGCTGGGATGTATAACTTATTCGTGTTCTATTTGGTCTGATCTTAGAGTTTCATTGTTCCGAATATATTTGGAAAGAGACAAAAGATTTGCGTCACAAAGAAAATTGTGTATTCACAGCTTCTGTTTGGACAGTCCTGTCTGAACAGTATTATCAAAAGGCTAATAACCTGTTACTACTGTTGAAGAGAAACGAATTTCTCTACAAACAATGAATAATTATTATTAAATGTAATAAGCAAATGCTTTCTTCTTCCATTCAATTCAATGTTTTGTTACCTTTGTGATAGTAGATAGTGGAATAAATATTTATAAAAATATTTATAAAGTCAAATACGAGTAGATGGCTTGCATAGAATTAGGAAAACGCTGAAGACAGGTTGTATAAGTAATTATAATTATAATTAATATAATAATCAGCACCTAGTATTCTATATGTATGTTATATACCTTCGCCAAGATCTTCACTGACTATCAAATGAGATAGTGGTCTAACGCTAGAGATCTATAACATGTAATAAAAAAAGGAAAACTACATAAAAGCTAAATAGAAATATATTTTTAATGGCGAGTTCAACAAACCAAGCGCCCTTACCATACCATCTAAACCTAAATCATGATTACCGTAACACAATCTTTTGTTACAGGCTTTCCCTCCCGCCTCCCGCTTCCCTTCCTGAACAAAAAGACAAGAAAATCAAAGAAAAATACAATAAATACATATCACTCCGCTTTGTATCCTTTATATTAATAACACTGATACAATACACGCAGTAAGGTTACTTCGCTATCTGTAACTTTGTATTTGTCTAGGCTAACTGTACTCCGGATTGCAGCATTAATGCCTCTGCCACTTTACTTTATTATATTAATCTTACAGTCCGACAGTGGTCGTCCGCGCAGGTACAATTATGGACAAAAGTGTTAACAAATACTCCGCTGTTGTTAAAAAATGATAATAAACTTAATTTGAATATTTAGAATCCCACGTTTTATTACCCGCTTGTCAAAATCGTCTGTGCCTATTACTAGCTTTATGCTTTGGTTTATTTTTACGAGGTTCTTAAATTAAATAACCCTATTACTAGCTTTATGCTTTGGTTTATTTTTACGAGGTTCTTAAATTAAATAACAAATTGTGTACCTACTTTTTACTATTACAATCCCTTTAACTTTGGATATATTATCGTAGCTTCCGCAGTTTTATTCAGAGAATCGGTTATCACACTATCCCATCTGACTAATATTATAAATGTGAAAGTTTGGATGGAAGGATGGATGTTTGTTACTCAATCACGCCAGAACGGCTGAATGGATCTGGATGAAATTTGGAATTTAGATACTTCAGGTCCCGGAATAACACATAGGCTACTTTTCATCATCATCATCATCTTTCATAACCACGCTAGTAAAACCGCGAATGGCAGCTAGTAAACTAAATATTTTAAAAACAATTATACATCAAACCTATAACGTCAAATACCATTCTACTAAAGCCGAAGAAACCCGAACATTCCCTCTTCGCAGCTCTTTGTATGACTGTGCTTCGTTATAAGACTAGAATTACTGATTAAACATAAGTAAATACCATGGCGAGAAATTGACCTGTAACAATAAGCCAAACAAACTAACTTGTAACTATAGTATTGAGAATTCGAGCCGGTTATTCATAAATTGTATACTGTTTATTGTGCTGCAGAACAGAGGGCTCAGTGTTAAACAAATACGCGAACTCCGCTACCATTGTTAAAAGTGTTTGCACTTCGCAAACTTGAGTCATTTCGGAGAATCTCGTTTGAATAGGCAGTCGTCGGGCACAGTCGGACAACTCATGTTTGGAATGAACCATGACCGTCTTCTTTAGAGACGTGTCGTTCACATTTTTTTTATACTGTATAGACCTAGCGTTTGACCACAATCTCACTTGATGGTCAGTGACGATGTGGTCGAAGGTGTTATCAGAATACTCACTGGCTCTCTAGGACTGCTGCCTGAACACAATATGTGCTTGGTGACAGTTTTTCAAACTTGAGGGGGACGGACACTGGTTCGATCCCCAACAACGGCTTGAGCTTCCAGTGCAGGTAACACCGTTATCAAATTCCCAGCATGGTGATAGGGTACTTTCGAGTACCCGCCTGGCTAGCTACCACCCTCAAGTTTGAAAAACTGTCACTAAACACATAGTGTCTTCAGGTATTGGTCCTTGAGAGCCAACAGTAAGCATTCTAGGTCTAACGTGATAACATCTTCGACCACATCGTCACTGACCATCAAGTGAGATAGTGGTCAAACTCTAGATCTATACAGTATAAAAAAACTAATTCTCCGTATTACTAATTCTTCATATAGTTCATTATCAGTATTATCACGAATAATTCCATCTTTTTAGATGAAACCCTATTATATATAGGACGTACAAAAATGGGTTAGGTGAAAACTCTAACCGTCTGTCATTCAAGTTAGTGACAGTAGCGCGGCTCTGAAACGCATTTTGTCTCATCTATGAAATCGGTCTATCTATGGTGAGAGGTTATGCCTCCGGACCATCTGACAGGTAGATAAGCATCCTTGTTTACTGAAACGCCGCGCCGGTAGCTACCATTGGTAGGCATTTGAACTTGTGGTCAACTGTAAGATTTTTTGATTACGAGTAGAGAGTTCAATATCCAAAAGCAAGTATGTACAACTATTAACTAGGCAGCATAAGTTCAAGACAATATGACAGATGCTTCAACATCAAAGGACTCCCTGAGAAGAACGGCGCGGCGCTCGGCGTGGGAAGTATTCTGTATCAAATTAAGCCCAAATCAATACTGTGATCTAGATTCTAAAGCCCGTCTAGTCTAGACACGGTTCTGTTTTTAGTTTAATCAATACTCTGGCTATAACTTAAAAAGGTCAATGATTGAACTTTACGTTTCCGATTACATATTAACAACAACTCTGAAATGAAATGATTTGTTGTGCTTTAACATACATCGCTTAAACATTAACAATCCAAATAATTATAATAAAGAAACTAATTCCTGGATGGAACACATTGATACCAAACTAGGTAAAAACCTGTAAAATGGCATATCAATGCTCCCTCCGCCGTACTTACATAAATACAAAGCAATGAACTATTTAGACCAGGAGGGCAATCGCACTAAAAAATAACAGCTGAAACGGAATTGAACTATAATCGCAACATAACTTTTTGAACGTTCCGTATCGCGCTAACGATATAACTGAAAGTTGGTACGCAACACCATCGTAGCTGGAACGTTGTTGCTGTCAAACTAACGGCTGTGAAATAGTTCCACAGACTTGACTGTTTTTCGATCGTTCAGTGGTATTTTAATAGATTCTGCAAACTTTCAGTTTCAAGTCGTTACAGTTTACAGTTTATATTGAATTCAAAATGTTCGCATACATGGATTTATTTGATAGGGCCCATGAATTAGGTGTAGCCGAGGCTCGCGTCAATTCAAAAAAGAACAATAAAAGTGCAAGACTTATGTGTGGAGCTTTTAATATGACTGATCGGCAGTTTGTCAAGCGCTATAGGCTCTCCAAGGAGTTGACTCGCCAAGTTATAACAGAGCTAACACCTCACATGCCCCGCTCTCTACGTTCCGATGCTTTGGATGTTGAAACAAAGGTAAGATGCTGTTTAGTATAATCCCACAGTCGAGCCATCAAAATTTTTCAAGTTAAGTCATCAAGTTTATTATAAATAAGTATTCTCGGTTTCTTGGCGTGTGGTTCCTAGTTATTTTTAAGCTTTTCTTAGAACATCCACTCGCAAATTTTTACAAGAAGTTAATGTTTTAGGTGTTGGTTGCATTGGCATTCTATGCCACTGGATCATACCAGACGATCGTAGGAGATAGCAGGAAACATTGTGTTTCACAGGCCAGTGTTTCCAAAGCAATCTCCCAAGTTACAATGGCTTTAAACAAACCAGTTGTAATTAATAAACACATAGCTTTTCCATTTCAACAACTTGAGAGGGAACAAGTCAAAAGAGAGTAAGTATGAATAATTATGTCTACTACTATCTACTATTACTTATTTGTGAGAAGCTACATGTGTAGGTATACCTACGAGCAGCATATTAGTGCATAATTCCCAAAAATCATTAATCTCTGTTTCTTTTTAAAATCTGCTTAAAAGTACTTACATTAATTGGAGTAAGCAAGTACTTATAATTCAGAAACTGGAATCTCCATGGTACATTAAATAGATAATTTATTTCCATGAAATCAATTGTTTGTACATACAAGATTGTTTCGAGCAACATAACCTGGCAAAGGCCAACTACAAAAAAAATGCTATATGCTTAAACTATTGCAGAAATATTTTTTTTCTGTAAAACATGCAAGAATCATTATAGCACACAGAACATTGAAACATTTGTCTCCATAAAGCATACTACTTACTCCATAGCAGTACAACATCAATATTAACTTTTATATATATTTAACTATAAGTTAAATATATATAAACATATATATATATATAATATATATATATGTTTATAATATATATATATATATATATATATTTAACTATAAGTTAAATATATATAAACACTATTATATTGCTTAAGCCAGCTTTAATTAATATAATATTTTTTACAGGTTTTATAGTAAGTTCAAAATACCTGGATTGCTAGGCTGTATAGATGGGACCCATGTGGCAATCGTGTGTCCTACTAACAATGAAGAGAGGTACTTCAATAGGAAAGGGTACCATTCCCTTAATGCTATGATAGTATGTAGTTCTCATATGTTACTGTTTCATATTATGTAGTTACGATGAGATCATTCCTACACAACTTTTATGTTGCAGATATGCGATTCAAACTTGAATATATTATGTGTGGATGCCAGTTATCCTGGATCTACACATGATAGTGTTGTTTGGACCAACCATCCAATGTGTGCCTATCTAGAGAGGCTCCATACTATCAATGGAGAAGATTTGTATCTTTTAGGTAGGTTCTACTGACCTCATATAACTAATTAATTTTTATGAGATTTTATTAGATAGATAAATATGATATATTTTCCTGTTATTTTAGGTGATTCAGGATATCCCTTGAGACCCACCTTGATGACACCTATTGCCGACCCAGAACCAAGCTCTCCTGAGAGCTATTATCAAGATAAGCATGTGAAGGCTAGAAATGTTGTGGAGCGTTGTATAGGCATTTTAAAAGCTCGCTTCAGGTATGGTTTTGTTGAATTGTAGCATAAACATTTATTAAAATAATATCTGAGAACTAGCATTGGCAAACTTAGTAGAATTTGGGCCTTCTTTTATAGTATTGGTTACCCAAGACTTTGCAACGGGTCATAGTTAAATAATAATGGATGTTAATGCAGTGTTTCATTGCAGGTGCTTGTTGGTTGACAGAAAATTACATTATTCGCCAGTGAATGCTGCAAGAATAATAAATGCATGCTGTGTGCTACACAATATAGCACATAGAGCACATATCCCATATGTGCCATTGATGCCAGAAGAGGCGGAACGTGAAAATAGACTGACTGAGGGCACCGGCAGTAACAATGCGGCTAGTGTACGGCGAGGAAGACGTGCCCTTAGTGAGCTGGAGCTTGGTCGGGCTCGCCAGCTGGCACTTATACACCGCTTGTGGGCAGATAGAGCTATTAATTAAATTGAACATTGCTACATTATACAAATTATTTGAATGCATGATTGGTACAATAAAACAGGATATACATATATAGCTTTTAATAAAAAAATATAGATATTTGTATCAGTCAACTCAATCAGTCTTAATCAACACTTACAAAATATATATAATCTAAAACAAATTACCTAGGGAATACCTAATATATTGGTAGTTTCCAAGGAATATTTAAAAATTAGCATAAATTTTTAAGTATTTCTTAGTAAATATAAACATACTGTTTATCTTATATAAAAAAGAATCAATTATTAAAATGGTGTTCCAAGATACAGGCAATCCATAGTTCCTGGCCATGATGTTCTTTATAGCTTTTGTTTGTGTGTCAATTACTCCTTTTTTTTGAGGATTGTTCCATAGTGAGGTAGAACTATTGTTCAGAGGTTTGTGATGGGCAAAACTGAAACAAACAATGTATAATAAGTTCCATGAGTACCAATACAACCAGATCATAGATGTGAATAGACATATTCTCCAATGGTGTTAAAATAGGAGCATTACTAGACCCTCCACCAGTACCTCGATGACTAGCATTAATGCTGACTAATTTTGCCCGTACTCGACCTTTAATGTCGTTCCATACCTGTAAAAATATTTTCATTGGTGGGTTTGATTGACACACACAATACATTAACAAATTTATTTGCATAGTACATAAATACCTTGGCCCATTCTTTTCCTGTTCTACTTGGTCCTTCCGCATTAAGAAACTCTGTGCATTCCCGCCATAGTCGTGTCGCTACTGCTCGAGCCTCTTTTGATCTCACCCGTCCAAGAGCAAGGTCCCGGTTCCCTTCGAGGAACTCAATCATTAAGTCGAGTTGTCTAACAGTGGTACATCTGCGGCGCTCTTCCATTTTGGTTGTATTAAATGTAATATTGGGATCCAATCCAATAAGATATAATAACAATTAATGTTATTAAAACTCACGTTCATGATTACTTTACACTGTTTTTACAGTGTGCGAGACGGGACGTTACGACTAACGCACCGCACTCAAGATCCTGATGAAGGCTTCCGGAAGAAGCCGAAACAATTGTCGATCGTGATATCGACTACGCGTAAGTACCACGTTATACCCGTAAAAAACAGTGTAAAGTAACAATTAATGTGTTTACAAACAAACGCGTCTCAATCAAAACAAGCACAACCACTGTGTGGCCATTTAGGAAATAGAGAACCTGCCGCACAATACCCTGAAATCTACTTTATTCTGCCGAGCGCTCTAAGAAATATGCCATATTAATTATATAGGTCACTCGAATATAAACGCTTTTCTAAAAAATGTGCACGTAGAATGCGTTGATTGGAAAGCTATTAATAATATCTAAATACATAGATACCAAGTAGTGTAGTTGTCTATCTACCACACAAGTTAACACTACTACAATATTCATTTTAATCTTATCCAAATAATCGACAAATCACGCTGACACAAGATATCTTTTGATTTTAATTTCTTTAGATTTGACCTTAAATCAATGAACTAATGAAATATATATAATTATATATATATATATATATATATATATATATATATATATATATTTTATTATATATATATATATAATATATATATATAAGATATAATTGAAATTGAACCATGCTTGCAACTGAATCAGAACTAAACTGGATCCATTCGCAGCAGTTTCAAATTAGCGCGATCGGGCCCCAGGGTAGAAGCATTTAAAAATAATAAAAAGTAAAAGAAAATAATAGTAGGATGAAACCCATTAGAAAAGGAGGAGAATATTATAAAAATGACAGGAAAAATAATTTACGGGCGATCTGAGGTCGGGAAGGGGATGGGGGTGAGTTTTTAAGGGTAAAAAACGGTTTTTCTCGGTTTTTTCCGGCAAAACTAAAAGTCCTATGGAAAAAAATCAGATGGCAAAGTTGTAGGTAATTAAAAGATCTAAAACTTTTGTATTTACACTATTTTCACATAACCTCAAAATTCATGTGAAAAATTCAAAAAACCAAGTTTTTAGTTTTTATTTTTCTTTATTAAAAATTTTTTTTTTACGAAATTTGGTGAAAATTTACCTTTTTATGTCCCAAATGCACTGTAATTTATTTGATTAAAAATATTTATTTTTTCACCTTATTTTGAATTAATATCGAAAAAGCACCCTAATTTTCAATCGAAAATTCACCCGTCAAAATATCAGCTTTTTTTCAAAAAGTTGGTATGTTTTCTGTTCGTTGAAATCTCTACTTTCCGATGGTGAAAAAAAAAATATGTTACCATAGTAAATCTTCTCAGAAAATGCAAAGAAACTTTTGGAATCATTCCACGATGGAATGTCTGTTTTAGAGGAATCGTTTTAAGTTTGTTTGTAGCAAATCATCTATGAAAATACTGAACAAATATTGAAAATTATTTCACCGGTTGAAAACTAGTTTTATTTCATTGTTATTATGTTTTTTTAACAGGCTGATGCGTTGATTATCGGCGTGTTCTGACTAAACGGTTTCATGTAGGACGCCAAGCTAACTGTGCGCGGGACAATTAGTTATAAATAAAAAACTAGACTTGTAAATTTTATAAAAACTCTCATGCATATTTAGTATTAAATAAATAATAATAAAATAAAATATCTTTATTTCAGGCAACGCACACCCATAATTGTCTACTAACTACACACAAACATTAACTAAATTTAAAATTATGTATGTGTCACACTCTCACTGGCACCGCAACATGTCTATTACAGCAGTGCCGAATGAAAGGGCAATCCAATCGCCCCGCAATCATCACCAGGGCGGTGTTGGAGCTGTCCCGAACTCTGCGCACCAATGACGCGGCACGTATGCGCATGCTCGCATGGAAGCAACTGGTACGCGCACTCGCAAACATGCCCGAAGCACTGCAGCACCGAGGCAAGCCCAACACCGCCCTGAATGCGTTATTGTATTGAACGCGGAGGGCGCTGTAGGCTTTTTTTGTGTAGTCGGCCCACAAGCTGCACGTGTACAGCGATGAGCAATACGCTCTGAAGAGAGTAACTTTAACTTCCGTCGTACAACGTGCAAATCTGCGGGCTATCATGTTTGCCCTTGTGGACAACGCCCTCCGCTCTCGTTCCATGTCAATGTGATCCCTAAGGTCAGCTGTCACCCAATGTCCTAGATATTTAAATTTGTCCACCCAGAGCAGGGAAACTCCATTGAGAAATACTGGTGGAATAGCTCGATTGAATTTGGCAGCGCCCTCAAAGACCAAGCATTGACTTTTACTTACATTGTATTTTAGTCCGTGCCCAATCGCGTACTCTTCACATTTCTGAAGCAGAGTTCTCAATCCACAGACCGACGCGCTCAGCAGCACCATGTCATCCGCATAGCTTATGTTATTCACGCAAACATCATCAATATGACATCCGACATTCGTACTGCTCAGCGCGACGATCAATGCATTAATGTAGAGGTTGAACAGAGTTGGCGAAGATAACCCCCCCTGTCTCATTCCACACTCCATCTGATACGATTCCGACATTGCCCCCGCCCAACGGACGCTGTTGACCTGATGTGTGTACCAATATTTAAAGATGTGGATGAGTTCAATAGGCAGATTTATACATTTTAGCTTTTGCCACAAGAGGTCATACGACACCAGGTCAAATGCCCTTGACAGGTCAAGAAAACACGCGTAAATTGGCGTCTTGCGATCAGTGTAATATCTAACGGTATGCTTAAGACACAGTATTGCACTTTCTGTAGATAGGTTCCGTCTAAAACCAAACTGGTTGTCGTGCAGTGTCACGTAGTTTTGTAACTGTGTATTAAGCAAACCGTCAAACACTTTTGCAATTACCGTTGCCAAGGAAATAGGCCTGTAGTTATTCTTATTGGATAGGTCACCCGTCTTATTTTTGACTACCGGCACTACAACCGTTTTCATTAAATCGACCGGCAGATATGAATGGCTCACGCATAATGAGTAGAACAATGCCAACACTCTATTTATATGTGTACCGGCATGTTGTAGGTGTTCAATGCTGAGTCCATCGTGGCCTGGGGATTTTCCCCTTGTCATTGTTTTAATAATTTTATACACATCCTTGGCAGAGAACCTGATCCCCACCTCTCCACTTACTTTGTCAGCATCGACCACCTCATTCGACTTCCCCAACGGAGATTGTACATAAAAATGCTTGCTGAATATGTCTGCAATGCTCTTGGTGTCACATAAGCCATCGACGCTCACCGGGAGACCAGGACGCGCATTCAGTTTACCGGTGCTCTGCCAAAAGCCACGGAAGTCACACTTAGAATGCATCACTGCGAGTTTGTCCATTTTTATTTGGTCTTGATGATTTTGGCACCATTTCAGTCGCGACTTGAACACTTTTTTTGTCTCCGTCATGTCGTTATACATACAACCTGATTTGGGCCTGCCACATAATACCCATTCTTGGAACTTCGTCCTCGCCTCCCTGTGAGCATCACTGACGTGTTTGTTCCATCCCATCAAGCGCGGTCCACCCCCACCCTTCTTTGTATTATCTCGACCCGTCACCGCCGCATCACCAAGGGCGGTCACAATGTCAAAATAAAGCTTGTCAAGAATACGCATGTGACTCGGATCGTAACAATAAAAACCAGCACAGTCTATACACTCAGTAGGAAAGTCAATTTGTTTTAATATTTTGTGACACTTTTTAGTGTATGAAGCAATTTCTTCCTTACTTCTTACACCCCATCGCACGTTGGACCCTGATATTACTTTTTGAGACAGTGTAGGTGTCAACAAATTAAAATTGCACTCAATAACAAGAGGGAAATGATCAGACCACATTGTATCATATTTCACATGAACATTTACTACTGATTGTTTTGCTGCTTGAGTTACCACACAGTGGTCCAGCCAACTATCAGACCCATGTACATCACTAATGAAGGTAAATGTCCCCGAATCTATACCAAGCCTATCTACATCAATGCAGGACCAGTATTGTTCAATACAAAAAGCTGTAAGTTCGTTGAAAAACAATGCACTTGGATCAGCATT
The DNA here is from genome assembly GCA_934044485.1 of Apeira syringaria. Classification (NCBI taxonomy): domain Eukaryota; kingdom Metazoa; phylum Arthropoda; class Insecta; order Lepidoptera; family Geometridae; genus Apeira; species Apeira syringaria. The sequence goes on along the minus strand of OW203683.1, from coordinate 1,570,614 downwards.
AAAATCGCCTAAGATAAACACTGACTCAATGCCATATTCGTCCACAATAGCACTCACTGTACTCAAACAATCTGTAAACTCAGGCAAGTTGTCCACGGAGTTAGTTGGCATATATATACTAATAACGACCACCGGTCGATCACACATCTCAATTTTGATCGCACACATACGCGGATTATTGCACGGTAATACAGAAACTTGCTGCAACACGCTAGTTTTCCATAGTAACGCGACACCTCCATGCGGCCGTCCGCACAGTATACCTGAGGCCGTTTCCACTGCCGATGTTCCCGTATATCCGAAACCTGTGTCAATTGTACCTAAATAGGAGATGTCTTCCGGTAACAACCAAGTCTCCTGCAGACTGACTAAAACACACGTATTACACAACTGTCTCACACTATCTATCGACCGTTTAACGTTTTTGCAGTTAAAGGTAGCAAACTGATAAGGGTTTTTATCCATTATTATGTTTATTTGCGCCGCTCACAGAAATATTTCTGTTCGATAATCTTCGTTGAAAGCTCACAAATCGCCTAAATATAATGCCCGTTGGCCATATTTTTTCATCTAAGTACATAGACAGCTTAGATTGAGAAACTAAAAACTTGTAGGCTTTATAACCTTTATCTTTTTTCATATTTATCTTTTCTAAACATACTGTTTCTTGTGTCTTCTGACGCACATAATTAATTATATCATTTTCTGACGTCTCGCTATGAACATTCGTTATAAATATTGGAATTTTCTTATCCGCCGCTTTGAAGTTACACGCCAAGTCTTTCGATATACCTGCCTTTCCCGAGAAGCGATATGGCTGCTTCTTACGATATGTAACTGTATGCCAGCCGTCATTCTTTTTGTTTACCTCCAACGTTTCGGTTTCTAGTTGCACATGTGTCGTTTTCTTCTGGCGACCCGATACATAAGCATCAACACAGTCGTTCTCAGTGACAATCAGCTGGTGCGGTATCGATAAGCTTGAGACACCGCCGCCGCCGTCACCCGAAGTCACCGCTTCACACGCAGGACCGGTTTTGCTTGCCGAGTCTGTCTGACTCATCGCTTGGTCGTTACTTGTGTTATTTTTAGCCACTGCCCGTAGCTGTAAACACGGTGCATAATGCATTTTTTGCTTCTCTGCTCGCTTGATCTCATTGTCCTGTGGTGATAGTCGGGTTGTACCTATTATAATTGATTCTTCCGAAATGTCATTTATAGATTGATTTATCGTAGAACTATGCGGTTTCGATATATCTATGGGACCACTGTCGAGTAACCTGGCACCTCGTTTTACATTAACTTTCAACGGTGACGGTGGCAAGGAGTTATTGTTATATTTAAGTATATCGGATCGCAGGTCACTTAGCTGTTTTTGCGTAGCATACGTTGATTTTATCTCAGTAATATCGTTTTGCATTCGTAATAGGTCCTTCAGGAGCTTTGTGCAATCCAGATGGTTAAAAAGGATCGGAGGGAGACGTTCCAGGTGACGGGATACATACACTGGGATAATATCTGGTTCAGTGGACTTGAAGAGGTTTATGATATCAGCCAGGTCTCTCACTTCTTTACCCTTAATTTTTTTTTTCGCTGTATTTTACGCGTATTTGAAGGAATCGCCTCAAACAGGAGCTCCTTCGACTTTTCAATTTCGTCACCGGTAAACGACGAAGTACATATTTGCACTAATGTTTCTTCATCAATAACCGTCACTTTGTTCTGAATATACGATAACATTTCGTCTATGACGATGTTACACGAGTTGCATTTTACCACATTCGTCATTTTTTATTTTATTTTTTCACTCTTGGGAACGATACGAAAAAATAAACACGGTTCCATACGACCTTGCCGGTTGGGCGGTACCGCGCGACTGATGCGCGACTATTGCGTAGCCAAAAAAAATATGCTTACGGTTGTGTCGTTTGAGTCATATCTGAGTACTGGTCTTGGAAAAAATGTTCGATCATTTTGATCTAGCCAATTAACATCCTCGTTTTTTTGGATTGATGCTCAATACCCTCATTACCATCTCTTCGTCAAAAGGTAAACAATCGAAATATCAAGAGCTCGAGGCCAGCAGCAATACTAGCAGGAACAACTATAGTCGACATAGTTTACTACAGTTCTGTTTACTAGTGTACTAGTTAGCTACATAATATCATAATATAATATATAATCATATTTTTCTATAGTATAATATGAAGGTTCATCATCAAAGTGGGTTCGAGAGATACCGATGCAGTAGGTACATTTATACATTTATTTTAACTTCATTGATGGATTTTGATTTGATGACAAGCGCCATGTAGGCCGTCTACAGATAAGGTGGACAATCGACCTGATACAAGTCCCGGGAGGATGCTGGATGAGAGCTGTGTCCAACTAGTCCTTGTGGAGATCAATTTGGGAGGCGTATGTGCAGTAGTTAATGTCTTATTGCTGAAATACTATTACTTAGATATCATTCGAGTATGACAGCATTCACAAAGTAACACGATCTAAATTTGTGAAGTAGATATTAGTACTAGGCTTCGTGAAAAATCCCACTGCAATGCACCAAGTGTGCGGTGTAATGAATAACGCGATTATAACACTTAAAAGTATAACGCAAACGCTTGGAGTCATACTCTCGGCTTTGGGTGCCTGTGCGCGGTCGCTGCGTCGTCGTCGTCTCAGCCGGGCCGGGCCGGGCCGGGCCGGGCCGGGCCGGGCCGGGACGGGCTCTGCTTCATTTCACTGGTCAAACAAAACACGCGATCTCATGCATGCAAGGTGAAACTATACAAAGATCTAATGAATGCAAAGCATTTTTGTACCGATTTACTTTGCTATCATAAACATTGGTAGCGGTCGTTGAGAAGTTCAATTTTAACCGACTTCAGAAAGAGGAGGTTACTCAATTCGACCATATATATGGTTCTTTTAATGTGTGTTCGCGGATAACTCCGTCGTTTATGAACCGATCTTGAAGATTCTTTTTTACTTTTTGATGAACTTGACTTTGTGATGAAAGTTGAATGGGACCACAACGGAAGTATACTCTATCTAACAAAAAAAGAATCATCAAAATCGGTTCATAAATGACGAAGTTATCCGCGAACACACATAAAAAAAAACATATATACGGTCGAATTGAGTAACCTCCTTCTTTTTGAAGTCGTTTAAAAAACAGTATGACCCCGATTATAACACCCAAATCACGAGTACTACTGACTTCTGCCAGCGGGGTATTATTTATGAAATATGTGATATTCACTGGGTTCTTTTTCTAGTTAAATTAAAAAAATATCATATAATATAATTGAGCAACGAACTCTGCGGTCATACCTTGGATGCGTAGCAGCCAGAGCCTATGGTGGCATTATCATCTTTCGTCCTATGTAGAAATCGGATTGCAAGTTAAACTGTAGACTGAACCCCGCGCTGCCAAAAAATTCTAACACCTCGGTGATCGCGGCAGTTGGCAAAGAGACGAAACGATCGTGGGCCTTTAAGTGAAATCCAATTAACGTATAGAACCGGTACGCTTAACAGCTTAACACAAGAAACCCTAGAGCTGCGTGAACGAACAGCGCATCCATTCGCCCAAAGCGCGACCTTCGAATTCCACACGGAAGAAACTACCCGAATTGTTTGCTAATTTCATTTGAAGGAATCTTATTGATTTCGATTACAAAAAGTACAAATGTACTTGAAGTATTACAATATCCCTGCTAACCAACTCTATTGGCGTCTGTGATGTAAACACCCATAATGTTAGTTCTCCGAAGGTCATGGGTGCGGAGTTTATATGCCTACATCTCCATTGACTATAACTTGTGCATGTTGTTAGATTTTCAACTTTAAACGCTGAGGCGTGAGGCACGTAATCACGTATAAGTCCAATTTAAGCTAGAGCGTTATGCAAATTGAGATATGTGACCCACCAGCTACACTAACTCAGTTTCGGCAAGTTCGCGGCCAGCAGGTACATGATCTCAATTACTTTTTTTAGCCGATGCTTAAGTTAGTAGAGCAACCAGCGCTCCATTGAGCTTCTGTTATTGTTCAACACAATGCACACGGACTTATTCTATTGAGCCCTTGGTTATGTTCCGACACACGACTGATACTACAAGCGGCATTAATAGTTCTGATACAAATACTTTTATCGACACGTGAAGATATACTAAATTAGCACCTGAACTCTATTGTTACTGAAGGTCAGAAACCACTATAATATGGTTCCGTATTATACTATCAATCAGTAACCCAAGCAGGAATCACTATCGCGGTCGCAACGCAGCCGCATCGCAGCGTGAACAATTGAACTCAGTACTAACTGTCACTTATCTAGTACAACTGTGACACAGAATGAGATAGTTTGTACGGACGGTGCTTGCGTTATTCAATTGTTTATACGACTGTGATACGACAATTGTGACACAAGGTACTTCTGCTTCCGTCGCGAATTAGGTGCGTAAATGATATTGTACTAAGAGTTGGTTCAATTGTGAACAATAATGGGCTTTATTATTTAACTAGCGGTCTGCCCCGGCTTCACACGGGTAAACAATTTTAAAGTGCAAAATTATACGGATCCCTGATTTGAAAATATAATATAGCATATGACACCCGGAGATAAAGTAGCTTCACTACAGTGAAAAAATTGTTTAAATCAGTTCTGTAGTTTCGTAGCCTATTCAATGCTAAGACACAAACAAACAATCAAATCTTTCTCATTTACAATATTAGTTTAAGTAATTGTTAAACAGCGAGTAAATAATCGAATATAATCTTATTATGATTTCGTTCCTAGCCGACGCGACGCTTCCTTTATTTGTCGCGTGAGTGTCGCGTCACACGCATACGCATACATACCTACCTACCTAAGAAAATTATAGATAACTAAACATAGCGCCCTAGAATCGCATCTTCCATTATTTCATAGCTCAATACAACTCAATCAGCGGAGCGGTTATCATCATCGACAGTATGCCTCGAGTTAATTCACGTCAGGCCAGTGAATTAGTTTTCCAAGCATGTAGTTTCCATAGTGCGGTTGAGTGGCCCGCTCGAGATGCGCTCACGTTACTTTCTCTGCAATAGGTTTAATAAACCATTGTGAGATTGGACGCGACGAACGTTGCGTGGAAATGCTGATTTTATGTTTTTATCATGAGAAACTAACACTAGCGGGGCCTGGCCTGCTGCGACTACATCATGTAACAACGCTGCTGTTTGTTAAGAAATCAATTATATTTATTGAAGCGATGATAGCTCAGCGGAGAGAGCTTCGGCTGTTACATTGAAGGCGGACGCTGGTTCTATCTCCACCAACGGCTTGAGGTTCAGGCGTAATTTCAATTTTACTGTATTTTGTTGAATATTATTTAGAATCATAGACATACTCTTACTCCAGTTATATACTATACTTCATTTTACAATCGGCAGTTCGGATGTGTGCCCTAAACTTGTATTGGCACAAAGGAATCTTAAAGGAACATATAATCAAGTCGATCGATATTTTTGATCAATCCTTACCGACCTTCAAAAGACAGTTGTCGTACAGTTATGGCTACCACTCAACATGATTGCGATTATACTTACAATGAATTATAAACTGTTTCACAATGTTCATACATTTGTTAATAATATTTTGTACGTTTATCACACTCAATTATGATAATCATGTTTTGTACACATATTTAGGCATATATTTATGCTCGGAAATGTTAACTATGTTTAACCGTATGTAAGTCAAGGCTGTAGTCTGTTTTCTGTATATGTATTATGAGTAAATACGTCCGCATTCTTGTCATGAACGTAAACATCCTAAATCTCTGGGCAAGTCCTGAGATATGGCAATGTGCATGGCTTTAGATTAAACAAATGTCAAAACTTTATCTCTTGCACATGCATTCAGGAACAAAGCCTTTTGGTGCCCTGCCAATAAAAGTGTATGAACTCAATATCCGCACGGCACATATGTCGAGCCGTCTAGATAGCTGGCGCCTGGCTAACGTTAGGTGTTGTCATGGAGCCTGGCTATGGGTTTTCCACGACGTCACTGCAAGCGAGCAAGCTTTCCAATGTTACTAGGGTGACTTTCTTTACGTAAGTTAGTGGGCTTGTGGGCGGTAGTGCGTCACGCGCGGCGCGCTAGCGGACCCATACATCCGTATCCGGCGTTGTTTGGCCTATAACTTAGTGCACCAACAATACACTATCAGCTGACTGTAATTAATTCGGCGAACCGCACTATTGCTCCGCGTAATGGTTAAATTACTCATGTCATTAATTTGTATAATAATATGATATAAGACTACTTTAAACAGTACAATTCTGCGTAAACGATTGTCTTAATATGTTAAATACTTTCCATAAATAAGTAGTACATGTCAAATGATTTCACATTAATTTAATATTGTTCATTTTTTTTACTAAACGCTCAGTGACAATGTGGTCTTAGCAGCATTATAAAATTATAACCAATGACTAATTCTCGGAATGCGCCGTTGAAACACATTGAGCTTTAGTAACTGAATGGTAAAACATCTGTGAAATCGTCAATGACATGACTTCTGTGTCTCCGGAGCCCTGGGTCTAAATCCCGCTAGGATCAAACATTTGTGCGTGAGTGTGGTTGTTTGTCCTGGGTCTTGGTTGTTTGTGTGCTGTGATTGTGTGTCCATGCCTCCCGCGACACACGAGGCTGGGGGCTGCAGTGGGAGCCGCAGGCAACTGCGTAGGTAAAGAGTAGAGCTCACTCATTCTCACTTCATCTCTCATTCTCTCTTTAGAACCCACAATCGTAAGCTAATAAATCATTCATCATTATCAGATATCAAGATTACATTTACTCAATGAGTGAAACGAAAGCGGTGTCGAGAGCCGTCACGGCCGAGTGCGTTTGATACGTAATATTTTCGCTCTAGTTTTTATTACATCACTTTTTAACACAATTTAAGAGTCTTCGAAATACAAGCAAATGTTTGTTGTACCACATCAAGTTCACAGCTGGACATAGCGGAGAGGGGAGGGAATTATAGAGCGTGAACCTTGCTTTGTCGCCCTTGTCTGTAGCGTAATTGGTACTCGCAGATTTTCTTCTTTTCCTTCCTTCTTTTTTAACTACCCCTTTTGGAACGCAGCCTTAGTATGTACAAGTTTATGTAATGTTTACTTGAATCAGATTACATTGTTATTATAATTAGAAAACACTTTCAAAACAGCCCTGAGTCTAGAGTTTCGAAAATAGAACAAATGAAAATTCCACGTTCATAATAGTAGTATGTAAAATAGTATTGGTCAAGTACCCACGGGTCATCTGTAAAGTACATAATATATATATTATGAAATAAACACCTGAGTCATTGTTCACACAAACAATTCATAGCGCATCTACCTGTCAAATGTATAAATAGGTGTGAACTTAGCCGCGCCGCGCCCCTCCACGCAGGCTCACTCCGGCCCGAGACGCCGAGCAGAAACACACTCCAATTTTATAGATAATATCTTTATAATAATAATAATAATAATATCAAAATAAATAGATGTGTGTTCATTGTATACACGAACATCCTCAACACTCATTTCATCCGCACCTGTGAAGCCCTTAATAGAACGAATAGCTTCCCTCACATTTAAAATGCAGTCGCTAATAACTGCGTGTGGAGACAGCATGACTAGACTGCGAGTTATCGATATAAATCCTGTATGCTACCTGTTTCGACCATAAACATAAGTGTGATGTGTGTGCTAACCCTGTGACGTATGAAACCGGAACTTAGTATCTAACTAATGGACCATCTAGTCAAGCTCTCTGTGGCACAACGAGCTATGGTCTACGAGAGTCACCAACATAGCTTAGCGGATCAGCAGGCAGTGGACAGGGCACTCGTGAAACTGATAGCTGATGAGGTTAAACGACTGTCGAATAGAGACCACGGACCGGCAAGCGCAGAGTTAGAATTTTGTCTTTTTTTAAAACCGATTAAAATGCCAAAACCACAATAATACAAAAGTTTGTCGTTTGTCGTTACGCCTTCATGCTGAAACGGCTGAACAGATATGCGTGAAATTTGTAATGAAGATAACTTTTACCATGAAATACCAAATGGGGAAAAGATTTCCCGGTAATACTAATTATTCCCAGCGGGTGACATCGCCAGGCAGAGGTAACATCGCCAGGCAGGGCTAGTAAGTGAATAGATCTACAAGCACACTCTGTTCATGTGCACCATGCTTCTTTCGACGTTCCCAAGTCCAAGAACAGGTTAACTTGTGGTTACATAAACGACAATTAATTAATTGAGAGTGTCGACTCAGTTGTACAACGCTGCACCGAATAATTAGATTTCATCACGAACTGGAGACCCTCGGAGCAGAACACTTTCACGGCAGGGGCGTGTGTATTGTAGACGATTTTTTGCTATGTTTTGTTAAGTATCTAATTAGAATAATAACTGATGGGTTGCTTGGATTTGAAAACTTGTTTGCAATTTCATTTCAGCCATAAGACATCCACGGCTGTATATATGCCTTTTTTTTTTTTTTTCTTAACGCGGTTAATCCCTTTACGGACTTCCGCCTGTCATATGGGACACAGGCGACGTCTGTCGGACTCAGTTTAATGGACACTCCAACCCAGAGAAGCCGGGCCCATACCGACCAAACCACCCCGGCGAGCAGACGCAGCCTGTCGGGGAGAGATGGGGAAGTACTTTCCATCCCGCCCCTTTTTTTTTTTTTTTTTTTTTTTTCCCGGGGAAATCCTTTATGGATACCACCGGCCGGGGGAGGCACGGTGGTTATGTGGGAGTCCCCGCCAGAGTGGCGAGTGTACCCACTAAAACCCCGGGGTGTTCCTCCGTCGTCGGCAAGTGACGGGGGGCACGGTTCCGCTTGCGCACTATCCGCAGCCCCCGTCGACGCCGCTGCCCGCCTTGCGACGGGCCCACCTCGGGGAGGGATTCCTCCCTCACCCTTCGTGCACGATGCCCTCGGGAACACATGGAGGGCATCGCCACCTCGGAGGGCTCATACTTGGGGGGTGCCAGACGCCCCCGCATCTAGCACCCCCGGCCCTCTCAGCGGAGACGGAGTGCGGGTCCGATCAGCCCGCCTCCGTGTCCGCGCTCGCCGAAGCGGGTGAGAGAGAGGATCCCTTTCTCTCTCCCGCTCCGCGGCCTCCCTCTGTGACATCACCGTTTCACAGAAGGAGGCGACCGCCTCCCACGACCTCTCATCACCGACCATCTTGGCTAAGACGACCGGCAAGGAGAGGTCAGTGCCTCCCAGAGCCGCGACCAAAGCTCGGCGCGGCTCGGCTCCTCCCGGACAAGCCTCCAGTGCGTGCTGGGCGGAGTCTTCCGCGTGCCCACACTGGTGGCAGACCGGGGAGACTTCCCTCCTGGCACAACGGTGCAGGTACCTCCCAAAGCAACCATGCCCCGAGAGGACCTGCGACAGCCTATAGGAGAGCCTCCCATGCCTCCGGTTAACCCACTCTCCGAGTATGGGACGGATAGCCTCGAGGAGTCGTCGAGCGCTATCCCCCCTCTGCGTGGGTTCTGCGAGGAGCCTTCCCTCCCACTGCGTGATGGCGGATGCTCTGGCTTCCTCCCGCCAGAGCATCACCTCCCTCGGCGCCGGTCGCTCGTTACGCTCCCGTGCTTCGGCTCTACGCCAGTAGACCGAGGCAAGGACTTCAGCCTCAAGGTCCCACGGAAGCGTCCCGGCGAGGGCGCATGCCACCTCATGAGAGAGCGTGCGGTACCCTCTGCACACTCTCTTTGCCATCACGCGTTGCGCTCCGATCAGCAGGGCGGTAGTCTGCCGATCGAGCTGTCCCGCCCATATCGGGGCGCCATAGAGCGCCATGGAGCCGACCACCGCGGTATACGTGCTCAAACACTCGTAAGAACAGCACGTAACGTAGCGTGACCTACTTATTACTATCGTTCGTTCGTCGTCAACCTTCGGACCAGTTTTAAGCCTCGCAATGAAGTGTTCAGCGTGTGGAATCGCGTTTGTCGACGGAGCTCAGTGTGGAACGTGCAAGAAACACTTTGACTTCAGCTGCGCTCAAGTGACAGAGACAGGATGGAGGAAATTGGGCGGTGACAGGAGAGCAGCCTGGAAGTGCTTAGCCTGCAAATCTTTACCACTGGTATCTGCTGGTCAATCAGAGCCAGCCACACTGGAAGCCGTACTTACGGAAATTCGCGACCTAAAGCGTCAACTGGTTAGTCTACCGACGCTCATCGAGGACATCAAATTTATTAAAGGTGAATTGAAAGACCTGAAGTTGAGCTGTGACTTTACGAATAGCAGAGTTGACTGTGTTATCACTAGCGTCGCCGATATGGAGAAACGAGTAGCTAGGTATCGAGCTGCTTCGAGAAACTATGAGCTCCTGCGAGGAAGAGATTAAATCTCTTAAGCCTCAGTTAAGTGCTAGCGAGCAGAGATCCCGACTGAATAATGTGGAGATAAAGGGTGTCCCGCTCAAAAAGGATGAAAACCTGTTCGCAATAGTTGAAGCCATAGGTAAGGCCACGAATTATACCTTCCCAAAGGCTCAGATTAATTACTTGCATAGGATCCCACTTCATGGTTCTAAGGATAAGGCAATTATTGTTAGTTTTATCAACCGCTATGTTAAGGAGGAATTTGTAGCATCAGCACGTGCGTGTAAGAACCTATCAGCGTCTGATGTTGGCTTTCCTGGCTCAAGTCAGCGGATCTTTGTGAATGATCATCTAAATGCAGAATCTAAAAACCTCTTGAATAAGACGAAGCTGCTCGCGAGAGACAAGAAGTTCTGCTATGTATGGGTGAAGTACGGCAAGATACACATTCGCAAAAATGACACCTCTCCGGTGTTTATCATTAGCAGGGAAGCGGATTTAAACAAACTTGTATAATCTATTTTTACGTAATCGTAAATTTCGCGTCTACACTAATATTAATATGTAATAACTACGCACTTGGCCATTTCATTAGCTGCGATATGTCTAAATGGTTTGTAATCTCTGCTCTGCCCGTCGCTCAGCTGGGTCGCTATTGTTCTCGTCAGGTAAAAACTAACCGGTTTCTTAATGAGCATTTTGTTTACTATGCCATAACCCTTTTCCAAGTAGCTTTAAAGACCAATTTCGCATCTTTCTTGCCTGCTATAACTTTCCGTTTGCCTTGTTGCTCGCTGGGCCAAAGGTTGTTCAGTTTCATTTATACTTTATTGCAATTACTAATGAGTATTATTAGTACGGAATACGAGTATGAGTTGAAGTATACATTGTTATGGCTTTGCCTGTTATATTATAATGTAATCACTCAAATGCTATTTTATGCAAATAAAAATGGATGAGGTTAGAAAATTAAAAATATACTACCAAAACGTTCGCGGTCTTCGTTCAAAAACAACCACCTTTCATCGCAATCTGAGTTTGTTTTCTTACGATGTTATTGTATTAACGGAGACATGGCTACTTGATAGTATAAGTAATTCTGAATTATTTGATGACCGGTACTCGGTGTGGCGTAGGGATCGCGATTACAACTTGACTGGGCAATCTCGCGGTGGGGGGGTTGTTCTTGCAGTGAGGAAGGATATCCATGTGACGTCACAGGACTCTTATCGTTCTTCTGCCGAAGATATATGGATAACGGTTTCAGTGAAACTAAGTAATGGACCAACTACGAACATTCATATTTGTTGTATTTACTTGTGCACTCAAAACTTGGGCTTCTCTTTTTCGTTACAATTGCAAGCTTTTCTATCTCAACTTTCCAATATAGTCATGTTGAACCCGTCAGACAAGTTTATTGTGCTTGGCGATTTTAACCTCAGTGGTATCGAATGGAATTCTAGCGATAATTTATTTTTGTATCCCTCGAACTTGTCGAGCAGCGACGAGCACCGTCTGATGGATGGCTTGTATTTCAACGATCTTCGTCAGTATAATGGAATTAGAAACGCTTATGGTAGGATTCTTGACTTAGCGCTTTCAAATGATGATACTTCCGTGTCTGAGTGTGACGATCCTTTAGTGCCCATTGACCCTTACCACAAAGCCCTTTTAATTAAAGTACATTTTGTTAATTTACCTAGTTTAAAGCCTCAGTTCTATTCCAAGTACCTTTTTAATAAAGGCGACTATGATTCCATGAATGAAGAAATCAAACAAGTTGACTGGGTGAACGAATTCTCTTCTAAAACGCTCGAAGGCGCTATTGAGTATTTTTATAAAGTGATTGAGCGCTTAAAAAATAAATACGTGCCTGTTAAGCACGTAAAGAATAACTTTTACCCTAAATGGTACACCCCAGCGCTCATCAAACTAAATAAAGAAAAGACCAAGTATCTTTCAAAATTTAAAGTATACGGGAATAAGGAAAACTTAGCGACCTATAAGTTATTACGCGACAGGGTTAAATACTTAGAGAACGAATGCTACCAGAAATATATAGTGTCTATAGAGAACTCAATTCAAAAGAGTTCTAAGCAGTTTTGGTCATTTATTAAATCGCGGTCCAAGTCGGGAGGTATTCCTAGTTGTGTAAAATATCAAGACTCAAATGCGACAACTGAGGACGCAATTTGTGATGTGTTTTCTAAATATTTTTACTCAACCTTTTCGCGCCCCGAAGGTCATAATCATAGCAGTAGTGTCATTTGTAATAAAAGTTTAACTTCTCAGGTCTCAGACATATGTTCTATTAGTATTGATAGAAATATTATCCTTGGCCACCTTTTAAAGCTTGACTCGTCTAAGTCAGCTGGCCCAGATCGTGTTAGTCCCATACTATTAATTAACTGTGCCCATGCCATATCCATACCGGTTAGTCTTCTATTTAAAAAATCGCTCTCGACGTGCGTTTTTCCCAATACCTGGAAGTCTGCTTATGTGACACCAGTTCACAAAAAAGGTTCCAAAACTGACGTAAGCAACTACAGGCCAATCTCCAAATTGTGTATCTTAGCCAAAGTTTTTGAAAGGATAGTTTATGATCAGGTTTACTTCGCACTGCGTAACTCCTTTAACCCTACCCAACATGGGTTCTTAAGGGGCCGTTCAACAGTCCCTAACCTGGTTCTATTTAATTCTTATCTAACAGACGCTATGGAATCAGGTCACCAGGTTGACGTAGTTTACACTGACTACAGTAAATGTTTTGATAGGATAGACCACAAACTACTCGTAACAAAGCTGGAAAGCATCGGTATAAGGGGTGACCTTCTTAGGTGGTTTTCTTCTTACATAGACAATCGGTCCCAGGCAGTTGTAGTGAAAAACTATATTTCCGGATGGGTCACGATACCCAGTGGGGTTCCGCAAGGTTCTCTGCTCGGGCCACTTTTGTTTTTAATATTTATAAACGATATTTCAGAATGTTTTCAAAACAGCCAATTATTGTGCTTTGCTGATGATATGAAAATTTTCAGTTATATTAGATCTGCTGATGATGTTACGAAGCTACAAGCTGACCTGTTACGCCTGGATTCATATTGCTCCCTTAATATGTTAGACCTCAACCCATCCAAATGTTCAATCGTCACCTTCACTCGTAAAAAACTTGTAATACCTTCATCATACTCTTTGAGAGGCCAATCACTTCAAAAAAGTAATACGGTTAGAGATCTTGGGATAATACATGATTCGAAACTTCTCTTTGATGCCCATGTCGAGTCAATAGTTTCAAAGGAATCTCGGGCCTTAGGGTTTGTCTTGCGTGCTTCCAGTTGCTTCAAGCGAGCTAAAACATATAAAATCCTGTACTGCGCCTTTGTACGAAGTAACCTGGAGTATGCATCGCAAATCTGGAATCCCCGATATCAAGACTATATTTCAAGAATTGAGCGAATTCAAATGAAATTTCTAAAACACCTATGCTATCGTGTTCGAGTCCCTTATTCCTCGGATAACTATTATTCTCTCTGTAAGCAATTTCATTTGCTACCCCTGTCAAAACGACGTGAAATTGCAGATCTCGTATTCCTCTTCAATATTACAGCTGGTGTCATAGACTGTCCAGAACTGGTAAATAGGATTGCACTAAACGTTCCAGTTAAATTAACCAGACTCAACGCACCCTTACATATCCCTATAGTTTCAACTAACTATCATCAGAACTCGTACTTATGGCGAGCAAGCAGCAACTTCAACACTATAAGTAGGCGAATTGTTCTTGACCTTTATTGTACCAGCGCGTCCGCGGCGAGGCGACGGCTGAGCAGTGAATTCTTCATGGTAGAAGGCTAATGCAATAGCATGTTACCCACAAAATTAGGACGAGGAAATGTTGATCGCTGCGCGGTCCGCAGGAAACATCCCGTGTTGTTGTTTTACTGTTTTCGCATGTTCCATCACCCATATTAAAACTACCCGTGAAAACCTGTAATTGGCTTTCTATAGTTAACATAAGTATTTAATATATTGTACATAAGCTGTTGGTTTTCCAATAAATAAATAAATAAATATACAGCCGCCGGCAGCTCCCCTCTCCTCCACCGATGTTCGGGAGGAGGCGGCTCAGTGCTCCGGCCGTCGCCACAAGTTTCGGGGACAGCCGTCGCATATGCGCCCCGAACTTCCACCTCCCGTCAAGGACAACACCCAAGTACTTGAGCGTTGTCCGGACAGGGACGGGGGTACCTCCCACCACTATGGTGGAGCCTGCAGGTGGCGCACGTCGGGGTCCATGAAAACACATGGCCTCCGACTTATGGAGCGCGACCTCCAGGCCCAGCATCCGGATCCTGGACACGGCCGTCGCGACAGCGGCTGTTGCCAGGATCACTGCCTCCCTGTAGCTCTGCCCCCGCGCGGTCACCAGTGTGTCGTCAGCGTAGCAAACTACGTCGACTCCACAAAGGTTACCGCAGCGGAGGACCCAATCGTACCCAATGTTCCACAAGAGTGGTCCGAGGACAGACCCCTGTGGAACACCGCGCGTCATGGGGCTACGTCCCACCCCTTGGGTCGTCGAGTAGACTACCTCTCTATCGGAGAGATAGTCCTCGACGAGCCTCCGCAGGTACCTGGGCACATTGTGGTGCCCCTGGCCCGCGTTTATCGTGCTCCACGGGAGCGTGTTGAATGCGTTGGCGATGTCCAACGATGTGGCCAACAACACGCCTCCACTAGAGCACGCCTCCTCGGAAAGGTCGCGGACGCGCGAGATCGCATCGATCGTCGAGCGACCCCTCCGGAAACCGAACTGGTTGGGCGCCAGGTCCGGTCCGGTCGTCTCGAAGTGCTTGACAAGGCGGGCAGCGACTATTCTCTCGAACAGCTTGCCGGCCTCATCAAGCAGCACGATGGGACGATACCCCACGGGCTCGTCCGCTGGACGACCCTCCTTCCTTATGAGGACGAGGATGCCCCTTCTCCACCGTCTGGGAAATCTGCCAACCCTGAGGCACTTGTCAAAGACACCTCTCAGGGCGGTGCCCAGGTGCTCCAAGGAGAGGGCCCACACGCGACCCGGTATGCCGTCAGGCCCGGGCGCCGTGTTCTTGGCCCTCATCCTGAGCACTGCAGCACCTAGCTCTCCCTCGGAGATGGGGGCAGGCTCGTCCTCTCCCTCGGCGAGATCGGCCGATAGGGCGGCCACAGCAGTGGGAGGTGTGAAGTCGGTCCCCGGCGCACCGGGGAACAATCCCTCGACCACTCTTTGCAGCACCACCGGTTGGAGCGAGGCCGTGGAGGGGGGACCGCAGGGGCGGAGCTTTTGTCTCGCCCATAAGTACGGTCGACCCCACGGATCGCGCTCAAGCCCTTCCAGCAGTTGCTGCCAAGCCTGCTTCTTGGCCTCCCCTATCGCTATGCGTAGGGCCCTGGAAGCCTCCCTGTAGGCGGCGTACAGAGACTCGGTGTTTTCGGTCTCTTGCCGCCTACGCCTTCTATACCGCTGGTATTGGCGTCTCCTCGTCACGCAGCGTCTCCGAAGTTCGGCGATCTCCTCCGACCACCAGTAGACCTGGCGTCTGGGCTGTGGGGCACGCGAACGCGGCATCGCGGCGTCGCAGATACGGGTAACCGCCTCACACAGCCTGTCCGCCATCTCGTCCGGGTCTACCGGTTCCGGTCCCTGAGGAGCGCCACTCCACGCTTCGACGAGGATCGCCTCCAGCAGTAGTTCGGCATCGAGGCGCTTCAGGGCCCACCGCGGGCCGATCTCGCTCCCTCCTCTTCCTCCTCCTCCTGACACTGCGTCCGTCGGGGACGGGGAGACGCTAAACCGGATGTACCGGTGATCGGATAGCGTCTCCGCGTCCACCAGCACCTGCCAGTCGCGAATGCGGCAGGTGAGGTCTGGGGTGGCAAACGTCAGATCGACGATCGAGCCACCCTGTTGACGGACACAGGTGTTTTCCCTGCCTCGGTTCATGATACAGAGACCCACCTCGGTTGACCACTCCAAGACCGTGTCGCCTCGAAGATCCGTCGCCGGGGACCCCCACGCCAAGGATTTGGCATTGAAGTCCCCGAGCACGACAACGGGGCGCGGGCGGGTCTGACCAACAAAGGTCCCCACCTCACCGAGAAGGGTCTCTAGCTCGTGAACCGGCCTGTTGCCGGAGCTATACAATCCGACGATGACGACTTGGCCCAAACAAGCCGTCACGTATCCCCTGCCTCTCGTCACTCCCTCGAGGGGGGGGAGCGGGCCGGCGACTGTGTGGCGATCGCCACTAAGCCGTCGAGGTCCCCAACCCAGTCAACCCGGGGCGGGACGGCGTACGGCTTGGCGATCACACCAACGCTGATCAACCGCTCCGCCAGGGATTGTAGGGATAAATCCTGTGCCCGGGCGGAGTGGTTGAGGTTCGCCTGGAGGAAGGTTAGGGCCATACTAACCCACCTCCATTTGAGCCACCGGCCCTTTGTCGGGGGAGGCGGCCGCGGCTTGGCCGTAGCCTCAGCCGCAGCGGCCCTTCTCTTGGCCCTTGACTTGGCCGGGGGCTTGGCGCAAGCCTTGCCCCCGGAGAGGTGATCCGCCGACTTCCCAGCTGCTTCGCAGATGGTGCAGTGGGGAGTGGCGGAGCAGTCCCGGGCCTTATGGGCCTTTTGACCGCAGCGATAGCACTGATCGCTACGGTTAGCCTCGGACTTGCACTGGGCCGCAATGTGGCCCAGCGCAAGGCAGCGGAAGCAGCGGCGGGGTCGGGCGTCTAAAACGACGACCCGGGCCGCTACCCAGCCCACTAAGATACGCCCCCCACTGGACATTATCTTCTTAGCGGCCACGGTGGGACAGCGCACGAAGGCGGTCCCCATCCCCCCGGCTCCGCGGTGAATCGTGCCGACGGAGACAGACTGGATGGGGCAGTCGCCCGCCTTCGCGAGCACCTCTGCCAGCTCCTCTGACGTTATGGAGTCGTCCAGGCCGTTGACTCTCAGGTCACTGGTGGTGACCGGCCTGGAGACTCGCACCTCCTCCTCGCTCCCGAAGACTTCCTTGAGTCTTCCGGCGAGAACGTCCGCCTTGGTGGCATTGTCCGCGCCGGAGACCTCTAGGATTCGGGCTTCGGTGGCCGCCGTTCTGATTTTTAGCGGCGGCACCCCCAACTCCTCCAGATTTATGTTCGCCTTGGCCCGCTCGATGACCTTGGCG
Source organism: Apeira syringaria (assembly GCA_934044485.1). Lineage (NCBI taxonomy): Eukaryota > Metazoa > Arthropoda > Insecta > Lepidoptera > Geometridae > Apeira > Apeira syringaria. The sequence goes on along the minus strand of OW203683.1, from coordinate 1,553,001 downwards.
AACGTCATGCCCTTCTCCGCCGCCCCTGATTGCAGCGTCAGTACGACGGCTGCCGTTTTCGGGGGGCGGAGTTTTGCCGCTCGTGCGCCGGTGGTCTGCGCAATAGGAGCGGGCTTCTTCTTGGGCTTCTTCTTTTTTCCTCTGGAGTTGGAGGTAGGACCAGGAGGAGCGTCCCTCTGCCTCTCCCGACCCCGTCTCGCCACCTCATTCCATGGCTCTGATAGTGGAGCCGGAACGGGGGCGGGAACAAAGCGCTCCGCCGGTGTGGGGGCACCCCGTGTGCCACGCGTCTGGGTGGCAGGGGCTCTCGCTGGGGCGCGGGCGGGCGCAGTGCTGCGGCTTGTGGCCGCCGCCGGGCGCGACTCGGCCTCCCTACGCCGATCTGCGGCAAGCGGGGGCCTGACCGTCCTGGCCGGCAGCAGCCTCTCCTCCAGGCCTGCGAAGCGGGCATTGAGCATGGTGCCGACTTGCACCATGATCTGCCGCATACCCTCCTACGTGAGGGGGGATTGGGCCGAGGTCTTGGCCGGCACCAATCTCGGAGTTGGGTTCAGGGTCGGCGCAGGAGGCGCTCGGGCCGCCTTAAGCTGTTGCATCTCTCGTCGGAGCTCTTTGAGGTCCGACGAGAGCTGCTTATTCGCTTCGACGAGGAGGGCCATCTCCTCCGTAATCGTGCGGGCACGTGTCTCCTGGAACGAGGCCTTGATGGTCGCAGCGGCGTCCTTCAAGGCCTTGACACACGTGCCCTTTAAATGCTTGGACCTAGTGGCCACCATCAAAACGGTGTCCACCGAGTCCATCACCATAGTCTCCAGCTGGGCGGCATCGCAGCTGCCCAGCTGGGGATTTCCCGGCGTCCGCACTGGAACTTTCCGGAAGGAGGCCCTCTTCTCCAGCTCGTCTTCGAGCGATTGCTCGGCGGCAGCCTGTTTCGCTGCTTGCGCGGCGCGGGTTGGTGGGCGCCTTGAGGTGGTGGGTAGGCGTCCTTTTCCACGCTGCGCAGTCGGGACCTTGGGTGACGGTGAGGAGTCACCCTGGTCCTCTTCTTCCTCGGCGCCTCGCTGGCGCTTACGCTGTTTTCGTCTCGCAGCTACGCGAGACAAAATCGTCTCCCAACTCATGTTGTCGGAATCCGACTCCCCCGAAATAGATATCGGAATCGGAGTCGGAGTTCCGAGAGCATGAGCGTTCTTCTCGGAGCCACTTGCGACGCCACTAGAAGTGTCGCGGTGGCCAAGGAGAACCACCAGTGGGGTCCTCTTCTCCTCCAAATCGTTGTCCGTGGTCTTGCTTTGGTCATCAAGTCGTGCAGGTTCATGTTCCGTGTTCGTATTGCCAGTGTCGTCGGTACGTGAGCTCCGGCCGGAGCCCACGAGGCGGTTGTTGCCCCCCCCAGATACGATGGGGCGCTTAGACTGAGGAATATTACCAATCGCCTTGTTTTCCATGATTTTTCCCATTTAAAGGGTGGGGACCCTTTGGTGCCCTAGCGGCCGGGTTCCCCCCGACCATGCATCCTCTTGGCGGGCACCGAACCGTAGGATTCGGAGACGCATGGGGCCCGACAGGGTGGCCGAGTTAACCCTCCCTGCCGCGCACCGCAGGCCTTGCAGGCCCGCCATCCTTCGGCCCGAAGGTCCGCTGCGGCATATTGCCGCCGTCTCAGTTTTGCCCGACAGGGTGGCCGGGTTGACCCTCCCTGCCGCGCCGCCGGCCTTGTAGGCCAGCCATCCACCGACCCGAAGGTCCGCTGCGGCATATTGCCGCCGACCCAGTTTTGCCCGACAGGGTGGCCGGGTTGACCCTCCCTGCCGCGCCGCCGGCCTTGAAGGCCAGCCATCCACCGACCCGAAGGTCCGCTGCGACTCGACGTCGCTAATCCTCCTCGTGCCCGACAGGGTGGCCGGGTTGACCCTCCCTGCCGCGCCGCCAGCCTTGCAGGCCGGCCATCCTCCAACCCGAAGGTCCGCTGAGTTCCTTGCCGAACTCCTGGCATCCCTCCTATGACGCTCCTCACCAACCGCGCCATCTTGCCTCATCCACTTCAACCTATCAACGCTATAGGGCAGAAGTGGAGAGACGTCCCCCACGTCAAGCTCTTCGCCAGCGACCCACTGTCCACTGTTGCCCGGGGTGCACCACGAGGAGGTGGCTTGACCTCGCACCCCTTCCATCCCACCCCGGCTTAAGGTCCGGTGCCATCAACCGGACCAACGGCAGACAGAGCGGCTTAGCTCAGACCTTCAGCCGCTCCCCGGCACGTAAGGCCATTGAGTCGGTTGGGGCCCATAAACCCAAACGATGACCCTACTACATGGGTGGGGCGAGGAGGCGAACTGCAAATCGCCTTCTCCTCCCTCCCGTGCGCCGACGTCGGAGAGGATCAGCGAGGGCGTCGACCTCTCTGATCCTCTCCGCGGCCTCCTTCTGCGAAATCACGATTTCGCAGAAAGAGGCCACCGCCTGCCAGGATCTGTCGCTCTCGAGCATGGCCCGTACCACGCTCGGCAACGAGAGATCCTGGCCCACTACCGCTGAAAGCGTGCACCGGTGTGGGACCCACGCGGTGCACGCTTCCAGCGTGTGAAGCGCCGTATCCTCCGGCGCTCCACACTCGTGGCAAGCCGGGGTCGCTTCCCTCCTTGCGATTCGATGCAGGTACCTTCCGAAGCACCCGTGTCCGGAAAGCACCTGCACCAATCTGAAGGAAAGCGACCCGTGTCGCCGCCCTACCCACCTCCCGAGGACCGGGCGGATGGCGTCCACCGTCCCCTGGCCGGGGACGGGTGGTGCCAGGTCCACCGACCACCGCCTCAACAGGGCGGCCTGCGCCTGCCGTCGCATGCGCGCCACCTCCTCCCACCCTGGGGGCTCCCCGCGCGACTTCCTCGCCGCTACAAAATTGTAGATCTCGGCGAGGATTTCGGCTTGGAGCTCCCAGGGCGGGTCTCCAGCCAGCACGCATGCGGCTGTCCAGGACACCGTCCGGTAACCGCGTATCGCCCTCGTCGCGATGACCCGCTGCGGACGTCGCAGCAGGGCCTTATTGTCGCGACCGAGGGCGTCCGCCCAGACAGGTGCCCCGTACAGGGCCATACTCCGGATTACTCCGGAGTAGAGCCGACGGCAAGTAGCGCTAGGGCCACCCAAGTTCGGCAGTAGTCGCCCCAGGGCGGCTGCGGCTCCCACGACTTTCGGGGCCAGACTGGCGAAGTGGGCCCCGAAACCCCACCTCCCGTCCAGGACGAGACCCAGATATTTCACCTGGGTCCCGACCCCGACAACGACCCCCTCCAGGATCACTTGTGTTCCTGGCGGGGGTCGCCCCCGAGGCCCGTGGAACAACAGGGCCTCGGTCTTGGGGAGAGCGACGCGTAACCCCAGGGCACGGATGCGGTCGACCACGAGGAATTTTCCCATCGTGGCCAAGCGCACCGCCTTCCTGAGGTCCCTCTCCTTGGCCACGACCAGGGTATCGTCCGCGTAGCACGCCACCCGCACACTGGCGGGAAGCGTGCCACGCAGCACCCAGTCGTAACCAATGTTCCAAAGGATTGGTCCTAAAACGGACCCCTGTGGAACCCCGCAGGAGACGCGACGGTGCCTCATTCCGTCGCGTCCTACCACCAGGACCTCGTGGTCCCGGAGGTAGTCGGCCAGCAGCCTCCGCAAATACAGGGGCACTCCGTGATAGCGGAGCGCCTCCTGTATGGTCCCATGCGGAAGGCTGTTGAAGGCGTTGGCTATGTCAAGCGACACGGCCAACGCCTTGTTCCCCTCACTGACCGCTTCCTGCGTCCACCCCTTGAGCCAGAGCAGGGCGTCCACCGTTGAACGCCCCGCCCTGAACCCGTACTGGGCCTCGGACAAGTCGGGCCCAGTCCCCCTCAGGTGCCGGATGACACGGGAAGCAACCACCCTCTCCAACAGCTTTCCCGTGTCATCCAGCAGCATAATCGGCCTGTATGCGGAAGGAGAGTCTGCATTTCGACCCTCCTTCCGCAACAGGCACACCCGTCCCACTTTCCAAGGCTTCGGGAACCGTCCGGACGTGAGGCACGCGTCGAACAGTTCCCGAAGCCTATTACCCAAAACGACGCAGCTGATGCGCAAGACCCGGCCCGGTATTCCGTCCGGGCCGGGAGCCGTCCTCTTGCCAAGACGGCTCACCGCTACCTCCATCTCCGCCCCTGTGACTGGCGGGATGAAGGCTGGTGCCAGCTCCTCAACAACTGCTGGCGCCATCGTCGGAGGCGCGTGCTGGGGGTCCGAGTCGGGAAATAGACCCGCTAGCACGCGATCGAGCACCTCCGGCTCCAGGGACTCGGCTACGGGGGGCGTCGGGCCGCCGAGCTTTTTGCGCGCGGCCCGATACGGACGCCCCCACGGGTCTCTGTCGAGGCCCTCCAGGACCTCTGCCCGCGCCGCCTCTTTGGCACGGCCTATCGCCAGCTCTAACGCCCCCGTCGCTTCGCGGTAGGCGTCATAGAGCTGGCGCTCAGCTGCCAACCATTCCGGTGGCAGCTGATCATCAGTGCGGCCGTGCCGCCGCCTCCTACACCGCAAGTAGGGCCGCCGCGTCCGCGTGCACTGCACTCGGAGCTCTGCTATTTCAGAGCTCCACCAGTACACGGCGCGGCGAGCTGTATATATGCCTCCCCCATATACGAGGATTTGCCAATACTCGCCACGCTTGGCACGCGGATTGTCGAGCGCAGTATGATTTCTGATTCTCAGAGGCGCTGCTGCCCACCTTCTGGTACGTGATCCCTTAGTCGACTCTCACGTCAATGTCAATGTCAATGTCAAAGTCAAGGTCAGTCAAAGTCATACATGATTATGTCGTTATCACGTAAATCTATCGTCCGTAAACCGACTTTACAGACAACCAATTGGTTGTCTGTAAAGTCCACACGGTAGGCAGTATGCCTACCGTGCGGGCAGGTCTACTACCTCCTTATTGCGAGAAATAATACATAAAATATTACAAGCACGTGAACGTAAGCAGCAGGTTGCAGCAATATGCTGTGACCTTTCTCGGGCTTTTGATACTGCAGATTGGAATTTGATACAGGCCAAACTCCAACACTATGGAGTGCGAGGGCCAGCAGGTAAATTTATGATGGATTTTGTTACTGAGAGAGGACAAAGGGTGGTCAGCGATGGAGGCGATACTCGATCAGAAGAGGGTATACCAGCTCTTGGGGTGCAACAAGGATCCTGTATATCGAATACTACGTTTGCCCACAGGCCAAGACTCATTTTGGGTCGCTGCGCCATTGTTCATATTCATCATCATCATCATCTCAGCCATAGGACGTCCACTGCTGGATATAGGCCTCCTCCATTGATTTCCACAAGGACCGGTTGGAAGCGGCCCGCATCCAGCCCTTGCATGCGATCTTAGTCAGGTCGTCTGTCCACCTGGTTGGTGGCCGTCCTATGCTGCGCTTGCCAGTCCGTGGTCTCCACTCGAGAACCTTTCGACCCCAACGGCCATCGGTTCTGCGAGCTATATGCCCTGCCCACTGCCACTTCAACTTGCTAATCCGCTGGGCTATGTCGGTGACTTTTGTTCTTCTACGGATCTCCTCATTTCTGATTCGATCGCGTAGAGAAACTCCGAGCATAGCCCTCTCCATAGCTCGTTGTGCGACTGAGCCTGTTCAGAAGGCCCTAGTCAGGGAACACGTTTCAGGTATTTTGGACGAGTACTACCTAACTCCATCTCTGGTGCTGAAGTCTACATGTTCGCTGACGACGTTGTAGCACTAGTGAACGCCCCTAACAAACCAGAACTGTCGAAAAACTTACAGAAGGTTGCACAACAGCTGCAAAAATGGTTTGTGGGAAATGGCTTTGCCCTAAACCTACAAAAAACATGCTATATCCTTTTCAACCTTGCAAACAAACCACAGGAAGCCTTAAGTGTTAATGTGCAGGGTACAGCTTTACAGCAGGTATCAACTGTAAAAATGCTAGGCTTCCATGTGGATTGCGCGTTGAAATGGGATATACATATAGATATGATATGCAGCCGCCTAGCGCAAGCCTGCTTTGCCCTCAGTCGACTTGCCGTGTCAGCTCCCCGGCATGCTGTTATCAGTTGTTATTATGCAACAATCCATTCACTTACTTTATATGGAACGGAGTTGTGGGGTAATGCAGCCGAGGCCGAGCGCGCTCTAATCCTACAAAAGAGAGCTATTCGTGCCATAGTCCGAACAATCTGCCTATGTGATCGGGCCTAAATTATACAATCGCCTCCCAAAGTCAATTAAGAGTGCAACTTCTCCAAAAATATTCAAAAATAAATTAAAGAAGCTACTATCAAGTAAAGCCTACTACTCGCTTGCAGAGTACTTAGGTGACAAAGACAATATATATATAATAATAAGTAGTTATTTTTTATATATCGTAAGTATTACTTTAATGTAATATTTTTACCATAATATATTTTAATTAGTTACCTAATGTATCCAATTTGACTTGTAATGTTGTATTTACCAATAAAATGACTATGACTATATTGTATTCACATACATAATTATGTATACATCGATAATCACATGTTCTAGTAATCTATCATGTATTGAAAGTGTTTTGTGCCAATAAATATATTTGTATATTTGTAATTGGCAAAAACGATTTTTCGACGTTTGATCTTGAATATTACACAAGATTTTATCAGAAATTCGATATACATTTAGAATCCTAGTAATATTATAAATGCGAAAGTGTGTGGCTATTGATATGTGGATGTAGGTTTGTTACTCTTTCACGAAAAAACTACTGAACGGATTTGGATGAGACTTGGAACACTTGATAGCTTAAGTATACCCTGGATGAACACATGGGTTACTTTCATCGTCACAATCATCACCGTTTTCAGCACAATAAACACACGTTTACAAGGTATTATCTCGTATCCCGAGGTTGACCCATAACTGACTAGTGTCTAGATTAGTGATCATGTAACTGAACAATAATAAATCCGCCTTATTATTAAACATTCTGCCTTCCTAACCACAATTTTTCATTTCGTAACGAGTCTCATAAATTAAATATTAATTCATAAACATTTGTTTACAAGTCACGCTCATTACTGGTAACATTGATTATTTATCGGTGTAAGATAATTATTAATAATAAGAGTGTTGCTATTTATGGACACGCAAATGATACTAACAGCACGATAACATTCAAGTCATACATTTACTTATTTCATTGTAAGCAGTAGGTATTGATTGCGAGGAGACCTACTTAATACAATCATATATCGTAATTATATTATGCAGCTTATTACTTCTGACGCGATGATAGCTCAGTGGTGGGAGCGTCGGCTGTGAAACTGACGGTCTCCGGTTCGGTCCTCACTAACGGCTTGAGCTCCTGGTGAAGATAACACCGCTATCAAATTCCCAGCAGGGTGGTTGGGTAATTTCTAGTTTATCGAATTTTCTAGGTAGGTGCCACCCTCAAATTTGAAAAACTGTCACAATATGATAATCTCTTTCTAAAATAGGTATAATATAAAGTAATATTTTCAATTATCCACTTCTTTCAACAGCACTCAGGCAATAATAGTAGTAAGTTACAATATAGGATATGAGTTCAATCATCCTAAGGAACTTTATAAGTAACAAAACTCTTTATGTTCACAATTTCAAAAAAGGAAACTGCAATGTCAAGACTGGACCGTGACCGGAAAAGGTCAGTCCATGGTCCAAGCGCAGGAGGTCATTGATCTATGATTACGACTTATAGATTGGTGGATTACTCATTTGAAAACTCGTTCTAGAACGAAACGCGTGTTCTGAATTTGAATTTCGAACGTGAGTTCCGTTTGACTCATTGGCTGGTGAGCTTATCTATGGAGTTGGCGCCAAAAATCATTTAGTCCATTGAAAAGTTACATTTGGGGTTGCGTTTCTTAGAGGACGCAATTTTATTTTTTTATTGTCTAGGGGGGGTAAGTGTAAAGCTAAATTCAAGTTTGTGGGGTCGCCACCCCTGTCCCACGGCCGCCATCTTGAAAATAGGGGTTGAAATGCTTTTTACGATATATCTCTTAAACTATTTATCTGATAAAAAAAATTGTTAACATTTTTTGTTGCAAATTAAATTCTCTATAACTTTAGTACAGTAACTTTTTGTCGTAGAACTATAAATAAAAAAGTGATAAGTGAAAATGTTCAGAAATTCGAGAAAAAAATTTATGTTTTTCGATATAACTTTTTGTTTTATCATTTTATGAAAAAATGATATCAGACCATTTTTGTAGATCGTTTTTTAAGGAACAACTTTTATAGCCAACATTTTATAATTAAGTCAATAGCTAAGGTTTTACAGCGCTCCGAAGTGAGTACTATTTTTCAGTACTCTTAACTATACTCTTACACGCCCCTAGCGGTAGTAGTGGGGCGAGCGGCAGACTGGCTATATAAGCCAGACAGAACCGAAGCGCGCACACTTTTACTCGGGCACTCGCCGGCATCGGACGTCGACGCAATGACGTAGCAAGTGGAAGGGGCGACCGACGTTACGTCACCGGCGCGGCTGGCTTGGACGAGTCATTCTACTTCGGGACATCGTACTGAGCGGACGTGCCTTATTTAGTCCACTGCTGGACACTTCTACCTTGGTACTCAGAGACATAAGACGTGGCTTAGGAGTCTACGTGAATTGTTGGCGTGTTTGGTGATATCGCGTTTTGTTATTTAATTTCAATGAAAAATGTTGATAGTTCGCTTTGTATTTTCTGTTTAAAAATTGAATACACATCTGATCGTCAAGATCAGAAGTGGGATTCGCTTAAAAACACGCGACCTTGATCGTTCGCCATCTCTCTAACTTTTGTTTGCAAACAACAACGTGTTAATTACTTTCTTTGTTCTGTTGTTTGTGTGTTTTACAGTGAAAATATCACGGTTTGTGTGAATTTAAATTTTGAAAATTACTACGAGTCGATTATTCATTTTTGTTTGCTAAATTGTTTTGCATGCCGAACTATCACGTCAAGTGCGCTATTGTCCCACTCCATTGCTTCCTGTGATTGCGGGTGAAGCCAGTGCGTAGTCTGTCTAAATGCGATTGTTGTGTGAAATAATGACGTAATTAATTTGAGCAATTTCTGACCGTTTATAAATTCTCAAAGTACCCACAGTTTTATACCGTCGTTAAATGAAGTTGGTTTAAGCTCCCGTTAAATTTACACATAGCGCCTAGTATGTGAGATTGATACCAAGGAAGTAGAACGCTCTTGTAGTGTTACAACTATATTGTGTTTCGAAATTTTAGCATCTGCTAAGATTACAAGAAATACATCCGTATTTGTTTGTGCCATTTTTAGTAATGGGCGCGTTTGCCCTGTTGGCTACTGACATTTGAAGCTGGAAAGCATAGATCTGCCGGTGCGGCATTAGAGCAGACAAATGTATGACATTCTATTGAGCGAGTACTATTATTTACTCAGTATTTTTTTAACGTTTTTTGTGTTTACCCACAAATGTAGTTCATTCCTAGCGACCAAAGTTGCTAATTCGGAAGGCTTATAAGTCAAGGTCAGGTAGGCCGAGTCCTAGGAAGGCGGATGTTTTACCAAAACTGTTGAAAAGACTAATTTGTGTTTGTTTGTATGAAATAATTCGCAGAATTTCGGCCTGGCAGACGAATTCCCGATACGTGTGGGCTCTGGCTTGGCTGGCGCATCCTCGATGCGTGTGGGTTCTGGCCTGGCAGACGAATGCCTGTTGTGCGAGCTCCAGCCTGGGAGATGCATTCCTATTGGGTGTGGGCACCGACTTTGTGACTATTTCGTACCTCGACATTATGGTACCCGCAGCACCGACTTTGTGACTATTTCGTACCTCGACATTATGGTACCCGCAGCACCGACTTTGTGACTATTTCGTACCTCGACATTATGGTACCCGCAGCACCGACTTTGTGACTATTTCGTACCTCGACATTATGGTACCCGCAGCACCGACTTTGTGACTATTTCGTACCTCGACATTATGGTACCCGCAGCACCGACTTTGTGACTATTTCGTACCTCGACATTATGGTACCCGCAGCACCGACTTTGTGACTATTTCGTACCTCAATATTGTGGTACCCGCAGCACTGACATTGTGACTATTTCGTGCCCTGACATTGTGGTACTCATAGCCCCGACATTGTGGCTATGTAGGGTTCGACATATTAGAATCGGTCTGAAAAGTGTCTGATGCAGTACGCTGTGTGTGATGAATGTATTGAAGAGATTTAGTTGACATTGATATAGCCTGGAGTGTATCTGTGATAGAGGGCCGTGATTGTGAGATGAATGAAAGAATATAAAACTACACATGCTGTTTTGGCGTGACGAATGTGCGCTGGGTTTTTTCTCTCTGCTTGTTTGCTGAAGGCGGGGTCTCGTAGCACACGAGCTCTGGCAGCTGCTGCTGCTGCTGCTACTGCGATGAATGGACTTTGGGTGCTTCGTTCAACCTTCTTCGCGAGTTGTGAGCCGCACCACATGAACATCTGCATTATTGGCTACATGCCTAGTGATTTGCTGGGCCAGCGTGTGGATAAGTATGTCAGTAAGCCAAGTTTGTGCCAGACGGAACGATTCTCAGTACAACATGTGTTGTGGTGTATTGTGTTAACGAAAAAAGCCTGAAGAACCTGACGGGGACGTCAGGGTGTCAGGAAAGGCCGTCTTACACGCCCCTAGCGGTAGTAGTGGGGCGAGCGGCAGACTGGCTATATAAGCCAGACAGAACCGAAGCGCGCACACTTTTACTCGGGCACTCGCCGGCATCGGACGTCGACGCAATGACGTAGCAAGTGGAAGGGGCGACCGACGTTACGTCACCGGCGCGGCTGGCTTGGACGAGTCATTCTACTTCGGGACATCGTACTGAGCGGACGTGCCTTATTTAGTCCACTGCTGGACACTTCTACCTTGGTACTCAGAGACATAAGACGTGGCTTAGGAGTCTACGTGAATTGTTGGCGTGTTTGGTGATATCGCGTTTTGTTATTTAATTTCAATGAAAAATGTTGATAGTTCGCTTTGTATTTTCTGTTTAAAAATTGAATACACATCTGATCGTCAAGAATACATATATTATACGTGGCTAATAATGTGCCATCAGTAATTTTTTTTATTTTGTGATTATAATTCATTTAATTAGTAATTTTGCAATACTATGAATAATTAATTACTGACTCTTTTCCCCACCACCCACGAGCTAGAGTCTGGAGGCGCGTTTTTTTTTTACGTGGTATCCCCAATAAGAAAACGGAAAAACTTGTCTAAACCTGAAAGTAAAGAACTCCACTTGTAAGTTGAAAAGCACTTAAAGACATCACTCAACTACTCAAATGGCTACGATGCTAATACCATCTGGACGCAGTTTTACTCATTCTGCATTTAGAGTTCGAAATCAATCTTAGGAATGTCAAAAGGCCGACTAAACATAGATAAAGACCCAAAGTGGTGAAATGAAGAGGTGAAAACTGCCCTAAAAGAAAAAAAGGTAACCTTTATGACCTGGCAAGGGACGGGGCTAGAAAACGACAAAGCGAAATATAAATCAGCAAAGTTGAAGGCAAGAAAATGCGTAGCAATAAACAAGGCTAGAGCTCAGGATACCTTCTACAAACATTTTGAAGACGCTACATACGAACATGAAATATTCCAATTGGCCAAGTACAGGAATAGTAATAGAAAGGGCATTAAGCGCAATAAATATACTAAAGATATTCACGGTAAACTTTTAACTGACGACAAGAGTATAAATAAAAGATGGCGATATTATTATCACCAACTTTTGAACGAAGAGTTTCCACATGATAACTTGGAGTTTCTCTCACCTATTATGGGCCCTATTAACATAATATCTTCAGCAGAAATCAAACAAGCGATCTCCAAGATGAAAAATAACAAGACAACAGGTCCAGATGACGTACCAGCGGAGATATGGAAAAATTCTGGAACCACTGGTCTGGCATGGCTATCTATGCTATTCAATAAAATACTAACAAAAATCGCACACATAAGCGCAAAGTTAAGATAAAATCGTTTAAGATGGTATGGACATGTAATGAGACGGGAGGATGGCCATATGACAAAGAGAGTTCTGAACATAGAGGAGGGAAAACGAGGCCGAGGTCGACCACCGACAAATTGGATGACGACTATCATGAACGATATGAAAGCTGCAAATTTGACTACAGATGCAATTGAAGATCGCGCATCATGGCGCAGGAATACTAAGAGAGCCGACCCCAAATGAAATGGGATTATTAAGGCTAGAAAGAAGAAGAAGGTATCCCCAATAGGCCTAATCCACGGTGATTTTCTAAATTTGAACTACTTCGTCCTCAGTCTTTTCGATGGACCAGGCTGCGGCTCAGCATCTGATCGGCTTTCTGAATTAAATATCAGTGGGAGAACTGGAGAAGGAAGGGGTGTCAATGTCATCGGTTCATCATCAAAGTTATTTTCATTTATTAATTCTGAGAGCTCCATTACGTTGCTGCAAGTCTCTCCAGAACAATGGAAGCACACTGCGGAACATTTTAGCCCTGCTTTGCAACATGCACACATCGCTCAACTAGAAAGGTGAGAAATAATAATAATATTAGCAGGCAAATGTTCTTTTGTTCCCTAATGGTCGCTTGGGTATTTTCTACCTGTATAGCATTCTCGATAACGGCCGTCAGATTTAGGTCTAAAAAAATGGCGGTGTAAAATCAGCGTGTTTAAAAAATAAAAACACCGAAATTTGTTGCTTTTTTGTTGCTAATTAGTTGCTAAAAAAATTTTTTTTTTGATCAAACCTATCGCGAAAAATCAGCAATAACGCTAACTTTTCATTAAAATAGCGTGAAAATCACTGGACATAAAATGATCGATCAAGTGAATAGGGGTCAATTTGTTGCTAATTTGTTGCTGAAAGATGGTGATAAAAAAAATTAAAAAAATTTAGAAAAAATTAAAAAAAATATATTTTTTTTTTAAATGCCTAAATAAAAATGTCCACGCCTAATTAACACTCACCTTTCCGTAGAAAAAGTATAGTAAAAATTTGTAGCTGCTCATACTGGAGCTACTCTAAGTACTAAGAGTCAGCAACAAAATAAAAACCGGAAGTCAAGAGAATTTAGAGATAGGTTTAGGAAAAAACCGGCCACGCCAGCCTAACTTTTGACTTTTCCGTAGAAAAACTATTGTAAAAATTTGTTGCTGCTCATACTATAGCTACTCTGAGTACAAAGAGTCAGCAACAAAACAAAAACCGGAAGTCAATAGAATTTGGAGATAGGTTTAGGAAAAAGCCGGCCACGCCAGCTTAACCCCCGACTTTTCCGTAGAAAAAGTTTAGTAAATAATTGTTGCTGCTCATACTGGAGCTAGTCTGAGTACTAAGAGTCAGCAATAAAATAAAAACCGGAAGTCAAGAGTAGTCGGAGATCGGTTTACGAAAAAACTGGCCACGCCAGCTTAACCCCCGACTTTTCCGTAGAAAAACTATTGTAAAAATTTGTTGCTGCTCATACTATAGCTACTCTGAGTACAAAGAGTCAGCAACAAAATAAAAACCGGAAGTCAAGAGAATTTGGAGATAGGTTTAGGAAAAAGCCGGCCACGCCAGCTTAACCCCCGACTTTTCCGTAGAAAAAGTTTAGTAAATATTTGTTGCTGCTCATACTGGAGCTAGTCTGAGTACTAAGAGTCAGCAACAAAATAAAAACCGGAAGTCAAGAGTAGTCGGAGATCGGTTTACGAAAAAACTGGCCACGCCAGCTTAACCCCCGACTTTTCCGTAGAAAAAGTATAGTAAATATTTGTTGCTGCTCATACTGGAGCTAGTCTGAGTACTAAGAGTCAGCAACAAAATAAAAACCGGAAGTCAAGAGTAGTCGGAGATCGGTTTACGAAAAAACTGGCCACGCCAGCTTAACCCCCGACTTTTCCGTAGAAAAAGTATAGTAAATATTTGTTGCTGCTCATACTGGAGCTAGTCTGAGTACACAGAGTCAGGAACAAAATAAAAACCGGAAGTCAAAAGTAGTTGGAGATTGGTTTAGGAAAAAACTGACCACACCAGCTTAACTCACGACTTTTTCGTGAAAAACTATTGTAAAAATTTGTTGCTGTTCATACTAGAGCTACTCTGAGTACAAAGAGTCAGCAACAAAATAAAAACCGGAAGTCAAGAGAATTTGGAGATAGGTTTAGGAAAAAACCGGCCACGCCAGCTTAACTTTTGACTTTTCCGTAGAAAAACTATTGTAAAAATTTGTTGCTGCTCATACTATAGCTACTCTGAGTACAAAGAGTCAGCAACAAAATAAAAACCGGAAGTCAAGAGAATTTGGAGATAGGTTTAGGAAAAAACCGGCCACGCCAGCTTAACTTTTGACTTTTCCGTAGAAAAACTATTGTAAAAATTTGTTGCTGCTCATAGTGGAGCTACTCTGAGTACTAAGAGTCAGCAACAAAATAAAAACCGGAAGTCAAGAGAATTTGGAGATAGGTTTAGGAAAAAGCCGGCCACGCCAGCTTAACCCCCGACTTTTCCGTAGAAAAAGTTAAGTAAATATTTGTTGCTGCTCATACTGGAGCTAGTCTGAGTACTAAGAGTCAGCAACAAAATAAAAACCGGAAGTCAAGAGAATTTGGAGATAGGTTTAGGAAAAACCCGGCCACGCCAGCTTGACCCCCGACTTTTCCGTAGAAAAAGTTTAGTAAATATTTGTTGCTGCTCATACTGGAGCTAGTCTGAGTACTAAGAGTCAGCAACAAAATAAAACCGGAAGTCAAGAGTAGTCGGAGATCGGTTTACGAAAAAACTGGCCACGCCAGCTTAACCTCCGACTTTTCCGTAGAAAAAGTATAGTAAATATTTGTTGCTGCTCATACTGGAGCTAGTCTGAGTACACAGAGTCAGGAACAAAATAAAAACCGGAAGTCAAAAGTAGTTGGAGATTGGTTTAGGAAAAAACTGACCACACCAGCTTAACTCACGACTTTTTCGTAGAAAAACTATTGTAAAAATTTGTTGCTGTTCATACTAGAGCTACTCTGAGTACAAAGAGTCAGCAACAAAATAAAAACCGGAAGTCAAGAGAATTTGGAGATAGGTTTAGGAAAAAACCGGCCACGCCAGCTTAACTTTTGACTTTTCCGTAGAAAAACTATTGTAAAAATTTGTTGCTGCTCATAGTGGAGCTACTCTGAGTACTAAGAATCAGCAACAAAATAAAAACCGGAAGTCAAGAGAATTTGGAGATAGGTTTAGGAAAAAGCCGGCCACGCCAGCTTAACCCCCGACTTTTCCGTAGAAAAAGTATAGTAAATATTTGTTGCTGCTCATACTGGAGCTACTCTAAGTACTAAGAGTCAGCAACAAAATAAAAACCGGAAGTCAAGAGATTTTGGAGATAGGTTTAGGAAAAAACCGGCCACGCCAGCCTAACTTTTGACTTTTCCGTAGAAAAACTATTGTAAAAATTTGTTGCTGCTCATACTATAGCTACTCTGAGTACAAAGAGTCAGCAACAAAATAAAAACCGGAAGTCAAGAGAATTTGGAGATAGGTTTAGGAAAAAACCGGCCACGCCAGCTTAACTTTTGACTTTTCCGTAGAAAAACTATTGTAAAAATTTGTTGCTGCTCATAGTGGAGCTACTCTGAGTACTAAGAGTCAGCAACAAAATAAAAACCGGAAGTCAAGAGAATTTGGAGATAGGTTTAGGAAAAAGCCGGCCACGCCAGCTTAACCCCCGACTTTTCCGTAGAAAAAGTTTAGTAAATATTTGTTGCTGCTCATACTGGAGCTAGTCTGAGTACAAAGAGTCAGCAACAAAATAAAAACCGGAAGTCAAGAGAATTTGGAGATAGGTTTAGGAAAAAGCCGGCCACGCCAGCTTAACCCCCGACTTTTCCGTAGAAAAAGTTTAGTAAATATTTGTTGCTGCTCATACTGGAGCTAGTCTGAGTACAAAGAGTCAGCAACAAAATAAAAACCGGAAGTCAAGAGAATTTGGAGATAGGTTTAGGAAAAAGCCGGCCACGCCAGCTTAACCCCCGACTTTTCCGTAGAAAAAGTTTAGTAAATATTTGTTGCTGCTCATACCAGAGCTACTCTGAGTACAAAGAGTCAGCAACAATAAAAACAATAAAAAAAAGACGTGTGGCACTCGGGGACTGCCGCGGTAAAGCTATTGCATAGCAATTTTTATCAACTTATGCAATGAATATATTATTAACTTATGCAGTAACGCCGATACAACCAATGCCACCTAGAAGCGAGTTGCTGAACTAAACAGACAAGCGTGATATTTCAAAAAAGTCATTAAAAGTTTTGCTTTTCATCGATAGATGGCTAAACTAAAAAGTATCACCGCTGTGCCGGTCAGAGTGGGGGGTGTTAGGTTATTTTCGTTACGGAATTTCTGGATTCGGTCTCTACGCTTAAGATCCGCGATAGAAGCTATGCAATAGCTTAATAAAATAAAGAATTTGTTACTTCATGATAATAAAACTTTATGAATAATTTTTGGTTTTACTCACCTTCAAGTTAGTATTAATCGTTATTCGGCTGATATACTCGTACATTGTCTCATCGTTGTATTTCTGCGAGTCAGCTCTGGTTTAACAATTGATAGCAATTCACGAAATGTTGAGTATGACATTCTATAACACTTTTGAATTTTTCATCATAGGCGGCACTTTCACATCGCGTTTGCATCGCGACTGTAGCGCACAGATTACGGATACCTACGGTTTCAGCTCTAAACCGTTGCTGGTTTAGACACAGACAGTAAGTTTGTTTTTCCCATTGTGGCTTCCCACATTTTGTGCATTATGATATACTGTTTATATAGCTATATAAACTACTATTTAAGTATAGGTACTGCGTTGCTCTCTATAGATATTATTACATATGCATTAGTATGAACCTAGTATTATGTACATAATAAGACACATTTCGCATTTCACTTACATACTTACATACGAAACTTCAGTACCTATAGGATTATGTAAAGAATATTAACGCGTATTTTATGACTTTAGAAAATTGTGATTTGATCAGTTTCCATACTAGATACAATAAAAAAACTGTTGATGTTGAAATGCGAAATGATTTAACGCCCTGTCGTCGTCGGTTGACACAGTTGGGCACGCAACACTTACGATACGCTAAAAATGTGCGCGACAAACGCGCTACAGCATTATAAAATAAATATTAATGGGGGCTCGTATACAACAAACGTGATTTTTTTGCTCGATATTGATAATAAAAACCTATTTTGATAACCCATTGATATTATGAATGTATAAAACACGGGAGTTACTCACGTAATAAGTCAGAGGGTTCCGACTATAGTTTTTACCACATTCGGTGGTCTATTTCAAGGAGAATACGGGGCGAAACTATAGTCGGAACCCTCTGACTTATTACGTGAGTAAATCCCGTGTTTTATACATTCATAATGTGTGAAAACCACGTCAGTTTTAATAACGAAACCATTGATATTATTTTCGTTTTCATTAATTAATAAAATACTCACTGATAACTATGTAAATATTTACTTACATAATGGTGAAATTCATTGATGTATCTTTTGTTCTTACGAAATTAGGTATACCTTAGTAATCAAACCAATGATATATCATTGAATCAAACAAACAAATTGTTTCATTCAACGTCCCTTCTGTAACAATATTTCTCCTAATCTATGTAGTGCTCGCGTAGGTATTTCAAGCGCAAGTCTCTACAGATAGCTATCCTATTCTATATTATTTGTACCGTATTATCTGTCGCATTTAGTGTTGTAGCCTGGATACGCAAAAGGTAAGTATGTATTTGTCGTAAAGGAACTAAATCTGAGCACCGCGCAGCATGAATATACGTCATCTTTAGTAAAAAATCATTGACCAAACATGGATATTGAATATTAAACCAATTAAGTATTGAGAAAATATGATTTCGCGCGGTGTTACTCTTTCGTCGCGCCATTTGGATGAGTTGAAAGCAACGTCCGCGCCGCGCGCCGCCCGTAGCTCAAAGGCGCCGACAACACGCGCTACTCGGTCGCAATGCCAAGGTGCTACTCAGTAACTGTTTGCCGCGCGTCTAGCTACGAATCTAGTACGCTCACCGTGTAAATTGTGCTTTTTAGTAGGTGAAATAAAGTGACTCGTTTATTCAGACGATATCAAAAGTGCCGTGCATTCAACTATCGCTCCTGTAGGAAGTGAATTTCGGCATATAGTTTTTTTGTGAAATCCAGTGTATTTCAAAATATTTGTGTAATTACTAGGTACTTTACTTAAGTACCAAAAAACGCTCACTGACTAGATAGATTTTATACGACCCACGCCACAGTCGCTATCATTGTATAGGTATGCATACCTAGCCACTGATTAAGTATAGTACCTAGGTATGCTACTAGAATTTAAAATTTAGGTACCTACTAGGTAAATTGTATGTTTATTTTCATATTAGGTGTTTCCATAATATTTTACCTACCTAAATATTTCGGCAATGTAAAACTTCACCTTTTATAGGTACGTAACACAAGCTTTAGTATGTATAATATTATAGTGAAACTGTAGTGTGATTTATATTTTATTATGTGCTATGTACAGCTACTTACGTCGATGTTGAGGTAGATGGTTGCTGAGAAAATGGAGGCTC
This sequence comes from Apeira syringaria, assembly GCA_934044485.1. Lineage (NCBI taxonomy): Eukaryota > Metazoa > Arthropoda > Insecta > Lepidoptera > Geometridae > Apeira > Apeira syringaria. The sequence continues at coordinate 1,534,294 of OW203683.1, read as the reverse complement.
CACCTCCAGTGCACTGAGGTCTCTCAAAAAAATACTAATCAAAATCAAATCTGGCATACCTACTCTGCACAATGTTTATAGAAATTTGAGCTTTAATCCTATAATCACACATACGAAATTAGGAATTCATAGGCTTGGTCATTCAACCTTAAACCCAGGCCAGTCAATATTTTTTTATTATGGTTAGGTAGTATTAGCTATAAGTAAAACAGTGTCCATTAGGTTTTTTTATACTGTTTAGATCTAGCGTTTGACCACTATCTCACTTGATGGTCAGTGACGATGTGTTCGAAGATGTTTTCACGCTAGACCTAGAATACTTGTTAGTGCTGGAGGGTAACACACCTTTACTTTGATAATGGCCGTTATCAAAGTAGACGGAGACGGAGAACGCTGCGGGCGTCTGGCATTGCAGCGCCAGACGCCCGCAGCGTATTTGAAGTTGAGATACTTTGAAGTTAAGATACATAGATATTTTACCTCTATGAAGTAGTGTTGCTCACCTACTTACGACTTTAGTCAATAATAATCATATGTTACGGCCACACCCGACTCGAGAGGCTTGTTTACATCTCCTATCACTATCTCAAATGCGGACAGCCGCATAATACGGTAGAAGCTGACTTAGAAAAGCTAGCTGTCGATAATGTTTTTAATGTTTTCTGTTCGAGAGGAGACTCCAAAGCCTGCAGCATCAACGTAATGTCGCTAGTTTATCGGTTTTTTATCGGATACATTTCGGGGAGTGCGCTCTGGAGTTGCATAATTTGATTCCGCCATCCCCATTCCATCTTAGGACGACCAGACGGACGGCAATGCAACATCCATACATGGTGGAAGTCCCAACTTGTCGCACGAAGCGTTTTGCTTCCACATTCTTAGTGCGTACAGCTAACGAATGGAACTCATTACCTAACTCTGTATTTCCGAAAAAATACGACCTGGGTATGTTCAAGTCACGAGTGAATAGGTATCTTCTAGGCAGGCGTGCTCCATCGTAGACCGCTTCATCACTTAACATAAGGTGAGATAGTGGTCAAACGCCTGCCTATTCCCAATTAAAAAAATTGGTTGTCTGTAAAGTCGGTTTACGGACGATAGATTTACGTGATAACGACATAATCATGTTTGACATTTGACATTTGACATTTGACATTTGACATTTGACATTTGACATTTGACATTTGACATTTGACATTTGACATTTGACATTTGACATTTGACATTTGACATTTGACTTTTGACTTTTGACTTTTGACTTTTGACTTTTGACATTTGACATTTGACATTTGACATTTGACATTTGACATTTGACTTTTGACTTTTGACTTTTGACTTTTGACTTTTGACTTTTGACTTTTGACTTTTGACTTTTGACTTGACTTTTGACTTTTGACTTTTGACTTTTGACTTTTGACTTTTGACTTTTGACTTTTGACTTTTGACTTTTGACTTTTGACTTTTGACTTTTGACTTTTGACTTTTGACTTTTGACTTTTGACTTTTGACATTTGACATTTGACATTTGACATTTGACATTTGACATTTGACATTTGACATTTGACATTTGACATTTGACATTTGACATTTGACATTTGACATTTGACATTTGACATTTGACATTTGACATTTGACATTTGACATTTGACATTTGACATTTGACATTTGACATTTGACATTTGACATTTGACATTTGACATTTGACATTTGACATTTGACATTTGACATTTGACATTTGACATTTGACATTTGACATATGACATATGACATGACTTTTGACTTTTGACTTTTGACTTTTTTTAATAACCTTGCTCCCAACATCAAAATTGTTGACAAAAGTTCCCTTCATCTCCTAGGGTCCCCGATTTTTGAAGAAAGTTTTCCAGGTTACATTCAAAACTGTATTTCTAAATTTCAAAATCATTCAACGCGGCTTCTTGAGATTAGTCCACACTACGCGCTACTAATCATCAAATTCTGTCTTTTCGTTCCAAAACTAACATACGTGCTCCGTTGCTGCCCCTTTTGGAAATATCAAAATCTTCTGCTGCCTTTAGATGACTTAATCAAAAATAGTCTACAATCCATTCTTAACATCCAGCTAAGCGAAAAATCTTGGACTCAAGGCTCCCTCCCTATCCGACATGGTGGGCTGGGAGTTAGAAAAATTTCTAGTATCGCATTACCTGTCTTTTTGTCGTCTATCCATAGCTCTGCTAGTCTTATAGGTAAAATCCTACTCCCTTCGAACTTTGAGACTGCAGGCTTGGAAGACGCCAAGAAGGCTTGGCAGATTGCTTGCCCCGATCATAATTTCCCAGAAAACCACAAATCGCAAAGGTGCTGGGACGACGCTATATGCAAGCTGACAGCTAACTCCCTCCTGAACCAGTGCTGCAGTGCGGAGCTAGCCAGACTGCTGGCTGTGGGTACACGGGAAGCCGGCTACTGGCTCCAAGCCCATCCTTCCACAAGCACTGGTACATTCTTAGATCCGAATACTCTCCGTCTTGCAGTTTGTCTCCGCCTCGGGGTCCCGGTATGCGCCCCACATAAATGCCCCTGCGGAAATGACGTCGACCCGCTAGGACACCACGGACTCTCCTGCCAGAGAAGTGCAGGCCGCTTCTCGAGACATGCCGCCCTCAACGACATCCTCCGCCGGTCTCTTGCATCCGTAAACGTGCCAGCCCTTCTGGAGCCAAGTGGCGTTTTCAGAAACGACAGCAAGAGACCGGACGGTATGTCTCTCATACCGTGGGCCATGGGTCGGATACTGGTATGGGATGCGACTTGTGTAGATACACTAGCCCCTTCACATGTCCACCAAACCTCCACGAGGCCAGGAACGGCGGCAGAATCGGCCGAAAAGGCAAAAGTAGTTAAATACAGCGGTCTCGGCGCGGAATACAATTTTGTTCCTTTCGGTGTCGAGACCCTTGGTCCGTGGGGTCCTAGCGCGCTCAACTTCTACAAGGAAATCTCCAAGAGACTGGTTGACGTCTCAGGAGACCGAAGAGCTGGCAGCTTCCTCGCTCAACGTATTAGCCTAGCAATACAAAGAGGAAACGCTGCCAGCATCTTGGGTACAATGCCGCAGGGGCCCGTTTTAGATTTAATTTAGTTTTTATTAAATGTTTAAGGTTTTTATTTTATGTTAAGTAAGATTATTTTATTGTTATTCTAAATTATTTATATATTTTGTTTGTATCAATTAGAAATAAAGTTCTTTTGACTTGACATTTGACATTTGACATTTGACATTTGACATTTGACATATGACATATGACATATGACATATGACATATGACATATGACATATGACATATGACATATGACATATGACATATGACATATGACATATGACATATGACATATGACATATGACATATGACATATGACATATGACATATGACATATGACATATGACATATGACATATGACATATGACATATGACATATGACATATGACATATGACATATGACATATGACATATGACATATGACATGACTTTTGACTTGACATTAGACATTTGACATTCGACATTCGACATTCGACATTCGACATTCGACATTCGACATTCGACATTCGACATTCGACATTCGACATTCGACATTCGACATTCGACATTCGACATTCGACATTGACTTTGACTTTGACTTTGACTTTGAAGTTTGACTTTGAATTTGACTTTGACTTTTACTTTGACTTTTACTTTGACCTTGACCTTGACCTTGACCTTGACTTTGACTTTGACCTTGACTTTGACTTTGATTGTATTATCTAGATCTAGATAAAACTTAGGTGGAACGTTACAGGAATGTTTTTAGGTTTCGCGCGCACGTTGCGCAACGCATTTGCGTCTATTCTCCGTGGCAAAGAAGGCGACGCGTAATAAGCATCGCAATGAAGTTCAGAAATAGACAACAGAACTATTTTACCGTCACCAAAAAAAAACGATTTATATTACACACATAATTATTTATACTTAGTTCCAAAAAAATTGAAAGTTTTGTACTTTTTACGTTACATATAATGTAAATATTATTGTTTTATTGTTATTTCACTATCAGTGACTATAAGTTATATTTAATAATTAAATACAGTAATGATACTGACTGTATATTGTAAGATTTAAGTGCAGTGACTGTTTTCTTTATTAACTTTAACCAATGACAAAAACTTTTCACATTGTGAATATTATTCAATTTAAAAAAATATAATACCTAATCATTATTTGAGAGATAAACTTTTCATTCGACACCGTTGTGTCAACAAGTTAACGTATTTCATATATACCAACTATAATTAATTTTTTTTAAATTACTAATGTAAATTATATACTAGAAAAATGCAATATTTTTTTCATTGATATACAAATTTTCATGTATTAATAATTTCAATTAAGATAAAGCACCCAGTAGCTGCTCAGGAACCAGTTACCTGCTCACTCCATGTATTTGTATATCTGCATTCGTGAATATACAATACAATATACAAATACAAAGAGTAAGCAGGTAGGTACTGGTTCTTGAGCAGCTACTGGTTACATTACCTTATTTACTTTTTGTTTTTTAGATATTGAAATTAAAAATGGGCAAACGTGGAAGACCTGCAGCTGTTGAAGCGCAAAAAATTATTGAGGCCATTTTACCTCGATCAAAGGAAATAATAATTTCCAAAAGTGGAAGTATCATTGAAAAAACAAATGCTATCTGGAAAACAATTTCAGCTGAATTGAAAGATGTTATTTCACCTTTATCATTGTATTCTTATGTTACTGACAATAGGTTTGAAATTAGAAGTAAATTATATGAACATGAAGGCATATTACCCGATATATCACAAAATAGGATTGACACTACTGTAGAAGATTCTGTTAATTTATCTCACGCAAGTGATTCTATTTCTCATGAAAATATAAAAAGATCTTATAAGATTTTTTTGTCCAAAGAAGTATTTCAGGCCCTGATAGTCGTCAAAATTCGGAAACGTCCAACTGGAAGAAATAAAAATATTAATAAATACAAAGCATTTAAGCCTGGAGTTTGGGAAGATGTAATTAACGATTTACTTATAGACTCAACGAAAATTACATGCGGATTAAGTTTTGAAACACACTTTATCTCAGCAGATGAAAGTTATGGAACATTTAAAGGTTTGTATTTCAAAGAAAAAAGAATATAGTAACATTATAATTACGAAAAAAACCGTTTAAAATGGTTGTGAATAGCTTTTTCTTAAACTGATTTCAAAATGGAATAAAATGGTCGTTGTAATTTGATGATTTAAAAATTTGCATAATACTGAAATTATTTAAAGAAATGGTTATTGTATAATTATTTCGTCGTGCAATGTAGAGCTAGGGGTACAAAATTTTAAACGAGACGAGTATTGACTGAGTATTTACAATGAGAAAATAACATTCTGATATAACTTATTAAAACTTAAAAAATAATTCAGCGGGGAGTAAATTCTAAGAAAAAATATGTGTGTTATGTATTACTAATTTTTGACATGAAAATTAAATAAGCCGACATCTCAAAATTTTTTACAATTTTCTTTATTGAAAAAATAATTTTAAAAAAAATTAAAAGAAAAAATTTCACGCGACGCGAATTTCGGCGACCACAGCCAGTACCAGTGGTCGCCGCGATCTGGCAGCGTAAACTTACCTGAGGATGAGCATCGGACATGCTTGAAACCTAGGTCGAAACTTCGACTATAAACGTGATTAAAGCCGGATACCACATATTTATGATTATATAATATATTTCATATTTCTTACAGCTCATTGCGCCTGTGGCAGCAAAGTCGATGGAGTAATGATAAATGATGACAGCAACAATAAATTCGTCGAAATCATTTGTAATATCACTAAAGGAAGTGGAAGATGCGGTAAAAGGTGGCTGAGAAATGAAAAACGAAAACAAACTTTAAGTGATATGGAAGCAAAAACTGTGCATTTATACAGAGCCAAAAAAGCAGCCGAAAAAATGAATGAAGGTGATATTGAGCCACCAACTTTGCCGTCTTCTCCGGTACTTCGAACTGCCAGAAGCCAGCACAGAAGAAAACAATTTATCGACCCAGATCCGATCAAAGCTCTCCAAAAAATGAAACACGGTGATGCTGCATTCATTGTTAGAAATATAGGCTTAGATCCATTTTATGTTCACTACTGGTCTCGGCACCAAATGAATATTTACCAAGATTATGTGAATAAAGGATCTAGTCGCTTGTGTCTTGATGCAACAGGTTCAATCATTAGGGAAATTTCTCACAGCGAAAAAATTCCACCTAAATCAATTTATTTGTATCACGGTGTCATTGGCTTCGATCAAGTACAGTTTCCAGTCACACAAATGATCAGCGAAAGCCAAACATCGAACAGAATCAGTGATTGGTTGATGTAATGGATTAAATCAGGTGCTCCTTCTCCGAAAGAAATAGTGATAGATGGTAGTCGAGCTATAATAACAGCAGCTGTCCGAGCATTCACGAATTGTTCAACACTTAATGATTATGCTAATGCTTGTTATGGCTCAGACTTACCATCATGCTACATTCGGATAGACAATGCCCACTTTATAAAAACTTACGCCGAGTTATTGAAAGATGTACCCCGACAAGTTGCTACTTTCTACAAAGCAGTTATGGGGCAATTAATCATTTGTAAGAATCTGGAAATTGCTAAAAACATAATTCGATCATTGCTGTTAGTATCCCAGTGTGAGACAGATGGTGATTTACGAAATGTGAGTCATCATCTAGCAAAAATTGATTATAGGCATTACTCAAATCAATTTTCGTATATACCTCACCACCCCCCAGCCTAGCAAATACCTCTTCTATACGCGGCATCGGATACTTATCTATATATAGATCTTTGTTTAAAGTCAACGAGAAGTCACCTGCTATTTTAACCTGCCCATTATTTTTTAAAACGGGCACAATCGGAGTGGCGTAGTCGGAGTGATTAACAGGAATTAAAATACCTAAAGACGTCAATCTGCCAATCTCCGCATCGACTTTAGATTTAAGTGCAAAGGGTACTGGTCTGGCTTTGAAAAATTTTGGCTTTGCATTTTCTTTCAGCGTCAACGTTATTTTAAATTTTTTAAACCTCCCCAAGCCATCACTCCATAGGTCACTATAATTATCTATTATTTGACACATGTCCTTGCTATAGCTATCTATCTCAATGTGTTTGGTAGACATCGGCGTAATGTTTAAATTGAATTTGAACATAAAGTCCCTTCCCAAGAGGGGGCTACCACCGTTTTTTATTACAAAGAACCTTATCTCTCTACTAGTGTTTAAATATGTGACTTGAGCATTTATATATCCTAATGGCATAATTTTATGGCCGTTGTAAAAACACATTCTAGCCTCACACTTCATTAAGGGGACATTTGCAAAACTCTGTTTGTATAAAGATTCTGATATAGCTGAAATTCCAGCCCCAGAATCCACTTCCATACACATTTTTTTACAATTAATTAATACGTCTACCGTGAAAGGTTTTATGCTATCGTACCTTAAGTTATAAAGATTACATTCCTGACAGTCATCTTCGCGTTCTTGGTTGTCCGCACTAATAGCGTTTAGCTGCAATCTACACACTTTTCTTAAATGTCCTTTTTGCCCACAGTTTTGACACCGATAACTTTTAAAACGACAATTTTCGGCGCTGTGGTTTTTCATGCCACACACTTTGCAACGATTTTCACCACCACCACTGAGTACGCCCGCGCCGCTGCCGCCGCTTCGCGCCCCTTGCTCCCGCCATTTCGCGGCCGCGCGGCCGCCACTGGCACCGGCGGCAACGCTTGGCCTTCCACCTTCTTGTGGACTGGATTTAGGCTCCCAAATCTAGAAAAACGGCTCTTCTTTAATGAAGGTATCACTTACGCTCGGTCCTTGCACTGACAGTTTTGCTTGTCGAGCGCTAGCCACTTGTTCGGCAATCTCTAACGCTTTTGTAAAAGATAGACTATCCGCGTTATGTTCAAACAATTTGTCCCGCTCGGGTCCTGAGGCCAAACCGAGCACAAAACGGTCTCTAAGGACCGTTTCCAAGACGGCACCGAAGTCGCAATAGCTTGCCAACCCGCGTAATCGCGCCGCCCAGTCTGCTAACGATTCACCTGGATTCCTTATTGCACCATAGAAATTCGCTCTGTCCGCAAACGAACAGCGCTTCTGCTTGAAATGCCCACTCAGGGCTTCGGCTATTTCACTGAACGAAAGTTTGTCCAACTCCCGGGGATAAACAATATTTCGCACCAAACGGTATGATTCATCCGAAAGATGTGTAATCAGAATGGCACCTTTGTTTGCATCCTCCACCTCGTTCACTTTGAAAAACTGGATCAAGCGACCGTAAAATATTGACCAGTCACTAGATCTGTGGTCAAATGTTGTTATCGTTCCTATATAAGGCATTTTGTTCGAAAACACACCTCGTCGCCAATGAACTGTTCGCGGTCAGGAGTAGCGGGGAAGCGAAATAACAACACACGCGTTAGTAAGCACGGCTCGTTTATTACTGCCGCATGACAGTTCGGCACTCGTCGTCTATGTAACTATAGCTACGTGTGTACATGGGCACGGCGCATACACCTCAAGATGTAACGGACACAGAAAAGGCTAAAAATTATTTAATGACACTCATAACGGATGATAACGTAAGATATTGTATTTATTTGAAGTATAAAGTAACAATTAATCAAATATTTGATTGAAACTAGCCAATTATAATAAATTTTTGCGAAACGATAACTTCTTAAAAACCTTTTTCACGTAAAAACATTTTTGATAAATTTTATAATTGTTTTCAATATTTTGAGTTTTCTGTCATTTTTTAATTAGATATAAACACTTCAAAATAAAAATAATCTTTTAAATATTTAACAGTTTTTCAATAGATTTTTATATTCTGTTTAACTTCCTGCTAAGAAAATTTTCAAAAATCGGAAAGTTTGAATTGGTTTTACCCCGTTTTCCGAAAATCGAGTTTTCATCAGATCTCGACGTTTTGAGGTCCTAGGAAGCTTCCCTGAATGTTTTCGCGATGATGTCCGTATGTCTGTATGTATGTGTGTGAGTATATGAATGTGACCCTCTTAAAACTTTTGAACGGCTTAACCGATTGTAATGAGCGGAGTTCCGAAGAGTTTCACCAAACTTAGATTTCGAGTTAGAAAAGAAATGATTTCGTTATTTTAATTAATAAAATTATTATCAATGAATCAAAAGTAGGTTTTAAAAAATATGAATTTTATAAATGACTTGATAATTTTTTTCTTAGCGACTAGAATCAATTGATGAAAATGAAGAGGAAATAAAAAACGATGACTTGCAGCAATCATTTTCAAATGATACTGATGGCGAAAACTCAAATTCAGACAGCGGAATAAATGATCAACAGAAAAATAAAAATATAAAAAAAGCAAATCAATGGTCAGAAATGACAGAAGAAATAAATGCTGAAGTACAATCAATCAAAAAAACTCAAAAAGGTCACAGAGTTAACCCATTTTACTTTCTCAAATTTACATCAAAGTTTTTAAAAGACCTACGTGATTTACCTCTGTGGTCCTGTGTGGTTAGAGACAAATTTGGGTTTGGTCGCATTCCAGCATCCAGTAGTTCGGTAGAAAGTGACTTTAATATACTTAAAAATTCATTTTTAAAAACTGAAGTAACACCAATGAGGGTGGATGAGTACGTTGCAAAGTATATAAAATACTTAAACGGTCGATTAAAACTAGTTGAATCAAAATATAATCAAACTGCTGTTAGTGAAAATAAAGTTGAAGATTCAGATACTAGCAGTTTTCATGATACGGATGTTGAAAATAATTTATGTCCTGTGTGCGCTAATGGTGACCGCCCGACAGGCATCCTTAAATGCTTTATATGCTATAAACCAGTCCATAATTTGGAAGAATGCTCTAACCCACTAGAGATAGAAGAAGGATTCGGACAAAAAAGGATTTGTTTTACTTGTAAAAGGGCAGGAAACATTGACGTTATCATCGAATCTCGTCAAAAAGAAAATTGGCGAAATCAAACGCTGAAATTACCAGCGACAAAAAAACAAACTCCGGCATTAGAACTAAATGGTCCAAAAACTAAAACACAAGAACCAAAAAAAAATGCAAAATATTATGGCAAAAAGTGTAAGCAGATCAATGAAGAATTACAAATCAAAGGGAAAAAAAGTAAAAAAATAGTTATTTTGAGAAATGGTTCCTGTGATAATTTAAGCCCAATAAATATCGACGGCAACAGAGTGACTGCTATCTACACATGCGCTTTTGATAGTATTTATCACTTACTAGCTGCTGCAATTAGCGATTGGCCACAGTTCCGGGTTAAAGTAAGTATTATTTTTAAAACTATGTAAAAGATTATAAAATTTCACTGATTACATCATTTTTCAACAGGTTGAACAGCAAAGGATCTCAAATGGAATGTTTGATTTCGCCCTTCATACGCTCGACAAAGGCATCACTGCAGCATCGTATAGGAATCGTGCAAAGTTCCATTATAACTTTATCGAACACAAACCCCAACCAGATGGATCAATTTTATTAGAATGTGAAACCACTGTAGATAATATTATTACGAAAATGTTTCAAGACACGCCAAGCATTGTAATCACAATCAAATGTAATACATGCCAACAAAAACGTCAAAGAAATGTTATTGCACCCGTGATCTACTCGTCTAACATGAGTCAAGACGAAATTGACTTGAGCAGTTTGGAAAACTTATCGATGAAAACATCATGTAAGGCAAAAAAATGTAAAGGACTTACAGAAACGTCTATTTCTTCCTTAGGTAACAATATTAAGACTATTTAAGGCAAACATTTTAGGCAGACATGGACTTAGTTTCAGAGCAATTCTGATGCTAGAAAACTAATTTAACGAATAGATTTTTTTATTAAGCTAGAATTTATGATATTTGCAATATATATTTGTCATATTTCCGAATGGTTTATTTTATTTCAACTGTTTCAAAAATTTATATAAATTTATGTTTAACAGGAAATGCCATTATTTTTGAAGTGTTCGACGAAGGAACGAACGAGAAAATAAAATTAAACTCGTTACCACGGAGTTTGAAAAATCCTGGTAAAACGGAAGAAATTTACAAGCTCGTTGGAGCAGTAGATTTCATGCCCCCTGCAGTCAACCTTCGCTCATCGTCGGATGTAAAATTAGGGCACTTTACCGCCGTGTGTGTACGGGGTACGCAATGGACAGAATATGACGATCGATGTGTAAAAGCAATAATGCGCAAGAACACACATTCAATTAATCCGCGAATAGTATTGTATGCTAAAATCGAGTAACTGAAATTTTAAGTAACAAAAATAAATAAATAAATATTACAACTGATTTTTTTTTCTTGTTTTGGCCACTTCATATGCATACCAATCTCAAACTTCTCTTGACTTTCAATTTTTATTTTCTTGCTGACTCTCTGTACTCTGAGTAGCTCCAGTATGTGCAGCAACAAATTTTTACAATAGTTTTTCTACGGAAAATCGAGATTAAGCTGGCGTGGCCCGTTTTTTCGTAAACCGATCTCCAACTACTCTTGACTTCCGGTTTTTATTTTGTTGCTGACTCTTTGTACTCAGACTAGCTCTGCTATGAGCAGCAACAAATTTTTACAATAGTTTTTCTACGGAAAAGTCAAAAATTAAGCTAGCGTGGCCGGTTTTTTCCTAAACCTATCTCCAAATTCTCTTGACTTCCGGTTTTTATTTTGTTGCTGACTCTTAGTACTTAGAGTAGCTCCAGTATGAGCAGCAACAAATATTTACTATACTTTTTCTACGGAAAAGTCGGGGGTTAAGCTGGCGTGGCCGGCTTTTTCCTAAACCTATCTCCAAATTCTCTTGACTTCCGGTTTTTATTTTGTTGCTGACTCTTAGTACTCAGAGTTGCTCTAGTATGAGCAGCAACAAATTTTTACAATAGTCTTTCTACGGAAAAGTCAAAAGTTAAGCTAGCGTGGCCGGTTTTTTCCTAAACCTATCTCCAAATTCTCTTGACTTCCGGTTTTTATTTTGTTGCTGACTCTTTGTACTCAGAGTAGCTCTAGTATGAACAGCAACAAATTTTTACAATAGTTTTTCTACGAAAAAGTCGTGAGTTAAGCTGGTGTGGTCAGTTTTTTCCTAAACCAATCTCCAACTACTTTTGACTTCCGGTTTTTATTTTGTTCCTGACTCTGTGTACTCAGACTAGCTCCAGTATGAGCAGCAACAAATATTTACTATACTTTTTCTACGGAAAAGTCGGGGGTTAAGCTGGCGTGGCCAGTTTTTTCGTAAACCGATCTCCGACTACTCTTGACTTCCGGTTTTTATTTTGTTGCTGACTCTTTGTACTCAGACTAGCTCCAGTATGAGCAGCAACAAATATTTACAATAGTTTTTCTACGGAAAAGTCAAAAGTTAAGCTGGCGTGGCCGGTTTTTTCCTAAACCTATCTCCAAATTCTCTTGACTTCCGGTTTTTATTTTGTTGCTGACTCTTTGTACTCAGAGTAGCTATAGTATGAGCAGCAACAAATTTTTACAATAGTTTTTCTACGGAAAAGTCAAAAGTTAGGCTGGCGTGGCCGGTTTTTTCCTAAACCTATCTCTAAATTGTCTTGACGTCCGGTTTTTATTTTGTTGCTGACTCTTTGTACTCAGAGTAGCTCTAGTATGAGCAGCAACAAATTTTTACAATAGTTTTTCTACGGAAAAGTCAAAAGTTAAGCTGGCGTGGCCGGTTTTTTCCTAAAACTATCTCCAAATTCTCTTGACTTCCGGTTTTTATTTTGTTGCTGACTCTTAGTACTTAGAGTAGCTCCAGTATGAGCAGCAACAAATATTTACTATACTTTTTCTACGGAAAAGTCGGGGGTTAAGCTGGCGTGGCCGGCTTTTTCCTAAACCTATCTCCAAATTCTCTTGACTTCCGGTTTTTATTTTGTTGCTGACTCTTAGTACTCAGAGTAGCTCCACTATGAGCAGCAACAAATTTTTACAATAGTTTTTCTACGGAAAAGTCAAAAGTTAAGCTGGCGTGGCCGGTTTTTTCCTAAACCTATCTCCAAATTCTCTTGACTTCCGGTTTTTATTTTGTTGCTGACTCTTTGTACTCAGAGTAGCTCTAGTATGAACAGCAACAAATTTTTACAATAGTTTTTCTACGAAAAAGTCGTGAGTTAAGCTGGTGTGGTCAGTTTTTTCCTAAACCAATCTCCAACTACTTTTGACTTCCGGTTTTTATTTTGTTCCTGACTCTGTGTACTCAGACTAGCTCCAGTATGAGCAGCAACAAATATTTACTATACTTTTTCTACGGAAAAGTCGGGGGTTAAGCTGGTGTGGCCAGTTTTTTCGTAAACCGATCTCCAACTACTCTTGACTTCCGGTTTTTATTTTGTTGCTGACTCTTTGTACTCAGACTAGCTCCAATATGAGCAGCAACAAATATTTACTAAACTTTTCTACGGAAAAGTCGGGGGTTAAGCTGGCGTGGCCGGCTTTTTCCTAAACCTATCTCCAAATTCTCTTGACTTCCGGTTTTTATTTTGTTGCTGACTCTTAGTACTCAGAGTAGCTCCACTATGAGCAGCAACAAATTTTTACAATAGTTTTTCTACGGAAAAGTCAAAAGTTAAGCTGGCGTGGCAGGTTTTTTCCTAAACCTATCTCCAAATTCTCTTGACTTCCGGTTTTTATTTTGTTGCTGACTCTTTGTACTCAGAGTAGCTCCACTATGAGCAGCAACAAATTTTTACAATAGTTTTTCTACGGAAAAGTCAAAAGTTAGGCTGGCGTGGCCGGTTTTTTCCTAAACCTATCTCTAAATTCTCTTGACTTCCGGTTTTTATTTTGTTGCTGACTCTTTGTACTCAGAGTAGCTCTAGTATGAGCAGCAACAAATTTTTACAATAGTTTTTCTACGGAAAAGTCGAAAGTTAAGCTGGCGTGGCCGGTTTTTTCCTAAACCTATCTCCAAATTCTATTGACTTCCGGTTTTTATTTTGTTGCTGACTCTTTGTACTCAGAGTAGCTCTACTATGAGCAGCAAAAAATTTTTACAATAGTTTTTCTACGGAAAAGTCAAAAGTTAAGCTGGCGTGGCCGGTTTTTTCCTAAACCTATCTCCAAATTCTCTTGACTTCCGGTTTTTATTTTGTTGCTGACTCTTAGTACTTAGAGTAGCTCCAGTATGAGCAGCTACAAATTTTTACTATACTTTTTCTACGGAAAGGTGAGTGTTAATCAGGCGTGTACATTTTTATTTAGGCATTTAAAAAAAAAAAAAAAAAAATTTTAATTTTTTTTAAATTTTTTTAATTTTTTTTATCACCATCTTTTAGCAACAAATTGACGTCTATTCACTTGATCGATCATTTTATGTCCAGTGATTTTCACGCTATTTTAATGAAAAGTTAGCGTTATTGCTGATTTTTCACGATAGGTTTGAGCAAAAAAAAAATTTTTTTAGCAACTAATTAGCAACAAAAAAGCAACAAATTTCGGTGTTTTTATTTTTTAAACACGCTGATTTTACACCGCCATTTTTTTAGACCTGTCAGATTTAATATTATTTTAAAAATCAATAATTGTAAAATCTGTATGTAGTGGAAAAGAGTCAATAATTAATTATTAATAATGTTGCAAATTACTAATTAAAAGAATTATTATAACAAAAAAAAATAAATACTGATGACACATTATTAGTACCCACGTATAATATATGTATAGTTAAGAGTACTGAAAAATAGTACTCACTTCGGAGCGCTGTAAAACCTTAGCTATTGACTTAATTAAGAAATGTTGCCTATAAAAGTTGTTCCTTAAAAAACGATCTCCAAAAATGGTCTGATATCATTTTTTCGTAAAATGATAAAACAAAAAGTTATATCGAAAAATATATTTTTTTTTCTCGAATTTCTGAACATTTTCACTCATAACTTTTTTATTAATAGTTCTACGACAAAAAGTTACAAAACCAAAGTTATAGAGAATTTAATTTGCAACAAAAAATATTAATATTTTTTTTATCAGATACATAGTTTAAGAGATATATTGTAAAAACCGTTTCAACCCCTATTTTCAAGATGGCGGCCGTGGGACAGGGGTGGCGACCCCACAAACTTGAATTTAGCTTTACACTTACCCCCTTTATACATTAAAAAAATAAAATTGTGTCCTCTAAAAAACGCAAGGTTAGGCCTAAAAAATGTAACATTTCAATGGACTAATTGTTAATCCTAGCAGGCGAGCAACGTGAGGGCTATTAAAAGTAAATCACCGAGTGTACTGTTTACGGGTGGGCGCGAAAGTGTTTTGTTTACAAATTATTTTGTATGGATCGAAGGCCTTTAAGATTTAAATTGGAGTAGTCTTTACATTTGTTTTCTTTATTAATGATTCTTTTATATTATGTACCATATATATACAGTTTATGTTTGTCGCAATCGCACATAGAGTTTGTTTATGTATTAACGATTCCTCAATTTTTATAGGTATGTATACAAAGCGTCGCAAAGAATTTTATTTTTAAAACTATTCTGTTTACATATGGATGACAAAAATACGTGATATGACTTAACCAAATAACTAACTACCTTTACGAAAACTATAATTCCTCAAAAAAGATTTAGTTCGAAAGTCTCAAAAAAAATCAATGATATGTTTCAATTGACCGTTACGCCCGTTCTATAACAATCTAAGTTGATTCCTTG
Source organism: Apeira syringaria (assembly GCA_934044485.1). Classification (NCBI taxonomy): domain Eukaryota; kingdom Metazoa; phylum Arthropoda; class Insecta; order Lepidoptera; family Geometridae; genus Apeira; species Apeira syringaria. Next base: position 1,518,517 of record OW203683.1, on the reverse strand, counting down.
TGTTCCGTATCCGATAAAACTAACCTGTTCTTTGTTCCGGCATAATTCGTGTATCAATGAAGCGTGACCCACAGTTCACACGCAGGTACCCTAGTTGGCTGTAATCACGCTATAATGATGTCACTACGGTAGGCGCGGCCACTTGTCGACCACCTCACAGCTTATTAACGGGTAGGTGAGGCTGGCCATACAGACGGGCAAGTCAACAAGAAATACCAGCTTTTATATATCCAATAGCAAACAAGGAGATCCGCCTGGTGGTAAGCGAGCGCCGTCCGTCGCCTATCTGTGACACTGGGGGCATTTCGATACGTTGCCAATCCTTTCAAGACTCTGAATTCAATTGTTGCTATTTGGGAATACCGAGGAAGGAAGCTCGGCTCCACACTTTGCAGGTGTATGGTAAAAACTATCTGTTGATTGGCATAGTATGTAAATCCCATGAATTCCACTATAATATTATAAATGTCAAAGTTTGGATGGGTGTTTGTTACTCAATCACGGCAGAGCGGCTGAACGGATCTGGATGAAATTTGGCTGGCACAGAGATAGATTAACGTCTGAAATAGCACATAGGATATTTGTTATCCCGGTAAAATGTTTGATTCCCGTGGAATGATTGATGTAGCGGATAAGCCGTAATCCACGCGGGTGAAACCGCGGGGCGCTACTATTCAATTATATGTGTAAGTTTATAATTTGTATTTTGAATTTACTAATTTTTAATACTTGTAATTTAATAATTATGAATAAAAATGTTTATCTGTGGATGAGCTTTGAAGCAATGGTGACTGGTATGGTGGCAAAATGAAAAGGTGCTTATGTCATAAAAAAGTATGTATTTAGTTATACTCATCTTCCGAAGGCCGAAAAATTCTTGTCTGTTTACCCCTACTAAAAATGTCACAGATGTCATGGATAGAGCTTTTTTGTTGGTGACTTTTAAAGTCACCAACAAAAATCTCTATTCATCAAAAAGTTAGTACCAGTAATCCACATCACTGGTTAGATTTTAATAAGTTTTCATCGAAGTTATTCCACTTTGTACCTACCTAGTACTAAGTTTTATATTATAACAATACGAGAAATCCTTTCCTGGCGTAAATTTTAATTATGTCGAATCGTACGAGGAAAGATTTGAGGGGAAAAGGGAAATCTATACAGCAGTACAGTAACAGGTCCCGACTAGACAATTAAATCGGCCGAGCTTGGCTTGGCTAATATTATTGTTTATGAGGTGATAACAAATATTGCAGTGGTGGAGATTATTGGCTGGCAGGCGTTAACGGAATCAATATCGTCGCGGGTTTGAGCTTTACGGGTACATAGATAGCGTGATTACAAAGATGTACACAACTTTTATGTGTTCTGGGTAGCTACCACTCTATGAAACTTTGTTCCTAAGCTTCATTCAAATATACTATAGTACAACAAATATACTACAGGCTCTATGAAAATCAAACCCCAAAAGTGTCCCCTCGCCTGTGCGCACTTATACAGATAAATGTACCTTGTTTGAAGTCTAAAAAACTTTCACCAAACACATAGTGTGTTCAGGCAGCAGTCCTTTAAAGTCAGGGAGCATTTTAGGTCTAGCGTGATAACATCTTCGACCACATCGTCAATATAAAAAAAAACCTCTCCAGCTAATATAAAATTAGTCCACAAGCGGATATTGTTCCTTACACCCTCTTAATAGCGTTGTAAGAGAGTTGTAAGAGATTTTCACCTTTTAATTTTGGATTCTCACTTCGACATCGCAACATGTCACGTCACGTCACACAATTGCCGCGGTCACACGCGACCGAGAGCAAAACAAGGCATAGGCCTTGTCTTGACGGTGCCGTTTTAGAGCGGGCGATTGAGTGTCTATCTGTTTTATATCTATGTTCCTAAGTTTCTCAAAATCCAGCGTGTTCACATGCAAATGCTTTCGAGTGTGACTGTGACATAGATTCATCACTCACCACTCACCATCGAGTGAGATATGTACCTATAAGATACAGAGTACCAATACTCACTCTGACTAATACTATGAAAAGAATTTTAAACGCTTAACAACAATTGTCCGAAAGCTGTGATCTTCGATCTTTCTTATCTGAGTTGTCTCGGGAGTTTCCCCTATTACTCACTGGTGACTGGAATAAATGATATATAATACTTCCATAGATACTTTCTAAGCTGGTTTGTGCGTGGAGTGAAACAATGCGATCTATGCAAATTCATAAGCAATAATAGTTTTTGTATTGACAAAAACTCTTTATTTTCAATACCGAAAATAGAAAATAAAATATGGTTCTTAAAACTGAACTTAAATAGGTACTGATACTTGGTATGACAATGGGCGGCCTTATCGCTTGTAGCTATTCAGCTTATTAAAACTCCAACTCATTAGAAACGTTTTATAGACGGGTCTTTACGATGAACGAGGCGGATTCAAGATCCTAATTAAAGTTACTTCCTAATGACAGCTACTGGACGAAGTGAAAACAATTGTCAATTTACAAGTTTAAGCCCACATAAATGTTATAACATGCAATGAGCGTGAGTTTAAACAGTTATCTTAAATGTTTATTTATCATCTTCTCAGCCATAGGACGTCCACTGATGGACATTAGCGTCCCCCATTGATTTCAACAAAGACCGGTTGGAAGCGGCACGCTCCCACCTTTTTGCCTGTGCGCTTATTTGTGCTGTTTATGTTAAAGCCAGAATATGTAGCACTGGGTATCCCAGACCTTTCTACAGCAGACTTACCATCTACTAAGTATGAGTTTCTTGCATAATATGCAGCTGGAGGGCACAGCAAATGAGAGCTCTGAGAAGTGTGAAACTGAGTGACAGGGTAAAGAATAGTGTGATAAGGGAATGTTGACATGAAGATGTAGGGATTAAGAGTGAAAGTATGTTAAGATGGTGTGCTCATATAGAGAGAATGAACGAAAGGAACATGGGTGAAGTGAATGGTAGTGTTGGAAGACGAAGACCTGGGCGGACGTTCCGAAATCAGATTGAGGGAGTTCTAAGTAAGGTCCAGGTCAAGAGTACTCTAAACCGACGCTCTTGTATGAAAGGTCTGAAGAGCGTGGATGAAGCGAAAGAACTCTCGGAATCGTAGCAATTGGAAGGCTGTGGTGCCTGCCTACCCCTACGCGAAAGAGGCGTGAATGTACGTTATGTATGGAAGGCACGGCGGAGAGCCGAAACAATGGTCGATCGTGATATCGACTACGCGTAAGTACGTACGTATGCCCGTATAAGTATTATGAGCTATGTATTATATACGACTGCAGCGTCGCTGGACTGCCGCGACGGAACCGAGCGCGAATCAAAACATTAATAACCTTATCCAATTGTTCGGTTTGCTATAATTGCGATTATTAACTTGAACTTGTTTGACTAGTTCTCTTCTGGGCTGACGTATCAAGCAAGCACGCATGTTTCCTATTATTGATGGATACTTTTGAGAAAAAAACATTTATCTATAACGTTTCGTTTCTCAGTTTATCTCAATTATTTTATAATTTTATTTTGTAATAATTAATGAATTGTAAATCATATATCTCATTTAATATTTTTTCACACAAAACTGTATTAAAACTAGATTAATTTTTCATAAACTTAGCAATACTAGAAGCAAAATGTATTTAATTTTAGTGTTTTAGGTTATTAATGGCAAATTGTAACAGAAACGCTGTGCAATCGTGAATATGCGAATCTGTATTAGGCAACAGGCGACTGCGGGCTCCCAAGATACAGGCCACGCCTAGTTTGGGGCCCATTGTTTTCAAGCTTAACCTGCTATTATTATCTAGAAATATTGTAATTTTATTTAAATTTGTAATGCATTATTGAAATAAATTATCTTATCTTATCTTATCTTACGTAAACTTTAAGAGTCGCGCGAAGTGAGAGAATGCTAGTAGCTCTCTCTCACTTCGCCCCGGGAAGTACTGCCACCATATCTACTCGTATTTCTACCAGGCAGTAGTGTTCGGAATACGAACACTACTGCCTGGTAGAAATACGACATGTGTGTGACTGTGTGTTCCAATTTGAAGGGTATGATTTCCGGTGAAATCACAGGCACATGAGACTTACCAACTTCATGTCTAAGGGTGACGGGCGCAGTGTAGTTCTTTCCTCCTCGCCCACATCGTCACCGATCATTAAATGATATAGTTGTGAAATGCTAGATCTATACAGTCTTAAAAAAAGTTAGTTTCGAGAGTGCCAACTACATAAATTCCATAAGCGTTTGTTTTTTATTTATTTTGCAAGCCGATAAGAAATCCAATTAAAAAAAAAATAGTGCACTACTACCTACTAAGGCGATAAAATATTAAAGTGCGTCAACGTTTGGTTCAAAGTTCAAAAAGCGAACGTCACCGAGTATAAAAGTAGTTCGTCTGCAACCACAGACAAATAGACCTAATTCGGCTAATACACACAAATGAAGCCTAACAAGGACCTTCAACGTTTTGTATACTATACATACCTACCGAGGCAAATTCAACTTTAATGAGGCCACTAAGGTACGAAGTATTTATTTAAAGGTTCCTCGGCAATAAATATGCGGTTCGAGCTAATCTAAATTCTATTACCCTCGAATAGATTACGTAAATACACAAGTTATCTCAATTATCCTTGGATTTTAGTAATCACTAATGAATAGGATGACTACCGACAGCCGCATTAGTCTTTGATAAAAGAAAAAACACATTAATCTTCGATATTTTAATTCGGTGTGGTTTTTTTTGCTACGCATAGCATGTGGATTAAGGCAATGCCTAGTAAAAATATTTTTAAGGCATCCGGCTCAACGTAGATGTAATCAAATTTGGCACTAAGTAGATTGTAACTAGGTTGAATTGGAAGTAGCACATAGAATAGTAATTTTATCCTGGAAAAATATACGGTCCCAGTATGTATTGTAGTTACGGAAACCCCGTAATACACGGAGGTGAATCTGCGGGACGTAACTAGTATTCAATGTATCCCACTCATATTGTTAACGCGAAAGTCTGTGTGTATGGATGCTTCTTTCTCTTTCACGCTAAAACGACTGAACGGGTTTGCATGAAATTTGGAACGCTATCATAGCTTATACCCTGAAATAACATATAGGTTACTTTTTATCCCTCCGTTTATTATAGACTGTTCCCGTGAAATGACCGCGGGACACAACAATCGTCAATACTACATACCATTTCGCCGCGGGTAACGCCGCGGGGCGAAGCTTGTATTTTATTTATATATTTTTTTTGTTACCGCTACATGATAGATATACATCCACCGTTACGCACGAAGAGTTTTGCTTCCACTTTTATAATGCGTACTGCCAGGGAGTGGAACTCACTGCCTGAGTCTGTGTTTCACGACAGGTACAACCCCGGAGTCTTCAAGTCGCAAGTGAATAGGTTCCTTCTAAGTTTGCGTGCTCCACCTTAGACCGCGTCGTCGCTTAACATTAGGTGAGACAGTGGTCAAACGTAAGCTTATAATCCTTAAAAAAATATACCTACCTACATAAACGTTCAGTCCATATTAGATAAGTTCGATGCAAAAGAAAAAAAATGTTCCTCTGCGTAGGCTTAGCTTGCAAAGTGAATGTATGTTGCGTTGTCATTTATTTACAGTTAATAGGTGATACCGGTCTCCATTCCCAGATAACCACATCGTTTAGAGCACCGTAATTGTGATCTAGTCGAGATAGGCTCGAGATAAGTACAATTAGACAATAAATTCTTTAACAACTGTCTCGGCATGTAATTGCGAGGGCTCGTTAGAAGGGCCGTTTATCTTCGCCTATTTATGTCATCTTGTTAGGAATATAAAGTACTAGATGCCTCTGACGCACTGCACTTAAAAAAGATAAATCTTATACTTACAATAAACAAGCGATTCTTATATTTACTTCTTAGACTAGTTCGGAAATATTTCTCAAGATTTGGGCGAATGTTTTTTCATGAACCCCGCTGACCAATGCGGACTTGTGGACTTGCAAAGACCACGGACGTGTTCTCTCTTCAGTTCCTATTAGACAACACAACAGACTCCAGAACCACTCAGTATGCTCAGAAATTGTGTCCCTGTACATTTTCTGCTGCAAGTACAACTGGGAGTTTTCTGAAAAACTTCTCAACCTTATTTCGGGATCACGGTCAAGCCACCGTACAAGCAGCTATCGCTTCAAAACTCACCCACGTATATTTGATTCGTGAAAGTTGTACTCATACTATAAAATTATTGCCAAAAAATGGAACGGACTCAGCACTCAAAAGTGTGAAATAACTTGTTGAGGTCGGTACCATGATAGTTCAATGACTTATGCTACTCACGGGATCAATTGTCATTCATCCTCTCTATAAGGAAGTCATCCAGATAGACGTAACAATTTTCAGTTATTGGAGTGTAACTCAAAAACCGCTTGTGACGTGTTGACTTTGACTTTGACTTTGAATTTGACTTTGAATTTGAATTTGACTTTGACTTTGACCTTGACCATGACCTTGACCTTGACTTTGACTTTAACTTTGACTTTGACTTTGACCTTGACCTTGACTTTGACTTTGACTTTGACTTTGATTATATTATCTAGATCTAGATAAAACTCAGGTGGAACGTTACGCGGAATGTTACCGTTACTATTTTTCATTTTGGCATTCATCAATTTATAAAACGTTATCACGTCAAAAAATAAAATTGCGTCCTCTAAAAAACGCAAGGTAAGGCCTAAAAAATGCAACATTTTAATGGACTATGTGTGAAACCAGTATTAATCAAATAATTTAAAGGCCATGTCAATATGAACCGCAATGTGGTTTCTTGTATAAAAGGAGCTATAAATAATTTAAAACTAAAAAATATGAGTGTATTCATTTTGAAAGTAATTTAATTCTAAATAATAAAATCATCACGTTACAAAATTATATGAAATAAGATACAACACGGGCGTTCCCTTTTTCTCAAGTAGATTTTGTATTCGCTGTCTCTTTCGTGTAACAAATGTTTTTGTACCTTACGTGCTGATGCGACAAGAATAGCGCAACTTCTTCGGCAACGGCGGCGAATAGTGGCGACTCGTACCGAAGTTTGAAACGGGACAGAAACTTACCCATGTACTGAGTGCGACAAGGAAAGTGTACAACGGCGGCGACAACACCTGCCGACTTGCCGATTCATACTGTTACTGAACTTAAACAGATGTACCGCTTGATGTTTGATTTTTCCACGCATATAGACTCGTAGTGTTTGAGACTGTGTTGTGAAAAGTGTTCTCGGTGCATCGTACTATAGACTATTACGGACATTGCGGACGCTCTGTGATCTGTGTTGGTTTACGAAGTGGTCTGTTGTGTCGCGATAGTATTTGCAGCCCTCTGGATATTGGTATCGTTCCCTTTTTTCTCACCGACCCTCTCGCGTACATTTTTTATCTTTATTTTATATTTTTAAACTGTGTACGTCTGTGTGTGTGTGTGTCTAAAACTTGTAACGTCCTTAATTACCGTCCCCGCCGCCTCACGGCGGGGAATGTAAGCTCGCCCGTGCCCAACGTCCTAAGCCGCCTCACTTAGGATGGCTAGCTCCGAGGCCCGCTCGCCCACGGCCACCGACATAGCTCAGTGGCTATCTAAATACCACCCCCAGTTGGTAGATCAATTTAATGCGTACCACGCCGCCGATCATGCCGCTAATTTGCGGGCTCCCAAGCCGTACCTAAACCTAACTCGCGAAAGCTCCGCTTCCCCTGCAACCGCGACTCCTACCGCGACCGCGCCCGAACCCTCGACCTCTCGCGTCGACATCTCGGAATCGTCGGATTCCGAGATGGAAATCGAACAGCGTTCCGACCCACCCTCCGACGATAATAGTGAAGACGACGGTTTTCAAACCGTCGTCTCGGGTAAAAGGAAGCGCGCTGCCAGGTACGAATCCTCCACCCCCTCTCCTCCGCCGAAGACGCAATGCGCGGCCTCCGGCAGCAAGGCTCCCGGGCCCTCTGCCCCGTCCCCCCCACCGTCCGTCGCCTCCCAATCCCAAAACGGCGCCCCTCCTCAAGGAGCACCCGTCGCGGGACGCGTTAAGGCCCCACCCCCTCTGTTCATTCAGGACAAGGGGATGTGGGACAAAGTCTCGCGAATGATGATCCCGCGCGGCATCAGTTTTACGTCCGCGCGAACCACCCAGACCGGTGTAAAGGTACAGGTACCAACACCTAATGACCACCGCGCCCTTACCCGCCTGCTCCGCCTCGAAAGCATAAGCTTCCACACTTTTGCTCTCGAGGAGGAGAAACGACTCCGCGTAGTCATCCGCGGACTCCCCAAGGAGATTAGCTCCGACTCGATATTAGTTGACCTCAAAAAACAGCAATACCCGATACTCGAATGCCACCGCATGTACAGTGGCAAAACATGCGCTCCATACGACATGGTGCTCGCCATCCTCGACCGCACGCCGGCGGGGAAGGCGATCTTTAATGTTAAGGAGGTAGTAGGTCTTTCGGGCCTCGTAGTCGAGGCCCCGTATAGGAACGGCCCTCCCGGTCAATGCCACCGCTGCCAGCTGTACGGCCACGCAGCCCGGTTTTGCCACGCTCGCCCTAGGTGCGTCAAGTGTCTAGGCGACCACGGCACATCCGACTGCTCTCGCACGAAGGATAGCCACGAACCCCCGAGTTGTGTACTCAGTGGCAACCAGGGGCACACTGAGAATTATCGCGGTTGCCTTAAAGCGCCACGGTATACAAATCGTGGGACCTCTAGGCCCGCTCCACTCATGCGTCCGCATATTGCCCACGCACAACCAATAGGCCATAAGCAAACCACGTTATCACAGATGTCACCGTCGACACCCGCCCCCGCGCCTTCTCATAACGCCTGGTCCAAGCCCCTGAGTTTGGGTCAATCGCGACCACCGCCCGCTGCAAACCGACCTACCGTCGCCCCGACGCGCCCTTCAGCTTCCCCCGCCGCGCCCCGCGCCCCGGCCCCGTACCGCGCGCCCGCCGTAATGCCCGTTCCTAAACAAGCGAAACCGGTTTCGCTCGCGCAAACAAACCTCGCCGCTGACCTCGCGCTTGTCATGGACTACGCGATGGCCATAGACATGGACGAGGTCAGTGTGCTCGCACACAAACTTCGCTCCGCGACAAACCCCAACGCCCGATTACAAGCGACGCTCGAGCACGCGTCTATCCTCAGCACCATTAGGAGCTACTCCATCACCAACTCCATAAGACACCAAGATGGCTAGTACAACCGCTAGAGTTAAACCGCGCGCCATCACGATTGCTACGTTCAATGCGGACGGATTTTTCAATCAACGCGACATTGTTCACGAATTTTGTAAGACCCATCAGGTCGACATCCTCTGCGTGCAAGAGACCTGCCCCTGCCGGGCTTGAGGGCAGAGCTACGCCCAAGTTCGCAAACTACGCCGCGATACGGAACGATAGATTACACTCCGTAAAAGGTGGTACGTTGATATATTACAAAAGGTCCCTACACTGCATCCCCTTAGTCACGCCCACGTTACCCGTGTTAGAAGCCTTGGTTTGCCTGCTAGGTATGACAGGTCATCAACCTGTCACTATCGCCTCGTGCTACGTCCCTTCATCCACAGAACTGATCCCAAGCGATTTAGAGACCCTCCTCTCAATGAGTGACTCCGTCTTTCTGATAGGAGGCTTCAATAGTAAACACGTTATGTGGAATTGCACTGCCACTAACAAAAACGGTAAAATACTCGATGACCTAGTTAACTTGTTAAACTTTGATATTATCGCCCCCACGGAGCCCACTAGATATCCCTACCAAGACGGTCATCGTCCCGACATACTCGAAATAGCACTCTTAAAGAACGTCACGCTTCGGCTGCGACATACAGACAGTAGATGACATCTCCCTTTCAATAGACGCCCTCAGCGACCACCTCCGCACCGTTATAGGTGAGTCCTCGAAGAAGGTGATCGCGGCGGCCGACCACCGCTTTGAGCTTCCCGAGGACGCTAGAAGGTTCTCAAAAAGCCACTAGGGCATACGATTCAATTCCCACCCCTGAGAATAAAGCAAACATGCGCTACTTACAGCGTGCTGTAACTAAGCGCATGGCCAAGCTGCGTTCTCAAAGGTGGGACGACACACTCTCAACCATCGCACCATCCCACCAGGCGTACTGGTGGATGGCACGAGCACTAAAGACAGACCGCCCACCAGCCTTTCCCCCCCTACTCAGACCCATCCCTCAATCCATCGCGTTTTTTGACGAGGATAAAGCCGAATGTTTAGCCGATAGCCTAGAAACCCAATGCGCCCCCAACGAGGACCACGTAAACCCAGACCACGTTCAGTTAGTCGACTCCGAAGTCGAACTCGCGAATACTGTCCCCATATCAGATCTCCCTCCCATCCCACCAACTAAATCTTCCGAGGTAGAGTCCCTCATCAAGGGCCTCAAAAAACGTAAGGCTCCAGGAGCAGACGGGATTAGCAACAAACTGCTCAAACACTTCTCCGCTCCCCTAGTACACCTGCTAGTTAGCATTTTCATGCCGCCATGGCTAACGGCATGTTCCCAGCCGCCTGGAAACATGCAATAGTCATCGGCATACTCAAACCAGGTAAAAAAGCCTGCGATCCGTCTAGCTACCGCCCCATCAGCCTCCTCAGCGCTCTGGGGAAGCTGTATGAGCGTGTCAGGTTATGAAAGTATTACCTAATCCTAAGATTTTAGTCGTAAGTAAGAAGATTTATTTAAATCTTAAAGTAGATATAATTGTGAAATAGAATTGACTACCTTATAATGTAATTTGTAAACATTAAGTACCTTCATAAAGTTTGCCACAGAATACTATATTTGACATTCGTAATATTAGTCATTTGATTTACTTAGTATCACATTGTTAGTAATCGATCATATTATTAATGTAATAATTATTGAAAATTAACAAAGTTATTTAAGTGTACCTTTTATTCTATTTTTATTCAATTATTTGGTATTTTTGTAATAGTTTGAAAGTACTGGCGTTGACATAGACTAACACAATTGTAATATAAAAAGGGCCGCTTGGCACAGCAAGCCAGTCTCTTTCAGTCTCTCAGTCTCTTTCAGTCAGTTTCTCAGTCTTAGTTTTAGTCTCAGTCTCAGTGTCAGTCTCATAGCCAGTCTCGCCTTGGCAAGCTTCGAGTGAACAATTCAGGTACGATAACTGTTCTTATTATATAAACTCTGTGTAGTTGGTGTATTATGTATTTGGTGTATTATGTATATTTAACTTGTCTTAAATTTATTGTAAAATGTGATGTGAGATAGTGTTAAGGAGTGGCTATTGAAAAGAATCAAGCCCTATGAGTTTCTTGTCTGTTCTTCTCATAGTGGTAGTCCCTTGCGAACAGACGTAGCTATACCTACCCTCCAAACTTGATTACAATAATTATTAAAAGCAAGTCAACCCGATGGATGTTATGTTTCATTCCAATATTACCTGTTTAGTTCCTGATTAGGTAGATAAATCACAGTGACTCCTAACATAGCAGTAAATCCTGGTACCTCGGCTGAGTTGTGCCTCGATATGTCGATTATCTAATTACAGTATTCAACACTATTAGTCATTATAACTATTTGATTAAAAATAAGATTATACAATGAGTATAATATTGTATTCTCTAACTACCCACAATATTTTTATTAATATCTTGTAAGATCTAACTGCCCACAGTATACATCTCTTTATATATTTTCTAACTGCCCACATTTATTAGAATCTAACAAGCGCATCATTCTTAACCGCCTCTGGCCCCTCATTAGGTCCAAAAACCTTCTGCCAAATGAACAATTTGGCTTTAGGCCCCGACATAGTTGCACACATCAATTACACCGCGTCACCGAGCACATTTTAGAAGGTTTCAATCGGAAGCCCAAACCTCAATCCACGATAGCCGTCTTCCTCGACGTGGCTAAAGCGTTCGACAAAGTCTGGCACAATGGCTTAACATATAAGCTATACGTTCTTGGCGTGCCAGATCGTCTTGTACGAATAATACAAGACTTTCTCACAGATCGAACCTTTAGCTACCGCGTCGAGGGAACACTCTCTACCCCACATCACGTCACAGCAGGGGTCCCTCAGGGGTCCACGCTCTCTCCCGTACTATTCGCGCTATACACTAGTGACATCCCACATTCCGAACCCTCAGTTCAGATCGCCCAGTTCGCAGATGATACAGCCATCTACTGCACTGGGTGGCACCCGAATAGACAGAGCCGCCTTACAGCGAGCCATCACTGACATCGGTGCTTGGTTCCGTAAATGGCGGATCTCTGTCAATCCAGACAAAAGCACAGCAGTGTACTTCACTTTCAAGTCAGTTACACCTAAACCGCTATCCCTCTTCAATAGACCCATCTCTTGGGCTAAGTCAGCTAAATACCTAGGCGTCACACTCGATCGTAAACTCACCTTCCGTGAACACATCAAAACGGTTCGCAACAGAGCAGCCTTCGTTATGAACCGCCTCAGTCCCCTCATAGGCAAACGTAGTAAAATGTCCCTTAGAAATAAGATAACACTGTATAAAGTCTGTATACGCCCTATTATGACTTACGCCTCAGTCGTATTCGGTCACGCGAACAAAACTCCGCTCCATACACTCCAAGCAATCCAAAATAGATTCATGCGCAATGCAACCGGCGCTCCGTGGTACGTACGGAACGCCGAATTGCATTGCGACTTAGGCCTCCGCACAATCGCCCAACACATCAAAAACTGTTCACGCCGATACTTCGATTCCGCGGCCCACCATCCGAATCCCTTGGTAGTCCAAGCGGCCAATTACTCAACTGACTCGACCGACCCGTGGTTCACGCCCCCTCGCCGGCGCTCCCGTCACATGCTCGTAGACGCAGACGACCCGATAACCGTGCTTCAGGCAGCTCAAACTCCGGCTAATGACCCGCGCTCTCATAACTCGATCTCCAACCGTGACCTAGTCAGCGGCTTCGGGCTCGCTGGCTTCACGGTAAGATACCGAACCCGCCGTAGACCACTGCGCCGCAGCCCCCCGATTAGACGTATCACCCATCACTCAGCTACTACCCATCTTGGTGGCTCCCCAACCGATAGGCCGCGCCATAGTCTGCGACGTCCACACACACAGACGCTACCTCGTTTAGGCGATAGCCCAAGCCGAGGTCCGAACCCCTGAGGTGCCCTTGCGCTAGTCGCACCCCCCCCCTCACCCCAACCCAAAATCGGCTGAGTGCCCTCTGCACTCGCCAAAAGTCCGGTGAAGCCGTTAATACCCCATGTGGTAAACAGCATTAAGTCATTTCTAAAATAAATAAAAGCTTGATGTTTTGACTTATTTTAAGAAAGTTTTATGTTTTAGGCACACACATTAATGTTCCTTTAGCCGAAGATGGAAAAGACAAAATAAGTCTTAGATAGGTCTCATAGAAATATCATCAAAATCGGTTTCATACTTTTTAAGGCCATTCTAATCCGTACTATGTACTAGAAATCGGTGCTTATAGTTCATAAACTGCTTATCAATTTTATCTATGCTGATCTTTCACAAAATTAATATTTTTGTTAATAAAAGACTCCGTTTGCCCAGTACTGTATTCATATTGTGACCTTACCTGCCTAGAATAATACAATCATTGTGACAAACATTTAGCGCGCCACCTGTCTTTAGCTGTTGTTTCTCGCCAGTCATGCATGGATAATGCGCGTGCGCTGTTTCTAATGTCATCGATCCACGAGGAAAGTTAATAAGATGGTAGTGGGTATGCACTGGTGTGGCATGCGGGTGGTAGGTATGTACTTCAAGTAATTATGAGGGTGGTTGTGTTTGAATAGATTCTAATTTGTTTTTGTCATGAATGGTGGGTTTAATTGACGTCTGACTTACAAATGACCATACCGTCGTTTGATGGTCAATGACTGCATGGTCAGATCTGTACAATAAGTTTTATAATAACTTTTAACCTTAAAAAAGGAGGTTACTCAATTCGACCGTATATGTATGTTTTTTATGTGTCCTGGCATATAACTTCGTCGTTTATGAACTGATTTTCATTATTCCTAAGCTCTACGCATACCTCATGGAACTCATTACCTAACTCTGTATTTCCGGAAAAATACGACCTGGGTATCTTCAAGTCACGAGTGAATAGGTATCTTCTAGGCAGGCGTGCTCCATCATAGACCGCATCATCACTTAACATCAGGTGAGATAGTGGTCAAACGCCTGCCTATACCCAATAAAATAAAATAAAAAAAGTTTGACGATATTATAGTTGCGGGTGAAGACATCGGAGAATATACACAATGACAATTGATCCCGTGAGTAGCAAAGGTCACTAAAAAGAGTGAAAAAACATTTTTACCAAAAAATGGAACCGACTTCAATGATATTTTTTATAAACGAGAACATGGAACCTTTGCGACAATCTCATGTCGGCCGCGTGCGCACAACTTTACATTCATTTCTCACAATTTATTTGACCGTTGACTTGACAAAGCTCCCATAAAACCAGCCCGTTCCAGTAAACGTTCAAGTGACTCGCTCAGTATTCATCACAGCATGGCGATCGCTCCGCAGCCGTAGCGGAGTTGGCGCACGTGGATAGCATTCCTTACACTGGACTAGTTTTGTAGGGTTCCGTAAGGACGCATCAGCTCTCTCATGCGTTCTTCCTGTCCCAATTTAAAGGTTACTTTTCAAATTAAGAACATATTAAGGTAGCTGGATCTTTGGCTGTTTCCATGGGACCTAGCAACCAGTATTCGAATGACCAGACACATTAGAAAATAGTATCTATATTTTAATGATAATAAGTGTGATGTCAAGACGCCGCGCTGAGTGGATTAATTGGTGGTGGGTGACCAAATTGCTTTCAATTTCCTAGGCCACCAAATAAATTTGGCGCTAGTGTGATAAGCTTTTTGGTACCGTATGTGGATGCCTTACCTGCACCTTACATTAAAGGCAGTGAAAGGAGTGAAAGGCAGAAGAAGTATTATTTTCATTTTGATATGTACCTACCACCATAATGTCTTGTACGGAACCATATACTTCGCAAGGCCCTACATTCTCTTGGCAAGTTTTTCTAAATTATATTTTTCTTTTCACAGGTAATGTGGCAAAAGCGCAATCAGGTTATACAGCCTTCTCGATTGGACAGTAAGTGACACTCTATACGAGATAGAGGCGTTGGTAATAATTATTTTACCTTTTGAGTTGAAATATAAAATAATAATGATAATAAAAAGTTAATCATTCATGTGACAGACGTAATGATGGGTGGTGTCATGGGACAACTATTTTTTTAAAAGCTCCGAGAAACTGTTCCTACTTTACCTTACCGTCCCCAATTCAAACATCATAACATATAGTACGAGATACGTATAAGAAATATCTACCCTCATTATTTACTTGTGACACAAATCATATATTAATTAATATGTAGATTGATACATTGCACACGGGTTGCCCAACGAAATCCCATGCCTACACTGTTCAATAATATTAACTTTAATATTAAACCGCGTTATTTGACTGAAATTTATTTAAAATTAATGCTTATTTTATTGCCTACCCGACAGTATCAGGTGGCCTACTCAAGACTGTGTCATGTTTAGGTGGCTTAGATTTTTTAAATGTTCAGATTGAAGCGCGAGTAGGGAGAGTGACAAAGAAGCGTTGCGTGCGCTACTCCATGGGAGAGACAAGGACGCATAGAGATTTTTTAATTATTAGGTTATTTAACAGTATAAACAATTCAAATAATTTATTCATAAAAAAATAATTATCTATATCTCAGCCATAGGACATGCCTGCACTGATTAGACTATCTAGTCTAATCAGTGCAGGCATGTCCTATGGCTGAGACTGACAGACAGCACTGTCAAGCTATCTAGCTTGACAGTGCTGTGTTCAGTTGTTTCTCGCTGCTATAGTGGTCCCTGCTTCAGCTGCTGGGGACGTCACGCGGCCAGATCGTGACGTTGACCACGTCACTATTCTCATCACCCATATTGTAGTCCCATGAATTCGAATTTGATTTCCACAGGGACCGGTTGGAAGCGACCCGCATCCGCAATCCGCTGCTAAGGGCCAAAAAATACGAAGTAAATTCTGCAGTGAATTAAAACCTGCTTAGTTGTCTAAATTCACTTCGACGTATGAATGAAACTACACGCAATCAATGAACCTTATCATTACTAACAGGTCAGTGACCTCCATTTAATAAGACAACAATTAAACCGGTCCATTATCGGTCAATCATGAGTATTATGCCATAAATCAAAGTTTGACGCGTGCAAAACTCATTATAGGCTACGCCCACATATTATAATCTCCGTGGTGCCGCCGCTTTACACATTGTTTTTTTCTATTGTCTGACAGTCTATATAAATATGTAGTACCTATTAGTAAGCAACGAAGCTCAGCGGGGGGAGCGTCAGCTGTCAAACAGGCGGACGCTGTTTCGATCCCCATCAACGGCTTGAGCTTCCTGTGAAGGTAACACCGTTATCGAATTGCCAGCGTGTTATTAGGGTATATTCCAGAACCTTTTCGCGCGGCATAGGACGGCCACCGACCAGGTGGACAGACAACCTGACTAAGATAGAAGGCAAGGGCTGGATGCGGGCTGCTTCCAACAGGTCCTTGTGGAAATCAATGGGGGAGGCATATGTCGTCCTATGGCTGAGATGATGATGATGATGATTCGAGAACCTGGGCTAAAATTTTAACTGTCAGTCGGTCACCATACACATAGTGTGTTCAGGCAGCAGTCTGAGAGCCTGTAAGCTGTTACCATATTGTTAAGTACCTACGCTTGTCTTGATGTTTAATTAATATTGTAAATTACTATTTAATTAAATTTAATCAAAAGAAGGTACTGACCGTTGTGTCTGTAGTTTGTACTAATAAAAAAATAAATAAAAATTAAAGCAACGTGTACCAATATAATAGTGTTTGTCGAACCGCGCCCACATTGTCGTAGGTCGTTCACGTCAGAAATAACTCCGCTCCTGCAAGCTGTACGTATCGATATGTAGAGTGAAATGTTTGTGTGTCAGATCGTACCGCATGCCCGCGCTCATCGTGTCAGCTAGTCTGACGTCACACACTAGTGCGTGCGTGCGCGCGCCGCGCGGGTCGTGCGCGGGCGCAGGTGTTCGGGGTTGCGTTTCAAAAATTTTGTTTTATGCAAACAGAGGAATTCTGCTATCTCAATCGGGCAACTAATTTTAACCATCGCCACATTACACACTCGTGTTATAGGTATGCTGAAAAGTACTTTAACTTTGTAATGATCATTTTTACTTTACAGAAACAACGTATTCTGGCGACTGTACTTAGTTCTGGTTAACACTCTGAGTCTAACGTGATCCACATTCGACCACATCGTCACAGAACATCAAGTGAGATAGTAGTAACCGCCACACATTCAACAAACACACTAAGTTCTGTATCGGACACACTGAAATGAAAATAAAAACTGTTTACTTTCTATTTTATTTTATATTTCATTGTATTCAAAGAATAATATTGTATTACTCACTCTTGATATCCTTCCTACTAATATTGTACATGCGAAAGTTTGTGTGTACGTGTGTATGTTGGTTACTTCTTCACTCTCAAACGACTACACCGATTTCGATGAAATTTGGTATGGAGATAGTTTAAACCCTGCATTAACTTATATGCTACTTTTATCCCGTAAAAAGTATATAGTTCCCGTGGTATAATTGAGGTAGCGGGAAAAACCGTAATCCACGCGGGTGTAACCGCGGAGCACACTAGTATTATTATAAAATTATATAAAAGATATCCTTGACATAAAAAAAAATACGGGTAAATAAATACCCCGGAATATTTTGGTGACTTGCACTCTGAGTCCCAAGAATTGATTTTACTGTTATTTTTTTTGTTATTTACGACTCGAAACGAATGTTGTTTTTCTTATTAAAAAGCTACAAATTTAATCTTTATAAAATATTATGTAAGTTCCTATGGGAAAATAAAATAAAAAGTTCTAAAAAATGAAACCGACTTCAACACTCAAAATTGTGAAAAAGCTTGTGGAAGTCGTTTTTTTTCACCCTTTTCAGACGGACCTTTGCCACTCCCGGGATCAACTGTCATTGTGTGTGTTCACCGATTTCTTAACCCTCTATTGAGAAGTCATCCAAACACACATAAAAAAATATATGTACGGTCGGATTGAGTAATCCCCTCCTTTTTGTGGAGTCGGTAAAAACACATGAAGACGTCCAGATTTGCATGTGACGTCGCGTGCTCGCGAAACGACCGCGAGAAAGTGGCCGTTACGTCTGGCTGAGCACAGTTTGCGTTTTTGCACAATACTGATAATAAACTAATGTGTGGCATTTCTGCGAACGATCTAATGCGAACTGTGGCGCGCGGACATTTGCTCAGCAGTGCGAATATGGATCGTCGACTCGATAAAACTCGGTAGAAAAATCTCCATAGTAAGAGAACCGCGCGGGCGCGGCGCGATTCGCGTGTACGCCATGTCTGAACAAGCACTTACTTGTGAATTTTATCGAGTCGACGATCCATACCGCACTGCAGAATCGATTTGAAGCTTTCATTATTACTCAAGTGTTGCTTTCAATTTTTCTTTACCGTAAAAAGTAATAAGGATCGTTAATAGATATAGCATAGTATAACTTCGATTATCTGAACGACCTTCCTGAAACCTAGCGAAAACGAACTCACATATAAGAGAGAGAGAGAGAGAGAGAGAGAGGGGGAAGAGATGGGGGAGTACTATTCTAGGCCGGTACCAACACGACACTCACATATCTAATTGTTTCTGCATTGAATTAACACTTGAAATGGGCAGATGTAACCTATATTTACATTTAGAAAAAAATGCACGAATGAATACTACAATCACATTTGAGAAATCCACTAGCTATTGGTAGCCTATAGATAGATCTACCCATTTCAAGCGAACCCTGGTAGGTAGGTGAGTTCGTCTAATACTTCTTCGTAATCGTTAGGTTTCAGGAACGCCCGCGCCGTTCAGATTATCGAAGCTCTACTATACTGTATTAATTAACTATCCTTATTAGATTGTACACTCAATAAAAATTGAAAGCAAAAACAATTCATAGTAATAATGAAAGTGTTTGCTTCAAATCTATTCTGTGTAAATATTACGATTGGCATTCATACCGATCTATTGCGAGTTGATAATTAAAATTGATGTTATCGCTATTAAGTGTATTTCTCAGTTAATTAAGCCGCGTTAGGTTGTTGCGATTGATATATCAGTGATCGTAAGCGATTTTATTAGATTTAATATGCGCAGATTGGACCACGCTTCGTGGAGATTAAGATAAGTGACGTGCATCTTGATTACTCGATGATTAGTCACTAGCTACGCCCCGCAGTTTCACTTGCGTGGTGATGATGATTAATGGTAGCCTATGACACTCATAAATAACGGGGCTTACTATATTTATATCTTATCTTTTGGAAAAAGAATTTTCAAAATCGGTTCCGAAAGTAGAGATTACCCCCTACAATCTCACAAACTTTACCTCTTTGTAATTATCCTAGCGGCCCGCCCCAGTTTCGCACGAGTAAACATTTCAAAAGTAAAAACTATACGTGTCTCTGTTTTTATGAACATAATATAGCCTATGTCACTCGGAGAGAGTGTACCCTTCTAACAGTAAAATCGATTCAGTAGTTTTGGAGCCTATTCAATGCAAACAAACAATCAAATCTTTCCTCTTTATAATATTATAATTATATCGAGTATAAATGATGAACGATTATAGACATTATGTCACACTATTAAACGAGCTTGTTTTAAAAGGCAAAAAACGCAGTCTGGCCGCATGATGTTAATATAAAAAAAATATAACATATTAAACATATGTTTTGTGGTCACCGCAAAGCTTTCCAACATTTTTTTTTAGCATTGCGCTAGTCTAAAGGTCAAACAAACAACCCACGTGAACAATAGCACGTTAAGGCCTCTCATAGCCGCGATACGACTGGATATTATAATTTCTTCCTTTTTGCTTCACGTGAACTGGTTATTCCAGACTCCCAACTACTTTCATCATACCCGAGTAATAGCCGTACAATTTTCATCTCTACCCCGTCGGGTTTCAGTACAAATTGGTAACTCAGAAGTAATTGAAGAATGCTTCTAAGAAATTTGTCGTAGGTATATCAACATAGCCATTTTATTTACAGAGCCGCCTAAGTACCTATGTATTATATGTTGTGGGTCAAAAATTCTGAAACTTTATTTTTTTTAGATCTAGCGTTTGACACTCACTTGATGGTCGGCGACAATGTGGTTGAAGATGTAATCACGCTAGACCTAGAAAGAGTGACTCTAGAACTGATGTATGCATACTCTACAAGTGTTTGGTCACAGTTTTTCAAACTTGAGGGTAGTAGCTGGTCAGGCGGGTACCTACTCTAAAATACCCTACCACCATCCTTTGAATTTAATAACGGTGTTTCCATCACCGAAAGCTCAAGCGTTCAAGCCGTGAGAATCGAACCAGCGTCCGTCTGTTCAAATCAAATCAAATAAGTTTATTGGCAAATATAGGTATCAGTAGCTATTGTCAGCCTTTAGATAACTGAAATGCTTTAATCCGCTACCGGCTGGCAGCGTGCCCAGAATGCTAGCAGCATTGACACGTTGAATCGCAATGCTGATTCGTTGAGCCAAATATGTTCCATGTATCATGCTAGCAGCATTTTGGTCACGCGTCGCATTATTCAAATGCTCTGATAAGTTTTGGAAAATCCGATGAACTCCCGGTCTCCACGGGCCTTATGTCTCTGATTATAATAGTATTAACATATCTCATAAATTATAATTTATGTTCATAAAGAAACTAAATTATGGTGGATGGCAGATCCTGATCGTTGTCGCACCTGAAGACTCCAGGATAGTACCTATCGGGAAAAACGGACTCGGGCCACGTTTTTCATATGAGTGTAAGTGAGTTACGAATTGTGATAACTAGGCCGTTGATGTAAATAAATATGTAATACGCCATTAGGTGACATAACCACGTACTCGTAAATCCTTGGGTCTCTATGTTTCCCAATAGATAAAACCTTGAGATGAGATAAGCTAAGGGCGCCTGCGCAACAGGTGATGTCATATAATGTTTACTTATCTACCATAAGATCGTTATCACCGTTTAAGTGACCTACGATTGTACGTGGATATGACGAAAAAAGGTTTGTCGCGTATGTTACGTTTATAAATATGACAGGTTATAAAATACCTATTTGATGAAAAAGAATATGCGTCAGTGTTGCTAGAATTAGACTTTCAACGAGCTTTGAGACGTTTTGCAGATAAGTTGGTTAGAACAACAACACTGATCAAATAACAAGGCCGGTCTAGTGGGTTGAGATTATGTCGGATCGGACATGTAGGTTATGAGTTTATCCACTATTTTACTTGATGTTCAGTGTTGAGATGCCAGAGAAGACCTTGATACTTACGGTAAGCCCCCACTCGTCTTTGACTTGAAACAAGGGTCGGAGCCTGTAGCCCATTCCCTTCCTTCCTTCCAGCACGTGGACTCATGCCTTGGGACCGCCCGTCTACAACCGATTGCTGTATTTGGTGACAGTTAAAAAAACTTAAGGTATAACTATCTTCCACCTGACGCGGGCGCCTGGCAGCTGCCAGGTGGGTACCAGAAAGCACCCTAACACTATCATGTGGGATTGAGTATTGTATTATCAAATATCAAGCAGGGGGGGAGGGGAAACCGACCCAACCTCTGTTTAATTAGTGGCCCGGTTAGATCCAATTATATGAAGCTATCGTCGGTTCAGAGTGCGTTTGACAGTTTTTATTATCATGCAAACTGTCAAACGGACTTTTTTGATTTTCCCCCGGTTTAAATTAATAGTTGCTTAGGACTGTTTCGGTCTAGCGACAATTATGTATTACTTCAAAATAAAATAAGGTTCTCAAATGGAAAGTATTTTTATATTTTCACAAGCTTTTAGTTTGAAATGTTGATGTAATTATATATTTTTTGTTCTTCAATTTAGGAAAGATCTAAGTAGATATGTGTTCTTTGGACACGTTACATATCGCTGAATAATTCGAGTCAGTCAGTTTGGTATTTAAATATAAGTGTAATGTAATTAATATTATTAATAAAGGGCACCCTGAACCGACGCTCTCGCATGAAAGGTACGATGAGCGTGGAGGAAGCGTAAAAAGTGTGTCGGAATCGTATAAATATGTTTAGTGGAAAATGAAAAAAATGAATTATATTATGCAATGTTGTCATCTATATATAATCTAAAATAAGTCCATTATGATAGATTTAAGTCGCGTCTTGTACTAAATGAATATTTTGACGAACGTTAAGACAATATCGTCACTTCGTTACATTATTGTGTACTATGTATTCTGACCGCCTCCATAGTTATCATTAGCTCTGATCGCTTGTGGTGCAAGAATATAAAAGGCTATCTGAAAAGACCTTCTAGGTCTTTAGTGGTATGTAAAACTAATATAACACTTCAACAAGTATTTATAATATAATGTATGTATTTATATTCAACGCTATGAAATAATAATATATTTGGAAGTTATATTCCACAGCGCAAACTAAAGTTATTAAGTTCACTGGTGAAAACATGGAACATGGTGACAACAAAGACAATTCACAACAATAATCATGTTAATTCTCGCATTAGTAACATAGTTTGAAAAGATACTAAGCTATATTGATTTTCATTGCTTTATATATTATTTATATATGTCTATGTAAATTTAAATAAAAGCGCGTGTTGCACATTATAAACAGCAAAATTCTCGTATGTCACATTTTAAAATGTAAAATTGTAGGATAAATTGTTCAATGGTACATAATAAAGATTGGCAAAACAATGTTTTTTACAGCAATGCGAATCCATTCATTAATTACGAAATATACGATACGATATAGGAACAGAGTTCACACAGAGTCTTCAGGGGCCTAAGTCTACTATTCAATATGGCAATATGATCGGCTCACAATTGGTGAATTTGACAGCTTTGGTAGTCCGCTATTTTTAATTCGTCCATATTGAATCAATCTTGATTCAATTCTAGATTCAATGACACAGCGCATTATTTCCATAGTCTGTTAGCACATTAAATGTCAAATGCCCTACTAAATCGACACAGGCCGAGCATAAATTGAACATAGACTCAGGCCGCTATGACTTAGCAGACTACGGATTTTTATTGGAATCGGCTCAGCCTCGCAGCAGACTGAATATGAACTTTGAATTAGTAGACTTGACACCCTGTTCGTAAGCTCATAATATAATTAGGAGTAATCGCTTATATAACAAAGATTATATTGACACGTGAATTTATTATTCCTACACTTGCTAAATTATTTTAATCATTTGTCGCTTTTCTCTCGTACCTCGCACCATTCATCACCGCTCAACCGTACGGGTCAATTGAATCCTTCGGTCAGAGTCTCGCCTAATTTGCATATTGTGAGTACCAACCAGTATTTACTGGTTTCAGTAGGTTCACCAGGTGATAAGATTGAGGAACGGTTGCCTTTGGTAGGTAATCTTACTGTAGGAAGGTTCAGGCAGCAGTCTTTGAGAACCAGTAAGTCTGCGTTTGGTCTATCGTGATAACATATTCGACCACATCGTCACTGACCATCAAGTGAGGTAGCTGTCAAACGCCAGATCTTTACAGTATTGTAACGCCTCACTACCGCCATCTATGGTACCAGCAGCCAGCCGCCAATTATGTAATGCCACGTCACTCACTCTCCTGCCCGCCAATGCCAAGCCACTGGGAGGGGAGCGTGGCTCGCCTGTCATCCAGCCTATTTAAGCCGGCCGATCTATTATGAAGCTCTCGTCTCGATAGCCTGGCCAGCATCCTCAATTTTGACATCATTCCACCATTAGAGCCCACTAGGTATCCCCCTCAGGGAAACCAAAGACCCGACATACTCGTTATTGCTCTCTTCAAGAACGTCACCCTACGGTTACGTTCTATAGAAGTAAAGCACGAGTTAACCTCAGATCACCGTCCCGTCTTATACAGGCTAGGCCCCGACACGGCTACCTCTCCACCCACCAAGTCGGTAGTGAACTGGAAGCAACTGGGGGAAACCCTCCAAGCTATCAGCTCACCTGACTTAGATAGGATCCCTGACGACATTTTAACAGTAGACGACGTCTCCGTTGCAAACGACGCGCTCAGTAGCCACCTGCAAACAGCAGTAGGGAAATGCTCTAAGCAGATCCCTGTGGCCACCGGCCAACAATTCGAACTACCTGACGATGCCAGGCGGCTACTGAACGCGAAGAATGCAGCCACTAGAGCGTACGACTCGATCCCCACCGATGAGAACAAAGCCACCATGCGTTACTATCAGCGTGCTGTACGTAACTGCATAAGTGAGCTGCGCAATCAAAGGTGGGAAGACACACTGACCGGGCTCGAGCCAACTCACCAGGCATACTGGAAGTTGGCTCGCAGCCTGAAATCCGACGGACAGACAACAATGCCCCCCCTCATTAGGCCGGTCCTCCAATCTCTCGCGTTCTTTGACGAAGATAAAGCCGAGTGTTTAGCTGATAGCCTCGAGGCTCAGTGCTCCCTGAACTCAGATCACGTCGACCAGACTCACCTCGATACGGTGGAGTCTGAAGTCGCACGTAAAAGCTCCGTGCCCATATCGGACCTCCCTCCGCTACCTCCTGTCAAATCAGCTGAAGTGGCGAATCTGATCAAGGATCTCAAGCCCCGCAAGTCCCCTGGTGCCGACCAGATTAGTAACAAGATGCTTACTAAAAGGTGAACTAAGGGGACTGAGAGATGCTTGAGCATCTCTCAGTCCCCTTAGTTCACCTTTTAGTAAGCATCTTCAATGCTGCTATGAACAACTGCCTATTCCCAGACGACTAGAAATCTGCCATAGTCATTGGCATCCACAAGCCTGGGAAGATGGCTTAACAGCCCACAAGCTACCGCCCTATCAGTCTCCTCAGCTCTCTGGGGAAGATTTACGAGCGACTCATAGTCAATCGTCTCTGGTCCCATGTTAGGTCCCACAACTTACTGCCTGATGAGCAGTTTGGCTTTCGAGCCAGACACTCTTGTGTTCAACAAGTGCACCGCTTAACGGAGCACATCCTCGAGGGCTTTAACGCCAGTTACAAGCCCAAAGGGACAATAGCGGTCTTCCTCGATGTAGAGAAGGCTTTCGACAAAGTCTGGCACAACGGCTTGTTATTCAAGCTGTACCAACTTGAAGTGCCAGACCGTCTTGTTCTCATCTTACAAGACTTCATCAGGGATCGAAGCTTTCGCTACCGCGTAGAAGGAACGCTCTCTCTCCCCCACCCTATTCTTGCCGGCGTCCCACAGGGATCCGTCCTCTCGCTCGTTCTCTTTTCGCTATATACCAGCGACATACCACGATCTGAACCTTCAGTTCAGATCGCCCAGTTTGCAGATAATACAACCATCTACTGCACTGGGTGGCACATGGTCAGACAGAGAGCTGCTTTACAGCGAGCCATCACCGACATCGGTGCCTGGTTCCGTAAATGGCGGATCTCTGTCAATCCGGATAAAAGTACAGCTGTGTACTTTACTGAGATAGGCCGTTTAAAAAGGGCGGGTCTGGGTTTATCCATTAAATAGTTACTATGCCTATGCTTGCGGCGTTCACGCTGCTTGTTTTGGTTAAGTCTGCTCATACCGTCGTAACCGCTTGCAGCGAGCGCACGTACCTACCTACACGCTACTTATAATATTTTTCATCTGTATCGCGGCATTAACTGAGTATTTGATCCAAAATGAAGTGTGAACTGTGTGGAAATTCATTTAACGACGGAGTGCAGTGTGGCTCTTGTAAGAAACACTTGGATTTTGGATGTGCTTTAATTTCTGAAGTCGGTTGGAGAAAACTGGGGGCGGATAGGCGTGCTGCCTGGAAATGTACGTCTTGCAAAGGATTATCACCAATTCCATCCCCAGTCAGTGTTTCCGATTCTGCCCCACTAGTTACCCTTGAAACTCTCTTGAAAGAAATCCAGAGCTTGAAGTTACAACTAAGAGGTCTACCCGCACGAATCGCCGACATATAATCTATTAAGGAGGAAATGTCTGATCTCAGGGCTTCATGTGAATTTGCAAACAGTAAAACGCAGGAACTCTCAATCAAATTCTCTGCGCTGGAGGCCAGAGTCAGTGACGTAGAACAGAAGGAAGCGAGAGTAAATTCTCTTCAAGCGGATCTAGACTTTCACAAATCACAGTGCGCGTTGGGCGAGCAAAGGTCGCGCTTAAATAATGTTGAAATAAAGGGAGTACCGACAAGGAAAGATGAGAACCTTTTCACGATCATTGAGGCTATTGGCAGGAAGATCAACTATACACTGCCCAAAACGCAAATTGATTATTTGTACAGGATCCCGATACACAACACAAAGGAAAAATCTATTATTGTGCAATTTACAAATCGTTACGTAAAAGAAAACTTTGTAGCCGCCGCCCGAGCCTACAAGACATTATCAGCGGCCGAGATCGGCTTCCAGAGCTCGCAGCAACGTGTATTTGTCAATGATCACTTGACTGCAGAATCAAAGAAGCTACTAACCAAGACTAAAGCTCTGGCCAAGGAGAAAGGCGTTAACTACGTTTGGGTTAAATTTGGGAAGATATATATTCGTAAGAACGATACTTCTCAAATCCATATTATCGCCACGGACAGTGATTTAAACAAATTAGTTTAAAATGTGTCTACTTTTTATTGCGTAACATTACCTTGTTATATTATCATGTCAAGTATATAGATGCATTACCGACAATAATAAAACCACGTAAGTTAATCATACGATCATGTCAGTTGTCAAAGTATTACGTGTTCTCTCTGTTCCCTGCCTCGGCCGCTGTAGGGTCGATTCGTTATTGTTTCCCATACAACTATAGTCATTATTATTGCTTCGCTCAACCATATAATTATACAAATAAGTTAACTAATTATGCACTCAAACTCTTTATTTATTTACAATGTACCGAAACGTATTTTATCTCTTGCCTGCGTTATCGCGCTATGCCCGTTCATAAATCTACTCGGGTATGCACATGGCATGCCCTTTTATTGTTTGTTATCTTGCTACGCTGCGCGCACAAATTACTTGCTATTGTGACTGAAGGTTTTATATTATCTTTGGTTATGAAGTGCTACTCGTAATTACTGCTTGAACGTAATATAAAGAATATAGCTATAGTGGTTCACTCAATGTGGTTGATAAGTGTTATTGGTTATTTTGTTGCAACCCTGGTTCTATACTTTTTTAAAAAAAATGGATGATACAAATAGTTTAAATATATACTATCAAAATGTTCGAGGGCTACGTTTTAAGACAGCAATATTTTACCGGAATCTGTGTCTCACTTCCTATGACGTTATAGTCCTCACAGAAACGTGGCTACTTGATGGCATAGCGAGTTCGGAACTTTTTGACAGCCGGTATGTCGTTTGGAGACGGGACCGGGATAATGATTTTAACCTGTCAGTCGCGGGGAGGCGGTGTCTTAATTGGGGTCCGCAAAGATATAGCTGCTGTCTCGCAATTACAATATCAGTCATCGGCTGAAGATCTTTGGCTTACAATTACTTTAAAACAACGTAATGGTGTAATAGCTAAAGTACACTTATGTGCTATCTATCTGTGTGCGCAAAATCTTGGCTTCACTTTTTCTCAACAACTTCAGAACTATTTAATTAAACTCAATGAGTTTATTTTAAATCACCCAAATGATAAATATATAATAATGGGAGATTTTAACTTAAGTTCGATATTATGGATACCTGACGCAGATGTGCCTGCAATGGTTCCTATTAACATTATTGGTGCTGATGCACAAGACTTAACAGATGATCTATGCCTTCATGGGTTACGCCAATACAATGGAGTAGTCAATAAATACGGAAAAATCTTGGATCTTGTTTTGTCAAACGATACTGTCTTAGTAAATGAATGTGACGACTCTTTAGTGCCCATTGACCCATATCATAAACCCTTATCAATAACTGCTACATTTGTTAACATGACATACCTCAAACCACAGTCTTATGTTAAATACTTATACTACAAAGGCAATTATGAGTCTATTAACACTAGCATTTCCAATATTGATTGGGTAGGAGAATTCTCAAACCGAACTTTAGAAGAAGCCATCTATTTCTTTTATTCAAAACTTGAAGATCTGAAAAGTAGATTTATTCCGATGAAAAATATAAGACAGGAAATTTATCCTCAATGGTACACGACGCCTTTAATAAAGGCACTTAAAGAAAAATATAAGTACCTGTTAAAATATAGAACCTACAAGAATAGAAGCCATCTACAAAGTTACATAATACTGCGTGATAAAACTAAAACACTCGAGAAGAAGTGTTACGCTGATTATATTTCAAACATTGAAAACATGATCGAAAAAAGTCCTAAACATTTTTGTTCATATATAAAGTCAAAACCTAAGTCAAATTGTATTCCTAGCTCTCTAAAATATCTTGATGGAATAGTCACTGACGGCGAAGATATATGCAACTCTTTTTCTAATTATTTCAAATCAACATTTCTCTCACTAGATAACAACGATACTTTAATTATAAATGAACCCCTTTTAGATAACTCCTCATTTCCTGATATAGCACATATAGATGTTAACACAACGTTGGTAACTAAGTTGTTATTGAAACTAGATCCTACCAAGTCAGCTGGACCCGATCAAATTAGCTCGTACTTTCTCATCAAGTGTGCTAGGAGCATCGCAATACCTGTATCACTTTTATTTAAGAAATCCTTGTCAGATTGTATCTTCCCTCGCTTATGGAAATCTGCCTTTATCACTCCCATACATAAAAAAGGCTCCAGAACCGATATCGTTAACTATAGACCTATTTCAAAGTTATGCATCTTGGCTAAGGTGTTTGAAAGGGTAGTATACAACCAAGTGTACGCTTCTCTTGAGAACACCTTTCATAACTCACAGCATGGTTTCATTAGAGGTCGATCTACGGTTTCAAATTTAGTTTTGTTGAATGACTATATATCTAATGCTATGGATTCTGGTAGCCAGGTAGATGTCATCTACACCGATTACAGCAAAGCGTTTGATAAAATTAACCACAGAACCTTATTATTCAAACTTCACAGTGCAGGAATATGCGGAGATTTATTTAGATGGTTTTCGTCTTATTTAGAAAGAAGGACTCAAGCGGTAGTTGTAAGTAATTACATTTCTAGCTGGATAACAGTTCCAAGTGGCATTCCTCAAGGATCGTTGCTGGGTCCGTTATTATTTACAATTTTTACTAACGATATTTCTGATCATATACTACATTCTCGTTTACTTTGTTTTGCTGATGACATGAAATTCTTCATGGAAATTAATTCGCCTGAGGATGTCAGAAAGCTTCAAACTGATTTAAGCAGACTTGAAAATTACTGTGTATTGAATAAGCTTGAATTGAATCCGCAAAAATGTTATGTTGTTACATATACACGCAAAACAGAAAAAAATAAGGCTGTCTATACGTTGAAAAACCAGATTCTCCCAAAATGTTCCGCAATTCGCGACCTTGGCATTACTCATGACTCGAAACTATTATTCAATGAACACATAGATAATGTAGTTTCTAAAGCATCTAAATCCCTCGGTTTTGTAATAAGAAGTTGTGCTTCATTCAACAAAATCAAGACCTTCAAAATTCTTTACTGTGCATTTGTCCGCAGCATATTAGAATATGCCTCCCAGATATGGAACCCACGATATAATATCTACATCGAAAGAATCGAGAGAATCCAAAGGAAATTTATTAAATATCTATGTTTTCGACTATATATAAAATATAAGAAAGATGACTACTTTAATCTCTGTAAAAAGTTTCACCTACTTCCCTTGTTTAAAAGAAGAGAGATTGCCGATTTAACATATCTTTTAAAGATTGCATCCAGCTCGATCGATTCCCCCGAGCTTCTTAGTAAGGTTAAATTAAACGTCCCTTGTAGACCAATCAGGCACAATCCATTAATTAATGTTCCGGTAGTTCAGACTAATTATAGGCAAAATTCCTATGTATGGAGAGCGAGCAATAACTACAATTTTCTTACTAAACGCTTCGACTTAGACCTATTTTGTACAAGCATAGAATCGGCCAGGCAGCTGTTGAGCAGAGAGTTCTTTGAGTAAACTGGTTTTGTTAGTACTATAATGCATATACGTGTAAAAGTAATGCTTGCATAATATGTGGTTCATGATATTATTGTAAAAATATAATGTCATTATCCGTGAGGACCTATAATTGGCCTTTTGTTAAATATTAAGTTGTTATATTGTAAAGAAGGCCGTTGGTCTTCCATGTAAAAATAAATAAATAATTAAGTCCAGGCCTTCTTTACTCATCCCGTGATGGGTAGGGAGGTTACGGTCTTGGGGGAAGCGCAGGTCGTGATGATCCTCAATGCAAGTCTGGCGATTACCTTCTCGCGGTGCTGCCTGTTCTTGGTCTAATTCCCTCTGAAATAGACGTAACTAGACATCGTCCGGCGCCTCGCGTGTCTCATATCTATGTAAGTTTATTTATATCCATGTATTTATGTATGTTTATAGTATTTTGGCCGGGACTGCTCCCGATAGGCTTTGCTCGCCAAGCCGACGAGGAGCGGTCCACTTGACGGTAGGTTGCGGTGCTGCTGCAAGGCACTGCAACTGAGGGGGGCAGCGGCGCCGTGTTGGACGGTGCTGCAGCTGAGGAGGCGCTGCGGTGGGAGTGATTCAGTTCGTCTCCTGCTGTGGCGCCGATATGGCCGCCGTCGGAGGGTGGCGGCCGAAGCGGCTGGCGATGAGGCTGCTCCATCTGGCCCATCGCAGGGGACCACGAGCGTCGGATGTGGGAAGTCTGGCGTTCCTTGCACGGTGTGGTCCCCGGGATGGTGCGGCCGTGCTCTTGGTCCCGGCACGGTCGCGAGGGGGAGGGTCATCCTCCCCCCCTGGAGGGGTCCGGAGACGGACGGCCGTGGTGGGGGCGCGGTATGCAAATGTACCCCGCGCTCCCTCCATTCTAGCGGCAGGATGGACACCGTGGGTTTTAGTCGGTAGTGGACCCTGGCTGCAGTGGGTGCAGTTAGGGTTGGGGGCCATGAGGCCCCCCAGGGAGCGGTGATGCTCGAGCGAGCCCGACACACCCCGCCTACTGTCCCGGTAGGCGGAAGTGCGTAAATGCATTTTCCCCACGTAAAAAAAAAAAAAAAAAAAAAGGCCGTTTAAAAAAGCCCAACCCTATAGCCGTCTTCGGCAAGCCCATACCGTGGGCTAACTCTGCCAAATACTTAGGTGTGATCCTTGATCGGAAACTCACTTTCGAGCAGCACATTACTAAAGTTCGAAACAGGGCGGCCTTCGTATTGGGTCGCCTCGGTCCCCTTGTTTGCAAAGACAGTAAACTTTCACTTAGAAATAAAATCACCTTGTATTAACTCTGCGTCCGCCCAATCATGACCTACGCCTCCGTAGCGTTCGCTCACTGCCACCCTCGCGATCTCCACCGTCTCCAAGTAATTCAGAATCGGTTCGCTCGCAGGCGGTCGGTGCTCCGTGGTATATGCGGAACACCGACCTGCATTGCGACCTCGAATTAGAGTCCATCACCCAATTCATCAAGACCCGCTCCCGTCGCTACTTTGACGCGGCTCCCCACCATCCCAATCCTTTGGTAGTGCAAGCTGCCAACTATTCCACCACCCCGACACACCCGCACCTGCAACCCCCCCGACGACGCCGCCCTAGGCACGTATTGGATGACCCGGACGACCCCATCGCTGTCGCCTTGTCGCTAGCTTTAGCGTCGTCCCACGGTCATGCCGGTAGAATACAAGGTCGAGAGTCCCTGGTATACTCAGTCAGACACCGAGCTCGACGGCGAGCTCGAGGCAAAAACATCCTGGTTAGATTCTCTTCAAATAGTCAAAGAGCAAACATCCTTAGGGCCCACTTACGGACCACTCTGGTACCGGGGCAAGTCGATCCGATAACTCCCTGTCCTGGCGACAGCTCAAGCCGAGGTCCGAACCTCAGTGGTGCCCTTGAGCTAGTCGCCTCGTCCTCTCCTAGTGGCACAGCGCCGTCAGCGCTAGCCTCACTAGGCGGTGCGCCTTCTGCGACCGCACAAATACCGGGCTGAGCACCATCTGTGCTCGCCCCCCCTCCGGTGAAGCTGTGAATGCCGGTAGAGGCAAACAACATTAGTCCGTTAGAAAAAAAAAAAAAAAATATGAAGCTCTCTTTTACATGTAGACGTTCCCGGTGTAAGGGGAACCTCTGCCCGTTTGATAATAAACAGTGCTGAAATATCTACAGAGATTTGTTACTGCTGTATCCCGCTTCGCCGTCTATAGAAAAAAAAAACTGTGCCACGAGATTTTTAAACATTCGATGTTTTGCGTAATATATTATTTAATATTTAACTACATCATCATCATCATAGCCATAGGACGTCTACTGCTGAACATAGGCCTCCCCCATTGACTTTCAAAAGGACCGGTTTAAAGCGGCCCGCATCCAGCCCTTGCCTGCGATCTTAGTCAGCTCGTCGGTCCACCTGGTCGGTGGCCGTCCTATGCTGCGCTTGCCAGTCCGTGGTGTCCATTCGAGAACTTTTCGGCCCCAACGTCCATCAGTTCTTCGAGCTATATGCCCTGCCCACTGCCACTTCAACTTGCTAATCCGCTGGGCTATATCGGTGACTTGCATTCTTCCACGGATCTTCTCATTTTTTATTCGATCACATAAAGAAACCCCGAGCATAGCCCTCTCCACAGCTCGTTGTGCGACTCTGAGCCTGCTCAGAAGGCCTATCCCTCAGCAGGCTAATCTTCATCAGCATCTAGATATTATTTCAGCTTATTTTATGAAACTTCAGCACGTGCGTCAAAAGTGGTATAAGCTTCTGTCATAAAACTGTATTAAGTACATAAAACGATAAATAAAATTATTTTATTTACCTACTAAAAGATAAGATACGTAACTACAGTTCAATGTTTGAAATAAAAATATCATCACATACATTTAATAGATAAAGTTATATCTAAACGATTTAATCTAAGTTTCTCAGAAACATAACAATGGCAATGAGGCGACATAAAAATAAGTTTATTGGTCTATCTGAGAAGGAACCGGTTGGAAATTAACTGACTGCCATGATTTACAGTCTTGAATGTCACATTGGCATTTAGGATTATCGTTTTTCTAAGAATCCACACATCTATTTATATCTATATACATTAATACAAATTTTAATTAGCGGGTTAGAACATTTGAGTTATCTATAGGCTACAAATAGCTAGTGGATTGCTCAAATGTTATTGTAGTACATAGTTGCAGTATAATAATTAGTTATTAGTGTTTTATTTTAATAAAGGCATTTGCCCCATGAAAAAAAATAATTTAATTGTGATATTTATAATTCAGCGTCATCAATTTTTTTTTCTTAATTATATACTCCTGGCAGATATGTGGTATTAAGTTACTAACTACCACAATGCGTTAAAACGAAAATGGCCGCCATGGTTATGAATTATGGAACCGACACGTGGTCTCTGACCCAGCAAGCTCAAAGTAGCTCAGTGGCACAATATAGGGCACAGCCTTTCACCAGCTTATTATTTATTTTTTAATCAAATATTGTTTAGGGACTTTTCCCAACTCGGTCGCCCTATGCTCCATCGTACTCTAAACTTATCACAAACAAAACTTAAACCACTTCTTAAATATCTTAAATTAGACCTTTGCCACATCGCACGCAGTCGAAGCTACTACGTGTTATATTTATTTTAAAAGTATTATGCAAATTGTCTCTTTCTCTGAGGTATTTTGAACATTCCACGAGAATATGGTAAACATCCTCAAGAGTGCCACAAATTCACAAATTGGTGTACTAGATTATTTCATCAAAAAAAAAAAAAATTATCATGAAATGGAACCGACTTCTACACTCAAAAGTGTGAAATAACTTGTTTAAGTCGGTACCATGATAGTTCACAAAAGTAACTATCATCACAATATTGTACTCATGGTACTTGACTTCGACAAGTTATTTCACACTTTTGAGTGTTTAAGCCAATTCCATTTTTTGAAAAAAAAAATTTTTTCGCCCTTTTCAGTGACCTTGCTACTCATGGGATCAATTGTCGTTGTGTTTTGCGTGAGAGTAACAAACATACATCCACATATCCATACTAACAAACTTTCGCATATATTATATTAAGTAGGATTTACCGTACTGAAATGCTTCGTAAGTAAAGGCTTCTCTATTTTTGCCAGTACCTCTTGTTCTTAAGACAATTTGAAATGTTTTATTTGTACAGTTGCGTTATCGGTACCAGAAAGATTTTTAAACAAAATTTGAAAGCAAGATACATTCTCCTTATGAACAGTGGCGTAATACAAAAGATCCATAACATGTGTTTGGTGTAGTCCTCGGGAAGTCTTCAAGCCTTTCATAGAACACTAGCTGCATGAATTATCATGATGATGATACTGAAAAGTAGCATATGTGTTATTGCGGGACCTGAAGTATCTAGATACCAAATTTTATCCAAATCCGTTCAGCCGTGATTGAGTAACAAACATCCATCCATGCATACATCCAAACTTTCACATATATAATATTAGTGGGATTAAATCATTAACTGAACGTTAATTGTTCGCAACCTGCAAATGACAATTATTATCGTCACCATTAGCAATTAATATTTCTACTTACAATGAATAGATTAAACCCCTATTATACATCAACAATGCTTCATCACGATTCTGAGTTGTGATGACATCAGCTGGTGAGGTCAGGTCGGATACATCGATTTCCCCAAGATTTATCAATTCTATTTTCTGCAGTGATATGCTATCGATGGGTGGGGTCGAACTCAAACTGGGTTCAAGTATGCTAGTTATTAATATTGTCAGAAACAGATAAACTTAGCTCGTTTTAAGAGCTTTTATTTAACTCTCAATGTTCGTATTTACAATGCTAGGTAACTGAGAAATTTTTGGGAAAAAAGTTTTTATGTACGAAAGACTGGCCACTTATAATCTATTTCGAAAGTGTGATTATTTATAAGTGAAATAGGTACGTTCCAATTTCAAAATTTACCTCTACATTTTTTGCGAGCTAGTTTAATTTATCGTGTCTCATTGAAAAATAGATCTGCGACGTGAACATGTTTGCGCTATAATTTTTAATTAAAGTGCATGTGAGCTATTTAAAGTGTCGCTGATACCGAACGATTCGTACGATAGACTTCAAATGGCATTCATGGATGAAAGCCCTCCCTAGTGTATTGTTGGTATAACCAACGATTACATTAACAAATTAAATTAATTTATAACATTTAAATATCGAACACTTTTTATTTTAGCAAAACTTGTCGAGTGTCCCACGTACAACACAATACAAAATACATACTTTATTGCACCAAAATAACCAACGTCCAGTTTGAAAAACTGTCACCAAACACATAGTGTGCTCAGGTAGTAGTCCTGAGAGCCATTAAGAATTCTAGGTCTAGCGTGATAACATCTTTGAACACATCGTGACTGACCATCAAGTGAGATAGCGGTCAAATATGTACATTTAAAAAATAAAAATACATATAATATGAGAATATCGCCCGAAAACTCTGTGCGCTAAAATATCCCAAGAATATATTGTTGGTTAAGCATCGTATGTTTTAGACAGCACTTTCACTTCCTTCAAAACATGATCAACTGTTTCCTTGTACATTATTCACTAAACATTGATTAGTTACCGAGTAACAGTGTTGAAGGAAGAGTGCGTGAGGGAATAAAACAAGCGGAGACGAAAATAGATTCATCGTCGCTTCCCGGTTTGACGAACTTGACAGACGAGAGTTCACTAGGTACTCATACAGTCGCCCCATGGCTTTATGACCATTGGCTTATTATCATATTATTATTATCGTATTTGCAATACATAGATAATTTCGACCTTATTTTGATGAAAGTCCTGCACGTGTTATTTGAAAAAAGTACCACTTATGAAAACAGTTCATGAAGGTTAGTTTTGATTCAATAAAGTTTGATTTGGACAAGACTAGGAGGACAGAGGACGAGACTAAGATCCTAGGTAAGGTCTGGATGTGGGCCTCTCTAGCCTATGTCCAGCAGTAGATGTCCTATGGCAGAGATGATGATGATGATGAAAGTTTGATTTCATTATCTATTTAGAAAAAATATATTCGAGCCAGCATATTTTTCCTCCATCAAAAATTCTTCTCGCGATAAAGACAAATTAATGCGCTTGCTCTGTGCCATGCACTAGAAGAAAGTAAATTAAAATAAAACTAAAGAAAATATAACTAAAGAAATAAAGAAAATACACCGTATGACATAATTCTGTATGCTCATAATTGGTTCCGTCATAAACATCATGACCTGTATTACTATACATTTCTGTTTATATACTTATACATTTTCTACACGAACACACACACTCACCCTCTCTCACATCCCCACACACACAACCCTCCACTCTACTACCAGCCTCCTGACATAAAAACATACACGGTTATTTGTTTTTATACTTACGAGCACTGTAAACACAACGTTTGTCATATAATTTTAGTAATATGTGTAATCCTATTAGGGCCATACTTAAGCTTAGATTTACTTCATACATGTTTAATGTGACGCTGTTGGATTAAGTAAATAAATAAAATAAAAATAAAAACTAAAAATTTGACACAATATGACTTTTGAATTCGTTAAATCACACCAAAACTTTTTTGCATTTGTAATGAGTTACTATTTTTACTCTATTTTACCGTGTTCCGGCATGTTTTTTTATTCAGAAAAGGCAGGCGTTTGCCCACTATCTCACCTGATGTTAAGTGATGGTGCGGTCTACGATGGAGCACGCCTGTCTAGAAGATACCTGTTCACTCGTGACTTTAAGATGCCCAGATCGTATCCGTGTGGAGACACAGACTTCATCATTGAATTTCACTCATTAGCTGTTATGAATTTATTTAATATACTTATAAACAAGTTTCAGTTTCACAACAATTTACATCTCAAAATGATTTTACTATCGGGATCGACTTTATTTATAGATTAAATTAGATAAATCCGCGACGAGGTCGCGGGGAACAAACATGCAAATACATAACGGCACATATTAATTATTTATATTAATATAATAATTATACCGCGAATGATGTCGTGATACATTCGGGTGTTTTGTCAGCAAAAGAGATATACATATTTTTTTAAGATTATATATTTGACTTGTTTTGAATTTTTTTCTCATTTATGTACACGTGTAACTCCATTATTAATAAATGTACGCTATATCTAAGCTTGCCAATACCACTGTCTCAGCTGATGCTGAGTGACGAGGTGGTCTAAGATATAACATACAAGTTACCTATTCACTGATGACTTGAAGAGTTGTACTTATCGGGCACTTGGCAACTGGTCGGCGGACTTCTTACCGCAAGCAAGCCGACCCATTTTACGTGGTGTCACTCTGTTCAGCCACCCATTGTCGCCGTATACCTAGACAAGATGCATCGCTTCATAGCGATTCTCTTTCTCTAACCGCTTTATATTCTTTTTCGTTGATCACGTGATATATCGCTTTGATGTGTCAATTTAATACATTTTTATGGTTTTGTAACGTTAATGCATGTAGATTATTACTTTGTCTGTGGCCACAGCAGACCCAGCAACTCGCTGATGGCAGTGCAGGTGGCCTGGACTGTTCTCAGCGCGCCCGCGCCGAGGTAACCTGCTTTTGTGTGCCCCCTCGCCCCGCTACTGCCCGCGATGGGCACTCTCGCGCGTCCGTTTCTACCGTCTCCGGGCATTCATGGACTTATCGGGAAACGCTGACTCAGGCGGAGAGTTCCACTACTGCTTACTGCAAACTTATGGAAACTAACAATGTATGTCACTCACTAAAGTATACGTTTCATAAACGATTTATAGAATACTGCCACATTAATGTTGGCTGGCTAAGATCACCTTCACGCACGCACAGGTTCTGCGGATTTGGTGATACCGCGAATATATATACCAACGTAATAGGATGAATATGTTTTTGGAGGTATATCTTTATTTCCTACTAGCGGTCCGCCCCGCCTTTGCACGGGTAAAAAATAATTCAATTAAAAATTATAGGGAGCCCCACTTTTTTAAAATTTATCATATTCAATTGGGGAGTAGCGTCCCAACAGTGAAGTAATTTATCAAATCGGTTCAGCACTTTCGGAGCCTATTCAATGCAAACAGCAGTCAAATCTTTCCTCTTTATAATTATAACTAGTATTTGGGTGGCGCGCGGGCTGCGAGCAGCCCGCGTTATCGATGTGCATTAGTATTATTAACGAAAATGTCGTTGCAGTTGCTAAAAAGATAAAATTCTCATGCAAATCGAATAACTCACAGTTTCATCTATTTCAGTAGAAAGTGTGAGCAGGGTTACCATGTGCAAGTTGATTTTTTTAATAAAATTTAAGTCGCGGTAAAACCGGACCAAGATTGTAAACGACTTTTGTTAAAGGACCCCACCTCTAAGTACAGTGGTTAACGTGGGCAGTTGCCTCGGAGACCAGCTCGATATGTGAAAATACTCGTTACTCGGAACTCGGCCTTCGGCCTCGTTAGTGACTCCCATATGGTACGTTGAAGCGTTACACATTATTCGAGCTCGGCCTTCGGCCTCGCAGATTTGAAGCTCGGCCTTCGGCCTCGCAGGTTTGAAGCTCGGCCTTCAGCCTCGCGGTGGTAAAGACAGCTTCTTCAAGTTCAGTACAAAGTGAGAACAGAGTTACCATATGCAAGTTTACTTTTTCATAAAAATTTTAGTCGTGGTAAAATCGCACAAAGAATTTAAACGACTTTTGTTAAGGGACCATACCTCTAAGTGCAGTGGTTAACGTGGGCAGTTGCCTCGCAGACCAGCTCGAGATGTGAAAAAAACTCCCCATCCGGGACTCGGCCTTCGGCCTCGTTAGCGACTTCCATAGGATGCGTTAATGAGGTACACCCCATTCGGAACTCGGCCTTCGGCCTCGTAAGTTACTAACACGGCTCGGCCTACGGCCTCGCGGAGGCCACGCTCGGCCTTCGGCCTCGCGGGCCGAAAGCTCGTCCTCCGGCCTCGCAGGTTTGAAGCTCGGCCTTCGGCCTCGCGGTGGTTAAGGCTCGGCCTGCGGCCTCGCAAGTTACAAAGGGAATGTTTTTAAGCTGTTCCCAATGACGGCCAGCTCGGCCTTCGGCCTCGCAGGCCTACAGCTCGGCCTTCGGCCTCGCTAGGGTGGAGCTCGGCCTTCGGCCTCGCCTCCACAGCTCGGCCTGCGGCCTCGCTCGATTGCAGCTCGGCCTATGGCCTCGCAAAGAGAATGTGGTTTCGCCACCAAAAATCCGCATCCAGTAAAAAAAAAAACTAATGACGTCATCAAAAAACTTTTTCATATTTCGAATCAAGGACTCCAAATCTCCCTAAATACTCAATTTTAGCCAGATCAGAGCAACTTGGATTTTTGTATCCGGTTCGAAGGACCAATTTCAAGTTTTGGAAAAAATCCTCAAATTTCCCTACAAACCCTCTATAACATTTGTTCAAACTCCCCATACCTACCTTAAGCGGTTCCGGAGTTGCGATCGTTTTAATTTTGTATGGGAGAACCTCTTTTTTAATAGGTAGGGTAATTTTTTTCAACTTTCCAAAAGGGGCCCAGGGTTTTAGTCATTTTTAGTTTTGACACCTACCCCCCATCGCTTATGGTTTCCGAGATCCGTACACCAGTTCCATGAAGGAAACCAAAAATGACATTTTTCGGATTTTTCTGGAGGTCACGTGGGCACTCTCTATACAGTCCACACCATATTTTAACCCAAAAATACTCCTTCTAGGAGAACAATGATGTCAGTGAGTCAATCAGTGGGTCTTCAGCTTTATATATTATAACTAGTATTTGGGTGGTGCGCGGGCTGCGAGCAGCCCGCGTTATCGATGTGCATTTGTATTTTTATTTAAGGTTTTAGTTGCAGTTTAT
The DNA here is from genome assembly GCA_934044485.1 of Apeira syringaria. NCBI lineage: Eukaryota > Metazoa > Arthropoda > Insecta > Lepidoptera > Geometridae > Apeira > Apeira syringaria. The sequence continues at coordinate 1,478,336 of OW203683.1, read as the reverse complement.
AAAAATATATAAAATTCTCATACATGTCGAGTAAGTGACAGTTTCTTCTAGTTCAGTACAAAGTGTGAGCAGGGTTACCATGTGCAAGTTGATTTTTTTGATAAAATTTTAGTCGCTGTAAAATCGCACCAAGATTGTAAACGACTTTTGTTAAGGGACCATACCTCTAAGTGCAGTGGTTAACGTGGGCAGTTGCCTCGCAGACCAGCTCGAGATGTGGAAAGAAAACTCCCCATTCGGGACTCGGCCTTCGGCCTCGTTAGTGACTCTCCTAAGGAATGTAAACGCGTAACACCCCATTCGTAAGTGACTAACACGGCTCGGCCTACGGCCTCGCGGAGGCCACGCTCGGCCTTCGGCCTCGCGGGCCGAAAGCTCGGCCTTCGGCCTCGCAGGTTTGAAGCTCGGCCTGCGGCCTCGCAACTGTGGCGTTATATCGCCAGTGAAAATCCCCATCCAGAAAATAAAAAGATTTAAAAATTTTCATGCAAGTCGAACAACTGACAGATACTTTTAGTTCCCGTGAGCGGTTGCATCAAAGACCAGCTCGAGATGTAGAAAAAAACTCCCCATTCGGGACTCGGCCTTCGGCCTCGTTAGTGACTCTCCTAAGGAATGTAAATGCGTAACACCCCATTCGGAACTCGGCCTTCGGCCTCGTAAGTGACTAACACGGCTCGGCCTGCGGCCTCGCGGAGGCCACGCTCGGCCTTCGGCCTCGCGGGCCGAAAGCTCGGCCTTCGGCCTCGCCCTGGAAGCTCGGCCTTCGGCCTCGCAGGTTTGAAGCTCGGCCTGCGGCCTCGCAAATAAGAAGTGGTTTCGCCATCAAAAATCCCCATCCAGTAAAAAAAAAACAAATGACGTCATCTAAAAAATTTTTTAATATTTAGAATCAGGGACCCCCAATCTCCCTTAATACCAAATTTCAGCCAGATCGGAGCAACTTGGATTTTGGTATCCGGGTCGAAGGACCAATTTTAAATTTTCGACTAAAACCCCAAATTCTCCTACAAACCCTCTATAACATTTGTTTAAACCCCCCATACCCACCTATAACGGTTCGGGAGCTGCGGTCGTTTTAAATTTGTATGGGAGAACCTCTTTTTTGTTCGGGAGGGTAATTTTTTTTCAACTTTCCAAAAAAGTCCCAGGGTTTTAGTCATTTTTAGTTTTGACACCTACCCCCCATCGATTATGGTTTCCGAGATCCGTACACCAGTTCCATCAAGAAAACCAAAAATGACACTTTTCGGATTTTTCTGGTGGTCACGGAAATCTCCTCTACACTTTTCTCCTACATCACAAACACCTCCCATCGCTCCTTCTAGGAGAACAATGATGTCAATGAGTCAGTGAGTCAGTCAGTCAGTCAGTCAGTGAGTGGTAATCGAACTTTATATATTATAAATAACTAGTATTTGGGTGCGCGCGGGCTGCGAGCAGCCCGCGTTATCGATGTGCATTAGTATTGTTAGCAAAAATGTCGTTGCAGTTGCTAAAAAGATATAAAATTCTCATGCAAATCGAATAAATCACAGTTTCATATATTTCAGTAGAAAGTGTGAGCGAGGTTACCATGTGCAAGTTGATTTTTTTAATAAAATTTTAGTCGCTCTAAAACCGGACCAAGATTGTAAACGAAATTTGTTAAGGGACCCCACCTCTAAGTGCAGTGGTTAACGTAGGCAGTTGCCTCGGAGACCAGCTCGATATGTGAAAATACTCGTTATCCAAAACTCGGCCTTCGGCCTCGTTAGTGACTCCCATAAGGTACGTTGATGCGTTACACCTCATTCGAGCTCGGCCTTCGGCCTCGCAGATTTGAAGCTCGGCCTTCGGCCTCGCGGTGGTAAAGACAGCTTCTTCAAGTTCAGTACAAAGTGAGAACAGAGTTACCATATGCAAGTTTATATTTTTCATTAAAATTTTAGTCGGGGTAAAATCGCACATAGAATTTAAACGACTTTTGTTAAGGGACCCTACCTCTAATTGTAGTAAATAACGTGGGCAGTTGCATTGGAGACCAGCTCGAGATGTGGAAAAAACTCCCCATCCAGGACTCGGCCTTCGGCCTCGTTAGCGACTTCCATAGGATGCGTTAATGAGGTACACCCCATTCGGAACTCGGCCTTCGGCCTCGTAAGTTACTAACACGGCTCGGCCTACGGCCTCGCGGAGGCCACGCTCGGCCTTCGGCCTCGCGGGCCGAAAGCTCGGCCTCCGGCCTCGCAGGTTAAAGCTCGGCCTTCGGCCTCGCGGTGTTTAAGGCTCGGCCTGCGGCCTCGCAAGTTACAAAGGGAATGTTTTTAAGCTGTTCCCAATGACGGCCAGCTTGGCCTTCGGCCTCGCAGGCCTACAGCTCGGCCTCCGGCCTCGCTAGGGTGGAGCTCGGCCTTCGGCCTCGCCTCCACAGCTCGGCCTGCGGCCTCGCTCGATTGCAGCTCGGCCTACGGCCTCGCAAAGGGAATGTGGTTTCGCCACCAAAATTCCGCATCCCGTAAAAAAAAAAACAAATGACGTCATCAAAACACTTTTTTCATATTTCGAATCAAGGACCCCAAATCTCTCTAAGTACCTAATTTCAGCCAGATCGGAGCAATTTGGGTTTTGGTATCCGGTTCGAAGGACCAATTTGCAATTTTTGACAAAATCCTCAAATTTCCCTACAAACCCTCTATAACATTTGTTCGAACCTCCCATAGCTACCTATAACGGTTCCGCAGCTGCGGTCGTTTTAAATTTGTATGGGGAAACCTCTTTTTTAATAGAGAGGGTAATTTTTTTCATTTTTCCAAAAGGTTCCCAGGGTTTTAGTCATTTTTAGTTTTAACACCTATCCCCCATCGATTATGGTTTTCGAGATCCGTACACCAGTTCCATGATGGAAACCAAAAATGACACTTTTCGGATTTTTCTGGAGGTCACGTGGGCACTCTCTATACAGTCCACTATATATTTCTAACACAAAAACACTCCTTCTAGGAGAACAATTCTGTCAGTGACTCAATGAGTGGTAGTTTAGCTTTATATATTATAACTAGGTGTTGGGTGGTGCGCGGGCTGCGAGCAGCCCGCGTTATCGATGTGCATTAGTATTATTAACAAAAATGTCATTGCAGTTAAAAAAAATATAAAAAATTCTCATACAAGTCGAGTAAGTGACAGTTTCTTCTAGTTCAGTAGAAAGTGTGAGCAGGGTTACCATGTGCAAGTTGATTTTTTTAAAAAAAATTTAGTTGCTGTAAAATCGCACCAAGATTGTAAACGACTTTTGTTAAGGGACCATACCTCTAAGTGCAGTGGTTAACGTGGGCAGTTGCCTCGGAGACCAGCTCGAGATGTGGAATAAACTCCCCATTCGGGACTCGGCCTTCGGCCTCGTTAGTGACTCTCCTAAGGAATGTAAATGCGTAACACCCCATTCGGAACTCGGCCTTCGGCCTCGTAAGTGACTAACATGGCTCGGCCTACTGCCTCGCGGAGGCCACGCTCGGCCTTCGGCCTCGCGGGCCGAAAGCTCGGCCTTCGGCCTCGCCCTGGAAGCTCGGCCTTCGGCCTCGCAGGTTTGAAGCTCGGCCTGCGGCCTCGCAGCCGTGGTGTTGTATCGCCAGCGAAAATCCCCATCCAGTAAAAAAAAAAAAAATGACGTCATCCAAAAAATTTTTTTATATTTAGAATCAGGGACCCCTAATCTCCCTAAATACCAAATTTCAGCCAGATCAGACAAACTTGGATTTTGGTATCCGGGTCGAAGGACCAATTTGCAATTTTTGACTAAAAACCCAAATTCTCCTACAAACCCTCTATAATATTTGTTTGAACCCCCCATACCCACCTATAACGGTTCCGGAGCTGCGGTCGTTTTAAATTTGTATGGGAGAACCTCTTTTTTGTTTGGGAGGGTAAATTTTTTTTCAACTTTTTAAAAGGATCCCAGGGTTTTAGTCATTTTTAGTTTTGGCACCTACCCCCCATCTATTATAGTTTCCGAGATCCCTACACCAGTTCCACGAAGGAAACCAAAAATGGCACTTTTCGGATTTTTCTGGAGGTCACAGAAACCTCCTCTCCACTTTTTCCCTACATCACAAACACCCCCCATCGCTCCTTCTAGGAGAACAATTATGTCAATCAGTCAGTGAGTGAGTGAGTCAGTCAGTGGTAATCGAGCTTTATATATATATAATAACTAGTATTTCGGGTGGTGCGTTATCGATGTGCATTAGTAATATTTATTATGATTTGTAGTTGCAGTTTATAAAAATATATAAAATTCTCATTCAAGTCGAGTAAGTGACAGTTTCTTCTAGTTCAGTACAGAGTGTGAGCAGGGTTACCATGTGCAAGTTGATTTTTTTGATAAAATTTTAAACGGTGTAAGCTCGGCCTGCGGCCTCGCAACCGTGGCGTTTTATCGCCAGCGCAAATCCCCATCCAGTAAATAAAAGGATTTAAATATTCTTATGCAAGTCGAACAACTGACAGATACTTTTAGTTCCCGTGAGCGGTTGCATCAAAGACCAGCTCGAGATATGGAAAAAAAACTTCCCTTTCGGGACTCGGCCTTCGGCCTCGTTAGTGACTCTCCTAAGGAATGTTAATGCGTAACACCCCATTTGGAACTCGGCCTTCGGCCTCGTAAGTGACTAACACGGCTCGGCCTGCGGCCTCGCGGAGGCCACGCTCGGCCTTCGGCCTCGCGGGCCGAAAGCTCGGCCTTCGGCCTCGCCCTGGAAGCTCGGCCTTCGGCCTCGCAGGTTTGAAGCTCGGCCTGCGGCCTCGCAGCCGTGGCGTTGTATCGCCAGCGAAAATCCCCATCCAGTAAAAAAAAAAACAAATGACGTCATCCAAAAAATTTTTTTATATTTAGAATCAGGGACCCCCAATCTCCCTAAATACCAAATTTTAGCCAGATCAGACAAACTTGGATTTTGGTATCCGGTTCGAAGGACCAATTTCAAGTTTTGGACAAAATCCCCGAATTTCCCTACAAACCCTCTATAACATTTGTTTAAACTCCCCATACCTACCTAAATCGGTTCCGGAGTTGCGATCGTTTTAATTTTGTATGGGAGAACCTCTTTTTTGTTTGGGAGGGTAATTTTTTTTCAACTTTTTAAAAGGATCCCAGGGTTTTAGTCATTTTTAGTTTTGACCCCAACCCCCCATCGATTATAGTTTCCGAGATCCCTACACCAGTTCCATGATGGAAACCAAAAATGACACTTTTCGGATTTTTCTGGAGGTCACAGGAACCTCTTCTACACTTTTCCCCTACTTCACAAACACCCCCCATCGCTCCTTCTAGGAGAACAATTCTGTCAATCAGTGAGTCAGTGAGTCAGTCAATCAGTCAGTGGTAATCGAGCTTTATATATATAAAATAACTAGGTGTTGGGTGGTGCGCGGGCTGCGAGCAGCCCGCGTTATCGATGTGCATTAGTAACTTTTATCAAACTGGTAATTGCAGTTGAAAAAATATATAAATTTCTCATACAAGTCGAGTAAGTGACAGTTTCTTCTAGTTCAGTACAAGGTTTGGGCAGGGTTACCATGTGCAAGTTGATTTATTTGATAAAATTAAAGTTGCTGTAAAAGCGCCCCAAGATCGTAAACGACTTTTGTTAAGGGACCCCACCTCTAAGTGCAATGGTTAACGTGGGCAGTTGCCTCGAAGACCAGCTCGAGATGTGGAAAAAACCCCCCATTCGGGACTCGGCCTTCGGCCTCGTTAGCGACTCACCTGAGGGACGTTAATTCGTTACACCCCAATCGGAACTCGGCCTTCGGCCTCGTTAGTGACTAACACGGCTCGGCCTACGGCCTCGCGGAGGCCACGCTCGGCCTTCGGCCTCGCGGGCCGAAAGCTCGGCCTTCGGCCTCGCCCTCAAAGCTCGGCCTTCGGCCTCGCAGGTTTGAAGCTCGGCCTGCGGCCTCGCAGCCGTGGTGTTGTATCGCCAAAGAAAATCCCCATCCAGTAAAAAAAAAAACAAATGACGTCATCCAAATTTTTTTTTTATATTTAGAATCAGGGACCCCCATTCTCCCTAAATACCAAATTTCAGCCAGATCGGAGCAACTTGGATTTTGGTATCCGGTTCGAAGGACCAATTTTCAATTTTTGACAGAAACTTCAAATTCCTCTGCAAACCCTCTATAATATTTGTTTAAACCCCCCATACCCACCCATAACGGTTCCGGAGCTGCGGTCGTTTTAAATTTGTATGGGAAAACCTCTTTTTTGTTTGGGAGGGTAAATTTTTTTTTAATTTCCAAAAGGGTCTCAGGGTTTTAGTCATTTTTAGTTCTGACACCTACCCCTTATCGATTATAGTTTCCGAGATCCCTACACCAGTTCCATGATGGAAACCAAAAATGACACTTTTCGGATTTTTCTGGAGGTCACGGGAACCTCCTCTACACTTTTCCCCTACACCACAAACACCCCCCATCGCTCCTTCTAGGAGAACAATTCTGTCAATCAGTAAGTCAGTGAGTCAGTCAATCAGTCAGTGGTAATCGAGCTTTATATATATAAAAAAAAAAAACTAGGTGTTGGGTTGTGCGCGGGCTGCGAGCAGCCCGCGTTATCGATGTGCATTTGTATTTATTTCAAGATTGTAATTGCAGTTTATAAAAATATATAAAATTCTCATACAAGTCGAGAAGGTGACAGTTTCTTCTAGTTCAGTACAAAGTGTGAGCAGGGTTACCATGTGCAAGTTGATTTTTTTGATAAAATTTTAGTCGCTTCAAAATCGCACCAAGATTTTAAACGAGTTTTGTTAAGGGACCATACCTCTAAGTGCAGTGGTTAACGTGGGCAGTTGCCTCGGAGACCAGCTCGAGATGTGGAATAAACTCCCCATTCGGGACTCGGCCTTCGGCCTCGTTAGTGACTCTCCTAAGGAATGTAAACGCGTAACACCCCATTCGTAAGTGACTAACATGGCTCGGCCTACGGCCTCGCGGAGGCCACGCTCGGCGTTCGGCCTCGCGGGCCGAAAGCTCGGCCTTCGGCCTCGCAGGTTTGAAGCTCGGCCTGCGGCCTCGCAACCGTGGCGTTGTATCGCCAGCGAAAATCCCCATCCAGTAAATAAAAAGATTTAAAAATTCTCATGCAAGTCGAACAACTGACAGATACTTTTAGTTCCCGTGAGCGGTTGCATCAAAGACCAGCTCGAGATGTGGAAAAAAAACTCCCCATTCGGGACTCGGCCTTCGGCCTCGTTAGTGACTCTCCTAAGGAATGTAAATGCGTAACACCCCATTCGGAACTCGGCCTTCGGCCTCGTAAGAGACTAACACGGCTCGGCCTGCGGCCTCGCGGAGGCCACGTTTGGCCTTCGGCCTCGCGGGCCGAAAGCTCGGCCTTCGGCCTCGCCCTGGAAGCTCGGCCTTCGGCCTCGCAGGTTTGAAGCTCGGCCTGCGGCCTCGCAAATAAGAAGTGGTTTCGCCATCAAAAATCCCCATCCAGTAAAAAAAAAACAAATGACGTCATCCAAAAAATTTTTTCATATTTGGAATCAGGGACCCCCAATCTCCCTGAATACCAAATTTCAGCCAGATCGGAGCAACTTGGATTTTGGTATCCGGGTCGAAGGACCAATTTTCAATTTTCGACTAAAACCCCAAATTTTCCTACAAACCCTCTATAACATTTGTTCAAAACCCCCATACCCACCTATAACGGTTCCGGAGCTGCGGTCGTTTTAAATTTGTATGAGAGAACCTCTTTTTTGTTCGGGAGGGTAATTTTTTTTCAACTTTTTAAAAGGATCCCAGGGTTTTAGTCATTTTTAGTTTTGACACCAACCCCCCATCGATTATAGTTTCCGAGATCCCTACACCAGTTCCATGATGGAAACCAAAAATGACACTTTTCGGATTTTTCTGGAGGTCACGGGAACCTCCTCTACACTTTTCCCCTACACCACAAACACCCCCCATCGCTCCTTCTAGGAGAACAATTCTGTCAATCAGTGAGTCAGTGAGTCAGTCAATCAGTCAGTGGTAATCGAGCTTTATATATATACTAGTATTTCGGGTGGTGCGCGGGCTGCGAGCAGCCCGCGTTATCGATGTGCATTAGTATTATTAACGAAAATGTCGTTGCAGTTGCTAAAAAGATATAAAATTCTCATGCAAATCGAATAACTCACAGTTTCATCTATTTCAGTAGAAAAAGTGAGCAGGGTTACCATGTGCAAGTTGATTTTTTTAATCAAATTTTAGTCGCGGTAAAACCGGACCAAGATTGTTAACGACTTTTGTTAAAGGACCCCACCTCTAAGTGCAGTGGTTAACGTGGGCAGTTGCCTCGGAGACCAGCTCGATATGTGAAAATACTCGTTATCCGGAACTCGGCCTTCGGCCTCGTTAGTGACTCCCATAAGGTGTGTTGATGCGTTACTCCTCATTCGAGCTCGGCCTTCGGCCTCGCAGATTTGAAGCTCGGCCTTCGGCCTCGCAGGTTTGAAGCTCGGCCTTCGGCCTCGCGGTGGTAAAGACAGCTTCTTCAAGTTCAGTACAAAGTGAGAACAGAGTTACCATATGCAAGTTTATATTTTTCATTAAAATTTTAGTCGGGGTAAAATCGCACAAAGAATTTAAACGACTTTTGTTAAGGGACCCTACCTCTAATTGTAGTAAATAACGTGGGCAGTTGCATTGGAGACCAGCTTGAGATGTGGAAAAAACTCCCCATCCGGGACTCGGCCTTCGGCCTCGTTAGCGACTTCCATAGGATGCGTTAATGAGGTACACCCCATTCGGAACTCGGCCTTCGGCCTCGTAAGTTACTAACACGGCTCGGCCTACGGCCTCGCGGAGGCCACGCTCGGCCTTCGGCCTCGCGGGCCGAAAGCTCGGCCTCCGGCCTCGCAGGTTTGAAGCTCGGCCTTCGGCCTCGCGATGTTTAAGGCTCGGCCTGCGGCCTCGCAAGTTACAAAGGGAATGTTTTTAAACTGTTCCCAATGACGGCCAGCTCGGCCTTCGGCCTCGCAGGCCTACAGCTCGGCCTCCGGCCTCGCTAGGGTGGAGCTCGGCCTTCGGCCTCGCCTCCACAGCTCGGCCTGCGGCCTCGCTCGATTGCAGCTCGGCCTACGGCCTCGCAAAGGGAATGTGGTTTTGCCACCAAAATTCCGCATCCCGTAAAAAAAAAACTAATGACGTCATCAAAAAACTTTTTTCATATTTCGAATCAGGGACCCGAAATCTCCCTAAATACTTAATTTTAGCCAGATCGGAGCAACTTGAATTTTGGTATCCGGTTCGAAGGACCAATTTGCAATTTTTAACAAAAACCCCAAACTTCCCTACAAACCCTCTATGACATTTGTTTGAACCCCCCATACCCACCTATAACGGTTCCGGAGCTGCGGTCGTTTTAAATTTGTATGGGGGAACCTCTTTTTTAATAGGGAGGGTAATTTTTTTCATTTTTCCAAAAGGTTCCCAAGGTTTTACTCATTTTTAGTTTTGACACCTACCCCCCATCTGTTATGGTTTCCGAGATCCCTACACCTGTTCCATGAAGGAAACCAAAAATGCCACTTTTCGGATTTTTCTGGGGGTCACGTGACCACTCTCTATACAGTCCACACCATAATTTTAACCCAAAAATACTCCTTCTAGGAGAACAATGATGTCAGTGAGTCAATGAGTGGGTCTTCAGCTTTATATATTATAACTAGTATTTCGGGTGGTGCGCGGGCTGCGAGCAGCCCGCGTTATCGATGTGCATTTGTATTTTTATTTAAAGTTTTAGTTGCAGTTTATAAAAATATATAAAATTCTCATACATGTCGAGTAAGTGACAGTTTCTTCTAGTTCAGTACAAAATGTGAGCAGGGTTACCATGTGCAAGTTGATTTTTTAAATAAAATTTTAGTCGCTGTAAAATCGCACCAAGATTGTAAACGACTTTTGTTAAGGGACCATACCTCTAAGTGCAATGGTTAACGTGGGCAGTTGCCTCGGAGACCAGCTCGAGATGTGGAAAGAAAACTCCCCATTCGGGACTCGGCCTTCGGCCTCGTTAGTGACTCTCCTAAGGAATGTAAACGCGTAACACTCCATTCGTAAGTGAATAACACGGCTCGGCCTACGGCCTCGCGGAGGCCACGCTCGGCCTTCGGCCTCGCGGGCCGAAAGCTCGGCCTTCAGCCTCGCAAGTTTGAAGCTCGGCCTGCGGCCTCGCAACCGTGGCGATGTATCGCCAGCGAAAATCCCCATCCAGTATATAAAAAGATTTAAAAATTCTCATGCAAGTCGAACAACTGACAGATACTTTTAGTTCCCGTGAGCGGTTGCATCAAAGACCAGCTCGAGATGTGGTAAAAACTCCCCATGCTGAACTCGGCCTTCGGCCTCGTTAGTGACTCTCCTAAGGAATGTAAATGCGTAACACCCCATTCGGAACTCGGCCTTCGGCCTCGTAAGTGACTAACACGGCTCGGCCTACGGCCTCGCGGAGGCCACGCTCGGCCTTCGGCCTCGCGGGCCGAAAGCTCGGCCTTCGGCCTCGCCCTCGAAGCTCGGCCTTCGGCCTCGCAGGTTTGAAGCTCGGCCTGCGGCCTCGCAAATAAGAAATTGTTTCGCCATCAAAAATCCCCATCCAGTAAAAAAAAAACAAATGACGTCATCCAAAAAATTTTTTCATATTTGGAATCAGGGACCCTCAATCTCCCTAAATACTAAATTTCAGCCAGATCAGAGCAACTTGGATTTTGGTATCCGGGTCGAAGGACCAATTTTTAATTTTTGACAAAAACCTTAAATTCCCCTACAAACCCTCTTTAACATTTGCTTGAACCCCCCATACCCACCTATAACGGTTAGGGAGCTGCGGTCGTTTTAAATTTGTATGGGAGAACCTCTTTTTTGTTCAGGAGGGTAATTTTTTTTCAACTTTGCAAAAGGATCTCAAGGTTTTAGCCATTTTTAGTTTTGGCACCTACCCCCCATCTATTATAGTTTCCGAGATCCCTACACCAGTTCCACGAAGGAAACCAAAAATGACACTTATCGGATTTTTCTGGAGGTCACAGAAACCTCCTCTACACTTTTCCTTTACACCACAAACACCCCCCATCGCTCCTTCTAGGAGAACAATTCTGTCAGTGAGTCAGTGAGTCAGTGGTAATCGAGCTTTATATAATATAATAAAAACTAGTATTTCGGGTGGTGCGCGGGCTGCGAGCAGCCCGCGTTATCGATGTGCATTAGTATTGTTATCATAATTTTAGTTGCAGTTTAAAAAATATATATAAAATTCTCATACAAGTCGAGTAAGTGACAGTTTCTTCTAGTTCAGTACAAAGTGTGGGCAGGGTTATCATGTGCAAGTTGATTTTTTTGATAAAATTTTAGTCGCTGTAAAATCGCACCAAGATTGTAAACGACTTTTGTTAAGGGACCATACCTCTAAGTGCAGTGGTTAACGTGGGCAGTTGCCTCGGAGACCAGCTCGAGATGTGGAAAAAAAACTCCCCATTCGGGACTCGGCCTTCGGCCTCGTTAGTGACTCTCCTAAGGAATGTAAACGCGTAACACCCCATTCGTAAGTGACTAAAACGGCTCGGCCTACGGCCTCGCAGGTTTGAAGCTCGGCCTGCGGCCTCGCAACCGTGGCGTTGTATCGGCAGCGAAAATCCCCATCCAGTAAACAAAAAGATTTAAAAATTTCCATGCAAGTCGAACAACTGACAGATACTTTTAGTTCCCGTGAGCGGTTGCATCAAAGACCAGCTCGAGATGTGGTAAAAACTTCCCATGCTGAACTCGGCCTTCGGCCTCGTTAGTGACTCTCCTAAGGAATGTAAATGCGTAACACCCCATACGGAACTCGGCCTTCGGCCTCGTAAGTGACTAACACGGCTCGGCCTACGGCCTCGCGGAGGCCACGCTCGGCCTTCGGCCTCGCGGGCCAAAAGCTCGGCCTTCGGCCTCGCCCTTAAAGCTCGGCCTTCGGCCTCGCAGGTTTGAAGCTCGGCCTGCGGCCTCGCAAATAAGAAGTGGTTTCGCCATCAAAAATCCCCATCCAGTAAAAAAAAAACAAATGACGTCATCCGAAAATTTTTTTCATATTTGGAATCAGAGACCCCCAATCTCCCTAAATACCAAATTTCAGCCAGATCAGAACAATTTGAATTTTAGTATCCGGGTCGAAGGACCAATTTTCAATTTTTGACAGAAACCTCAAATTCTTCTACAAACCCTCTATAATATTTGTTTGAACCCCCCATACCCACCTATAACGGTTCCGGAGCTGCGGTCGTTTTAAATTTGTATGGGAGAACCTCTTTTTTGTTTGGGAGGGTAATTTTTTTTACACTTTCCAAAAGGGTCCCAGGATTTTAGTCATTTTTAGTTTTGGCACCTACCCCCCATCGATTATGGTTTCCGAGATCCAAACACCAGTTCCATTAAGGAAACCAAAAATGACACTTTTCGGATTTTTCTAAAGGTCATGGGAACCTCCTCTACACTTTTCCTTTACACCACAAACACCCCCCATCGCTCCTTCTGGGAGAACAATGATGTCAATGAGTGAGTGAGTGAGTGAGTGGTAATCGAGCTTTATATAATATGGTTAATAATAATAATAATAACTAGATGTTCGGTTGTGCGCGGGCTGCGAGCAGCCCGCGTTATCGATGTGCATTAGTAATATTTATCAAGATTTGTAGTTGCAGTTTATAAAAATATATAAAATTCTCATTCAAGTCCAGTAAGTGACAGTTTCTTCTAGTTCAGTACAAGGTGTCGGCAGGGTTACCATGTGCAAGTTGATTTTTTTGATAAAATTTTAGTCGCTGTAAGATCGCACCAAGATTGTTAACGACTTTTGTTAAAGAACCATACCTCTAAGTGCAGTGGTTGACGTGGGCCATTGCCTCGGAGACCAGCTCGAGATGTGGAAAAAACCCCCCATTCGGGACTCGGCCTTCGGCCTCGTTAGCGACTCACCTGAGGGACGTTAATTCGTTACACCCCATTCGGAACTCGGCCTTTGGCCTCGTAAGTGACTAACACGGCTCGGCCTACGGCCTCGCGGAGGCCACGCTCGGCCTTCGGCCTCGCGGGCCGAAAGCTCGGCCTTCGGCCTCGCAGGTTTGAAGCTCGGCCTGCGGCCTCGCAACCGTGGCGTTTTATCGCCAGCGCAAATCCCCATCCAGTAAATAAAAAGATTTAAAAATTCTCATGCAAGTCGAACAACTGACAGATACTTTTAGTTCCCGTGAGCGGTTGCATCAAAGACCAGCTCGAGATGTGGTAAAAACTCCCCATGCTGAACTCGGCCTTCGGCCTCGTTAGTGACTCTCCTAAGGAATGTAAATGCGTAACACCCCATTCGGAACTCGGCCTTCGGCCTCGTAAGTGACTAACACGGCTCGGCCTACGGCCTCGCGGAGGCCACGCTCGGCCTTCGGCCTCGCGGGCCGAAAGCTCGGCCTTCGGCCTCGCCCTCGAAGCTCGGCCTTCGGCCTCGCAGGTTTGAAGCTCGGCCTGCGGCCTCGCAAATAAGAAATTGTTTCGCCATCAAAAATCCCCATCCAGTAAAAAAAAAACAAATGACGTCATCCAAAAAATTTTTTCATATTTGGAATCAGGGACCCTCAATCTCCCTAAATACTAAATTTCAGCCAGATCAGAGCAACTTGGATTTTGGTATCCGGGTCGAAGGACCAATTTTTAATTTTTGACAAAAACCTTAAATTCCCCTACAAACCCTCTTTAACATTTGCTTGAACCCCCCATACCCACCTATAACGGTTAGGGAGCTGCGGTCGTTTTAAATTTGTATGGGAGAACCTCTTTTTTGTTCAGGAGGGTAATTTTTTTTCAACTTTGCAAAAGGATCTCAAGGTTTTAGCCATTTTTAGTTTTGGCACCTACCCCCCATCTATTATAGTTTCCGAGATCCCTACACCAGTTCCACGAAGGAAACCAAAAATGACACTTATCGGATTTTTCTGGAGGTCACAGAAACCTCCTCTACACTTTTCCTTTACACCACAAACACCCCCCATCGCTCCTTCTAGGAGAACAATTCTGTCAGTGAGTCAGTGAGTCAGTGGTAATCGAGCTTTATATAATATAATAAAAACTAGTATTTCGGGTGGTGCGCGGGCTGCGAGCAGCCCGCGTTATCGATGTGCATTAGTATTGTTATCATAATTTTAGTTGCAGTTTAAAAAATATATATAAAATTCTCATACAAGTCGAGTAAGTGACAGTTTCTTCTAGTTCAGTACAAAGTGTGGGCAGGGTTATCATGTGCAAGTTGATTTTTTTGATAAAATTTTAGTCGCTGTAAAATCGCACCAAGATTGTAAACGACTTTTGTTAAGGGACCATACCTCTAAGTGCAGTGGTTAACGTGGGCAGTTGCCTCGGAGACCAGCTCGAGATGTGGAAAAAAAACTCCCCATTCGGGACTCGGCCTTCGGCCTCGTTAGTGACTCTCCTAAGGAATGTAAACGCGTAACACCCCATTCGTAAGTGACTAAAACGGCTCGGCCTACGGCCTCGCAGGTTTGAAGCTCGGCCTGCGGCCTCGCAACCGTGGCGTTGTATCGGCAGCGAAAATCCCCATCCAGTAAACAAAAAGATTTAAAAATTTCCATGCAAGTCGAACAACTGACAGATACTTTTAGTTCCCGTGAGCGGTTGCATCAAAGACCAGCTCGAGATGTGGTAAAAACTTCCCATGCTGAACTCGGCCTTCGGCCTCGTTAGTGACTCTCCTAAGGAATGTAAATGCGTAACACCCCATACGGAACTCGGCCTTCGGCCTCGTAAGTGACTAACACGGCTCGGCCTACGGCCTCGCGGAGGCCACGCTCGGCCTTCGGCCTCGCGGGCCAAAAGCTCGGCCTTCGGCCTCGCCCTTAAAGCTCGGCCTTCGGCCTCGCAGGTTTGAAGCTCGGCCTGCGGCCTCGCAAATAAGAAGTGGTTTCGCCATCAAAAATCCCCATCCAGTAAAAAAAAAACAAATGACGTCATCCGAAAATTTTTTTCATATTTGGAATCAGAGACCCCCAATCTCCCTAAATACCAAATTTCAGCCAGATCAGAACAATTTGAATTTTAGTATCCGGGTCGAAGGACCAATTTTCAATTTTTGACAGAAACCTCAAATTCTTCTACAAACCCTCTATAATATTTGTTTGAACCCCCCATACCCACCTATAACGGTTCCGGAGCTGCGGTCGTTTTAAATTTGTATGGGAGAACCTCTTTTTTGTTTGGGAGGGTAATTTTTTTTACACTTTCCAAAAGGGTCCCAGGATTTTAGTCATTTTTAGTTTTGGCACCTACCCCCCATCGATTATGGTTTCCGAGATCCAAACACCAGTTCCATTAAGGAAACCAAAAATGACACTTTTCGGATTTTTCTAAAGGTCATGGGAACCTCCTCTACACTTTTCCTTTACACCACAAACACCCCCCATCGCTCCTTCTGGGAGAACAATGATGTCAATGAGTGAGTGAGTGAGTGAGTGGTAATCGAGCTTTATATAATATGGTTAATAATAATAATAATAACTAGATGTTCGGTTGTGCGCGGGCTGCGAGCAGCCCGCGTTATCGATGTGCATTAGTAATATTTATCAAGATTTGTAGTTGCAGTTTATAAAAATATATAAAATTCTCATTCAAGTCCAGTAAGTGACAGTTTCTTCTAGTTCAGTACAAGGTGTCGGCAGGGTTACCATGTGCAAGTTGATTTTTTTGATAAAATTTTAGTCGCTGTAAGATCGCACCAAGATTGTTAACGACTTTTGTTAAAGAACCATACCTCTAAGTGCAGTGGTTGACGTGGGCCATTGCCTCGGAGACCAGCTCGAGATGTGGAAAAAACCCCCCATTCGGGACTCGGCCTTCGGCCTCGTTAGCGACTCACCTGAGGGACGTTAATTCGTTACACCCCATTCGGAACTCGGCCTTTGGCCTCGTAAGTGACTAACACGGCTCGGCCTACGGCCTCGCGGAGGCCACGCTCGGCCTTCGGCCTCGCGGGCCGAAAGCTCGGCCTTCGGCCTCGCAGGTTTGAAGCTCGGCCTGCGGCCTCGCAACCGTGGCGTTTTATCGCCAGCGCAAATCCCCATCCAGTAAATAAAAAGATTTAAAAATACTCATGCAAGTCCAACAACTGACAGATACTTTTAGTTCCCGTGAGCGGTTGCATCAAAGACCAGCTCGAGATATGGAAAAAAAACTTCCCATTCGGAACTCGGCCTTCGGCCTCGTTAGTGACTCTCCTAAGGAATGTTAATGCGTAACACCCTATTTAGAACTCGGCCTTCGGCCTCGTAAGTGACTAACACGGCTCGGCCTGCGGCCTCGCGGAGGCCACGCTCGGCCTTCGGCCTCGCGGGCCGAAAGCTCGGCCTTCGGCCTCGCCCTCGAAGCTCGGCCTTCGGCCTCGCAGGTTTGAAGCTCGGCCTGCGGCCTCGCAGCCGTGGCGTTGTATCGCCAGCGAAAATCCCCATCCAGTAAAAAAATAAAACAAATGACGTCATCCAAAATTTTTTATATTTGGAATCAGGGACTCCCAATTTTTCTAAATACTAAATTTCATTGAGATCGGAGCAACTTGGATTTTGGTATCCGGGTCGAAGGACCAATTTGCAATTTTTGACTAAAACCCCAAATTTCCCTACAAATCCTCTATAATATTTGTTCGAACCCCCCATACCTACCTATAACGGTTCCGGAGTTGCGGTCGTTTTAAATTTGTATGGGAGAACCTCTTTTTTGTTTGGGAGGGTAATTTTTTTCAACTTTTTAAAAGGATCCCAGGGTTTAAGTCATTTTTAGTTTTGACACTAACCCCCCATCGATTATGGTTTCCGAGGTCCGTACACCAGTTCCATCAAGGAAACCAAAAATGACACTTTTCGGATTTTTCTGGTGGTCATAGGAACCTCCTCTACACTTTTTCCCTACATCACAAATACCCCCCATCGCTCCTTCTGGGAGAACAATGATGTCAATGAGTCAGTCAGTGAGTGAGTCAGTGGTAATCGAACTTTATATAATATAACTAGTATTTCGGGTGGTGCGCGGGCTGCGAGCAGCCCGCGTTATCGATGTGCATTAGTATTATTAACAAAAATGTCATTGCAGTTAAAAAAATATATATCTAATTCTCATACAAGTCGAATCAATGACAGTTTCTTCTAAACCAGTACAAAGTGTGGCAGGGTTACCATGTGCAAGTTGATATTTTTGATAAAATTTTAGTCGCTGTAAAATCGCACCAAGATTGTAAACGACTATTGTTAAGGGACCATACCTCTAAGTGCAGTGGTTAACGTGGGCAGTTGCCTCGGAGACCAGCTCGAGATGTGAAAAAAACTCCCTATTCGGGACTCGGCCTTCGGCCTCGTTAGTGACTCTCCTAAGGAATATAAACGCGTAACACCCCATTCGTAAGTGACTAACACGGCTCGGCCTACGGCCTCGCGGAGGCCACGCTCGGCCTTCGGCGTCGCGGGCCGAAAGCTCGGCCTTCGGCCTCGCAGGTTTGAAGCTCGGCCTGCGGCCTCGCAACCGTGGCGTTGTATCGTCAGCGAAAATCCCCATCCAGTAAATAAAAATATTTAAAAATTCTCATGCAAGTCGAACAACAGACAGATACTTTTAGTTCCCGTGAGCGGTTGCATCAAAGACCAGCTCGAGATGTGGTAAAAACTCCCCATTCTGAACTCGGCCTTCGGCCTCGTTAGTGACTCTCCTAAGGAATGTAAATGCGTAACACCCCATTCGGAACTCGGCCTTCGGCCTCGTAAGTGACTAACACGGCTCGGCCTACGGCCTCGCGGAGGCCACGCTCGGCCTTCGGCCTCGCGGGCCGAAAGCTTGGCCTTCGGCCTCGCAGGTTTGAAGCTCGGCCTGCGGCCTCGCAAATAAGAAGTGGTTTCGCCATCAAAAATCCCCATCCAGAAAAAAAAAACAAATGACGTCATCCAAAAATTTTTTCATATTTGGAATTAGGGACCCATAATCTCCCTAAATACCAAATTTCAGCCAGATCGGAGCAACTTGGATTTTGGTATCCGGGTCGAAGGACCAATTTTCAATTTTCGACTAAAACCCCAAATTTTCCTACAAACCCTCTATAACATTTGTTCAAACCTCCCATACCCACCTATAACGGTTCGGGAGCTGCGGTCGTTTTAAATTTGTATGGGAGAACCTCTTTTTTGCTTGGGAGGGTTTTTTTTCAACTTTCCAAAAAGGTCCCAGGGTTTTAGTCATTTTTAGTTTTGACACCTACCCCCCATCGATTATGGTTTCCGAGATCCGTACACCAGTTCCATCAAGGAAACCAAAAATGACACTTTTCGGATTTTTCTGGTGGTCATAGGAACCTCCTCTACACTTTTTCCCTACATCACAAATACCCCCCATCGCTCCTTCTGGGAGAACAATGATGTCAATGAGTCAGTCAGTGAGTGAGTCAGTGGTAATCGAACTTTATATAATATAACTAGTATTTCGGGTGGTGCGCGGGCTGCGAGCAGCCCGCGTTATCGATGTGCATTAGTATTATTAACAAAAATGTCATTGCAGTTAAAAAAATATATATCTAATTCTCATACAAGTCGAATCAATGACAGTTTCTTCTAAATCAGTACAAAGTGTGGCAGGGTTACCATGTGCAAGTTGATATTTTTGATAAAATTTTAGTCGCTGTAAAATCGCACCAAGATTGTAAACGACTATTGTTAAGGGACCATACCTCTAAGTGCAGTGGTTAACGTGGGCAGTTGCCTCGGAGACCAGCTCGAGATGTGAAAAAAACTCCCTATTCGGGACTCGGCCTTCGGCCTCGTTAGTGACTCTCCTAAGGAATATAAACGCGTAACACCCCATTCGTAAGTGACTAACACGGCTCGGCCTACGGCCTCGCGGAGGCCACGCTCGGCCTTCGGCGTCGCGGGCCGAAAGCTCGGCCTTCGGCCTCGCAGGTTTGAAGCTCGGCCTGCGGCCTCGCAACCGTGGCGTTGTATCGTCAGCGAAAATCCCCATCCAGTAAATAAAAATATTTAAAAATTCTCATGCAAGTCGAACAACAGACAGATACTTTTAGTTCCCGTGAGCGGTTGCATCAAAGACCAGCTCGAGATGTGGTAAAAACTCCCCATTCTGAACTCGGCCTTCGGCCTCGTTAGTGACTCTCCTAAGGAATGTAAATGCGTAACACCCCATTCGGAACTCGGCCTTCGGCCTCGTAAGTGACTAACACGGCTCGGCCTACGGCCTCGCGGAGGCCACGCTCGGCCTTCGGCCTCGCGGGCCGAAAGCTTGGCCTTCGGCCTCGCAGGTTTGAAGCTCGGCCTGCGGCCTCGCAAATAAGAAGTGGTTTCGCCATCAAAAATCCCCATCCAGAAAAAAAAAACAAATGACGTCATCCAAAAATTTTTTCATATTTGGAATTAAAGACCCATAATCTCCCTAAATACCAAATTTCAGCCAGATCGGAGCAACTTGGATTTTGGTATCCGGGTCGAAGGACCAATTTTCAATTTTCGACTAAAACCCCAAATTTTCCTACAAACCCTCTATAACATTTGTTCAAACCTCCCATACCCACCTATAACGGTTCGGGAGCTGCGGTCGTTTTAAATTTGTATGGGAGAACCTCTTTTTTGCTTGGGAGGGTTTTTTTTCAACTTTCCAAAAAGGTCCCAGGGTTTTAGTCATTTTTAGTTTTGTCACCTACCCCCCATCGATTATGGTTTCCGAGATCCGTACACCAGTTCCATCAAGGAAACCAAAAATGACACTTTTCGGATTTTTCTGGTGGTCATAGGAACCTCCTCTACACTTTTTCCCTACATCACAAACACCTCCCATCGCTCCTTCTAGGAGAACAATGATGTCAATCAGTCAGTCAGTCAGTCAGTGAGTGGTAATCGAACTTTATATATTATAACTAGTATTTCGGGTGGTGCGCGGGCTGCGAGCAGTCCGCGTTATCGATGTGCATAAGTAATTTTTATCAAAAATGTCATTGAAGTTAGAAAAATATATAAAATTCTCATACAAGTCGAGAAAGGGACAGTTTCTTCTAGTTCAGTACAAAGTGTGAGCAGGGTTACCATGTGCAAGTTGATTTTTTTGATAAAATTTTAGTCGCTGTAAAATCGCACCAAGATTGTAAACGACTTTTATAAAAGGACCATACCTCTAAGTGCAGTGGTTAACGTGGGCCGTTGCCTCGGAGACCAGCTCGATATGTGGAAAAAACTCCCCATTCCGGACTCGGCCTTCGGCCTCGTTAGTGACTCTCCTAAGGAATGTAAACGCGTTACACCCCATTCGTAAGTGAGTAACACGGCTCGGCCTACGGCCTCGCGGAGGCCACGCTCGGCCTTCGGCCTCGCGGGCCGAAAGCTCGGCCTTCAGCCTCGCAGGTTTGAAGCTCGGCCTGCGGCCTCGCAACCGTGGCGTTGTATCGCCAGCGAAAATCCCCTTCCAGTAAATAAAAAGATTTAAAAATTCTCATGCAAGTCGAACAACTGACAGATACTTTTAGTTCCCGTGAGCGGTTGCATCAAAGACCAGCTCGAGATGTGGAAAAAAAACTCCCCATTCGGGACTCGGCCTTCGGCCTCGTTAGTGACTCTCCTAAGGAATGTAAATTCGTAACACCCCATTCGGAACTCGGCCTTCGGCCTCGTAAGTGACTAACACGGCTCGGCCTGCGGCCTCGCGGAGGCCACGCTCGGCCTTCGGCCTCGCGGGCCGAAGGCTCGGCCTTCGGCCTCGCCCTCGGAGCTCGGCCTTCGGCCTCGCGGGTTTGAAGCTCGGCCTGCGGCCTCGCAGCCGTGGCGTTGTATCGCCAAGGAAAATCCCCATCCAGTAAAAAAAAAACAAATGACGTCATCCAAAAATTTTTTTTATATTTCGAATCAAGGACTCCCAATCTCCCTAAATACCAAATTTCAGCCAGATCAGACAAACTTGGATTTTGGTATCCGGGTCGAAGGACCAATTTTTAATTTTTGACAGAAACCTTAAATTTCCCTACAAACCCTCTATAATATTTGTTCGAACCCCCCATACCCACCTGCAACGGTTCCGGAGTTGCGATCGTTTTAATTTTGTATGGGAGAACCTCTTTTTTGTTCGGGAGGGTAATTTTTTTTCATTTTTCCAAAAAGGTCCCAAGGTTTTAGTCATTTTTAGTTTTAACACTTACCCCCCATCGATTATGGTTTCCGAGATCCGTACACCAGTTCCATCAAGGAAACCAAAAATGACACTTTTCGGATTTTTCTGGTGGTCATAGGAACCTCCTCTACACTTTTCCCCTACATCACAAACACCTCCCATCGCTCCTTCTAGGAGAACAATGATGTCAATCAGTCAGTCAGTCAGTGAGTGGTAATCGAACTTTATATATTACTAGTATTTGGGTGGCGCGCGGGCTGCGAGCAGCCCGCGTTATCGATGTGCATTTGTATTTATTTCAAGATTGTAATTGCAGTTGAAAATATATATAAAAATTCTCATACAAGTCGAGAAAGGGACAGTTTCTTCTAGTTCAGTACAAAGTGTGAGCAGGGTTACCATGTGCAAGTTGATTTTTTAAAATAAAATTTTAGTCGCTGTAAAATCGCACCAAGATTGTAAACGACTTTTGTTAAGGGACCATACCTCTAAGTGCAGTGGTTAACGTGCGCAGTTGCCTCGGAGACCAGCTCGAGATGTGGAATAAACTCCCCATTCGGGACTCGGCCTTCGGCCTCGTTAGTGACTCGACTAAGGAATGTAAACGCGTAACACCCCATTCGTAAGTGACTAACACGGCTCGGCCTACGGCCTCGCGGAGGCCACGCTCGGCCTTCGGCCTCGCGGGCCGAAAGCTCGGCCTTCGGCCTCGCAGGTTTGAAGCTCGGCCTGCGGCCTCGCAACCGTGGCGTTGTATCGCCAGCGAAAATCCCCATCCAGTAAATAAAAAGATTTAAAAATTTCCATGCAAGTCGAACAGCTGACAGATACTTTTAGTTCCCGTGAGCGGTTGCATCAAAGACCAGCTCGAGATGTGGTAAAAACTCCCCATTCTGAACTCGGCCTTCGGCCTCGTTAGTGACTCTCCTAAGGAATGTAAATGCGTAACACCCCATTCGGAACTCGGCCTTCGGCCTCGTAAGTGACTAACACGGCTCGGCCTACGGCCTCGCGGAGGCCACGCTCGGCCTACGGCCTCGCGGACCGAAAGCTTGGCCTTCGGCCTCGCCCTCGAAGCTCGGCCTTCGGCCTCGCAGGTTTGAAGCTCGGCCTGCGGCCTCGCAGCCGTGGCGTTGTATCGCCATCAAAAATCCCCATCCAGTAAAAAAAAAACAAATGACGTCATCCAAAAATTTTTTTTATATTTGGAATCAGGGACCCCCAATCTCCCTAAATACCAAATTTCAGCAAGATCGGAGCAACTTGGATTTTGGTATCCGGATCGAAGGACCAATTTTCAATTTTCGACTAAAACCCCGAATTCTCCTATAAACCTTCTATAACATTTGTTCAAACCCCCCATACTCACCTATAACGGTTCGGGAGCTGCGGTCGTTTTAAATTTGTATGGGAGAACCTCTTTTTTGTTCGGGAGGGTAATTTTTTTTCATATCTTCAAAAAGGTCCCAGGGTTTTAGTCATTTTTAGTTTTGACACCTACCCCCCATCGATTATGGTTTCCGAGATCCGTACACCAGTTCCATCAAGGAAACCAAAAATGACACTTTTCGGATTTTTCTGGTAGTCATGAGAACATCCTCTAAACTTTTCCCCTACATCACAAACACCTCCCATCGCTCCTTCTAGGAGAACAATGATGTCAATCAGTCAGTCAGTCAGTCAGTCAGTCAGTGAGTGGTAATCGAACTTTATATAATATAATAACTAGGTGTTGGGTGGTGCGCGGGCTGCGAGCAGCCCGCGTTATCGATGTGCATTTGTATATTTTTTAAAATTTTAGTTGCAGTTTATAAAAATATATAAAATTCTCATACAAGTCGAGTAAGTGACAGTTTCTTCTAGTTCAGTACAAAGTGTGAGCAGGGTTACCATGTGCAAGTTGATTTTTTCGATAAAATTTTAGTCGATGTAAAATCGCCCTAAGATTGTAATCGAGTTTTGTTAAGGGACCATACCTCTAAGTGCAGTGGTTAACGTGGGCCGTTGCCTCGGAGACCAGCTCGAGATGTGGAAAAAAAGCTCCCCATTCGGGACTCGGCCTTCGGCCTCGTTAGTGACTCTCCTAAGGAATGTAAACGCGTAACACCCCATTCGTAAGTGACTGACACGGCTCGGCCTACGGCCTCGCGGAGGCCACGCTCGGCCTTCGGCCTCGCAGGCCGAAAGCTCGGCCTTCGGCCTCGCAGGTTTGAAGCTCGGCCTTCGGCCTCGCAACCGTGGCGTTGTATCGCCAGCGAAAATCCCCATCCAGTAAATAAAAAGATTTAAAAATTCTCATGCAAGTCGAACAACTGACAGATACTTTTAGTTCCCGTGAGCGGTTGCATCAAAGACCAGCTCGAGATGTAGTAAAAACTCCCCATTCTGAACTCGGCCTTCGGCCTCGTTAGTGACTCTCCTAAGGAATGTAAATGCGTAACACCCCATTCGGAACTCGGCCTTCGGCCTCGTAAGTGACTAACACGGCTCGGCCTACGGCCTCGCGGAGGCCACGCTCGGCCTTCGGCCTCGCGGGCCGAAAGCTCGGCCTTCGGCCTCGCCCTCGAAGCTCGGCCTTCGGCCTCGCAGGTTTGAAGCTCGGCCTGCGGCCTCGCAGCCGTGGCGTTGTATCGCCAGCAAAAATCCCCATCCAGTAAAAAAAGAAACAAATGACGTCATCCAAAATTTTTTTTTATATTTGGAATCAGAAACCCTTAATCTCGCTAAATACTAAATTTCAGCGAGATCGGAGCAACTTGGATTTTGGTATCCGGGTCGAAGGACCAATTTGCAATTTTTGACAGAAACCTCAAATTCCCCTATAAACCCTCTATAATATTTGTTCGAACCCCCCGTACCTACCTATAACGGTTCCGGAGTTGCGATCGTTTTAATTTTGTATGGGAGAACCTCTTTTTTGTTCGGGAGGGTAATTTTTTTTCAACTTTTTAAAAGGATCCCAGGTTTTAGTCATTTTTAGTTTTGACACCAACCCCCCATCGATTATAGTTTCCGAGATCCCTACACCAGTTCCATGATGGAAACCAAAAATGACACTTTTCGGATTTTTCTGGTGGTCACAGGAACCTGCTCTACACTTTTCTCCTACACCACATATACCCCCCATCGCTCCTTCTAGGAGAACAATTCTGTCAATCAGTGAGTCAGTGAGTCAGTCAATCAGTCAGTGGTAATCGAGGTTTATATATATACTAGTATTTGGGTGGCGCGCGGGCTGCGAGCAGCCCGCGTTATCGATGTGCATTAGTATTTATTTCAAGATTGTAATTGCAGTTGCTAAAAAGATATAAAATTCTCATGCAAATCGAATAACTTACAGTTTCATCTATTTCAGTAGAAAAAGTGAGCAGGGTTACCATGTGCAAGTTGATTTTTTTAATCAAATTTTAGTCGCGGTAAAACCGGACCAAGATTGTTAACGACTTTTGTTAAAGGACCCCACCTCTAAGTGCAGTGGTTAACGTGGGCAGTTGCCTCGGAGACCAGCTCGATATGTGAAAATACTCGTTATCCGGAACTCGGCCTTCGGCCTCGTTAGTGACTCCCATAAGGTGTGTTGATGCGTTACACCTCATTCGAGCTCGGCCTCCGGCCTCGCAGATTTGAAGCTCGGCCTTCGGCCTCGCAGGTTTGAAGCTCGGCCTTCGGCCTCGCGGTGGTAAAGACAGCTTCTTCAAGTTCAGTGTGTGTTCAGTACAAAGTGAGAACAGAGTTACCATATGCAAGTTTATATTTTTCATTAAAATTTTAGTCGGGGTAAAATCGCACAAAGAATTTAAACGACTTTTGTTAAGGGACCCTACCTCTAATTGTAGTAAATAACGTGGGCAGTTGCATTGGAGACCAGCTCGCGATGTGGAAAAAACTCCCTATCCGGGACTCGGCCTTCGGCCTCGTTAGCGACTTCCATAGGATGCGTTAATGAGGTACACCCCATTCGGAACTCGGCCTTCGGCCTCGTAAGTTACTAACACGGCTCGGCCTACGGCCTCGCGGAGGCCACGCTCGGCCTTCGGCCTCGCGGGCCGAAAGCTCGGCCTCCGGCCTCGCAGGTTTGGAGCTCGGCCTTTGGCCTCGCGGTGTTTAAGGCTCGGCCTGCGGCCTCGCAAGTTACAAAGGGAATGTTTTTAAGCTGTTCCCAATGACGGCCAGCTCGGCCTTCGGCCTCGCAGGCCTACAGCTCGGCCTTCGGCCTCGCAAGGGTGGAGCTCGGCCTTCGGCCTCGCCTCCACAGCTCGGCCTGCGGCCTCGCTCGATTGCAGCTCGGCCTACGGCCTCGCAAAGGGAATGTGGTTTCGCCACCAAAATTCCGCATCCTGTAAAAAAAAAACTAATGACGTCATCAAAAAACTTTTTTCATATTTCGAATCAGGGACCCCAAATCTCCCTTAATACTTGATTTCAGCCAGATCGGAGCAACTTGAATTTTGGTATCCGGTTCGAAGGACCAATTTGCAATTTTTGACAAAAACCCCAAATTTCCCTACAAACCCTCTATGACATTTGTTTGAATCCCCCATACCCACCTATAACGGTTCCGGAGTTGCGATCGTTTTAATTTTGTATGGGAGAACCTCTTTTTTGTTCGGGAGGGTAATTTTTTTTCATTTTTCCAAAAAGGTCCCAGGGTTTTAGTCATTTTTAGTTTTAACACCTACCCCCCATCCATTATGGTTTCCGAGATCCGTACACCAGTTCCATTTAGGAAACCAAAAATGACACTTTTCGGATTTTTCTGGTGGTCATAGGAACCTCCTCTACACTTTTTTCCTACACTACAAACACGCCCCATCGCTCCTTCTGGGAGAACAATGATGTCAATGAGTGAGTGAGTCAGTGAGTGAGTGGTAATCGAACTTTATATAATATAACTAGGTGTTGGGTGGTGCGCGGGCTGCGAGCAGCCCGCGTTATCGATGTGCATTAGTAATATTTATCAAGATTTGTAGTTGCAGTTTATAAAAATATATAAAATTCTCATTCAAGTCGAGTAAGTGACAGTTTCTTCTAGTTCAGTACAAGGTGTCGGCAGGGTTACCATGTGCAAGTTGATTTTTTTGATAAAATTTTAGTCGCTGTAAGATCGCACCAAGATTGTTAACGACTTTTGTTAAGGAACCATACCTCTAAGTGCAGTGGTTGACGTGGGCCGTTGCCTCGGAGACCAGCTCGAGATGTGGAAAAAACCCCCCTTTCGGGACTCGGCCTTCGGCCTCGTTAGCGACTCACCTGAGGGACGTTAATTCGTTACACCCCATTCGGAACTCGGCCTTCGGCCTCGTAAGTGACTAACACGGCTCGGCCTACGGCCTCGCGGAGGCCACGCTCGGCCTTCGGCCTCGCGGGCCGAAAGCTCGGCCTTCGGCCTCGCAGGTTTGAAGCTCGGCCTGCGGCCTCGCAACCGTGGCGTTTTATCGCCAGCGCAAATCCCCATCCAGTAAATAAAAAGATTTAAAAATTCTCATGCAAGTCGAACAACTGACAGATACTTTTAGTTCCCGTGAGTGGTTGCATCAAAGACCAGTTTGAGATATGGAAAAAAAACTTCCCATTCGGGACTCGGCTATCGGCCTCGTTAGTGACTCTCCTAAGGAATGTTAATGCGTAACACCTCATTTGGAACTCGGCCTTCGGCCTCGTAAGTGACTAACACGGCTCGGCCTGCGGCCTCGCAGAGGCCACGCTCGGCCTTCGGCCTCGCGGGCCGAAAGCTCGGCCTCCGGCCTCGCCCTTGAAGCTCGGCCTTCGGCCTCGCAGGTTTGAAGCTCGGCCTGCGGCCTCGCAGCCGTGGCGTTGTATCGCCAGCGAAAATCCCCATCCAGTAAAAAAAAAACCAAATGACGTCATCCAAAATTTTTTTTATATTTAAAATCAGGGACCCTCAATCTCCCTAAATACCAAATTTCAGCCAGATCAGACAAACTTGGATTTTGGTATCCGGGTCGAAGGACCAAATTTCAATTTTCGACAGAAAACTCAAATTTCCCTACAAACCCTCTATAATATTTGTTCGAACCCCCCATACCCACCTATAACGGTTCCGGAGTTGCGGTCGTTTTAATTTTGTATGGGAGAACCTCTTTTTTGTTCGGGAGGGTAATTTTTTTTTAACTTTCCAAAAGGGTCCCAGGGTTTTAGTCATTTTTAGTTTTGGCACCTACCCCCCAACTATTATAGTTTCCGAGATCCTTACACCAGTTCCATGATGGAAACCAAAAACGACACTTTTCGGATTTTTCTGGAGGTCACGGGAACCTCCTCTACACTTTTTCCTTACATTACAAACACCCCCCATCGCTCCTTCTAGGAGAACAATTCTGTCAATCAGTGAGTCAGTGAGTCAGTCAATCAGTCAGTGGTAATCGAGCTTTATATATATAAAAAACTAGGTGTTGGGTGGTGCGCGGGCTGCGAGCAGCCCGCGTTATCGATGTGCATTAGTAACTTTTATCAAACTGGTAATTGCAGTTGAAAAAATATATAAATTTCTCATACAAGTCGAGTAAGTGACAGTTTCTTCTAGTTCAGTACAAGGTTTGGGCAGGGTTACCATGTGCAAGTTGATTTATTTGATAAAATTTAAGTTGCTGTAAAATCGCTTCAAGATCGTAAACGACTTTTGTTAAGGGACCCCACCTCTAAGTGCAATGGTTAACGTGGGCAGTTGCCTCGAAGACCAGCTCGAGATGTGGAAAAAACCCCCCATTCGGGACTCGGCCTTCGGCCTCGTTAGCGACTCACCTGAGGGACGTTAATTCGTTACACCCCAATCGGAACTCGGCCTTCGGCCTCGTTAGTGACTAACACGGCTCGGCCTACGGCCTCGCGGAGGCCACGCTCGGCCTTCGGCCTCGCGGGCCGAAAGCTCGGCCTTCGGCCTCGCAGGTTTGAAGCTCGGCCTGCGGCCTCGCAGCCGTGGTGTTGTATCGCCAAAGAAAATCCCCATCCAGTAAAAAAAAAACAAATGACGTCATCCAAAATTTTTTTTTATATTTGGAATCAGGGACCCCCATTCTCCCTAAATACCAAATTTCAGCCAGATCGGAGCAACTTGGATTTTGGTATCCGGTTCGAAGGACCAATTTTCAATTTTTGACAGAAACTTCAAATTCTTCTATAAACCCTCTATAATATTTGTTTGAACCACCCATACTTACCTATAACGGTTCCGGAGTTGCGATCGT
The DNA here is from genome assembly GCA_934044485.1 of Apeira syringaria. Classification (NCBI taxonomy): domain Eukaryota; kingdom Metazoa; phylum Arthropoda; class Insecta; order Lepidoptera; family Geometridae; genus Apeira; species Apeira syringaria. The sequence goes on along the minus strand of OW203683.1, from coordinate 1,449,936 downwards.
TTTAATTTTGTATGGGAGAACCTCTTTTTTGTTCGGGAGGGTAATTTTTTTTCAATTTTTTAAAAGGACCCCAAGGTTTTAGTCATTTTTAGTTTTGACACCAACCCCCCATCGATTATAGTTTCCGAGATCCCTACACCAGTTCCATGATGGAAACCAAAAATGACACTTTTCGGATTTTTCTGGAGGTCACAGGAACCTCCTCTACACTTTTTTCCTACACCACAAATACCCCCCATCGCTCCTTCTAGGAGAACAATTCTGTCAATCAGTGAGTCAGTCAGTGAGTGAGTGAATCAGTGGTAATCGAGCTTTATATATATAACTAGTATTTGGGTGGTGCGCGGGCTGCGAGCAGCCCGCGTTATCGATGTGCATTAGTAATTTTTATCAAGATTTGTAGTTGCAGTTAAAAAATATTTAAAATTCTCATACATGTCGAGTAGGTGACAGTTTCTTCTAGTTCAGTACAAAGTGTGAGCAGGGTTACCATGTGAAAGTTGATTTTTTTTGATAAAATTTTAGTCGCTGTAAAATCGCACCAAGATTGTAAACGACTTTTGTTAAGGGACCATACCTCTAAGTGCAGTGGTTAACGTGGGCAGTTGCCTCGGAGACCAGCTCGAGATGTGGAAAAAAAACTCCCCATTCGGGACTCGGCCTTCGGCCTCGTTAGTGACTCTCCTAAGGAATGTAAACGCGTAACACCCCATTCGTAAGTGACTAACACGGCTCGGCCTTCGGCCTCGCGGGCCGAAAGCTCGGCCTTCGGCCTCGCAGGTTTGAAGCTCGGCCTGCGGCCTCGCAACCGTGACGTTGTATCGTCAGCGAAAATCCCCATCCAGTAAATAAAAAGATTTAAAAATTCTCATGCAAGTCGAACAACTGACAGATACTTTTAGTTCCCGTGAGCGGTTGCATCAAAGACCAGCTCGAGATGAGGAAAAAAAACTCCTTATCCGGGACTCGGCCTTCGGCCTCGTTAGCGACTCACCTGAGGGTCGTTAATTCGTCACAACCCATTCGGAACTCGGCCTTCGGCCTCGTAAGTGACTAACACGGCTCGGCCTGCGGCCTCGCAGAGGCCACGCTCGACCTTCGGCCTCGCGGGCCGAAAGCTCGGCCTTCGGCCTCGCCCTCGAAGCTCGGCCTTCGGCCTCGCAGGTTTGAAGCTCGGCCTGCGGCCTCGCAAATAAGAAGTGGTTTCGCCATCAAAAATCCCCATCCAGTAAAAAAAAAACAAATGACGTCATCCACAAAGTTTTTTCATATTTGGAATCAGGGACCCCCAATCTCCCTAAATACCAAATTTCAGCCAGATCGGAGCAACTTGGATTTTGGTATCCGATTCGAAGGACCAATTTGCAATTTTTGACTAAAACCCCAAATTCTCCTACAAACTCACTACAATATTTGTTTGAACCCCCCATACCCACCTATAACGGTTCCGGAGTTGCGGTCGTTTTAATTTTGTATGGGAGAACCTCTTTTTTGTTCGGGAGGGTAAATTTTTTTCATTTTTTTAAAAGGATCCCAGGGTTTTAGTCATTTTTAGTTTTGACACCAACCCCCCATCGATTATAGTTTCCGAGATCCCTACACCAGTTCCACGAAGGAAACCAAAAATGGCACTTTTCGGATTTTTCTGGAGGTCACAGGAACCTCCTCTCCACTTTTACCCTACATTACAGACACCCCCCATAGCTCCTTCTAGGAGAACAATTATGTCAATCAGTCAGTGAGTGAGTCAGTCAGTGGTAATCGAGCTTTATATATATAAAAAACTAGGTGTTGGGTGGTGCGCGGGCTGCGAGCAGCCCGCGTTATCGATGTGCATTTGTATATTTTTTAAAATTTTATTTGCAGTTTATAAAAATATATAAAATTCTCATACAAGTCGAGTAAGTGACAGTTTCTTCTAGTTCAGTACAAAGTGTGAGCAGGGTTACCATGTGCAAGTTGTTTTTTCGATAAAATTTTAGTCGATGTAAAATCGCCCTAAGATTGTAATCGAGTTTTGTTAAGGGACCATACCTCTAAGTGCAGTGGTTAACGTGGGCCGTTGCCTCGGAGACCAGCTCGAGAAGTAAAAAAAAAACTCCCCATTTGGGACTCGGCCTTCGGCCTCGTTAGTGACTCTCCTAAGGAATGTAAATGCGTAACACCACATTCGGAACTCGGCCTTCGGCCTCGTAAGTGACTAACATGGCTCGGCCTACGGCCTCGCGGAGGCCACGCTCGGCCTTCGGCCTCGCGGGCCGAAAGCTCGGCCTTCGGCCTCGCCCTGGAAGCTCGGCCTTCGGCTTCGCAGGTTTGAAGCTCGGCCTGCGGCCTCGCAGCCGTGGCGTTGTATCGCCAGCGAAAATCCCCATCCAGTAAAAAAAAAAAAAATGACGTCATCCAAAAAATTTTTTTATATTTAGAATCAGGGACCCCCAATCTCCCTAAATACTACATTTCAGCCAGATCAGACAAACTTGGATTTTGGTATCCGGGTCGAAGGACCAATTTGCAATTTTTGACTAAAACCCCAAATTCTCCTACAAACCCTCTATAATATTTGTTTGAACCCCCCATACCCACCTATAACGGTTTCGGAGCTGCAGTCGTTTTAAATTTGTATGGGAGAACCTCTTTTTTGTTTGGGAGGGTAATTTTTTTTCATATTTCCAAAAAAGTCCCAGAGTTTTAGCCATTTTTAGTTTTGGCACCTACCCCCCATCTATTATAGTTTCCGAGATCCCTACACCAGTTCCACGAAGGAAACCAAAAATGGCACTTTTCGGATTTTTCTGGAGGTCACGGGAACTTTCTCTACACTTTTTCCCTACATCACAAACACCCCCCATAGCTCCTTCTAGGAGAACAATTATGTCAATCAGTCAGTCAGTCAGTGAGTGAGTCAGTGGTAATCGAGCTTTATATATAATAAATAACTAGGTGTTGGGTGGTGCGCGGGCTGCGAGCAGCCCGCGTTATCGATGTGCATTTGTATTTTTAATTAAAGTTTTAGTTGCAGTTGGTAAAAATATATAAAATTCTCATACATGTCGAGTAAGTGACAGTTTCTTCTAGTTCAGTACAAAGTGTGAGCAGGGTTACCATGTGCAAGTTGATTTTTTTGATAAAATTTTAAACGATGTAAAATCGCACCAAGATTGTAAACGACTTTTGTTAAGGGACCATACCTCTAAGTGCAGTGGTTAACGTGGGCAGTTGCCTCGGAGACCAGCTCGAGATGTGGAAAAAAAACTCCCCATTCGGGACTCGGCCTTCGGCCTCGTTAGTGACTTTCCTAAGGAATGTAAACGCGTAACACCCCATTCGTAAGTGACTAACACGGCTCGGCCTTCGGCCTCGCGGAGGCCACGCTCGGCCTTCGGCCTCGCGGGCCGAAAGCTCGGCCTTCGGCCTCGCAGAATTGAAGCTCGGCCTGCGGCCTCGCAACCGTGGCGTTGTATCGGCAGCGAAAATCCCCATCCAGTATATAAAAACATTTTAAAATTCTCATGCAAGTCGAACAACTGACAGATACTTTTAGTTCCCGTGAGCGGTTGCATCAAAGACCAACTCGAGATGTGGAAAAAAAACTCCCCATTCGGGACTCGGCCTTCGGCCTCGTTAGTGACTCTCCTAAGGAATGTAAATGCGTAACACCCCATTCGGAACTCGGCCTTCGGCCTCGTAAGTGACTAACACGGCTCGGCCTACGGCCTCGCGGAGGCCACGCTCGGCCTTCGGCCTCGCGGGCCGAAAGCTCGGCCTACGGCCTCGCCCTCGAAGCTCGGCCTTCGGCCTCGCAGGTTTGAAGCTCGGCCTGCAGCCTCGCAAAGAGAATGTGGTTTCGCCACCAAAAATCCGCATCCAGTAAAAAAAAAACAGATGACGTCATCCAAAAAATTTTTTCATATTCGGAATCAGGGACCCCCAATCTCCCTAAATACCAATTTTCAGCCAGATCAGAGCAACTTGGATTTTGGTATCCGGGTCGAAGGACCAATTTTCAATTTTTGACAGAAAATTCAAATTTCCCTACAAACCCTCTATAACATTTGTTCAAACCCCCCATACCCACCTATAACGGTTCGGGAGCTGCGGTCGTTTTAAATTTGTATGGGAGAACCTCTTTTTTGTTTGGGAGGGTAATTTTTTTTCAACTTTCCAAAAAAGTCCCAAGGTTTTAGTCATTTTTAGTTTTGGCACATACCCCCCATCGATTATGGTTTCCGAGATCCGTACACCAGTTCCATCAAGGAAACCAAAAATGACACTTTTCGGATTTTTCTGGTGGTCATAGGAACCTCCTCTACACTTTTCCCCTACATTACAAACACCCCCCATCGCTCCTTCTGGGAGAACAATGATGTCAATGAGTGAGTGAGTGAGTCAGTGAGTGGTAATCGAACTTTATATATTATAACTAGGTGTTGGGTGGTGCGCGGGCTGCGAGCAGCCCGCGTTATCGATGTGCATTAGTAATATTTATCAAGATTTGTAGTTGCAGTTCATAAAAATATATAAAATTCTCATTCAAGTCGAGTAAGTGACAGTTTCTTCTAGTTCAGTACAAGGTGTCGGCAGGGTTACCATGTGCAAGTTGATTTTTTTGATAAAATTTTAGTCGCTGTAAGATCGCACCAAGATTGTTAACGACTTTTGTTAAGGAACCATACCTCTAAGTGCAGTGGTTGACGTGGGCCGTTGCCTCGGAGACCAGCTCGAGATGTGGAAAATACCCCCCATTCGGGACTCGACCTTCGGCCTCGTTAGCGACTCACCTGAGGGACGTTAATTCGTTACACCCCATTCGGAACTCGGCCTTCGGCCTCGTAAGTGACTAACACGGCTCGGCCTACGGCCTCGCGGAGGCCACGCTCGGCCTTCGGCCTCGCGGGCCGAAAGCTCGGCCTTCGGCCTCGCAGGTTTGAAGCTCGGCCTGCGGCCTCGCAACCGTGGCGTTTTATCGCCAGCGCAAATCCCCATCCAGTAAATATTAAGATTTAAAAATTCTCATGCAAGTCGAACAACTGATAGATACTTTTAGTTCCCGTGAGCGGTTGCATTAAAGACCAGCTCGAGTTATGGAAAAAAAACTTCCCATTCGGAACTCGGCCTTCGGCCTCGTTAGTGACTCTCCTAAGGAATGTTAATGCGTAACACCCCATTTAGAACTCGGCCTTCGGCCTCGTAAGTGACCAACACGGCTCGGCCTGCGGCCTCGCGGAGGCCACGCTCGGCCTTCGGCCTCGCGGGCCGAAAGCTCGGCCTTCGGCCTCGCCCTCGAAGCTCGGCCTTCGGCCTCGCAGGCTTGAAGCTCGGCCTGCGGCCTCGCAGCCGTGGCGTTGTATCGCCAGCGAAAATCCCCATCCAGTAAAAAAAAAACAAATGACGTCATCCAAATTTTTTTTTTATATTTAGAATCAGGGACCCTCAATCTCCCTAAATACCAAATTTCAGCGAGATCGGAGCAACTTGGATTTTAGTATCCGGGTCGAAGGACCAATTTGCAATTTTTGACAGAAACCTCAAATTTCCCTACAAACCCTCTATAATATTTGTTCGAACCCCCCATACCTACCTATAACGGTTCCGGAGTTGCGATCGTTTTAATTTTGTATGGGAGAACCTCTTTTTTGTTCGGGAGGGTAATTTTTTTTCAATTTTTTAAAAGGATCCCAAGGTTTTAGTCATTTTTAGTTTTGACAACTACCCCCCATCGATTATGGTTTCCGAGATCCCTACACCAGTTCCATGATGGAAACCAAAAATGACACTTTTCGGATTTTTCTGGAGGTCACGGGAACCTCCTCTACACTTTTCCCTTACACCACAAACACCCCCCATCGCTCCTTCTAGGAGAACAATTCTGTCAATCAGTGAGTCAGTGAGTCAGTCAATCAGTCAGTGGTAATCGAGGTTTATATATATATAATAATATAACTAGGTGTTGGGTGGTGCGCGGGCTGCGAGCAGCCCGCGTTATCGATGTGCATTTGTATTTTTAATTCAAGTTTTAGTTGCAGTTTATAAATTATATAAAACTGTCATACAAGTCGAGTAAGTGACAGTTTCTTCTAGTTCAGTACAAAGTGTGGGCAGTGTTACCATGTGCAAGTTGATTTTTTTGATAAAATTTTAGTCGCTGTAAAATCGCCCCAAGATTGTAATCGAGTTTTGTTAAAGGACCATACCTCTAAGTGCAGTGGTTAACGTGGGCAGTTGCCTCGGAGACCAGCTCGAGAAGTAAAAAAAAACTCCCCATTCGGGACTCGGCCTTCGGCCTCGTTAGTGACTCTCCTAAGGAATGTAAATGCGTAACACCCCATTCGGAACTCGGCCTTCGGCCTCGTAAGTGACTAACATGGCTCGGCCTACGGCCTCGTGGAGGCCACGCTCGGCCTTCGGCCTCGCGGGCCGAAAGCTCGGCCTTCGGCCTCGCCCTGGAAGCTCGGCCTTCGGCCTCGCAGGTTTGAAGCTCGGCCTGCGGCCTCGCAGCCGTGGCGTTGTATCGCCAGCGAAAATCCCCATACAGTAAAAAAAAAAAAAAATGACGCCACCAAAAAAATTTTTTTATATTTAAAATCAGGGACCCCCAATCTCCCTAAATACCAAATTTCAGCCAGATCAGACAAACTTGGATTTTGGTATCCGGGTCGAAGGACCAATTTGCAATTTTTGACTAAAAACCCAAATTCTCCTACAAACCCTCTATAATATTTGTTCAAACCCCCCATACCCACCTATAATGGTTCCGGAGCTGCGGTCGTTTTAAATTTGTATGGGAGAACCTCTTTTTTGTTCGGGAGGGTAATTTTTTTTTAACTTTTAAAAAGGATCCCAGGCTTTTAGTCATTTTTAGTTTTGGCACCTACCCCCTATCTATTATAGTTTCCGAGATCCCTACACCAGTTCCACGAAGGAAACCAAAAATGGCACTTTTCGGATTTTTCTGGAGGTCACAGAAACCTTCTCTCCACTTTTTCCCTACATCACAAACACCCCCCATCGCTCCTTCTAGGAGAACAATTATGTCAATCAGTCAGTGAGTCAGTGAGTGAGTCAGTGGTAATCGAGCTTTATATATATAACTAGTATTTGGGTGGCGCGCGGGCTGCGAGCAGCCCGCGTTATCGATGTGCATTAGTATTATTAACAAAAATGTCGTTGCAGTTGCTAAAAAGATATAAAATTCTCATGCAAATCGAATAACTCACAGTTTCATCTATTTCAGTAGAAAGTGTGAGCAGGGTTACCATGTGCAAGTTGATTTTTTTTATAAAATTTTAGTCGCGGTAAAACCGGACCAAGATTGTAAACGACTTTTGTTAAGGGACCCCACCTCTAAGTGCAGTGGTTAACGTGGGCAGTTGCCTCGGAGACCAGCTCGATATGTGAAAATACTCGTTATCCGGAACTCGGCCTTCGGCCTCGTTAGTGACTCCCATAAGGTACGTTGATGCGTTACACCTCATTCGAGCTCGGCCTTCGGCCTCGCAGATTTGAAGCTCGGCCTTCGGCCTCGCAGGTTTGAAGCTCGGCCTTCGGCCTCGCGGTGGTAAAGACAGCTTCTTCAAGTTCAGTACAAAGTGAGAACAGAGTTACCATATGCAAGTTTATTTTTTTCATTAAAATTTTAGTCGGGGTAAAATCGCACAAAGAATTTAAACGACTTTTGTTAAGGGACCCTACCTCTAATTGTAGTAAATAACGCTGGCAGTTGCATTGGAGACCAGCTCGAGATGTGGAAAAAACTCCCCATCCGGGACTCGGCCTTCGGCCTCGTTAGCGACTTCCATAGGATGCGTTAATGAGGTACACCCCATTTGGAACTCGGCCTTCGGCCTCGTAAGTTACTAACACGGCTCGGCCTACGGCCTCGCGGAGGCCACGCTCGGCCTTCGGCCTCACGGGCCAAAAGCTCGGCCTCCGGCCTCGCAGGTTTGAAGCTCGGCCTCCGGCCTCGCGGTATTTAAAGCTCGGCCTGCGGCCTCGCAAGTTACAAAGGGAATGTTTTTAAGCTGTTCCCAATGACGGCCAGCTCGGCCTTCGGCCTCGCAGGCCTACAGCTCGGCCTCCGGCCTCGCTAGGGTGGAGCTCGGCCTTCGGCCTCGCCTCCACAGCTCGGCCTGCGGCCTCGCTCGATTGCAGCTCGGCCTACGGCCTCGCTCGATTGCAGCTCGGCCTACGGCCTCGCAAAGAGAATGTGATTTCGCCACCAAAAATCCGCATCCAGTAAAAAAAAACGAATGACGTCATCAAAAAACTTTTTTCATATTTCGAATCAGGGACCCCAAATCTCCCTAAATACTAAATTTCAGCCAGATCGGAGCAACTTGAATTTTGGTATCCGGTTCGAAGGACCAATTTGCAATTTTTGACAAAAACCCCAAATTTCCCTACAAACCCTCTATGACATTTATTAGAACCCCCCATACCCACCTATAACGGTTCCGGAGTTGCGATTGTTTTAATTTTGTATGGGAGAACCTCTTTTTTAATAGGTAGGGTAATTTTTTTCAACTTTCCAAAAGGGTCCCAGGGTTTTAGTCATTTTTAGTTTTGACACCTACCCCCCATCGCTTATGGTTTCCGAGATCCGTACACCAGTTCCATGAAGGAAACCAAAAATGACACTTTTCGGATTTTTCTGGAGGTCACGTGGGCACTCTCTATACAGTCCACTATATATTTCTAACCCAAAAACACTCCTTCTGGGAGAACAATTCTGTCAGTGAGTCAATCAGTGGTAATGCAGCTTTATATATTATAACTAGTATTTGGGTGGCGCGCGGGCTGCGAGCAGCCCGCGTTATCGATGTGCATTAGTATTATTAACAAAAATGTCGTTGCAGTTGCTAAAAAGATATGAAATTCTCATGCAAATCGAATAACTCACACCTTCATCTATTTCAGTAGAAAGTGTGAGCAGGGTTACCATGTACAAGTTGATTTTTTTAATTAAATTTTAGTCGCGGTAAAACCGGACCAAGATTGTAAACGACTTTTGTTAAAGGACCCCACCTCTAAATGCAGTGGTTAACGTGGGCAGTTGCCTCGGAGACCAGCTCGATATGTGAAAATACTCGTTATCCGAAACTCGGCCTTCGGCCTCGTTAGTGACTCCCATAAGGTACGTTGATGCGTTACACCTCATTAGAGCTCGGCCTTCGGCCTCGCAGATTTGAAGCTCGGCCTTCGGCCTCGCAGGTTTGAAGCTCGGCCTTCGGCCTCGCGGTGGTAAAGACAGCTTCTTCAAGTTCAGTATGAAGTGAAAACAGAGTTACCATATGCAAGTTTATATTTTTAATTAAAATTTTAGTCGGGGTAAAATCGCACAAACAATTTAAACGACTTTTGTTAAGGGACCCTACCTCTAATTGTAGTAAATAACGTGGGCAGTTGCATTGGAGACCAGCTCGAGATGTGGAAAAAACTCCCCATCCGGGACTCGGCCTTCGGCCTCGTTAGCGACTTCCATAGGATGCGTTAATGAGGTACACCCCATTCGGAACTCGGCCTTCGGCCTCGTAAGTTACTAACACAGCTCGGCCTACGGCCTCGCGGAGGCCACGCTCGGCCTTCGGCCTCGCGGGCCGAAAGCTCGGCCTCCGGCCTCGCAGGTTTGAAGCTCGGCCTTCGGCCTCGCGGTGTTTAAGGCTCGGCCTGCGGCCTCGCAAGTTACAAAGGGAATGTTTTTAAGCTGTTCCCAATGACGGCCAGCTCGGCCTTCGGCCTCGCAGGCCTACAGCTCGGCCTCCGGCCTCGCTAGGGTGGAGCTCGGCCTTCGGCCTCGCCTCCACAGCTCGGCCTGCGGCCTCGCTCTATTGCAGCTCGGCCTACGGCCTCGCAAAGAGAATGTGGTTTCGCCACCAAAAATCCGCATCCAGTAAAAAAAAAACTGATGACGTCATCAAAAAACTTTTTTCATATTTCGAATCAGGGACCCCAAATCTCCCTAAATACTTAATTTCAGCCAGATCGGAGCAACTTGGATTTTGGTATCCGGTTCGAAGGACCAATTTGCAATTTTTGACAAAAACCCCAAATTTCCCTACAAACCCTCTATGACATTTGTTCGAACCCCCCATACCCACCTATAACGGTTCCGGAGCTGCGGTCGTTTTAAATTTGTATGGGGAAACCTCTTTTTTAATAGGGAGGGTAATTTTTTTCAACTTTTCAAAAGGTTCCCAGGGTTTTAGTCATTTTTAGTTTTGACACCTACCCCCCATCGCTTATGGTTTTCGAGATCTGTACACCAGTTCCATGATGGAAACCAAAAATGACACTTTTCGGATTTTTCTGGAGGTCACGTGGGCACTCCCTATACAGTCAACTATATAATTCTAACCCAAAAACACTCCTTCTGGGAGAACAATTCTGTCAGTGACTCAATGAGTGGTAGTTTAGCTTTATATATTATAACTAGTATTTCGGGTGGTGCGCGGGCTGCGAGCAGCCCGCGTTATCGATGTGCATTAGTAATATTTGTCAAACTGGTAATTGCAGTTAAAAAAAAATATATAAAATTCTCATACAAGTCGAGTAAGTGACTGTTTCTTCTAGTTCAGTACAAAGTGTGAGCAGGGTTACCATGTGAAAGTTGATTTTTTTTGATAAAATTTTAGTCGCTGTAAAATCGCACCAAGATTGTAAACGACTTTTGTTAAGGGACCATACCTCTAAGTGCAGTGGTTAACGTGGGCAGTTGCCTCGGAGACCAGCTCGAGATGTGGAAAAAAACTCCCCATTCGGGACTCGGCCTTCGGCCTCGTTAGTGACTCTCCTTAGGAATGTAAACGCGTAACACCCCATTCGTAAGTGACTAACACGGCTCGGCCTACGGCCTCGCGGAGGCCACGCTCGGCCTTCGGCCTCGCGGGCCGAAAGCTCGGCCTCCGGCCTCGCAGGTTTGAAGCTCGGCCTGCGGCCTCGCAACCGTGGCGTTGTATCGCCAGCGAAAATCCCCATCCAGTAAATAAAAAGATTTAAAAATTCTCATGCAAGTCGAACAACTGACAGATACTTTAAGTTCCCGTGAGCGGTTGCATCAAAGACCAGCTCGAGATGTGGAAAAAAAACTCCCCATTCGGGACTCGGCCTTCGGCCTCGTTAGTGACTCTCCTAAGGAATGTTAATGCGTAACACCCCATTCGGAACTCGGCCTTCGGCCTCGTAAGTGACTAACACGGCTCGGCCTGCGGCCTCGCGAAGGCCAGGCTCGGTCTTCGGCCTCGCGGGCCGAAAGCTCGGCCTTCGGCCTCGCCCTGGAAGCTCGGCCTTCGGCCTCGCGGGTTTGAAGCTCGGCCTGCGGCCTCGCAGCCGTGGCGTTGTATCGCCAGCGAAAATCCCCATCCAGTAAAAAAAAACAAATGACGTTATCCAAAAAATTTTTTCATATTCGAAATCAGGGACCCCCAATCTCCCTAAATACTAAATTTCAGCCAGATCAGAGCAACTTGGATTTTGGTATCCGGGTCGAAGGACCAATTTTCAATTTTTGACTAAAACCCCAAATTCTCCTACAAACTCTCTATAACATTTGTTTAAATCCCCCATACCCACCTATAACGGTTCGGGAGCTGCGGTCGTTTTAAATTTGTATGGGAGAACCTCTTTTTTGTTCGGGAGAGTAATTTTTTTCAACTTTCCAAAAGGGTCCCAGGGTTTTAGTCATTTTTAGTTTTGGCACCTACCCCCCATCGATTATGGTTTCCGAGATCCGTACACCAGTTCCATGATGGAAACCAAAAATGACACTTTTCGGATTTTTCTGGTGGTCATAGGAACCTCGTCTACACTTTTTTTCTACATTACAAACACCCCCCATCGCTCCTTCTGGGAGAACAATGATGTCAATGAGTCAGTCAGTCAGTGAGTGAGTGGTAATCGAACTTTATATAATATAACTAGTATTTCGGGTGGTGCGCGGGCTGCGAGCAGCCCGCGTTATCGATGTGCATTTGTTTTTATTTCAAGATTGTAATTGCAGTATATAAAAATATATAAAAATTCTCATACAAGTCGAGAAAGGGACAGTTTCTTCTAGTTCAGTACAAAGTGTGAGCAGGGTTACCATGTGCAAGTTGATTTTTTTGATAAAATTTTAGTCGCTGTAAAATCGCACCAAGATTGTAAACGACTTTTGTTAAGGGACCATACCTCTAAGTGCAGTGGTTAACGTGGGCAGTTGCCTCGGAGACCAGCTCGAGATGTAGAATAAACTCTCCATTCGGGACTCGGCCTTCGGCCTCGTTAGTGACTCTCCTAAGGAATGTAAACGAGTAACACCCCATTCGTAAGTGACTAACACGGCTCGGCCTACGGCCTCGCGGAGGCCACGCTCGGTCTTCGGCCTCGCGGGCCGAAAGCTCGGCCTTCGGCCTCGCAGGTTTAAAGCTCGGCCTGCGGCCTCGCAACCGTGACGTTGTATCGTCAGCGAAAATCCCCATCCAGTAAATAAAAAGATTTAAAAATTCTCAATCAAGTCGAACAACTGACAGATACTTTTAGTTCCCGTGAGCGGTTGCATCAAACACCAACTCGAGATGAGGAAAAAAAACTCCCCATCCGGGACTCGGCCTTCGGCCTCGTTAGCGACTCACCTGAGGGTCGTTAATTCGTTACACCCCATTCGGAACTCGGCCTTCGGCCTCGTAAGTGACTAACACGGCTCGGCCTGCGGCCTCGCGGAGGCCACGCTCAGCCTTCGGCCTCGCGGGCCGAAAGCTCGGCCTTCGGCCTCGCCCTGGAAGCTCGGCCTTCGGCCTCGCAGGTTTGAAGCTCGGCCTGCGGCCTCGCAAATAAGAAGTGGTTTCGCCATCAAAAATCCCCATCCAGTAAAAAAAAAACAAATGACGTCATCCAAAAAATTTTCAGGGACCCTCAATCTCCCTAAATACCAAATTTCAGCGAAATCGGAACAACTTGAATTTTGGTATCCGGGTCGAAGGACCAATTTGCAATTTTTGACAAAACCCCCAAATTTCCCTACAAACCCTCTATGACATTTGTTTGAACCCCTCATACCCACCTATAACGGTTCCGGAGTTGCGGTCGTTTTAAATTTGTATGGGAGAACCTCTTTTTTGTTTGGGAGGGTAATTTTTTTTCAACTTTCCAAAAAGGTCCCAGGTTTTTAGTCATTTTTAGTTTTGACACCTACCCTCCATCAATTATGGTTTCCGAGATCCATACACCAGTTCTATCAAGGAAACCAAAAATGACACTTTTCGGATTTATCTGGTGGTCACGGAAACCTCCTCTACACTTTTCCCCTACACCACAAACACCCCCCATCGCTCCTTCTGGGAGAACAATGATGTCAATGAGTGAGTCAGTCAGTGAGTGGTAATCGAGCTTTATATAATATAAACTAGTATTTCGGGTGGTGCGCGGGCTGCGAGCAGCCCGCGTTATCGATGTGCATTAGTAATATTTATCAAGATTTGTAGTTGCAGTTAAAAAATATTTAAAATTCTCATACATGTCGAGTAAGTGACAGTTTCTTCTAGTCCAGTACAAAGTGTGAGCAGGGTTACCATGTGCAAGTTGATTTTTTTGATAAAATTTTAGTCGCTGTAAAATCGCACCAAGATTGTAACGACTTTTGTTAAGGGACCATACCTCTAAGTGCAGTGGTTAACGTGGGCAGTTGCCTCGGAGACCAGCTCGAGATGTGGAAAGAAAACTCCCCATTCGGGACTCGGCCTTCGGCCTCGTTAGTGACTCTCCTAAGGAATGTAAATGCGTAACACCCCATTCGTAAGTGACTAACACGGCTCGGCCTACGGCCTCGCGGAGGCCACGCTCGGCCTTCGGCCTCGCAGGTTTGAAGCTCGGCCTGCGGCCTCGCAACTGTGGCGTTATATCGCCAGCGAAAATCCCCATCCAGTAAATAAAAAGATTTAAAAATTTTCATGCAAGTCGAACAACTGACAGATACTTTTAGTTCCCGTGAGCGGTTGCATCAAAGACCAGCTCGAGATGTAGAAAAAAACTCCCCATTCGGGACTCGGCCTTCGGCCTCGTTAGTGACTCTCCTAAGGAATGTAAATGCGTAACACCCCATTCGGAACTCGGCCTTCGGCCTCGTAAGTGACTAACACGGCTCGGCCTGCGGCCTCGCAAATAAGAAGTGGTTTCGCCATCAAAAATCCCCATCCAGTAAAAAAAAAACAAATGACGTCATCCAAAAAATTTTTTCATATTTGGAATCAGGGACCTCCAATCTCCCTAAATACCAAATTGCAGCCAGATCGGAGCAACTTGGATTTTGGTATCCGGGTCGAAGGACCAATTTTCAATTTTCGACTAAAACCCCAAATTCTCCTACAAACCCTCTATAACATTTGTTCAAACCCCCCATACCCACCTATAACGGTTCGGGAGCTGCGGTCGTTTTAAATTTGTATGGGAGAACCTCTTTTTTGTTCGGGAGGGTAATTTTTTTTCAACTTTCCAAAAAGGTCCCAGGGTTTTAGTCATTATTAGTTTTGACACCTACCCCCCATCGATTATGGTTTCCGAGATCCGTACACCACTTCCATCAAGGAAACCAAAAATGACACTTTTCGGATTTTTCTGGTGGTCATAGGAACATCCTCTACACTTTTCCCCTACATCACAAACACCTCCCATCGCTCCTTCTAGGAGAACAATGATGTCAATCAGTCAGTCAGTCAGTCAGTCAGTCAGTCAGTGAGTGGTAATCGAACTTTATATAATATAATAACTAGGTGTTGGATGGTGCGCGGGCTGCGAGCAGCCCGCGTTATCGATGTGCATTAGTAATATTTATCAAGATTTGTAGTTGCAGTTTATAAAAATATATAAAATTCTCATTCAAGTCGAGTAAGTGACAGTTTCTTCTAGTTCAGTACAAGGTGTCGGCAGGGTTACCATGTGCAAGTTGATTTTTTTGATAAAATTTTAGTCGCTGTAAGATCGCACCAAGATTGTTAACGACTTTTGTTAAGAAACCATACCTCTAAGTGCAGTGGTTGACGTGGGCCGTTGCCTCGGAGACCAGCTCGAGATGTGGAAAAAACCCCCCATTCGGGACTCGGCCTTCGGCTTCGTTAGCGACTCACCTGAGGGACGTTAATTCGTTACACCCCATTCGGAACTCGGCCTTCGGCCTCGTAAGTGACTAACACGGCTCGGCCTACGGCCTAGCGGAGGCCACGCTCGGCCTTCGGCCTCGCGGGCCGAAAGCTCGGCCTTCGGCCTCGCAGGTTTGAAGCTCGGCCTGCGGCCTTGCAACCGTGGCGTTTTATCGCCAGCGCAAATCCCCATCCAGTAAATAAAAAGATTTAAAAATTCTCATGCAAGTCGAACAACTGACAGATACTTTTAGTTCCCGTGAGCGGTTGCATCATAGACCAGCTCGAGATATGGAAAAAAACTTCCCATTCGGAACTCGGCCTTCGGCCTCGTTAGTGACTCTCCTAAGGAATGTTAATGCGTAACACCCTATTTAGAACTCGGCCTTCGGCCTCGTAAGTGACTAACACGGCTCGGCCTGCGGCCTCGCGGAGGCCACGCTCGGCCTTCGGCCTCGCGGGCCGAAAGCTCGGCCTTCGGCCTCGCCCTCGAAGCTCGGCCTTCGGCCTCGCAGGTTTGAAGCTCGGCCTGCGGCCTCGCAGCCGTGGCGTTGTATCGCCAGCGAAAATCCCCATCCAGTAAAAAAAAAACAAATGACGTCATCCAAAAATTTTTTTTATATTTGGAATCAGGGACCCCCAATCTTCCTAAATACCAAATTTCAGCGAGATCGGAGCAACTTAGATTTTGGTATCCGGGTCGAAGGACCAATTTGCAATTTTTGACTAAAACCCCAAATTTCACTACAAATCCTCTATAATATTTGTTCGAACCCCCCATACCTACCTATAACGGTTCCGGAGTTGCGGTCGTTTTAAATTTGTATGGGAGAACCTCTTTTTTGTTCGGGAGGGTAATTTTTTTTCAACTTTTTAAAAGGATTCCAGGGTTTTAGTCATTTTTAGTTTTGACACCAACCCCCCATCGATTATAGTTTCCGAGATCCCTACACCAGTTCCATCAAGGAAACCAAAAATGGCACTTTTCGGATTTTTCTGGAGGTCACGGGAACTTCCTCTACACTTTTCCCCTACACCACAAACACCCCCCATAGCTCCTTCTAGGAGAACAATTCTGTCAATCAGTGAGTGAGTGAGTGAGTGAGTGAATCAGTGGTAATCGAGCTTTATATATATAACTAGTATTTCGGGTGGTGCGCGGGCTGCGAGCAGCCCGCGTTATCGATGTGCATTTGTATTATTAACAATAATGTCATTGCAGTTGAAAAAATATAAAAAATTCTCATACAAGTAGAATAAGTGACAGTTTCTTCTAGTTCAGTCCAAAGTGTGAGCAGGGTTACCATGTGCAAGTTGATTTTTTTGATAAAATTTTAGTTGCTGTAAAATCGCCCCAAGATTGTAATCGAGTTTTGTTAAGGGACCATACCTCTAACTGCAGTGGTTAACGTGGGCCGTTGCTTCGGAGACCAGCTCGAGATGTGGAAAAAGCTCCCCATTCGGGACTCGGCCTTCGGCCTCGTTAGTGACTCTCCTAAGGAATGTAAACGCGTAACACCCCTTTCGTAAGTGACTAACACGGCTCGGCCTACGGCCTCGCGGTGGCCACGCTCGGCCTTCAGCCTCGCGGGCCGAAAGCTCGGCCTTCGGCCTCGCAGGTTTGAAGCTCGGCCTGCGGCCTCGCAACCGTGGCGTTGTATCGGCAGCGAAAATCCCCATCCAGTATATAAAAAGATTTAAAAATTCTCATGCAAGTCGAACAACTGACAGATACTTTTAGTTCCCGTGAGCGGTTGCATCAAAGACCAACTCGAGATGTGGAAAAAAAACTCCCCATTCGGGACTCGGCCTTCGGCCTCGTTAGTGACTCTCCTAAGGAATGTAAATGCGTAACACCCCATTCGGAACTCGGCCTTCGGCCTCGTAAGTGACTAACACGGCTCGGCCTACGGCCTCGCGGAGGCCACGCTCGGCCTTCGGCCTCGCGGGCCGAAAGCTCGGCCTTTGGCCTCGCCCTCGAAGCTCGGCCTTCGGCCTCGCAGGTTTGAAGCTCGGCCTGCGGCCTCGCAGCCGTGGCGTTGTATCGCCAGCGAAAATCCCCATCCAGTAAAAAAAAAACAAATGACGTCATCCAAAAATTTTTTTCATATTTGGAATCAGGGACCCCCAATCTCCCTAAATACCAAATTTCAGCCAGATCGGAGCAACTTGGATTTTGGTATCCGGGTCGAAGGACCAATTTTCAATTTTCGACTAAAACCCCAAATTCTCCTTCAAACTCTCTATACTATTTGTTCAAACTCCCCATACCCACCTATAACGGTTCGGGAGCTGCGGTCGTTTTAAATTTGTATGGGAGAACCTCTTTTTTGTTCGGGAGGGTAATTTTTTTTTAACTTTCCAAAAGAGTCCCAGGGTTTTAGTCATTTTTAGTTTTGGCACCTACCCCCCATCGATTATGGTTTCCGAGATCCATATACCAGTTCCATCAAGGAAACCAAAAATGACACTTTTCGGATTTTTCTGGTGGTCATGGGAGCCTCCTCTACACTTTTTTCCTACATCACAAACACCCCCCATCGCTCCTTCTGGGAGAACAATGATGTCAATGAGTCAGTGAGTGAGTCAGTGGTAATCGAACTTTATATAATATAACTAGGTGTTGGGTGGTGCGCGGGCTGCGAGCAGCCCGCGTTATCGATGTGCATTAGTAACTTTTATCAAACTGGTAATTGCAGTTAAAAAAATATATAAAATTCTCATACAAATCGAGTAAGTGACAGTTTCTTCTAGTTCAGTACAAAGTGTGAGCAGGGTTACCATGTGCAAGTTGATTTTTTTGATAAAATTTTAGTTGCTGTAAAATCGCACCAAGATTGTAAACGACTTTTGTTAAGGGACCATACCTCTAAGTGCAGTGGTTAACGTGGGCAGTTGCCTCGGAGACCAGCTCGAGATGTGGAAAAAAAACTCCCCATTCGGGACTCGGCCTTCGGCCTCGTTAGCGACTCACCTGAGGGACGTTGATTCGTTACACCCCATTCGGAACTCGGCCTTCGGCCTCGTAAGTGACTAACACGGCTCGGCCTACGGCCTCGCGGAGGCCACGCTCGGCCTTCGGCCTCGCGGGCCGAAAGCTCGGCCTTCGGCCTCGCCCTCTAAGCTCGGCATTCGGCCTCGCAGGTTTGAAGCTCGGCCTGCGGCCTCGCAGCCGTAGCGTTGTATCGCCAGCGAAAATCCCCATCCAGTAAAAAAAAAAACAAATGACGTCATCCAAAATTTTTTTTTATATTTGGAATCAGGGACTCCCAATGTCCCTAAATACCAAATTTCAGCCAGATCAGACAAATTTGGATTTTGGTATCCGGGTCGAAGGACCAATTTTTAATTTTTGACAGAAACCTCGAATTCCCCTACAAACCCTCTATAACATTTGTTCGATACCCCCATACCTACCTATAACGGTTCCGGAGTTGCGATCGTTTTAATTTTGTATGGGAGAACCTCTTTTTTGTTCGGGAGGGTAATTTTTTTTCAACTTTTTAAAAGGATCCCAGGGTTTTAGTCATTTTTAGTTTTGGCACCTACCCCCCATCTATTATAGTTTCCGAGATCCCTACACCAGTTCCACGAAGGAAACCAAAAATGGCACTTTTCGGATTTTTCTGGAGGTCACAGAAACCTCCTCTCCACTTTTTCCCTACATCACAAACACCCCCCATCGCTCCTTCTAGGAGAACAATTATGTCAATCAGTCAGTGAGTGAGTGAGTCAGTCAGTGGTAATCGAGCTTTATATATATAACTAGTATTTCGGGTGGTGCGCGGGCTGCGAGCAGCCCGCGTTATCGATGTGCATTTGTATTGTTATCAAAATTTTAGTTGCAGTTTAAAAAATATATATAAAATTCTCATACAAGTCGAGTAAGTGACAGTTTCTTCTAGTTCAGTACAAAGTGTGGGCAGGGTTACCATGTGCAAGTTGATTTTTTTGATAAAATTTTAGTCGCTGTAAAATCGCACCAAGATTGTAAACGACTTTTGTTAAGGGACCATACCTCTAAGTGCAGTGGTTAACGTGGGCAGTTGCCTCGAAGACCAGCTCGAGATGTGGAAAAAAAACTCCCCATTCGGGACTCGGCCTTCGGCCTCGTTAGTGACTCTCCTAAGGAATGTAAACGCGTAACACCCCATTCGTAAGTGACTAACACGGCTCGGCCTACGGCCTCGCGGAGGCCACGCTCGGCCTTCGGCCTCGCGGGCCGAAAGCTCGGCCTTCGGCCTCGCAGGTTTGAAGCTCGGCCTGCGGCCTCGCAACCGTGGCGTTTTATCGGCAGCGAAAATCCCCATCCAGTATATAAAAAGATTTAGAAATTCTCATGCAAGTCGAACAACTGACAGATACTTTTAGTTCCCGTGAGCGGTTGCATCAAAGACCAACTCGAGATGTGGAAAAAAAACTCCCCATTCGGGACTCGGCCTTCGGCCTCGTTAGTGACTCTCCTAAGGAATGTAAATGCGTAACACCCCATTCGGAACTCGGCCTTCGGCCTCGTAAGTGAATAACACGGCTCGGCCTACGGCCTCGCGGAGGCTACGCTCGGCCTTCGGCCTCGCGGGCCGAAAGCTCGGCCTTCGGCCTCGCCCTGGAAGCTCGGCCTTCGGCCTCGCAGGTTTGAAGCTCGGCCTGCGGCCTCGCAAATAAGAAGTGGTTTCGCCATCAAAAATCCCCATCCAGTAAAAAAAAAACAAATGACGTCATCCAAAAAATTTTTTCATATTTGGAATCAGGGACCCCCAATCTCCCTAAATACCAAATTTCAGCCAGATCGGAGCAACTTGGATTTTGGTATCCGGGTCGAAGGACCAATTTTCAATTTTCGACTAAAACCCCAAATTCTCCTACAAACCCTCTATAACATTTGTTCAAACCCCCCATACCCACCTATAACGGTTTCGGAGTTGCGGTCGTTTTAAATTTGTATGGGAGAACCTCTTTTTTGTTCGGGAGGGTATTTTTTTTTCATATTTCCAAAAAGGTCCCAGGGTTTTAGTCATTTTTAGTTTTGACACCTACCCCTCATCGATTATGGTTTCCGAGATCCGTACACCAGTTCCATCAAGGAAACCAAAAATGACACTTTTCGGATTTTTCTGGTGGTCATAGGAACTTCCTCTACACGTTTTCCCTACATCACAAACACCCCCCATCGCTCCTTCTGGGAGAACAATGATGTCAATGAGTCAGTGAGTCAGTGAGTGGTAATCGAGCTTTATATAATATAACTAGGTGTTGGGTGGTGCGCGGGCTGCGAGCAGCCCGCGTTATCGATGTGCATTAGTAATATTTATCAAGATTTGTAGTTGCAGTTTTTAAAAATATATATAAAATTCTCATTCAAGTCGAGTGAGTGACAGTTTCTTCTAGTTCAGTACAAGGTGTCGGCAGGGTTACCATGTGCAAGTTGATTTTTTTGATAAAATTTTAGTCACTGTAAGATCGCACCAAGATTGTTAACGACTTTTGTTAAGGAACCATACCTCTAAGTGCAGTGGTTGACGTAGGCCGTTGCCTCGGAGACCAGCTCGAGATGTGGAAAAAACCCCATATTCGGGACTCGGCCTTCGGCCTCGTTAGCGACTCACCTGAGGAACGTTAATTCGTTACACCCCATTCGGAACTCGGCCTTTGGCCTCGTAAGTGACTAACACGGCTCGGCCTACGGCCTCGCGGAGGCCACGCTCGGCCTTCGGCCTCGCAGGTTTGAAGCTCGGCCTGCGGCCTCGCAACCGTGGCGTTGTATCGCCAGCGAAAATCCCCATCCAGTAAATAAAAAGATTTAAAAATTCTCATGCAAGTCGAACAACTGACAGATACTTTTAGTTCCCGTGAGCGGTTGCATCAAAGACCAGCTCGAGATGTGGAAAAAAAACTCCCCATTCAGGACTCGGCCTTCGGCCTCGTAAGTGACTCTCCTAAGGAATGTAAATGCGTAACACCCCATTCGGAACTCGGCCTTCGGCCTCGTAAGTGACTAACACGGCTCGGCCTGCGGCCTCGCGTAGGCCACGCTCGGCCTTCGGCCTCGCGGGCCGAAAGCTCGGCCTTCGGCCTCGCCCTCGAAGCTCGGCCTTCGGCCTCGCAGGTTTGAAGCTCGGCCTGCGGACTCGCAGCCGTGGCGTTGTATCGCCAGCGAAAATCCCCATCCAGTAAAAAAAAAACAAATGACGTCATCCAAAAATTTTTTTTATATTTGGAATCAGGGACCCCCATTCTCCCTAAATACCAAATTTCAGCCAGATCGGACCAACTTGAATTTTGGTATCCGGGTCGAAGGACCAATTTGCAATTTTTGACAGATTACTCAAATTCCCTTACAAACCCTCTATAATATTTGTTTGAACCCCCCATACCTACCTATAACGGTTCCGGAGTTGCGATCGTTTTAATTTTGTATGGGAGAACCTCTTTTTTGTTAGGGAGGGTAATTTTTTTTTTACTTTCCAAAAGGATCCCAGGGTTTTAGTCATTTTTAGTTTAAGCACCTACCCCCCATCGATTATAGTTTCCGAGATCTCTACACCAGTTCCATGATGGAAACCAAAAATGGCACTTTTCGGATTTTTCCGGAGGTCACGGAAACCTCCTCTACACTTTTCCCCTACAAAATAAACACCCTCCATTGCTCCTTCTAGGAGAACAATTATGTCAATCAGTCAGTGAGTGAGTCAGTCAGTGGTAATCGAGCTTTATATATATAAGTAATCGAGGTTTATATATAAACTAGTATTTGGGTGGCGCGCGGGCTGCGAGCAGCCCGCGTTATCGATGTGCATTAGTATTATTAACAAAAATGTCATTGCAGTTAAAAAAAAAAATATAATTCTCATACAAGTCGAATCAATGACAGTTTCTTCTAAATCAGTACAAAGTGTGGCAGGGTTACCATGTGCAAGTTGATTTTTTTGATAAAATTTTAGTCGGTGTAAAATCGCACCAAGATTGTAAACGACTATTGTTAAGGGACCATACCTCTTAGTGCAGTGGTGAACGTGGGCCGTTGCCTCGGAGACCAACTCGAGATGTGGAATAAACTCCTCATTCGGGTCTCGGCCTTCGGCCTCGTTAGTGACTCGACTAAGGAATGTAAACGCGTAACACCCCATTCGTAAGACTTACACGGCTCGGCCTACGGCCTCGCGGAGGCCACGCTCGGCCTTCGGCCTCGCGGGCCGAAAGCTCGGCCTTCGGCCTCGCAGGTTTGTAGCCCGCCCTGCGGCCTCGCAACCGTGGCGTTGTATCGCCAGCGAAAATCCCCATCCAGTAAATTTAAAAATTCTCATGCAAGTCGAACAACTGACAGATACTTTTAGTTCCCGTGAGCGGTTGCATCAAAGACCAGCTCGAGATGTGGAAAAACTCCCCATCCGGGACTCAGCCTTCGGCCTCGTTAGCGACTTCCATAGGATGCGTTAATGAGGTACACCCCATTCGGAACTCGGCCTTCGGCCTCGTAAGTTACTAACACGGCTCGGCCTACGGCCTCGCGGAGGCCACGCTCGGCCTTCGGCCTCGCGGGCCGAAAGCTCGGCCTCCGGCCTCGCAGGTTTGAAGCTCGGCCTTCGGCCTCGCGGTGTTTAAGGCTCGGCCTGCGGCCTCGCAAGTTACAAAGGGAATGTTATTAAGCTGTTCCCAATGACGGCCAGCTCGGCCTTCGGCCTCGCAGGCCTACAGCTCGGCCTTCGGCCTCGCTAGGGTGGAGCTCAGCCTTTGGCCTCGCCTCCACAGCTCGGCCTGCGGCCTCGCTCGATTACAGCTCGGCCTACGGCCTCGCAAAGGGAATGTGGTTTGGGCACCAAAACTCCGCATCCCGTAAAAAAAAAACAAATGACGTCATCAAAAAACTTTTTTCATATTTCGAATCAGGGACCCCAAATATCTCTAAATACTTAATTTCAGCCAGATCGGAGCAACTTGGATTTTGGTATCCGGTTCGAAGGACCAATTTCAAGTTTTGGACAAAATCCCCAAATTTCCCTACAAACCCTCTATAACATTTGTTCAAACTCCCCATACCTACCTAAAACGGTTCCGGAGTTGCGATCGTTTTAATTTTGTATGGGAGAACCTCTTTTTTGTTAGGGAGGGTAATTTTTTTTCAATTTTCCAAAAGGGTCCCAGGGTTTTAGTCATTTTTAGTTTTGACACCTACCCCCCATCGATTATGGTTTCCGAGATCCGTACACCAGTTCCATCAAGGAAACCAAAAATGACACTTTTCGGATTTTTCTGGTGGTCATGGGAACCTCCTCTACACTTTTCTCCTACACCACAAACACCCCCCATCGCTCCTTCTGGGAGAACAATGATGTCAATGAGTGAGTGAGTGAGTGGTAATCGAGCTTTATATAATATGGTTAATAAAATAACTAGGTGTTGGGTGGTGCGCGGGCTGCGAGCAGCCCGCGTTATCGATGTGCATTTGTATTTATTTCAAGATTGTAATTGCAGTTTATAAAAATATATAAAATTCTCATACAAGTCGAGTAGGCGACAGTTTCTTCTTTCAGTACAAAGTGTGAGCAGGGTTACCATGTGCAAGTTGATTTTTTTGATAAAATTTTAGTCGCTTCAAAATCGCACCAAGATTTTAAACGAGTTTTGTTAAGGGACCATACTTCTAAGTGCAGTGGTTAACGTGGGCAGTTGCCTCGGAGACCAGCTCGAGATGTGGAATAAACTCCCCATTCGGGACTCGGCCTTCGGCCTCGTTAGTGACTCTCCTAAGGAATGTAAACGCGTAACACCCCATTCGTAAGTGACTAACATGGCTCGGCCTACGGCCTCGCGGAGGTCACGCTCGGCCTTCGGCCTCGCGGGCCGAAAGCTCGGCCTTCGGCCTCGCAGGTTTGAAGCTCGGCCTGCGGCCTCGCAACCGTGGCGTTGTATCGCCAGCGAAAATCCCCATCCACTAAATAAAAAGATTTAAAAATTCTCATGCAAGTCGAACAACTGACAGATACTTTTAGTTCCCGTAAGCGGTTGCATCAAAGACCAGCTCGAGATGTGGAAAAAAAACTCCCCATTCGGGACTCGGCCTTCGGCCTCGTTAGTGACTCTCCTAAGGAATGTAAATGCGTAACACCCCATTCGGAACTCGGCCTTCGGCCTCGTAAGTGACTAACACGGCTCGGCCTGCGGCCTCGCGGAGGCCACGCTCGGCCTTCGGCCTCGCGAGCCGAAAGCTCGGCCTTCGGCCTCGCCCTGGAAGCTCGGCCTTCGGCCTCGCAGGTTTGAAGCTCGGCCTGCGGCCTCGCAAATAAGAAGTGGTTTCGCCATGAAAAATCCCCATCCAGTAAAAAAAAAACAAATGACGTCATCCAAAAAATTTTTTCATATTTGGAATCAGGGACCCCCAATCTCCCTAAATACCAAATTTCAGCCAGATCGGAGCAACTTGGATTTTGGTATCCGGGTCGAAGGACCAATTTTCAATTTTCGACTTAAACCCCAAATTTTCCTACAAATCCTCTATAATCTTTGTTCAAACCCCCCATACCCACCTATAACGGTTCCGGAGCTGCGGTCGTTTTAAATTTGTATGGGAGAACCTCTTTTTTGTTCGGGAGGGTAATTTTTTTTCAACTTTTAAAAAGGATCCCAGGGTTTTAGTCATTTTTAGTTTTGGCACCTACCCCCTATCTATTATAGTTTCCGAGATCCCTACACCAGTTCCACGAAGGAAACCAAAAATGGCACTTTTCGGATTTTTCTGGAGGTCACAGAAACCTTCTCTCCACTTTTTCCCTACAACACAAACACCCCCCATCGCTCCTTCTAGGAGAACAATTATGTCAATCAGTCAGTGAGTCAGTCAGTGAGTCAGTGGTAATCGAGCTTTATATATATAACTAGTATTTCGGGTGGTGCGCGGGCTGCGAGCAGCCCGCGTTATCGATGTGCATTTGTATTTATTTCAAGATTGTAATTGCAGTTGAAAAAATATATAAAATTCTCATACAAGTCGAGTAAGTAACAGTTTCTTCTAGTTCAGTACAAAGTGTGAGCAGGGTTACCATGTGAAAGTTGATTTTTTCGATAAAATTTTAGTCGATGTAAAATCGCCCCAAGATTGTAATCGAGTTTTGTTAAGGGACCATACCTCTAAGTGCAGTGGTTAACGTGGGCCGTTGCCTCGGGGACCAGCTCGAGATGTGGAAAAAGCTCCCCATTCGGGACTCGGCCTTCGGCCTCGTTAGTGACTCTCCTAAGGAATGTAAACACGTAACACCCCATTCGTAAGTGACTAACATGGCTCGGCCTACGGCCTCGCGGAGGCCACGCTCGGCCTTCGGCCTCGCGGGCCGAAAGCTCGGCCTTCGGCCTCGCAGGTTTGAAGCTCGGCCTGCGGCCTCGCAACCGTGGCGTTGTATCGCCAGCGAAAATCCCCATCCAGTAAATAAAAAGATTTAAAAATTCTCATGCAAGTCGAACAACTGACAGATACTTTTAGTTCCCGTGAGCGGTTGCATCAAAGACCAGCTCGAGATGTGGGAAAAAAACTCCTCATTCGGGACTCGGCCTTCGGCCTCGTTAGTGACTCTCCTAAGAAATGTAAATGCGTAACACCCCATTCGGAACTCGGCCTTCGGCCTCGTAAGTGACTAACACGGCTCGGCCTACGGCCTCGCGGAGGCCACGCTCGGCCTTCGGCCTCGCGGGCCGAAAGCTCGGCCTTCGGCCTCGCCCTGGAAGCTCGGCCTTCGGCCTCGCAGGTTTGAAGCTCGGCCTGCGGCCTCGCAAATAAAAAATGGTTTCGCCATCAAAAATCCCCATCCAGTAAAAAAAAAACAAATGACGTCATCCAAAAAATTTTTTCATATTTAGAATCAGGGACCCCCAATCTCCCTAAATACCAAATTTCAGCCAGATCGGAGCAACTTGGATTTTGGTATCCGGGTCGAAGGACCAATTTTCAATTTTCGACTAAAACCCCAAATTCTCCTACAAACCCTCTATAACATTTGTTCAAACCCCCCATATCCACCTATAACGGTTCGGGAGTTGCGGTCGTTTTAATTTTGTATGGGAGAACCTCTTTTTTGTTCGGGAGGGTAATTTTTTTTCAACTTTCCAAAAAGGTCCCAGGGTTTAAGTCATTTTTAGTTTTGGCACCTACCCCCCAACTATTATAGTTTCCGAGATCCCTACACCAGTTCTATGATGGAAACCAAAAATGACACTTTTCGGATTTTTCTGGTGGTCATGGGAACCTCCTCTACACTTTTCCCCTACACTACAAACACCCCCCAACGCTCCTTCTGGGAGAACAATGATGTCAATGAGTGAGTGAGTGAGTGAGTCTGTGAATGGTAATCGAACTTTATATAATATAACTAGGTGTTGGGTGGTGCGCGGGCTGCGAGCAGCCCGCGTTATCGATGTGCATTAGTAATATTTATCAAGATTCTTAGTTGCAGTTTATAAAAATATATAAAATTCTCATAAAAGTCGAGTAAGTGACAGTTTCTTCTAGTTCAGTACAAAGTGTCGGCAGGGTTACCATGTGCAAGTTGATTTTTTTGATAAAATTTTAGTCGCTGTAAGATCGCACCAAGATTGTAAACGACTTTTGTTAAGGAACCATACCTCTAAGTGCAGTGGTTGACGTGGGCCGTTGCCTCGGAGACCAGCTCGAGATGTGGAAAAAACCCCCCATTCGGGACTCGGCCTTCGGCCTCGTTAGCGACTCACCTGAGGGACGTTAATTCGTTACACCCCATTCGGAACTCGGCCTTCGGCCTCGTAAGTGACTAACACGGCTCGGCCTACGGCCTCGCGGAGGCCACGCTCGGCCTTCGGCCTCGCGGGCCGAAAGCTCGGCCTTCGGCCTCGCCCTCGAAGCTCGGCCTTCGGCCTCGCAGGTTTGAAGCTCGGCCTGCGGCCTCGCAGCCGTGGCGTTGTATCGCCAGCGAAAATCCCCATCCAGTAAAAAAAAAAACAAATGACGTCATCCAAATTTTTTTTTTATATTTAGAATCAGGGACCCTCAATCTCCCTAAATACTAAATTTCAGCGAGATCGGAGCAACTTGGATTTTGGTATCCGGGTCGAAGGACCAATTTGCAATTTTTGACAGAAACCTCAAATTTCCCTATAAACCCTCTATAATATTTGTTTGAACCCCCCATAGCTACCTATAACGGTTCCGGAGTTGCGATCGTTTTAATTTTGTATGGGAGAACCTCTTTTTTGTTTGGGAGGGTAATTTTTTTTCAACTTTTTAAAAGGATCCCAGGGTTTTAGTCATTTTTAGTTTTAACACCAACCCCCCATCGATTATAGTTTCCGAGATCCCTACACCAGTTCCATGAAGGAAACCAAAAATGACACTTTTCGGATTTTTCTGGAGGTCACAGGAACCTCCTCTACATTTTTCTATACATCACAAATACCCCCCATCGCTCCTTCTAGGAGAACAAATCTGTCAATCAGTGAGTCAGTGAGTCAGTCAATCAGTGGTAATCGAGCTTTATATATATAACTAGGTGTTGGGTGGTGCGCGGGCTGCGAGCAGCCCGCGTTATCGATGTGCATTAGTAATTTTTATCAAACTGTTAATTGCAGTTAAAAAATAAATATAAAATTCTCTGCAAGTCGAGTAAGTGACAGTTTCATCTAGTTCAGTACAAAGTGTGAGCAGGGTTACCTTGTGCAAGTTGATTTTTTTTATTAAATTTTAGTCGCTGTAAAATCGCCCCAAGATTGTAAACGACTTTTGTTCAGGGACCATACCTCTAAGTGCAGTGGTTAACGTGGGCCGTTGCCTCGGAGACCAGCCCGAGATGTGGAAAAAAAACTCTCCATTCGGGACTCGGCCTTCGGCCTCGTTAGTGACTCTCCTAAGGAATGTAAACGCGTAACACCCCATTCGTAAGTGACTAACACGGCTCGGCCTACGGCCTCGCGGAGGCCACGCTCGCCCTTCGGCCTCGCGGGCCGAAAGCTCGGCCTTCGGCCTCGCAGGTTTGAAGCTCGGCCTGCGGCCTCGCAACCGTGGCGTTGTATCGCCAGCGAAAATCCCCATCCAGTAAATAAAAAGATTAAAAAATTCTCATGCAAGTCGAACAACTGACAGATACTTTTAGTTCCCGTGAGCGGTTGCATCAAAGACCAGCTCGAGATGTGGAAAAAAAACTTCCCATTCGGGACTCGGCCTTCGGCCTCGTTAGTGACTCTCCTAAGGAATGTTAATGCGTAACACCCCATTTGGAACTCGGCCTTCGGCCTCGTAAGTGACTAACACGGCTCGGCCTGCGGCCTCGCGGAGGCCACGCTCGGCCTTCGGCCTCGCGGGCCGAAAGCTCGGCCTTCGGCCTCGCGCTCCAAGCTCGGCCTTCGGCCTCGCGGGTTTGAAGCTCGGCCTGCGGCCTCGCAGCCGTGGCGTTGTATCGCCAGCGAAAATCCCCATCCAGTAAAAAAAAAACAAATGACGTCATCCAAAACATTTTTTTATATTTCGAATCAGGGACCCCCAATCTCCCTAAATACCAAATTTCAGCCAGATCGAAGCAACTTGAATTTTGGTATCCGGGTCGAAGGACCAATTTGCAATTTTTGACTAAAACCCCAAATTCTCCTACAAACCCACTACAATATTTGTTTGAACCCCCCATACCCACCTATTACGGTTTCGGAGTTGCGGTCGTTTTAAATTTGTATGGGAGAACCTCTTTTTTGTTTGGGAGGGTAATTTTTTTTCAATTTTTTAAAAGGATCCCAGGGTTTTAGTCATTTTTAGTTTTGACACCAACCCCCCATCGATTATAGTTTCCGAGATCCCTACACCAGTTCCATGATGGAAACCAAAAATGACACTTTTCGGATTTTTCTGGAGGTCACGGGAACCTCCTCTACACTTTTCCCCTACACCACAAACACCCCCCATCGCTCCTTCTAGGAGAACAATTCTGTCAATCAGTGAGTCAGTGAGTCAGTCAATCAGTGGTAATCGAGGTTTATATATATACTAGTATTTGGGTGGCGCGCGGGCTGCGAGCAGCCCGCGTTATCGATGTGCATTTGTATATTTTTTTAAATTTTTGTTGCAGTTGAAAAAAATATTTAAAAATTCTCATACAAGTCGAGAAAGGGACAGTTTCTTCTAGTTCAGTACAAAGTGTGAGCAGGGTTACCATGTGCAAGTTGATTTTTTCGATAAAATTTTAGCCGATGTAAAATCGCCCCAACATTGTAATCGAGTTTTGTTAAGGGACCATACCTCTAAGTGCAGTGGTTAACGTGGGCCGTTGCCTCGGAGACCAGCTCGAGATGTGGAAAGAAAACTCCCCATTCGGGACTCGGCCTTCGGCCTCGTTAGTGACTCTCCTAAGGAATGTAAACGCGTAACACGCCATTCGTAAGTGACTAACACGGCTCGGCCTACGGCCTCGCGGAGGCCACGCTCGGCCTTCGGCCTCGCGGGCCGGAAGCTCGGCCTTCGGCCTCGCAGGTTTGAAGCTCGGCCTGCGGCCTCGCAACTGTGGCGTTATATCGCCAGCGAAAATCCCCATCCAGTAAATAAAAAGATTTAAAAATTTTTATGCAAGTCGAACAACTGACAGATACTTTTAGTTCCCGTGTGCGGTTGCATCAAAGACCAGCTCGAGATGTAGAAAAAAACTCCCCATTCGGGACTCGGCCTTCGGCCTCGTTAGTGACTTTCCTAAGGAATGTAAATGCGTAACACCCCATTCGGAACTCGGCCTTCGGCCTCGTAAGTGACTAACACGGCTCGGCCTGCGGCCTCGCGGAGGCCACGCTCGGCCTTCGGCCTCGCGGGCCGAAAGCTCGGCCTTCGGCCTCGCCCTCGAAGCTCGGCCTTCGGCCTCGCGGGTTTGAAGCTCGGCCTGCGGCCTCGCAAATAAGCAGTGGTTTCGCCATCAAAAATCCCCATCCAGTAAAAAAAAAACAAATGACGTCATCCAAAATTTTTTTTCATATTTGGAATCAGGGACCCCCAATCAACCTAAATACTAAATTTCAGCCAGATCGGAACAACTTGAATTTTGGTATCCGGGTCGAAGGACCAATTTTCAATTTTTGACAGAAACCTCAAATTTCCCTACAAACCCTCTATAACATTTGTTCAAACCCCCCATACCCACCTATAACGGTTCCGGAGTTGCGGTCGTTTTAAATTTGTATGGGAGAACCTCTTTTTTGTTCGGGAGGGTAATTTTTTTTCAATTTTCTAAAAAGGTCCCAGGGTTTTAGTCATTTTTAGTTTTGGCACCTAACCCCCATCGATTATGGTTTCCGAGATCCGTACACCAGTTCCATCAAGGAAACCAAAAATGACACTTTTCGGATTTTTCTGGTGGTCATAGGAGCCTCCTCTACACTTTTCCCCTACACCACAAACACCCCCAATCGCTCCTTCTGGGAGAACAATGATGTCAATGAGTCAGTGAGTGAGTGAATGAGTGAGTGAGTGGTAATCGAACTTTATATATTATAACTAGGTGTTGGGTGGTGCGCGGGCTGCGAGCAGCCCGCGTTATCGATGTGCATTAGTATTTATTTCAAGATTGTAATTGCAGTTAAAAAATATTTAAAATTCTCATACAAGTCGAGTAGGTGACAGTTTCTTCTAGTTCAGTACAAAGTGTGAGCAGGGTTGGAGGTCACGGAAACCTCCTTTACACTTTTTCCCTACACCACAAATACCCCCCATCGCTCCTTCTAGGAGAACAATTCTGTCAATCAGTGAGTCAGTCAGTCAGTGAGTGAATCAGTGGTAATCGAGCTTTATATATATACTAGTATTTGGGTGGCGCGCGGGCTGCGAGCAGCCCGCGTTATCGATGTGCATTAGTATTATTAACAAAAATGTCGTTGCAGTTGCTAAAAAAGATATAAAATTCTCATGCAAATCGAATAACTCACAGTTACATCTATTTCAGTAGAAAGTGTGAGGGAGGTTACCATGTGCAAGTTGATTTTTTTAATAAAATTTTAGTCGCGGTAAAACCGGACCAAGATTGTTAACGACTTTTGCTTAAGGACCCCACCTCTAAGTGCAGTGGTTAACGTGGGCAGTTGCCTCGGAGACCAGCTCGATATGTGAAAATACTCGTTATCCGGAACTCGGCCTTCGGCCTCGTTACTGACTCCCATAAGGTGTGTTGATGCGTTACACCTTATTCGAGCTCGGCCTTCGGCCTCGCAGATTTGAAGCTCGGCCTTCGGCCTCGCAGGTTTGAAGCTCGGCCTTCGGCCTCGCGGTGGTAAAGACAGCTTTTTCAAGTTCAGTACAAAGTGAGAACAGAGTTACCATATGCAAGTTTATTTTTTTCATAAAAATTTTAGTCGTGGTAAAATCGCACAAAGAATTTAAGCGACTTTTGTTAAGGGACCCTACCTCTAATTGTAGTAAATAACGTGGGCAGTTGCATTGGAGACCAGCTCGAGATGTGGAAAAAACTCCCCATCCGGGACTCGGCCTTCGGCCTCGTTAGCGACTTCCATAGGATGCGTTAATGAGGTACACCCCGTTCGGAACTCGGCCTTCGGCCTCGTAAGTTACTAACACGGCTCGGCCTACGGCCTCGCGGAGGCCACGCTCGGCCTTCGGCCTCGCGGGCCGAAAGCTCGGCCTCCGGCCTCGCAGGTTTGAAGCTCGGCCTTCGGCCTCGCGGTGTTTAAGGCTCGGCCTGCGGCCTCGCAAGTTACAAAGGGAATGTTTATAAGCTGTTCTCAATGACGGCCAGCTCGGCCTGCGGCCTCGCAGGCCTACAGCTCGGCCTCCGGCCTCGCTAAGGTGGAGCTCGGCCTTCGGCCTCGCCTCCACAGCTCGGCCTGCGGCCTCGCTCGATTGCAGCTCGGCCTACGGCCTCGCAAAGAGAATGTGGTTTCGCCACCAAAAATCCGCATCCAGTAAAAAAAAACTAATGACGTCATCAAAAAACTTTTTTCATATTTCGAATCAAGGACCCCAAATCTCCCTAAATACTTAATTTTAGCCAGATCGGAGCAACTTGAATTTTGGTATCCGGTTCGAAGGACCAATTTGCAATTTTTGACCAAAACCCCAAATTTCCCTACAAACCCTCTATAACATTTGTTCAAACCCCCCATACCCACCTATAACGGTTCCGGAGTTGCGGTCGTTTTAAATTTGTATGGGAGAACCTCTTTTTTGTTCGGGAGGGTAATTTTTTTTCAATTTTCTAAAAAGGTCCCAGGGTTTTAGTCATTTTTAGTTTTGGCACCTAACCCCCATCGATTATGGTTTCCGAGATCCGTACACCAGTTCCATCAAGGAAACCAAAAATGACACTTTTTGGATTTTTCTGGTGGTCATAGGAGCCTCCTCTACACTTTTCCCCTACACCACAAACACCCCCAATCGCTCCTTCTGGGAGAACAATGATGTCAATGAGTCAGTGAGTGAGTGAATGAGTGAGTGAGTGGTAATCGAACTTTATATATTATAACTAGGTGTTGGGTGGTGCGCGGGCTGCGAGCAGCCCGCGTTATCGATGTGCATTAGTATTTATTTCAAGATTGTAATTGCAGTTAAAAAATATTTAAAATTCTCATACAAGTCGAGTAGGTGACAGTTTCTTCTAGTTCAGTACAAAGTGTGAGCAGGGTTGGAGGTCACGGAAACCTCCTTTACACTTTTTCCCTACACCACAAATACCCCCCATCGCTCCTTCTAGGAGAACAATTCTGTCAATCAGTGAGTCAGTCAGTCAGTGAGTGAATCAGTGGTAATCGAGCTTTATATATATACTAGTATTTGGGTGGCGCGCGGGCTGCGAGCAGCCCGCGTTATCGATGTGCATTAGTATTATTAACAAAAATGTCGTTGCAGTTGCTAAAAAAGATATAAAATTCTCATGCAAATCGAATAACTCACAGTTACATCTATTTCAGTAGAAAGTGTGAGGGAGGTTACCATGTGCAAGTTGATTTTTTTAATAAAATTTTAGTCGCGGTAAAACCGGACCAAGATTGTTAACGACTTTTGCTTAAGGACCCCACCTCTAAGTGCAGTGGTTAACGTGGGCAGTTGCCTCGGAGACCAGCTCGATATGTGAAAATACTCGTTATCCGGAACTCGGCCTTCGGCCTCGTTACTGACTCCCATAAGGTGTGTTGATGCGTTACACCTTATTCGAGCTCGGCCTTCGGCCTCGCAGATTTGAAGCTCGGCCTTCGGCCTCGCAGGTTTGAAGCTCGGCCTTCGGCCTCGCGGTGGTAAAGACAGCTTTTTCAAGTTCAGTACAAAGTGAGAACAGAGTTACCATATGCAAGTTTATTTTTTTCATAAAAATTTTAGTCGTGGTAAAATCGCACAAAGAATTTAAGCGACTTTTGTTAAGGGACCCTACCTCTAATTGTAGTAAATAACGTGGGCAGTTGCATTGGAGACCAGCTCGAGATGTGGAAAAAACTCCCCATCCGGGACTCGGCCTTCGGCCTCGTTAGCGACTTCCATAGGATGCGTTAATGAGGTACACCCCGTTCGGAACTCGGCCTTCGGCCTCGTAAGTTACTAACACGGCTCGGCCTACGGCCTCGCGGAGGCCACGCTCGGCCTTCGGCCTCGCGGGCCGAAAGCTCGGCCTCCGGCCTCGCAGGTTTGAAGCTCGGCCTTCGGCCTCGCGGTGTTTAAGGCTCGGCCTGCGGCCTCGCAAGTTACAAAGGGAATGTTTATAAGCTGTTCTCAATGACGGCCAGCTCGGCCTGCGGCCTCGCAGGCCTACAGCTCGGCCTCCGGCCTCGCTAAGGTGGAGCTCGGCCTTCGGCCTCGCCTCCACAGCTCGGCCTGCGGCCTCGCTCGATTGCAGCTCGGCCTACGGCCTCGCAAAGAGAATGTGGTTTCGCCACCAAAAATCCGCATCCAGTAAAAAAAAACTAATGACGTCATCAAAAAACTTTTTTCATATTTCGAATCAAGGACCCCAAATCTCCCTAAATACTTAATTTTAGCCAGATCGGAGCAACTTGAATTTTGGTATCCGGTTCGAAGGACCAATTTGCAATTTTTGACCAAAACCCCAAATTTCCCTACAAACCCTCTATGACATTTGTTCGAACCCCCCATACCCACCTATAACGGTTCCGGAGCTGCGGTCGTTTTAAATTTGTATGGGGAATCCTCTTTTTTAATAGGGAGGGTAATTTTTTTCATTTTTCCAAAAGGGTCCCAGGGTTTTAGTCATTTTTAGTTTTGACACCTACCCCCATCGCTTATGGTTTTCGAGATCCGTACACCAGTTCCATGATGGAAACCAAAAATGGCACTTTTCGGATTTTTCTGGGGGTCACGTGGCCACTCTCTATACAGTCCAAACCATAATTTCAACCCAAAAATACTCCTTCTAGGAGAACAATGATGTCAGTGAGTCAATCAGTGGGTCTTCAGCTTTATATATTATAATAACTAGGTGTTGGGTGGTGCGCGGGCTGCGAGCAGCCCGCGTTATCGATGTGCATTAGTAATATTTATCAAGATTTGTAGTTGCAGTTTATAAAAATATATAAAATTCTCATTCAAGTCGAGTAAGTGACAGTTTCTTCTAGTTCAGTACAAGGTGTCGGCAGGGTTACCATGTGCAAGTTGATTTTTTTGATAAAATTTTAGTCGCTGTAAGATCGCACCAAGATTGTTAACGACTTTTGTTAAGAAACCATACCTCTAAGTGCAGTGGTTGACGTGGGCCGTTGCCTCGGAGACCAGCTCGAGATGTGGAAAAAACCCCCCATTCGGGACTCGGCCTTCGGCCTCGTTAGCGACTCACCTGAGGGACGTTAATTCGTTACACCCCATTCGGAACTCGGCCTTCGGCCTCGTAAGTGACTAACATGGCTCGGCCTACGGCCTCACGGAGGCCACGCTCGGCCTTCGGCCTCGCGGGCCGAAAGCTCGGCCTTCGGCCTCGCAGGTTTGAAGCTCGGCCTGCGGCCTCGCAACCGTGGCGTTGTATCGCCAGCGAAAATCCCCATCCAGTATATAAAAAGATTTAAAAATGCTCATGCAAGTCGAACAACTGACAGATACTTTTGGTTCCCGTGAGCGGTTGCATCAAAAACCAACTCGAGATGTGAAAAAAAAACTCCCCATTCAGGACTCGGCCTTCGGCCTCGTTAGTGACTCTCCTAAGGAATGTAAATGCGTAACACCCCATTCGGAACTCGGCCTTCGGCCTCGTAAGTGACTAACACGGCTCGGCCTGCGGCCTCGCGGAGGCCACGCTCGGCCTTCGGCCTCGCAGGCCGGAAGCTCGGCCTTCGGCCTCGCCCTCGAAGCTCGGCCTTTGGCCTCGCAGGTTTGAAGCTCGGCCTGCGGCCTCGCAAATAAGAAGTGGTTTCGCCATCAAAAATCCCCATCCAGTAAAAAAAAAACAAATGACGTCATCCAAAAAATTTTTTCATATTCGGAATCAGGGACCCCCAATCTCCCTAAATACTAAATTTCAGCCAGATCAGAGCAACTTGGATTTTGGTATCCGGGTCGAAGGACCAATTTTCAATTTTTGACAGAAACCTCAAATTCCCCTACAAACCCTCTATAACATTTGCTTGAACCCCCCATACCCACCTATAACGGTTCGGGAGCTGCGGTCGTTTTAAATTTGTATGGGAGAACCTCTTTTTTGTTCGGGAGGGTAATTTTTTTTCAACTTTCCAAAAAGGTCCCAGGGTTTTAGTCATTTTTAGTTTTGGCTCCTACCCCCCATCGATTATGGTTCTCGAGATCCGTACACCAGTTCCATCAAGGAAACCAAAAATGACACTTTTCGGATTTTTCTGGAGGTCACAGAAACCTCCTCTACACTTTTTCTCTACACCACAAACACCCCCCATCGCTCCTTCTAGGAGAACAATTCTGTCAGTGAGTCAGTCAGTCAGTGGTAATCGAGGTTTATATAATATAACTAGTATTTCGGGTGGTGCGCGGGCTGCGAGCAGCCCGCGTTATCGATGTGCATTTGTATTTTTATTTAAAGTTTTAGTTGCAGTTTATAAAAATATATAAAATTCTCATACATGTCGAGTAAGTGACAGTTTCTTCTAGTTCAGTACAAAATGTGAGCAGGGTTACCATGTGCAAGTTGATTTTTTAAATAAAATTTTAGTCGCTGTAAAATCGCACCAAGATTGTAAACGACTTTTGTTAAGGGACCATACCTCTAAGTGCAATGGTTAACGTGGGCAGTTGCCTCGGAGACCAGCTCGAGATGTGGAAAGAAAACTCCCCATTCGGGACTCGGCCTTCGGCCTCGTTAGTGACTCTCCTAAGGAATGTAAACGCGTAACACCCCATTCGTAAGTGAATAACACGGCTCGGCCTACGGCCTCGCGGAGGCCACGCTCGGCCTTCGGCCTCGCGGGCCGAAAGCTCGGCCTTCAGCCTCGCAAGTTTGAAGCTCGGCCTGCGGCCTCGCAACCGTGGCGATGTATCGCCAGCGAAAATCCCCATCCAGTATATAAAAAGATTTAAAAATTCTCATGCAAGTCGAACAACTGACAGATACTTTTAGTTCCCGTGAGCGGTTGCATCAAAGACCAGCTCGAGATGTGGTAAAAACTCCCCATGCTGAACTCGGCCTTCGGCCTCGTTAGTGACTCTCCTAAGGAATGTAAATGCGTAACACCCCATTCGGAACTCGGCCTTCGGCCTCGTAAGTGACTAACACGGCTCGGCCTACGGCCTCGCGGAGGCCACGCTCGGCCTTCGGCCTCGCGGGCCGAAAGCTCGGCCTTCGGCCTCGCCCTCGAAGCTCGGCCTTCGGCCTCGCAGGTTTGAAGCTCGGCCTGCGGCCTCGCAAATAAGAAATTGTTTCGCCATCAAAAATCCCCATCCAGTAAAAAAAAAACAAATGACGTCATCCAAAAAATTTTTTCATATTTGGAATCAGGGACCCTCAATCTCCCTAAATACTAAATTTCAGCCAGATCAGAGCAACTTGGATTTTGGTATCCGGGTCGAAGGACCAATTTTTAATTTTTGACAAAAACCTTAAATTCCCCTACAAACCCTCTTTAACATTTGCTTGAACCCCCCATACCCACCTATAACGGTTAGGGAGCTGCGGTCGTTTTAAATTTGTATGGGAGAACCTCTTTTTTGTTCAGGAGGGTAATTTTTTTTCAACTTTGCAAAAGGATCTCAAGGTTTTAGCCATTTTTAGTTTTGGCACCTACCCCCCATCTATTATAGTTTCCGAGATCCCTACACCAGTTCCACGAAGGAAACCAAAAATGACACTTATCGGATTTTTCTGGAGGTCACAGAAACCTCCTCTACACTTTTCCTTTACACCACAAACACCCCCCATCGCTCCTTCTAGGAGAACAATTCTGTCAGTGAGTCAGTGAGTCAGTGGTAATCGAGCTTTATATAATATAACTAGGTGTTGGGTGGTGCGCGGGCTGCGAGCAGCCCGCGTTATCGATGTGCATTAGTAATATTTATCAAGATTCTTAGTTGCAGTTTATAAAAATATATAAAATTCTCATACAAGTCGAGTAAGTGACAGTTTCTTCTAGTTCAGTACAAAGTGTCGGCAGGGTTACCATGTGCAAGTTGATTTTTTTGATAAAATTTTAGTCGCTGTAAGATCGCACCAAGATTGTAAACGACCTTTGTTAAGGAACCATACCTCTAAGTGCAGTGGTTGACGTGGGCCGTTGCCTCGGAGACCAGCTCGAGATGTGGAAAAAACCCCCCATTCGGGACTCGGCCTTCGGCCTCGTTAGCGACTCACCTGAGGGACGTTAATTCGTTACACCCCATTCGGAACTCGGCCTTCGGCCTCGTAAGTGACTAACACGGCTCGGCCTACGGCCTCGCGGAGGCCACGCTCGGCCTTCGGCCTCGCGGGCCGAAAGCTCGGCCTTCGGCCTCGCCCTGGAAGCTCGGCCTTCGGCCTCGCAGGTTTGAAGCTCGGCCTGCGGCCTCGCAGCCGTGGCGTTGTATCGCCAGCGAAAATCCCCAACCAGTAAAAAAAAAAAAAAATGACGTCATCCAAAAATTTTTTTTATATTTAGAATCAGGGACCCCCAATCTCCCTAAATACTAAATTTCAGCCAGATCAGACAAACTTGGATTTTGGTATCCGGGTCGAAGGACCAATTTGCAATTTTTGACTAAAACTTCAAATTCTCCTACAAACTCTCTATAATATTTGTTTGAACCCCCCATACCCACCTATAACGGTTCCGGAGCTGCGGTCGTTTTAAATTTGTATGGGAGAACCTCTTTTTTGTTAGGGAGGGTAATTTTTTTTCAACTTTCCAAAAGGGTCCCAGGGTTTTAGTCATTTTTAGTTTTGACACATACCCCCTATCGATTATAGTTTCCGAGATCCCTACACCAGTTCCATCAAGGAAACCAAAAATGGCACTTTTCGGATTTTTCTGGAGGTCACGGGAACTTCTTCTACACTTTTTCCCCACACCACAAACACCCCCCATAGCTCCTTCTAGGAGAACAATTCTGTCAATCAGTGAGTGAGTGAGTGAGTGAGTGAATCAGTGGTAATCGAGGTTTATATATATATAATAACTAGTATTTGGGTGGCGCGCGGGCTGCGAGCAGCCCGCGTTATCGATGTGCATTAGTATTATTAACAAAAATGTCGTTGCAGTTGCTAAAAAGATATAAAATTCTCATGCAAATCGAATAACTCACAGTTACATCTATTTCAGTAGAAAGTGTGAGCAGGGTTACCATGTGCAAGTTGATTTTTTTAATTAAATTTTATTCGCGGCAAAACCGGACCAAGATTGTAAACAACTTCTTTTAGAGGACCCCACCTCTAAGTGCAGTGGTTAACGTGGGCAGTTGCCTCGGAGACCAGCTCGATATGTGAAAATACTCGTTATCCGGAACTCGGCCTTCGGCCTCGTTAGTGACTCCCATAAGGTGTGTTGATGCGTTACACCTCATTCGAGCTCGGCCTTCGGCCTCGCAGATTTGAAGCTCGGCCTTCGGCCTCGCAGGTTTGAAGCTCGGCCTTCGGCCTCGCGGTGGTAAAGACAAGTTCAAATTCAGTACAAAGTGAGAACAGAGTTACCATATGCAAGTTTTATTTTTTCATTAAAATTTTAGTCGGGGTAAAATCGCACAAAGAATTTAAACGACTTTTGTTAAGGGACTCCATCTCTAATTGTAGTAAATAACGTGGGCAGTTGCATTGGAGACCAGCTCGAAATGTGGAAAAAACTCCCCATCCGGGACTCGGCCTTCGGCCTCGTAAGCGACTTCCATAGGATGCGTTAATGAGGTACACCCCATTCGGAACTCGGCCTTTGGCCTCGTAAGTTACTAACACGGCTCGGCCTACGGCCTCGCGGAGGTCACGCTCGGCCTTCGGCCTCGCGGGCCGAAAGCTCGGCCTCCGGCCTCGCAGGTTGGAAGCTCGGCCTTCGGCCTCGCGGTGTTTAAGGCTCGGCCTGCGGCCTCGCAAGTTACAAAGGGAATATTTTTAAGCTGTTCCCAATGACGGCCAGCTCGGCCTTCGGCCTCGCAGGCCTACAGCTCAGCCTCCGGCCTCGCTAGGGTGGAGCTCGGCCTTCGGCCTCGCCTCCACAGCTCGGCCTGCGGCCTCGCTCGATTGCAGCTCGGCCTACGGCCTCGCAAAGGGAATGTGGTTTAGCCACCAAAATTCCGCATCCCGTAAAAAAAAAACAAATGACGTCATCAAAAAACTTTTTCATATTTCGAATCAGGAACCCCAAATCTCCCCAAATATTTAATTTCAGCCAGATCGGAGCAACTTGGATTTTGGTATCCGGTTCGAAGGACCAATTTGCAATTTTTGACAAAAACCCCAAATTTCCCTACAAAACCTCTATGACATTTGTTTAAACCCCCCATACCTATCGATAACGGTTCCGGATCTGCGATCGTTTTAAATTTGTATGGGAGAACTTCTTTTTTGTTAGGGAGGGTAATTTTTTTTCAATTTTCCAAAAGGGTCCCAGGGTTTTAGTCAGTTTTAGTTTTGACACCTACCCCCCATCGATTATAGTTTCCGAGATCCCTACACCAGTTCCATCAAGGAAACCAAAAATGTCACTTTTCGGATTTTTCTGGAGGTCACGTGGGCACTCTCTATACAGTCCACACCATAATCTCAACCCAAAAATACTCTTTCTAGGAGAACAATGATGTCAGTGAGTCAGTGGGTCTTCAGCTTTATATAATATGAACTAGTATTTCGGGTGGTGCGCGGGCTGCGAGCAGCCCGCGTTATCGATGTGCATTTGTATTTTTAATTAAAGTTTTAGTTGCAGTTTATAAAAATATATAAAATTCTCATACATGTCGAGTAAGTGACAGTTTCTTCTAGTTCAGTACAAAGTGTGAGCAGGGTTACCATGTGCAAGTTAATTTTTTTGATAAAATTTTAGTCGCTGTAAAATCGCACCAAGATTGTTAACGACTTTTGTTAAGGGACCATAGCTCTAAGTGCAGTGGTTAACGTGGGCAGTTGCCTCGGAGACCAGCTCGAGATGTGGAAAGAAAACTCCCCATTCGGGACTCGGCCTTCGGCCACGTTAGTGACTCTCCTAAGGAATGTAAACGCGTAACACCCCATACGTAAGTGACTAACACGGCTCGGCCTACGGCCTCGCGGAGGCCACGCTCGGCCTTCGGCCTCGCGGGCCGAAAGCTCGGCCTTCGGCCTCGCAGGTTTGAAGCTCGGCCTGCGGCCTCGCAACTGTGGCGTTATATCGCCAGCGAAAATCCCCATCCAGTAAATAAATAGATTTAAAAATTTTTATGCAAGTCGAACAACTGACAGATACTTTTAGTTCCCGTGAGCGGTTGCATCAAAGACCAGTTCGAGATGTGGAAAAAAACTCCCCATTCGG
This sequence comes from Apeira syringaria, assembly GCA_934044485.1. NCBI lineage: Eukaryota > Metazoa > Arthropoda > Insecta > Lepidoptera > Geometridae > Apeira > Apeira syringaria. The sequence continues at coordinate 1,408,972 of OW203683.1, read as the reverse complement.
GACTCGGCCTTCGGCCTCGTTAGTGACTCTCCTAAGGAATGTAAATGCGTAACACCCCATTCGGAACTCGGCCTTCGGCCTCGTAAGTGACTAACACGGCTCGGCCTACGGCCTCGCGGAGGCCACGCTCGACCTTTGGCCTCGCGGGCCGAAAGCTCGGCCTTCGGCCTCGCCCTCGTAGCTCGGCCTTCGGCCTCGCGGGTTTGAAGCTCGGCCTGCGGCCTCGCAGCCGTGGCGTTGTATCGCCAGCTAAAATCCCCATTCAGTAAAAAAAAAACAAATGACGTCATCCAAAAAATTTATATTTCGGATCAAGGACCCCCAATCTCCCTAAATACCAAATTTCAGCCAGATCGGAGCAACTTGGATTTTGGTATCCGGGTCGAAGGACCAATTTTCAATTTTCGAATAAAACCCCAAATTCTCCTACAAACCCTCTATAACATTTGTTTAAACCCCCCATACCCACCTATAACGGTTCGGGAGCTGCGGTCGTTTTAAATTTGTATGGGAGAACCTCTTTTTTGTTCGGGAGGGTAATTTTTTTTCATTTTTCCAAAAAGGTCCCAAGGTTTTAGTCATTTTTAGTTTTGGCACTTACCCCCCATCGATTATGGTTTCCGAGATCCGTACACCAGTTCCATCAAGGAAACCAAAAATGACACTTTTCAGATTTTTCTGGTGGTCATAGGAACCTCCTCTACACTTTTCCCCTACATTACAAACACCCCCCATCGCTCCTTCTGGGAGAACAATGATGTCAATGAGTGAGTGAGTGAGTCAGTGAGTGAGTGGTAATCGAGCTTTATATAATATGGTTAATAAATAAATAAATAATTATGGATTACAACACCACAAAACATATTTTGAATGTGTTGCAATGGAATGCACAAAGCATTCGTCCGAAGAGTGCAGAGGTTGAAGCCTTATTGACCCAGGAAAAGATACACATTGCTATTGTAAGTGAAACTTGGCTCGATTCAGGAAGTCATTACCAAATCAGTGGATATAACATTTTTAGAGAGGACCGCTCTGATGGTTATGGAGGAGTAGCTATCTTGATTCACAGATCGGTAAAAGCACAAAGATGCAGCAGTCTTGCATTGTCAAACTCTCAGATTCAGATTCTCCACGTTGAGATTTTTAACTGTGGTCATCTGGAAAATATAATCGCCTTATATTGCCCATCATCTGTTACAACCTGCTCAAATGACTGGGATCAAATATTTGCCCTAGCCATGAGAAAGACTCTAGTCGCTGGTGACTTTAATGGCCATCACACTAATTGGTCATCTAAGACTGATCCAAGAGGTACTCAAATCTTTGACTCTATCTTAGACAACAATCTTACTATACTGAACGATGGTACCCATACGAGGATCAAGCTTGTTGACGGTAGAATACAAAAAACTTCTCCCGATGTTTCTTTACTTTCTTTGGATATATCTATGAAGTTTGATTGGAGTGTCATGAATGAAAACCTGAATAGCGATCATTTATTCATCAAAATGAAAACTACTATTGCCTCATTTGATAAACCTAAAAGGAAACGAAACTTTAAGAAGGCGGATTGGCAACAGTATAGAGCAATCATTAACAGAGAACTTGAAGACTATATAATGCCAAGGGATGACCAAACTGCGTATGACGAATTTATCAATTTAGTCAATTTTGCAGCTGATGAGTCTATCCCATTCGTGAAACTCTGCAATAATCCTCTTCACCTACAAAGATTTACTTCAAAACCATACTGGAACCAAAATATTTCAAAAGCAGTAGCTGAAAGACGCCAAGCACTCGCTATATTTAGGAAAAACTCTACGCCTGATAATTTAGAAGTTTTGCAATCCAAGATAAGTGCTGCACAAAAATTGATTCGAAGGGGCAAATCCAGTTCAATGCGCAAGTTTTGTGACGAAATCGGCAGTGTAACATCTACGAGTGAAATGTGGTCCAAAATGAGATGGCTCAAAGGTCGTAGGTCAACGAGTAAAATCGTCACCCGAGAGTCAGCCGAAACTTTACTGCACAGTCTAGCACCTGACTACGTAAGCCCTTCCAGTCCTGTATTCTCTAGTGAGAATACCCATTTGTCTTCTCCAGTTTTGGTACAGGAACTGATTAATACAACCAAACAATCCGATACAGCTCCAGGTGCTGATGGTATATCATATTCCATGATCAAAAACCTTCCAAATACAGGCAAATGCATACTAGTCACGTTATATAACAGATTCTTAGCCTCAGGTTTTGTACCAAAGCAATGGAGAACTATTATGATAATTCCTATACCAATACCAAATATAAATAATAATTCAGTGTCTAGTTTCAGACCTATTGCCTTGTTATCTTGTCCATGCAAAATACTTCATACTATTATTACTCGTCGACTGGAGTGGTACCTAGAAAAAAATGGTTGTTTCTCAGAAGAAACAGTAGGCTTTAGGAGGACCAGATCTTGCATGGACAACTTAACGAGACTGGTCTCACGCATTCAGAGTGGTTTTGGTAAGGGATTTGCTACCATAGGTGTTTTCATCGACATCGACAGTGCATACAATAATGTTAATCTATCAAGCTTGTTGATGTCTTTAGACAGTCTGGGTGTAGGAGCGATAATATGCAATTATCTTTGGCAATTTTTACATTCCCGATGTTTATATATTGAGCTACATAATAACGAGATCCTCAGCAGAACCACAGGGACGGGCATACCCCAAGGTGACCCTCTATCTCCTTTGTTGTTTAATGCAGCGACTATCAAGATTTGCAACAATATACGCTCGGATTTATTTATATCTCAATACGCTGATGATTTTGTACTTTATGCTAGCCGACGGGAACTATCTGAAGCGGTTATTGCTATTCAAGATCCTCTAATTTCATTCAACCTTATGATCATTCATTCCTTTATGATCGAGGAATTGGGGCTTAGCATATCAGAGAGGAAAACTAAAATGTGTGTATTTACAAGGGGATATGCTAGGAATTTAAGTAGATATAATGTAATAATAAAAATTAATGATAGATGCGTCGAACAAGTTGATACCATTAAATATTTAGGAATGTGGTTAGATAGAAGTTTAAAATGGAGCAGGCACGTAAACGAAACGAGAGCGAAAACGCTAAAATTTTTAAATATTTTTAAAGTACTGGCTGGGTCAAAACGGGGCATTCATCCAAAGCCTTTGAGACAACTTTATATCTCCATAATTAGAAGTCGATTAGACTACGGCTGTTTTTTATATGACGTTAGTGTAAAAAGTCACCTGTTCAAACTGGATAAGGTACAAAATCAAGCCATGAGAGTAATAGGCGGCTTCATAAAAAGCACCCCTATCCATGTTATGGAGAGCGAACTGAGTCTCGAACCATTGTTCATTCGTAGAAAATATCTAGCAGCAAAATTTTGGCTCAAGTCTAGGTCTATTATAAACAATGTAAATAACGATGTTATACAAGAGCTAGATGTGTTATGTCATGGTGAATACTGGAACCGGAAAAAAATTCCTTTGTTGATCGAAACACATAGACAGTATTGCAATCTGCCTATCCATATGAACAATAACCAGCTAATATACTCTCAAAGTGATTGGTTGAGTAGGTATGATGTTTCAACTAATATCAAAACAACAATCGATATGCTAGTATTACCAAAGAGACAGGCTAGTGTAAATACATTAAGATACTTGAGTATTGAATACATCAATGATAAATATAGTTCTCACTAGAAGCTGTACACGGATGGGTCAAAGGATGTCTCCGGGTGTGGATCAGCTTTTGTTGACCCACAGATGGATATTTGTTTGGGGCTTAATATTAGAGCCGATGTTTCTATAATGCACTGTGAGTTAATCGCAATTTCAGAGGCATTGTCTTACGTAACTTCCCTAAATCACAGCAAATTTGTAATCTTTTGTGACTCGAAGAGTGCCCTTTTACATTTGGCTCGATTACCCTCGAGTATTCGAGGGCTTCCGATAGCCTATAACATCCTTGACACCATTGTTAAGCTATGTGCGACGAATAAAGAAGTAATCATCCAATGGATACCTTCTCATGTAGGTATTGCGGGTAATGAGGAGGCCGACTGCGCGGCAAAGCAGGCGACAACTGACGGGATTTTTTATAACTGCTTTCCACTCCACAGTGAGCTACTGAGTCGAGCCAAGATTAGTTGTAGACAGATGTGGGATGAATATTTTGATGTGCGATCTCTAACAAAAGGCATATGGTATAAGACAATTCAATGTCGTCCTCCTCGATACCCGTGGCTTGGGCAACATGAAGTAAATAGGAAAAATATCGTTGCATTGTTCAGACTTCGCTCCGGACACATCCCTTCAAACAAGTTTAAATTCTTAATGGGAATCTCGGATTCCCCCAACTGTTTAGATTGTAATGTGATAGAAGATGTGCATCACGTGTTGATGGAGTCTGTTCGGAACGAAGCTCAACGGCAGAAATCAATTAACTGTTATAACCTGGGCGTTTGCAACAGTATCTTGGCTTCCCCGCTTTCCGAGGAAGCGAAGATACTGATCAAACTTTATTTGAGAATAATTTAGGTGTGTTATTGATAATAAATTTGTAATGTGTATATACGGGAGTGACATGGTCACTATGTGACAAAACTCCTTTTAATATTATAAGAATAAAAAAAAAAAAAAAAAAATCTCTTAACCAATGATCGACTGGACACAACATAACTGATAGTGTATTGACATACGTACACGCTTTAAAACACATTGAAAAGTCTATGTTCCTACCCTACTCACTTAGTTATGTTGATAATGTACTTATTTATATCGAGTAGGTAATCACTCCACTTCAATGTTAACTGATACTTTATTGTTAAGTCACAGTGTGTCGATGACCTCTTACATTTTAATATTTATTACTAATCAGCATATCTACCCTCAAAAAGGAAAAAAAAAAAAAGAAAAACAACACAAATACTCGTATTCACTTGGAGTACCCGCATAACGTATTCAATGCGTTAGTATCAATGTCAATATCTTAGTGAGAGTGACAGTGACTTTTAGTTTGTTTACGTTCCTTTCAAATAGTATGTTCTGTTGCATTTTGTATACGTGCTTTACAAAGTTACTGCAATTTTGTTTCTTGAATAGAGAAAAAACAATAATTCATGTTATGAGAAGCAAATCAGCTGCACTCAGAATTTTGTCATTTTGAGTTAAGGCCGAAGAGACATTTTGAATAATGTATTATGACCATTTTATTTTTATTTTTTATAAAATGTTATTTTATTATTCTAGTGATTAATATAGTATTAATCTCATTTATGTAGTTAAAACGTCAACTTTATTCGAGCTTTGTTTTTCTTTTGTGACAGGATTATTGTTCTCATTAGTGTGCTTTTGTAAATGGTGCTTAGACTTTCGTGTATATTGTATATACACGAAATATTATATAATATATATAGTATATATTTTTAGGCTAAGGCCTGAAAGGTTCATTTACATACTTTAGTTTATAGATCTTTCGTTTATAGATCCTTTTTTTTTTTCAACACAGGCAGGTAAAGATCGTATTTTGTTGTAAATCGATTTATTTTGTACCTAGTTATACATCCGCCCGAACCTTCCATTTTAGATTAATAAGCATTGTTCTCGGTATTCCTCCGCTGACTTCACATCGTCAGCGGTTTATGTAAAAGCTTTCTCGGAACGGCCACACGCGATGGTGTGCCTTCCTGTAGGTTAAGTTTTATATTATGAACACATTAAATCGAGCCTCCAAATCGGCTGGACGTAATTGTCGTTTCAATTAATTAATTTAGTTTTTAAAAAGCCTTTTACCCGAAAGGGAAGTTTGACTGGCGCAGCCGGTAGGATCGTTTCGATAAGGCTGTGTCGCTTTCGGTGAAGTTCGGGTGTCCAAATCCACCTGGAAATAACGCGAGTGCGGCGCGAATAGCTGTGGAACGATCCACGAACCAAACAAATTCGTCATACTCCTGATGGTGCCGAGTATGGGAGCAGCGGTCGGTTGGTGAGTAAAACTCTTTGCCTTCCTTGCCATTACCTGTCCCATATTTTTCATTGAAAGGTTTTAGTTATTAGTATTTTTATTGTTATAATCGAGATCAAAATTCTCTCATTATAACGTGTCTGGTTGTTTGATATAAAACTCTGTCGAGCAGCTATCTAATTCTAAGAAAGTCTGAACCATACTGATAAGCGTATGAACAAAGATTAAAGAAAAATAGATGTGGCATTTAATTGAATTTTAATAATTGACAAATTGTGAAATTAGAATATTAATTTGTTTTAAGGATATTATACAGTTTTATTTTAATATATATATATTTTATACAATTTTATATATGATTTAGGATTTTACTTTTATACTTTTATGTTGATTTTATAACCGTGTTTTTTTGTTGTAACTTGTGCATTTGTGTAATTGATTTAGAGTTTAATTTCGGTGATTAAATTTTTACGTAATTACAATGGAATCACGTCAAGTTCCACAACCAGCTGAAGCAGCTACAACAATTCAAATTATAGTTATCCCTAATGAAATTTTACGGCTTATCCCATTATTTGGAGGCGATAAGCGACAACTTAGTTTATTTATAAGAAAGTGTGAATATGTTATAAGCCGATATAGAGGTCATGAGGAACAAAATGTTTATGTACTGCACGCGATCACGAGCCGGTTAATTGACAATGCAGCCGCGTTATTATCTGAAAGAGAAGACGTTACTAACTGGTCTTCTTTAAAAGAATTATTACTACAACATTTCGGTGATCCGCGAAGTGAGGAGTGCATAAGCATTGAGTTGGAATCATGTAAAATTAAATCAGGTGAATCATATCTGGATTTCTGTTGTAGAGTTCAAAATATTCGGTCTCTGCTTATTTCGAAGGTAAATTTATTGGGTGATACCGAACTTAAACGCGCAAAAATAGCTATCTACAACAACACGGCTCTGAATGTATTCCTATATAATTTACCCGAGAATATGGTTCGTATAGTTAGGCTTAAGTCACCAGCCACTTTAGAAGACGCTTTAGGCGTAGTACTAGAGGAAGTAAATTTCCATGAACAGTACTCTATGCGAAATCGTATCAATAATAATAACTCAGTGCAAAAACCAGCAATGACGTCACAACTTCAATTCGGCTTTAAGCCCCAAAATAATTTCACAACACCACAAAAATTTAATTTTGGTATTCCACAAAAATTTAATTTTGGTATTCCACAAAATTCAAATAATTTGAGACCGCAATTTGGACAGCAACAAAACTTTGGCCAGAAGCCCCAGTTTGGTTATCGTCCCCCACAATTCGACTCTCTGCAACAATTAGGTTATAAACCTCAACAATTCGGTTACAAACCTCAACAATTCGGTTACAAACCACAACAATTCGGTTACAAGCCGCCACAATTTGGTTATAGGCCACAGTTTGGCAATAGGCCTCCGCCTAACTTTGGCATGACCCCTCAACAGTTTGGGTACAAACCCCCACAGGTACAAAGCCCTCAACATCAAACGACTGACGTGTCCATGAGGACAATTCCTTCCAAGCCTCAGCCCCAAGTACAAAATCAAGGCTTTAGGCTAAACGAGCTTACCTCGGATAGTAACGAGACGGTATTTTATGACGGTCACTATGACAATGACTATGACTATTACTATGACTATAGCGAATATTACCCTAGTGAAGACGTAGAATGGACTCCAACGCAGGACTGTGTAGATGAAACGACACTGACCGAAGGACAAGATGCCCCTAACACTGAAGCTGAAAATTTTCACATAGCAGCCTCACACATAGCCCAGATATCATAGAACTTAACTGTGACTCTAACTTAAAACTACCTTACATCTATATACCGGAAATCAATGCCAAGTTTATGATAGACACGGGAAGTACTCGTTCTTTCATAAGCCCTCGCATGGCTTATTACTATTTCTCAGCTTATATTAAACATGAACCATTCCAAGTAGTCAGCACGCATGCAACTAGTCGACATAACGAGGTCATAGATATACCACTGCTACCGACATTTAACAGTAACGACTACCATAAGTTTTATTTGTACGACGTAGACGGACGGTATGATGGACTTATTGGTAATGACTTACTGAAACAGTTAGATGCAATTATCGACTTAAAACACCTGGTATTACGTACTAATACAACTTGTATTCCAATTGTAAATAATTTAAATTACGTCATTGAATTAAAACCACGATGTGAACAACGCGTTAAAATCCCGATAGACCAGCACTCAGGCGAAGCTATAGTTGAATTCAAAGAATTCACCTCTGGTGTACGTATGCCCAGTGCCCTGGTCAACTGCACAAATGGGTACGCATCGAGAATCAAGGTAAATGCTCTCTCTGACACTGACGACGGAGGTCAGTCCATGAAAGTTAATGTTGACAGCAAGGAACAACAACTTAGGGAACATGTAGATAATTTAGTAAACGACATTGTACGACTGACAGCTAAAAAGAAAAATGAACGAAATGACTCCTCAACCATTACAATATCTGACGCTAGCGCCACAGCTTCAGCAAGTCCTATGTCCATTTCAGGCTCTGATACGCTGTCTATTGCAAGCACAGATAGCGAAATCAGATACCCTATTAGAGAACCATCTCTTTCTAACACAGTGCATTCTGCTATGGATGTAGACGTAACAGATATACCGATATTAAAAGAGGCTATTGACACAAAACCAAACCAAATTCTTGTCTTTACATGGTTCAATAATGACATACAGGTTAAAGACATATCTCGCCTTAAACAAAAGGTGCTAGAAGTGTTTTTACCCATAGATAATTCAGAGTTAGTAAAGAAGTTTCTCAAAGAATATATCAGGCCAAAGATAAAATACTTTATATATTTCGAACATGAAGAACATCGCCGTCAGTTCAGTCGTATAGTGGTAGAGTTGTTTAGGAAAGGTACCGTACAGTTAAATGAATGTACAGAACGCGTAGTATATGTAAAGGATGAAGTAGAACAGAGAGCTATAGTGTTAAAGTACCATGAAGGAAAAACGTGCCACCGTGGCACTAAAGAGACTTTAGCAAGCATACGTAGAACTTATTATTGGGTCAACATGCACGAAACAATTGCAGCAATAATTAACGCTTGTGAAATATGCCGTAAAATGAAATATGATCGTAAGCCCCTCAAACCCTTCTTACAGCTAACTCAAACGCAAGACGCTCCGTTCCAAGAGCTATTTATAGATCTATTCCAAATTGAAGGTCAATACTTTTTAACACTTGTAGACGCTTTTAGTAAGTTAGGCCAAGCTATACCAATTACCAACAGATCAACGCCCGAAGTAGTTCGCGCGCTTATGAAATATTTCTCATTCTATGGTATTCCAAAAAGAATTAGTTCAGATCCAGGCACAGAGTTCAACAATGAGCTAATTAAAGAATTTTTATCTCTACATAAAATTGAACTTCATATTGGCACACCCAATAACCCTAACTCGATGGGTCTGATAGAACGTTTACATTCTACTATCTGCGAAATCTATAGATGCGCTAAGTATGAACAAAAGTGTACAGATGTAGCATCAGTCATGATGTACTCTATAATCGCATATAACAATTCCATCCATTCAGTCACGGGCCTAACCCCATTCGAAGTAGCTTTCGGACACACCGACTCAGGTAGTCCTTTCGGTATAGAATCAGAAAGACAGTATATACAACAATTAGTTAGAGACCACGCTAAGCGAACGAAATTTTTATACAAACAGTTAGCAGAGAAAATGACAGAGTGTAAGGAAAAGATCAGAGAAAAGAAAGGTGGGGAGGAGAGAATAGATTTTCAAGACGGAAAAACTATCTTCGCCAAAGACGTGAATAAAAGGAAAAGTAAAGACAAACCCAGATATACTAAAGCGAAGGTTGTAGGCAGAACAGATAGGAATGTAGTACCCATACAAATAGGCGAACGAGTTACGAAGGTACCTATTAAAAACATAAAACGCCTTCCGCAGGTGGAGCGTTCTGATCGTAGCGATGCCGGTGCTGGGCCTTCATCTGCGATCACTTGAGGGAAACCCAGGCATACTACCAGTAAAAGAAGGTCAAGCTCATATGCAAACTGATCATTGGACTATTATTAAAACTTTGGACTTGGAAAGAATCTACGATGATTTATGCTTTGTAATACATAATTATAACGAATTTAATATTTTAATAAAACAAAACGAATCATATCCTCGTGATTTTGTGACCATGAATATGCATTTGGATTACTTACGTGATATAACTACTCAGAAATACAGACAACTTGTTCCGCAACAACGATTTAAGCGAGGTTTACTTAACCCTTTGGGTTCACTCATTAAAATCATAACAGGTAATCTCGACCACGATGATGCAACAAAGTATGATCAACTTACGTCTAAACTTGGAAAGAACCAAATTATTATTTCAAAGATATTAACTTTAGTTTCACAAGTAATTGATAGCTTTATTAACACAACAGATACCATGTATAAGAACTCAGTTTTATTAGAGGCACGCATGAAAATATTAGAATCAATGTTAAAAGAACTGGCGTCTCAAAAGAAACGCTGGGACTATTCCACGTATATTGTTAGCTTCTATAATCTATTTATAAGTAACTTTAGGACAATATTTGTAAAATTAGGTGAAATTGAAACTGCCCTGGCCTTCAGCAAATTATCAGTATTGCACCAGTCTATAGTGAACTCCACTGAACTGTTACATCATTTAACGCTTATAAGTAACACCGAAAACTTGGTATATCCTGTAACTGAAAGAAATTTGGTAAAGCTCGAAGAAACATTTAGCATTAAGTCTTATATCAAACATAACCAGATTACGTTTATAATAGAGGTGCCCCTTACCGACAATACTACTTACAATTATTTTAAACTATATTCGTTACCAATGTTCCGTGAGTTTGAAAATAAAACCTTATCCATTTTTCCCCAATATCCTTACCTTTTGGCAAAGGGAATGAAATACCTTCCGATTGAGAATCCATGCCGACCTCTTGCCGCTGGAGACCACTACCTGTGTGCTGATAACAACAAGGCTCCTTACCCAGAGCCTACCTGCATCGAACAACTCATGAGGTTTGATACTAATCTCACTCGCTGCGTGCAACGACAAATCCAACTTGAAAACGTACGTGTTCAACAAATTGCTGCTACTAGTTGGATTTTATATTCACGACTTAAAACTGTAGTAACAACATATTGCGATGCCGAGGTTACTAAGCATCCAGTCTTCGGAACATATATTGCAACTCTGGACAAGCCCTGTGATTTTGAAATCCACGGCATTCAGATCCGACATCATCGTGCCTACACCGAGAGCATATTTGATGACCAGATTCCTGTCATCGATCTGCCTCGCCTCCACAACAGTGCGAGTATTGGCACATCGCTATCCAGTACAAGTGCACTAAACATGCAAAGAATCAGTTTAGATGAAGTGAAATATATGTCTTATGCGCTAAAGCACAGTGAAATGGTGAACAGTGTTTTCGGAGAATCGGACCCTAACTTCAGTGTAGTTGTATACTCTTCTTTAGTTTTAGTTATTATATGTCTCTTTGTAATTATGTCATATGTGTTTCGAAATAAGATAATTTTAATATGTTCACGAAATTATCGGCACGTTATTAAAAACGAACGCACCGATAATTTCCCTCTTGGGGAGGGAGGAGTTATACATCCGCCCGAACCTTCCATTTTAGATTAATAAGCATTGTTCTCGGTATTCCTCCGCTGACTTCACATCGTCAGCGGTTTATGTAAAAGCTTTCTCGGAACGGCCACACGCGATGGTGTGCCTTCCTGTAGGTTAAGTTTTATATTATGAACACATTAAATCGAGCCTCCAAATCGGCTGGACGTAATTGTCGTTTCAATTAATTAATTTAGTTTTTAAAAAGCCTTTTACCCGAAAGGGAAGTTTGACTACCTAGTAAGGTATAATTAGTTAGTATATTTTTATTTTTATTTATTTTTATAGTAATATTATATTTATTATTATTGTATTTTACATCTATTTAATGTTTAAACTACTGAACACCAGTACCAATATTGATGATTATGTGTCGGTGTCCTCATCGAACGATTCGATCAATTCTAATCATAGCTCTGATAGCATCCCTTGTCTGTCCGATTCGCTATGCTCTTCCTTCTCTGACGTGCCCAAAAATTTTAATGTTGTCCACATCAACGCACAGAGTATTCCGGCCCATTTTCCTGACATGCTGGCGTCTTTTCAACAACAAAAACATATTCACGCTATTTTAGTCTCCGAATCTTGGTTGAAACCTTGCCTCTTTTCTATTTCATATCCTTTGCCTGGTTTTCATCTTATCCGTAATGACCGTATTGGTGCTGTAGGCGGTGGTGTAGCAATTTATCTCCGTGCTCATATTCCTTTTTCTATAATAAGTATGTCTGCACAACCACCTCCACCTAATGCTGGTGAACACCTCTTTATAGAAATTCTTCTTTCCCATACTAAAATTCTTCTCGGAGTCTATTATTGCCCTTCCTAGCACATTAACTTCTTCTCCTCTTTTGAAAAACTATTAGAAGATCTCATCCTTTTGTATAATCATTCCATTATTATGGGTGATTTCAACACTTGCCTTCTCAAAAAAAACACTCGTTCCTTGACCTTGGAAGGCATTGTTAAGTCAAACAATATGAATATACTCCCGCTGAATGCAACACACTTTTTTCCTAACTGTACACCCTCACTTTTAGATTTAATTTTTGTGTCATCTTGTAATTATGTTGCTAAGCATGGGCAGTTAACGGCAGATTCTCTGTCATATCATGACCTAATATTTTTGTCATATAAAGTCAAACCCCCCAAGGCCAAACCGAAAATTATTATGCAACGTAGCTTTGGAAGCATAAACTTAGAAAACCTACGCAGTGATGCTCAAAATATTGACTGGTCTGGATTGTTAAGTTCTAACTCAATAGACGATAAAATTAACTGTCTTAACTCCTCTTTAATAGACTTATATGATAAGTATGCTCCAATGAGACCAATTAAAATTAAACATTTACCTGCCCCTTGGTTGACTTCGGATATTAAAGGTATGATGCAGAAAAAAGCAGTAGCAAAGTCCAAATTTAAACTGATTCCCACCGATCGTAATAAGTCCAAATATCTTGTGACCAGAAATCGCTGCAACAGGATGTGTAGGGATGCTCAGCGCCGCCACATTCATGAATCTGTTGATAAGGAAGATCCAACAAAAGTTTGGAAATTTCTGAGATCACTGGGAGTTGGAAAATCACGGCAAGATTCAATACCTCGAGATTTAGATATCAATGCTCTAAACCAACATTTTTCGCATTCCTCTAGTATGGATAAGCTTAATAAAATTAACACACTTGCACTTCTTTCTTCTCTGCCAACTCCCAATTTCTCTTCTTTCAGTTTCACTCAATTCACAGCTTGTGATGTTCAAAAGAGCGTAAAATCTATTACATCCAATGCCATTGGGCTTGATGACTTAAGTCGCAACATGATAATACCAATCCTAGACCTAATTCTTCCTATCCTTTGTCATATTTTTAATTACTCCATATTGAATGGTGCTTTTCCATCTATATGGAAAGAAGCCCAAGTCATTCCTTTTCCAAAAAAATTGAACCCCAAATCCTTTTCCGAGTATCGTCCTATATCCATTCTTCCATTTCTTTCTAAAGCTTTTGAACGTTTAATCTCTAATCAGTTGAGCTCGTTTCTTAATAAAAATGGCTCACTGAATCCATATCAATCAGGTTTCCGTCCTGCTCACAGCGCGGTTACTGCCTTGGTCAAGGTTACGGATGACATCAGAGCTGGTATGGAGTAGGGTAAGCTAACCGTGCTCACCCTTCTCGATTTCAGTAATGCTTTTAATACCGTGGACTTTGATATTCTCCTCGGACTTTTGCGCTCTATGAACATATCTCCATCTGTAATTGACTTTTTTCACAGTTATCTGTATGGTCGCCGACAGAAAGTCCGCCTTGAAGATTCGTTTTCTTCCTGGTGTAATACTACGTCCAGCGTCCCACAAGGTGGCGTTTTATCTCCACTCCTCTTCGCTACTTTTATAAACTCTATCTCTAATAACATCACTTCTTCCTACCATCTCTATGCAGACGATTTTCAGATTTATTCACAAGCTCATCCTACAAACTTTTCGGAATGTATTTCAGCCATTAATGCTGATCTGGGTCGTATATCAAACTGGAGCAAATTGTTTGGTCTTAAAATCAACCCTGCTAAAACCCAGTTGATTGTAATAGGTAGTTCACGCATGCTACCTAAGATCGAGGAGAATCAATTACCATTAGTCACATTCGAAGGAGTAATATACCTTATCGCAAGGAGGTCAAGAATCTTGGAGTGATCCTTGATCAAAAACTTTCATGGGGTCCCCAGCTTCAGGATGTAAGTCGGAAACTATATGCTTCAGCTGGAGCTATGAAACGGCTTAGAAACTTTCTTCCAACTGCTACCAAAGCTACTCTTGCTCAGTCTCTTCTGCTTCTAATCTTAGACTACGCTGACGCCTGCTATTTAGACTTAACAAAAGAGCAGTTAAATAAACTTGAGCGCCTCCAAAACTTCTGCATCCGCTTTATATTCGGTTTACGTAAATACGACCACATTTCTAATTTCCGACATAAGCTCAAGTGGCTCCCTATTCGCCTTTGCCGGAATACTCATATCCTCTCCCTGCTTTACAGTACATACAATCCCTTGTTCCCGCGCTATCTCAAGGAACGTTTTCAGTTTGTTCACCTTGAGCATTCATTGTCACTGAGATCGTCAGAAACACTTATTCTAAAGACACCCTTACATAGTACCTCGTTCTACAACGCGTCATTTACAGTGAGGGCTGTTCGCCTTTGGAATAATTTGCCAGTATCAATAAGACTGTCTCCTTCGTTAAACATTTTTAAAAATCGAATAAAATCTTTATATTTAAATCAAATTGGTGTAAGTTAGTTATCCTATGGTATTTTACTTTAATATTATATGTATCTGTATTCTGTTCAGTATTACTTAGTTATATTAGATATATAATATTTTGATATATTGGTATATACCTATCAATATATTTTAGTATATTGTATGTATTATGTCTTATTTATAACATGTATTAGTATTATATATGTATATATATTCGCCTTATGCACTTAGGGTTTAGGGTTAGGTAATTTAGTTTACTGTTCATCAGTTAAAAGAATGCCACTGTTACTTTTAGTTAAAATTCTTCAGAACAAAAGGTTGACTGGAATAAATCGCTTTAAGCGATAAGTCCGCCTTTTGTTTCTCCAGAATACTTTATGCTCTAAACATCATTATGTGTATTAAGTTCCTTTGTAAAACTTGGAGAAACAAATAAAGCGTTTTCTATCTATCTATCTATGTATTAATCAAACTATTAACTTAATTATCACGTCGATTTAATACTTTTGCGATACTTAAGGCAGGAAATCGCGCAGTTTTATTATTTTACTAGACAGTACAAATACATCAAAGAGATTTATAAGAATTCTCTCAATTTGTCTTATTCCCATCATTAATACACATTGAGAGCTGACGAGAAAAGGAGACGAATGAGTCTTAGTAGGGAATATAAAAAAACTGTCTGTCATATTTTCCCGCTAAATCTCTTTGTCATAGTGAGTCAAAGTAAATAACTCATTGTCCCAAAATGTCAATAGTAAATCTGGTAACCACTCCACAGGCCTATTTCAAGTCTGTGTTCACAATTCTTAGTATATTCATAAGAGCCAGAGTCATACAGTCTGGTACCCCACTTAGATAACCATCTCTTATTATTGTTAAGGCGGTTAGTATTGCTTAAACTTTTGACAAATACAATCAACAGTTATTTTCTGTCACAAGAACTAAAGTTATCAGCGGCATATCTACCATGGATTTTATTTGTTTTAGTTTCTCGATATTTCGGCGCAGTTGCGTGCGCCATGTTCACAAATAAACCGATAATAAATAATTATGTCTTGTACTACTGATCATGTCAGTTTAGAAACTTATGTTTTATCTGTAGCGTACGTAACATTTTTTTTTCATCGTAGACTCCGGTCCGTGCCACTTTTTATAAATTTGTTACTTAAAACAAAACATTAGTGAACAACTTTTACTTAATTAGGGGCAAAGAATTATCTTAGAGCTAAGGTAATAAGCTAATACGTGTAGAATGATTTTTTTTGTTTGTTTTATTTTATTATACATGTGAAATTCTTTTGATGTGAGTTTAAAGGATAGTTTTTTTTGCAATGGAATTAGGATTAGTAACGTATGAGGCCCGCATGAGAATTCTGAGCAGACCAGTGTCCGCGAGCAGCACCCGTTCACGAGTTGGCGTGTGCACCAGCCATCGCCTTCCTTGAGGAAGGCGATGGCTGGTGCATCATGATCGCCTTCCCTAATTGGGGGAAGATGACGACACCGATACACAATTATATTCATTTAGTTTAACCCTTGTGTGCTATTATTAGTATTCCTCCAGCATAAACGGCGGAATACGTATCCAATGCTGCTGGGACTGGGGAGTCTTCCTCACCGATGGCAGAGACCAGCGCGGTGCAGTATACTATTATCGACAGATAAGCCAACATTCCTCATGGTGGCTATAATCTACGACATTTGCAAGTACGGGTTGGCGGATAGGCCAGTCCAATATCGTCTAAATGATTTTGTTTGTTAAATTAAACAGCCGGGACCGTTGGACCCGGTTGTTACGGGTACGAACATACATACGGGTCGGGGCGAACATACGCGTCGAGTTGAGCTACTCCTTCTTAATTTGAATTCGGTTAAAAAATAATAAGAACTGTTTTCATAATTGATAGAATTTTTGAAACCAATATCCCTACCATTCGTCTGTTCTCATGGTAAAGTAATAATAATAAGCGTAATACTAAGCGCCTTAATGTCGCTAATCAGACGTCGAAAAGAGAACGTCCAATACGGACGGAGAGTAATAATTTGAACCTTAACTCGTTATAGTAAAGTCAAAAATTTCGACTGACCACATTCTCATCGCATTTGGTAAAGAATGATTTTTTAATTATAAATCTGTTACAACTCTGTCTAATACATAAAGAAATGTCTAAACAAACTTAAATAAGTTGATTTCATTGGCTTGTTTATGTCCGACTTCGTATTACGTACATAGGTGAAAACTAAAGTCCAACTGTGGAAGTTTTTATTAATTATTTTTTCTGGGCCTTGTAACTGTGACCGTTACATTAGGGAAGCCAATATGCAATATTTATTTATATTAATTCTCCAATAACTAAAAGTGCTACGCATAACTCGACGATGTTATAGTTGCGGTTGAAGACATCGGAGAACATACACAATGACAATTGATCCCGTGAGTCACTAAAAGTAAAAAAAGTACACTGAGAGATCACTAAAAAGAAAAAAAAATTTTTTATCAAAGTGTGAAATAACGTTGTCGAAGTCGGTACCATGAGCACAATATTGTTATGAAAGTTACTTTTGTGAACTATCATGGTACCGACTTAAACAAGTTATTTCACACTTATGAGTGTTATTTTTTTTTATAATTTTGTCTTTTGACAACTGTAAACCGACGCTCTTGTATGAAAGGTCTGATGGGTGTCGACGGAGCTAAGAAAGTATGTCGGGATAGCAATTGGAATCTGTTTCTACCTCTTCAGGAAAGAGGCATATATATATATAAAGATATTCTCAACGTGTGAGAACAAACTCGTGTACCTAATTTGCAGAGACAAAAACTAGTATAGTATAGGATATGAAATTGTAGCACCAAGACTGACGAAAGTAGCCTACCGTCAAGTCTGCCTGGTTTGCAAATACACAGATTTATTGCCGGCGTAGGTACGACTCGGCCGCTACTGTGGGTAGGTTTATCTGCTGGTTCGTGATAATGACAGGCTTTTGAATCAAAGTACTGAGGAGTACTCACTACAGTTGTTTGAGGTCGCATCACGGTAAAGGGAAGCCAGTAAGTCGAAGGAAGAAGTACATTTTTGATTAGTAATGTTATCTACCTACGAGTAGGTGATTTCACGATTGAGTTCTAGTAATGAAACATTAGGATAATCAAAAGAAAAATAGAAAAAAATACAATTGCCATTAAATAAACATAGGTAGCATTTTATGACCATTATTAAATGAACTATGTTGTGACAGGAGTGACATGGCATGTGCACAATATAACTGAATGAACACAGTACTCCAAGTCAACACCAAGCACAACAAACAAGATGCAGGGCACTACCCTTTGTTGAACCACTGTCGAGATTGATCTGAAAGAGCAGAATAGTATCAACAGCCTGGGAAAGAAAGACTCGTGCCACAGTTTTAAGTCCAAATGCCCATATAAAATAGACCTTCCCAGAAGAAGTATTGCTTTTTACAGCTAAGGCATAAACACCTCTATTTGTTTCACAGGCTTGTTTATAATCTTACTAAGAGATTATTTTAATGACTGCACTTGTAGGTGAGGGCAATTCTATATAAAGTAGCAAATTTAAAGCGTTTTAGGTTGCACATATACCTGAGGAACCGCAAAGCGTGTGCCGTGGCATTCTGGTGTACCGCGGTACTATTGTCAATCTCGGTTATCGGTTGGAATTCCGCGAAAAATTCATTAGTATTCAGAATTATCTATAAATAGAAGTAACTTAAATGACTCGACTTTTGAATGAAACGACTTTTATACTATTTCTTAGAAAATCTTTAGCAGAATAACACTTTGAATAATTAATCGTCTTTCTTCACACGTGTGGAATTCCTTTACGCATCACCTCGCGCCACGCGGGGTGGCTCGCGGTGTGGTGTCAGGCTCCGTTCGGCGGAGAGATGGGTGATGTGATGGACTCAAGGGTTTGTGTGAACCATCTGCACCAGTCGCAGCCAATGTCACCTGCAACAGCAGGGCCCCTAGCGACTAAACCCACGCGGCGATCTAACTTATGCCGACTAAGGACGGAATGGGACCGCGTCACGATACTCCGTACTGCCCCGGCTGCGTCAGGCCCGGTGACGTCCTAACTCAAATCTTAACTAAATAAAATGTGCTTACTCAACCACCTTCGCCGTTAACTATGTCCGTGAGAACTTATTATAGCTTTACATCTACACTAATATTATAAAGAGGAAATATTTGTATGTTTGTAACGGATAAACTCAAAATTTGAGGGCCGATTTCATAAATTCCATCAGCATTGGAATTTTACATTATCCCTGAGTAACATAGGCTATATTTATTACAAGCAAAAATTAGGGATCCTTACTAAAACTTCAATCATGTAACCGTGCGCAGCCGGGACGGACCGCTAGTCTGTCATAATAATACATTACAGCTACAGAACTTACATCCACTGAGCGGGACACGCTCAGTCGTTCGTTAGAAAAAATATTTGTCGGTGTTTGTCAGGTGCTACTCGTATAATCTATTTACTTGTCCAATATTCTCAACAATATACTCGTAATAACTTTTTTCTATTTTATTCCGGGAAGAAGGAAGATGTCTTGTTATACTCGTATTTGTATGTATGTGTATATTGAATAATAAAAAAACATACCCATACAGTATTTTTTAAATCTATGTTAGTATACTTATGTATGGGTAAATTACAGGCTTATTTAGTCCTACCCGTGAATGCCTGTCCAATAATTCTAGATACACAAATAAAAACGTAATGTAATAACTTTCCGTACACTAATGGAGGTTACGTATTAAAGCAGACAGTGATGCAGAATTGCTCTCTTATTCATTCATAACTGACGACTATTCCAAGGTATTTGTACAACAGAGGAATAATAACCAACAATCGTAGTTATTTCCATATTGGAAGAAGGCATTGGGAATGAATTCTGGGTCACATAGCTGCCCATATTGGATGGCAAGGAAATCGATTAAAACTATGGATGCTAGATAATCGCTTTATCAATTTACCCCATTTCAGACTTTGTAATTACCGTTTATGGCAATGTTCAGTTCCATACTGTTTTAAATAAACATAACTGAATTAGTGGATGTTTCTTGGTTAGTTTATTTTGCATATTATCATAGCGTCATGTCGTATTGCTTGATGCTCTGGGGCAATTGCTGATTAAATAAGTTCATATTTATTATATATATTTATTGTAGACTCCGCGAGATAAATTAATCCATTCTTACACAACCTCTCTTCAGGACATGCTGACTCGGCGAACTTCGGGGCGAGAGAGTACGACTTTGAGTTTTTTTGTTGAAAATCTTCTCTGGTCTTTTAGCCCACCCTGTATATTAGTTTTCAATAAGACCTACTACCTAATTGGAAACAGGTTACATTTAGAAATAGTGCTGAGCTAAATTATTCCTTATCATGTTGCAATAAGTTCGTGGGTGTTCTCTAGGCACCGTCACCATCGGTTAAGTCAGGAAGTTGGCTTAGATGCCTATCTGTGGGCGCGGGGTTCTTTCTCTTTAGTTTGCCAATAACTGCAGGGCTGTCTATTTTTTTTAGTCGTCATAATTGGGTATCAGTTTTATCCCAACAAATATATTGTGTTACATGTGATGTAATGGTATTAATAAAATACTACAGACGTATTACAATGCTACAATAATAGTTGAGCAACCCACTAACTATTCCAAGCTTACCGCTATCAGTCAGCAGCGCGAGCGTACCCATTGCTATGCTGAATCGTCAAGCTGAGAGGCCTAAGTCTAGTTTTCTTTAAGGGATGAGGTGACCAGACAATCGTAGTGCGGGGGTATGAGTGTATTGCGTTAATCGAGTTAATTATTTATAATGAATAATGTAGCCGACAACCCTAGAACTAGATATTGTCACAGGCCGTGTGTAGGCGGTTGGAGGCGAACTACTAGCGATTTGAAGCGGACTGCCTCGATCAGTGTGGCATGACCAATCTGAGTTTGACTTATACACTAGAATACCGAACAGACCTGACTCGGAAACCAGACTGCAAGGTAGTCTGCAGTATATGAACGTGCTATGTAGCAGCCCAACCAAAAATATTCGTCTTGTTATTCCACAATCGCGCTCCTTAACCCATGTTATACCAAGTATGTTAAGATTATTGAAAAATCGAAACGCCCTACGAAAATTAAAAAATCAGTTTAATTAGTAAAAGACAATGTAAATAAACTGAGAAACGAGCTCCTGGGCTCCAAACTTATATACATACTGTAGGTATAGATCTAGCGTTTGACCACTATCTCACATGATGGTCAGTGACGATGTGTCGAAGAAAAATTAAAATTAAACTAAAGGTGCTAGGCTCAAAAAAGGCCCGTGTGAAAGGTACCAGTCCCCCGATTCAGAACTCTTCGATAGCTAACGTAATCGATTCGTTTACGGATTAATCTCGTAGTACAGATTTTCTATAGAACTATCTCAAACATTAAAATTTGTTATAGACAGACATACAGAACACAAAAGGATTACATAAAAGGAATCTTTTACATAATATGTGCGACTTCAATGACTTCGAAATATATAATGTATGAACAATGTTGTCGATCATTTTGCAGTAGGGGCCTGAACTCTTTCGACGGAGTACAGAGACATGGTTGGAAACTTCCACAGGCTTTAAATAGTTAGGTTTTTAACTTTGTATAAAATTAAAACGCTAGCTAATCCATTGACTGTACACGCATAAAGTGATGTACCTATAAGTACAAATAATACAAAACAGCTAAACTTCGTATTTATCCAATTCAACCATCGAAAGCAACAAGTCAGCCAATACATTCAAATTTAGCAATAAAACCGTGAAATAAATCTGTCATGCTATAAATCAAGGAAACCCCTTAACGTTATATACATCTAGATATTATGTCGCAAATGTGAAACAACTTGAGCGAGGGGTCTGTGAATGTTTATTAAAGCTTTACCTACTCCACTTACCTTACTCTATAGAAAGGCGAGCCAAAAAGATCATTGGTAGCGAGTCTCTGGTCGAACATAGGTTTTAGAGCCTTGAACGCTGGCGGAGAGTTGCTTGTCTCTCGGTTTTCTATCGGAAACATTTCGGCGAATGTGTACTGTACTGTAATTCCACCATCTCCATTCTATCACCGGTCAACCAGACATACGACTGTGCGCCACCGCTACATGGTAGATATACCACCGTTACGCACGAAGCGTCTTACTTCCACGTTTATAATGCGTTCTGCCAGGGAGTGGAACTCCAGCCTGTGTCTGTGTTTCCCAATTGGTACAATCCTAGAGTCTTCAAGTTACGAGTGTCAATCAGATGAGACAGCGGACAAACGTAAGCTTATATACTTTTTGAAAATAAATGATGACCTGTTTTCGTTCAATTTGTTTCATATAAAGTGAGAATAGTGTGGATTTTCCAGCGTTCCAACGACAATGCTTGTCGGAGACTGATATCTATGTCCATCTTCCATCAGGCCAGTCTTGTCTCCGAGATGGATGCGACACGTTTATGTGTCCTGAAATCACCGCAAAGAGGCTTTACCTTCCTGTGTGCATGGTTATTATTAAATAGTGGTAAAGTACCTAAGCGGCAGGCAGGCTGGTTCCAAGGCAAATATCTTACATTAATACTCTTTAGTGCTAGATTAGCTACTAAGCCCAAGTTTAAAAGAATGTGACCAAAGACACTGTGCCAACCAACATTCCAGTTCCGAACATTGACTATCAAGTGAGATAATGGTCAAACGCTAAATCTATAAATTATAACAGACATTTATGAAAGGATTCGGGCGATGTATACTTGTATAGCCGGGGTGGGTTGGCGGTTTTGTAACACCGTGTCCGTATTCTAGCCGAAAACGGCACAGAAAAACACCTGTTAATTTTCAGTGGGTTTTGACACTTGCTGTTGAGTTAAGTGACTGCTGGATCAGACCCACCCAGAACGTTTTCAACGAGACAAAGCAAATTACAAATGACAGTCTATAATTTTCAGGCAAAACGACTCTAAAATCGTGATTTGCACGAGTGTTGATGCACACATTCAGAACATAGTTATTTCGTTATCGTTTTGTATGCAATGTCCTCAAGATAAGCTGTCTTACATAGCTGTCATTAAGGAAAAAATATTTAATGCTTATATTATTAGTATTAGTATAGCGATAGTAAACATTAAAACTCTTGATGTAAAATGCTGTGTCATGTGTGTAATCATCGGCTTTCCAGACTCCTAATATCCTTACGATGATTGTGTGGATAAGATCGCTTTAAGCGATAAAGCCGCAAATTGTTCTTGGGTTATGTATAATTTAATTTTTTAAATGTTTTTGTGGCCGGTGTGCAATAGTATTATGTACATATTGGATAGCAATATTCTAAATAGTCATAAGAAAAGTAGATTAATACTTAATTGATTCATATTGTAACTGAATTTGTCACAAGTTTTAATTGAATGAAAGACATTAATAAAATTAATGATATCACTTTATGTTTTTGAATTTATCCAATAAATCATTATTTCGCCTCCAGTTTCCAATGCCATAAACAGACTCATTTGTGTCCAATCTGACTCAAATAATACTAACTAACCAACATCTTGTATTCTCTAGAAAATTGTGACGTCATCGCCCACTCATTTGTTTTTGTTCATTTTCCATTTAAAATGTAATAGCTCGTGTACCATTCTACGTAATTGATCGCGGCAGGCGAGAGGTTCATATGTAACAAGTGTCCCAGTTTTAAAATAGGTCAGTTGTTTCTGCGTATGTTCAAGGGCACGGTGTCATATAAGGAAAAAGTATTCATACTCGGTACGTATTACGTTAGCCAACAGTGTGAAGTAATTGTTTTCTCCAGGAGATACAAAACTTTTTGGAATTTCGTATATTTAATTTGAATATTCTTACGCTTTTCAGTAAGAAACATACTTTGGCTCATGCACAATAACTTTGCTGAAGATCAAACATGATCAAATGCATAGTTTGCGATTATATAAAGGACATACAGACAAACATTCATTATTTACTTATTCACACAAGTAATCATATGTAAGATTGTCATTGACTGGCACATCGCCGGTAAATGACGGTCGCAGGGGTCAGTGTCAGTGATATGACTTCTGTGTCTCCGGGAACACTGGGTTCGAAACCCGGCAGAGGGGCAAGCATTTACGCGATGAGTGTAGATGTTTGTCTCGGGTCTTGGGTGTTTCTGTGCTGTGATTGTGTGTGTCCATGCCTTTCGCGACACAGGGAATCCTAGTGGGGGGGTCTAAGTGTGATAAACGAAAAAAAAAACTTATGAGCAAACTATACATAGAGGAATCGTTCTCTTTCAAATCATAGTCTCTATAATCTAAGTGAATCGACAATTTATCGACAATACTCGTACATCAAAAACAATAACCGAACAAGTGTTGTTGTAAAGGGCCTCTTATAAAGGTATATTTTTTTGTTGCAGGTAAAAACTGAGACGATTTGTTTCTTACAAGGACGGGCAAGTATGAAACTGGTAATTAACAAGAAACAACACTCGTACTTACATACATACATATTTACTATATATTATTATGGTATTTGCTTACGTTGTATTTACTTTTTTTTAACGACACGCGCAATGTTTTCTCGAAAAAAAGATGCAGAATGAAAATACAGAAGTTAACTTAGGTTTGCCGTTTAAACAGCTTCTGAAGGTGTAATGTAAGCAAGGTGAGCTGCATCTGTTGCAGTTCTGTTTACTGCTTGCATGCTTTTTCGAAGGCGCTGTAGACGAGCTCGAGGCAAAAACAACCTGGTTAGATTTTCTCAACATAGTCAAATAACAAACATCCTTAGCGCCCATTTGCGGACCACTCTGGTACCTGGGCAAGTCGATTCGATATCTGTTCGATATCTCCCTGTCCTGGCGACAGCTCAAGCCGAGGTCCAAGCCTCAGTGGTGCCTTGAGCTAGTCGCCTCGTCGTCTCCTAGCGGCACAGCGCCGTCAGCGCTAGCCTCACTAGGCGGTGCGCCGTTTGTGCCAGCGCAATCGCCCCTCCTCCGGTGAAGCTGCAACTGCCGGCAGAGACAAACAGCGTTAGTCCGTTAGAAAAAAAAAAAAATATGGGCGTCATTCTGGACAAGACCATGAAACATACTGAGTATTACCCGATATCATTCCAAAATATGCTTCGACTTCATAAAAAAATGGTCATCATAATTTGAGCCGTTTAGCGTCCAAAGCTGGACATGTCTGCCTATTAATTTATATATGCCGATTTTAAGAGGCCTGCATGGATGCAGATCTTCTCCCCCTTTTGGGTCGGCTGTCTAATTGTTGAATTCCCTAAGCTACATCCTTGCCTGTCGTGGTCTTTTCTTGAGAAACTTGACGCCAGCATCCATCAGCTATAAGTGCTCTGGTCACAGCCACAGCAAATTTTCGTAAGCAGTAAAAGATACCTTCCAAGAATAAGAGTCTTTAAAATATGCTTGGTTGTTTGGAATTTCAAGGGTCTGCAGGTATTCAGACCGAAGGTCGATGAGGACAGCCAATGTCACAGTATCTTTTTCTTTTATTAAATGGTCGTGCTTTGAATTGTATTATTATTGTGTTGAATAACGTTATTATTTGCTTTTCAAACAGGCTTTATTAAAATAAAATACAGTCGATTCCCATTAATTTGAATGTATCAATAACTCAAACACATTCCAGTTTCTTGCAAAATACTCTATAGTTTGAATTAAATCAATCAATTAGTCCCCTCGGTTATTTGAAGTTTGAATGCACAAGGAAAGTTGTTTTTAATGGAGAGGAAAAAAAACCGAAGTACTGCGAGGAAAATAGTTAAAATAATATATTTTCTCTTTCCATACAAGCCACAGCGCGGGTGAAACCGCGGAGCGCAGCTAGTTCTTGATAAATTGGAATCGTTGTATTGCGACTACCCTATCTCTTTCAAACTTTCTACTTCATTTGTTTCAATGTGACTCCTTTAAAAGTTTCACAATTTCAATATTACGATTATAATTTGTTTCCATTTTGGAACGACCTACGCCCTTTGCTCATAATATTGTATATGACATTATGCTCTTTCAAAAGTTTTGATAAAAGATTTTAAAAGTATCACCGAAGCAGTTCCAACATTCATTAATTTCGTTTCTTAGAAGAGTCGTTTAAATGTAGTTAATTGATTCCGAATCACATATCTCTTTTAAGAATTCGATGAGTAAGCGCCAGAAATTCCTCTCCGAAGATTAGTCACCAGGATTACATAAAACCGTTACAACACTATCAGTTGGTCAAGATATCGTGGTATTGAGGTTACACAGTCTGCGACACCGAAAGAACTACAAACCTTGACATTACCAATATTAGAACTGATGGGGAATCAAAATAGCACAGCGATCGAAATAATTACATATTTTTTAACTTCCTACGTATTGTGAGTCAGAAATATGCACGGCCTGAACGCCATCGCCTTTACGAGCCTTTACCCATTCAAGCCTTCGCACACCGACGCACACGGACAGCACACAGCTGCGACAACACGCGCACCGATAAGCGAAGCCAGTTTGACAGTTCACCGTGCTCGGATCAGTTGGCCGATGCTCGGCGTCGCGGCACGATCGTTCAGCGCCGCCATCTTGAATTTTACGAAATTCTCTCGGGCAGTTTAATAAAATACGTGTCAACTTTAACCAAGTGTGTGTGTGCTATACTGATTATACGTTCGTTTTCGAGGTTTGAATTTTAAAAAGATTTCGGTAGGGCCATAGATAAGTAACTAGCTTTGTGTGAGGAACGAATTGAGATGTTTTTTTTCTTTTGTGCCAATTTAGCGACGTAATCTTCGCCGGTGATGTAAATTGCAAAATAATTATCGGAAAGACGCATTGATCGTGCTAATTTGTCTTCAAGGCGATTGTGTTCGCCGGTGAGGTGTTTGTCTATGCCACGATCATTCCTTTTTTAAAATAGCGCGTTAAACTAGGTTACGGTTAACGTGGGGTGCGAGGTCAAGCCACCTCCTCGTGGTGCACCCCGGGCAACAGTGGACAGTGGGTCGCTGGCGAAGAGCTTGACGTGGGGGACGTCTCTCCACTTCTGCCCTATAGCGTTGATAGGTTGAAGTGGATGAGGCAAGATGGCGCGGTTGGTGAGGAGCGTCATAGGAGGGATGCCAGGAGTTCGGCAAGGAACTCAGCGGACCTTCGGGTCGGAGGATGGCCGGCCTGCAAGGCTGGCGGCGCGGCAGGGAGGGTCAACCCGGCCACCCTGTCGGGCACGAGGAGGAGTAGCGACGTCGAGTCGCAGCGGACCTTCGGGTCGGTGGATGGCTGGCCTTCAAGGCCGGCGGCGCGGCAGGGAGGGTCAACCCGGCCACCCTGTCGGGCAAAACTGGGTCGGCGGCAATATGCCGCAGCGGACCTTCGGGTCGGTGGATGGCTGGCCTTCAAGGCCGGCGGCGCGGCAGGGAGGGTCAACCCGGCCACCCTGTCGGGCAAAACTGAGACGGCGGCAATATGCCGCAGCGGACCTTCGGGTCGAAGGATGGCGGGCCTGCAAGGCCTGCGATGCGCGGCAGGGAGGGTCAACTCGGCCACCCTGTCGGGCCCCATGCGTCTCCGAATCCTACGGTTCGGTGCCCGCCAAGAGGATGCATGGTCGGGGGGAACCCGGCCGCTAGGGCACCAAAGGGTCCCCACCCTTTAAATGGGAAAAATCATGGAAAACAAGGCGATTGGTAATATTCCTCAGTCTAAGCGCCCCATCGTATCTGGGGGGGGCAACAACCGCCTCGTGGGCTCCAGCCGGAGCTCACGTACCGACGACACTGGCAATACGAACACGGAACATGAACCTGCACGACTTGATGACCAAAGCAAGACCACGGACAACGATTTGGAGGAGAAGAGGACCCCACTGGTGGTTCTCCTTGGCCACCGCGACACTTCTAGTGGCGTCGCAAGTGGCTCCGAGAAGAACGCTCATGCTCTCGGAACTCCGACTCCGATTCCGATATCTATTTCGGGGGAGTCGGATTCCGACAACATGAGTTGGGAGACGATTTCGTCTCGCGTAGCTGCGAGACGAAAACAGCGTAAGCGCCAGCGAGGCGCCGAGGAAGAAGAGGACCAGGGTGACTCCTCACCGTCACCCAAGGTCCCGACTGCGCAGCGTGGAAAAGGACGCCTACCCACCACCTCAAGGCGCCCACCAAACCGCGCCGCGCAAGCAGCGAAACAGGCTGCCGCCGAGCAATCGCTCGAAGACGAGCTGGAGAAGAGGGCCTCCTTCCGGAAAGTTCCAGTGCGGACGCCGGGAAATCCCCAGCTGGGCAGCTGCGATGCCGCCCAGCTGGAGACTATGGTGATGGACTCGGTGGACACCGTTTTGATGGTGGCCACTAGGTCCAAGCATTTAAAGGGCACGTGTGTCAAGGCCTTGAAGGACGCCGCTGCGACCATCAAGGCCTCGTTCCAGGAGACACGTGCCCGCACGATTACGGAGGAGATGGCCCTCCTCGTCGAAGCGAATAAGCAGCTCTCGTCGGACCTCAAAGAGCTCCGACGAGAGATGCAACAGCTTAAGGCGGCCCGAGCGCCTCCTGCGCCGACCCTGAACCCAACTCCGAGATTGGTGCCGGCCAAGACCTCGGCCCAATCCCCCCTCACGTAGGAGGGTATGCGGCAGATCATGGTGCAAGTCGGCACCATGCTCAATGCCCGCTTCGCAGGCCTGGAAGAGAGGCTGCTGCCGGCCAGGACGGTCAGGCCCCCACTTGCCGCAGATCGGCGTAGGGAGGCCGAGTCGCGCCCGGCGGCGGCCACAAGCCGCAGCACTGCGCCCGCCCGCGCCCCAGCGAGAGCCCCTGCCACCCAGACGCGTGGCACACGGGGTGCCCCCACACCGGCGGAGCGCTTTGTTCCCGCCCCCGTTCCGGCTCCACTATCAGAGCCATGGAATGAGGTGGCGAGACGGGGTCGGGAGAGGCAGAGGGACGCTCCTCCTGGTCCTACCTCCAACTCCAGAGGAAAAAAGAAGAAGCCCAAGAAGAAGCCCGCTCCTATTGCGCAGACCACCGGCGCACGAGCGGCAAAACTCCGCCCCCCCGAAAACGGCAGCCGTCGTACTGACGCTGCAATCAGGGGCGGCGGAGAAGGGCATGACGTTCGCCAAGGTCATCGAGCGGGCCAAGGCGAACATAAATCTGGAGGAGTTGGGGGTGCCGCCGCTAAAAATCAGAACGGCGGCCACCGGGGCCCGAATCCTAGAGGTCTCCGGCGCGGACAATGCCACCAAGGCGGACGTTCTCGCCGGAAGACTCAAGGAAGTCTTCGGGAGCGAGGAGGAGGTGCGAGTCTCCAGGCCCGTCACCACCAGTGACCTGAGAGTCAACGGCCTGGACGACTCCATAACGTCAGAGGAGCTGGCAGAGGTGCTCGCGAAGGCGGGCGACTGCCCCATCCAGTCTGTCTCCGTCGGCACGATTCGCCGCGGAGCCGGCGAATGGGGATGGGGACCGCCTTCGTGCGCTGTCCCACCGTGGCCGCTAAGAAGATAATGTCCAGTGGGGGGCGTATCTTAGTGGGCTGGGTAGCGGCCCGGGTCGTCGTCTTAGACGCCCGACCCCGCCGCTGCTTCCGCTGCCTTGCGCTGGGCCACATTGCGGCCCAGTGCAAGTCCGAGGTTGACCGTAGCGATCAGTGCTATCGCTGCGGTCAAAAGGCCCATAAGGCCCGGGACTGCTCCGCCGCTCCCCACTGCACCATCTGCGAAGCAGCTGGGAAGACGGCGGATCACCTCTCCGGGGGCAAGGCTTGCGCCAAGCCCCCGGCCAAGTCAAGGGCCAAGAGAAGGGCCGCTGCGGCTGAGGCTACGGCCAAGCCGCGGCCGCCTCCCCCCGACAAAGGGCCGGTGGCTCAAATGGAGGTGGGTTAGTATGGCCCTAACCTTCCTCCAGGCGAACCTCAACCACTCCGCCCGGGCACAGGATTTATTCCTACAATCCCTGGCGGAGCGGTTGATCAGCGTTGGTGTGATCGCCGAGGCGTACGCCGTCCCGCCCCGGGTTGACTGGGTTGGGGACCTCGACGGCTTAGTGGCGATCACCACACAGTCGCCGGCCCGCTCCCCCCCCCTCAAGGGAGTGACGAGGGGCAGGGGATACGTGACGGCTTGTTTGGGCCAAGTCGTCATCGTCGGATTGTATAGCTCCGGCAACAGGCCGGTTCACGAGCTAGAGACCCTTCTCGGTGAGGTGGGGACCTTTGTTGGTCAGACCCGCCCGCGCCCCGTTATCGTGCTCGGGGACTTCAATGCCAAATCCTTGGCGTGGGGGTCCCCGGCGACGGATCTTCGAGGCGACATGGTCTTGGAGTGGTCAACCGAGGTGGGTCTCTGTATCGTGAACCGAGGCAGGGAGAACACCTGTGTCCGTCAACAGGGTGGCTCGATCGTCGATCTGACGTTTGCCACCCCAGACCTCACCTGCCGCATTCGCGACTGGCAGGTGCTGGTGGACGCGGAGACGCTATCCGATCACCGGTACATCCGGTTTAGCGTCTCAACGTCCCCGACGGACGCAGTGTCAGGAGGAGGAGGAAGAGGAGGGAGCGAGATCGGCCCGCGGTGGGCCCTGAAGCGCCTCGATGCCGAACTACTGCTGGAGGCGATCCTCGTCGAAGCGTGGAGTGGCGCTCCTCAGGAACCGGAACCGGTAGACCCGGACGCGATGGCGGACAGGCTGTGTGAGGCGGTTACGCGTATCTGCGACGCCGCGATGCCGCGTTCGCGTGCCCCACAGCCTAGACGCCAGGTCTACTGGTGGTCGGAGGAGATCGCCGAACTTCGGAGACGCTGCGTGACGAGGAGACGCCAATACCAGCGGTATAGAAGGCGTAGGCGGCAAGAGACCGAAAACACCGAGTCTCCGTACGCCACCTACAGGGAGGCTTCCAGGGCCCTACGCATAGCGATAGGGGAGGCCAAGAAGCAGGCTTGGCAGCAACTGCTGGAAGGGCTTGAGCGCGATCCGTGGGGTCGACCGTACTTATGGGCGAGACAAAAGCTCCGCCCCTGCGGTCCCCCCACCACGGCCTCGCTCCAACCGGTGGTGCTGCAAAGAGTGGTCGAGGGATTGTTCCCCGGTGCGCCGGAGACCGACTTCACACCTCCCACTGCTGTGGCCGCCCTATCGGCCGATCTCGCCGAGGGAGAGGACGAGCCTGCCCCCATCTCCGAGGGAGAGCTAGGTGCTGCAGTGCTCAGGATGAGGGCCAAGAACACGGCGCCCGGGCCTGACGGCATACCGGGCCGCGTGTGGGCCCTCTCCTTGGAGCACCTGGGCACCGCCCTGAGAGGTGTCTTTGACAAGTGCCTCAGGGTTGGCAGATTTCCCAGACGGTGGAGAAGGGGCATCCTCGTCCTCATAAGGAAGGAGGGTCGTCCAGCGGACGAGCCCGTGGGGTATCGTCCCATCGTGCTGCTTGATGAGGCCGGCAAGCTGTTCGAGAGAATAGTCGCTGCCCGCCTTGTCAAGCACCTCGAGACGACCGGACCGGACCTGGCGCCCAACCAGTTCGGTTTCCGGAGGGGTCGCTCGACGATCGACGCGATCTCGCGCGTCCGCGACCTTTCCGAGGAGGCGTGCTCCAGTGGAGGCGTGTTGTTGGCCATATCGTTGGACATCGCCAACGCATTCAACACGCTCCCGTGGAGCACGATACACGCGGGCCTGGGGCACCACAATGTTCCCAGGTACCTGCGGAGGCTCGTCGAGGACTATCTCTCCGATAGAGAGGTAGTCTACTCGACGACCCAAGGGGTGGGACGTAGCCCCATGACGCGCGGTGTTCCACAGGGGTCTGTCCTCGGACCACTCTTGTGGAACATTCGGTACGATTGGGTCCTCCGCTGCGGTAACCTTCGTGGAGTCGACGTAGTTTGCTACGCTGACGACACACTGGTGACCGCGCGGGGGCAGAGCTACAGGGAGGCAGTGATCCTGGCAACAGCCGCTGTCGCGACGGCCGTGTCCAGGATCCGGATGCTGGGCCTGGAGGTCGCGCTCCATAAGTCGGAGGCCATGTGTTTTCATGGACCCCGACGAGCACCACCTGCAGGCTCCACCATAGTGGTGGGAGGTACCCCCATCCCTGTCCGGACAACGCTCAAGTACTTGGGTGTTGTCCTTGACGGGAGGTGGAAGTTCGGGGCGCATATGCGACGGCTGTCCCCGAAACTCGTGGCGACGGCCGGAGCGCTGAGCCGCCTCCTCCCGAACATCGGTGGAGGAGAGTGGAGCTGCCGGCGGCTGTATACCGCGGTGGTCGGCTCCATGGCGCTCTATGGCGCCCCGATATGGGCGGGACAGCTCGATCGGCAGACTACCGCCCTGCTGATCGGAGCGCAACGCGTGATGGCAAAGAGAGTGTGCAGAGGGTACCGCACGCTCTCTCATGAGGTGGCATGCGCCCTCGCCGGGACGCTTCCGTGGGACCTTGAGGCTGAAGTCCTTGCCTCGGTCTACTGGCGTAGAGCCGAAGCACGGGAGCGTAACGAGCGACCGGCGCCGAGGGAGGTGATGCTCTGGCGGGAGGAAGCCAGAGCATCCGCCATCACGCAGTGGGAGGGAAGGCTCCTCGCAGAACCCACGCAGAGGGGGGATAGCGCTCGACGACTCCTCGAGGCTATCCGTCCCATACTCGGAGAGTGGGTTAACCGGAGGCATGGGAGGCTCTCCTATAGGCTGTCGCAGGTCCTCTCGGGGCATGGTTGCTTTGGGAGGTACCTGCACCGTTGTGCCAGGAGGGAAGTCTCCCCGGTCTGCCACCAGTGCGGGCACGCGGAAGACTCCGCCCAGCACGCACTGGAGGCTTGTCCGGGAGGAGCCGAGCCGCGCCGAGCATTGGTCGCGGCTCTGGGAGGCACTGACCTCTCCTTGCCGGTCGTCTTAGCCAAGATGGTCGGTGATGAGAGGTCGTGGGAGGCGGTCGCCTCCTTCTGTGAAACGGTGATGTCACAGAGGGAGGCCGCGGAGCGGGAGAGAGAAAGGGACCCTCTTTCTCACCCGCTTCGGCGAGCGCGGACACGGAGGCGGGCTGATCGGACCCGCACTCCGTCTCCGCTGAGAGGGCCGGGGGTGCTAGATGCGGGGGCGTCTGGCACCCCCCAAGTATGAGCCCTCCGAGGTGGCGATGCCCTCGATGTGTTCCCGAGGGCATCGTGCACGAGGGGTGAGGGAGGAATCCCTCCCCGAGGTGGGCCCGTCGCAAGGCGGGCAGCGGCGTCGACGGGGGCTGCGGATAGTGCGCAAGCGGAACCGTGCCCCCGGTCACTTGCCGACGACGGAGGAACACCCCGGGGTTTTAGTGGGTACACTCGCCACTCTGGCGGGGACTCCCACATAACCACCGTGCCTCCCCCGGCCGGTGGTATCCATAAAGGATTTCCCCGGGTCAAAAAAAAAAAAAAGGTTACGGTTAACGTCCTGGCGGGAACTCACAAGCAAAAAGAGTTCAACGCGTTGTTTTATGTTGTATGTGTTGCTAATTGAATATAATTAATCCGTTTAGTGCCTGTAATGTTCAATGTTATGCAAATATGGAACGCTAGATTGATAACGCTTTTTGCAACGTCGTTGTCATTCATATCGTCCCAAATGCATACATATTGGCTAGAATGAAGATAACGACATTTGAAATTATCGTGACATTATCTTGTCCAGTCGAAGATGAGATATCGTTGATAAAGCTAGTTAAATTACCTGTACTCAGTGTTCGATACTTAAACGTAGGTATTCGAATGTTACATTTCAATGAATACAATATAATAACAACCCTCGCGACTTTTGAGCGTACCTGAGTCACGGGTCGTATACCTGTGTTATTCACAAATAAATACACGTCATTTAATTCTTTTACAAAAAGTGTTTCAGCAACTGTAATAATAATTTATTGTATTTGAAATGTGCAAGTTTTTTTTTTGGTTGAGTTATTAATGTTTACCTTGTAACTAGCCTTAATTGTTTTTTCCTTGCTATGATTGTATAGTGATGGAGGTATGTACTAATTATTTACCAACGATTATTTATTTAAATGATTTTCTTGAAAGTATAATAATAAGCTATTCCTTTTTTTTAAAGGTGTACAAATTTACTACCATGTGCGTTGTAGTAACAGTGTGCATATTTTTATAGTGTTTATTGATGCTAGACTTTTTCGATAGATGCTTTTTAATACTGTACAATATATACTTAAATAACTTAACTTTAAAAAGATAAACCTAAAATACAAGATGTATTAATAAAATAACGAACTATGTATAAACTAGGTATATGTATAGAAAACGGCATTTAAATTACTGTGCAAGCAAAGTGCTCAAAAAGCTGGCAACATTACCTCGTTGAAAAGCCAAACGTTTTAGTTGTTGACCGAGGTAAGCGCTCCCTTTTTGGTCACTCGTAATTTTCACAAACTGTCTGGACATTGTCTTTCAAAAAGCGATGCGCCTCAAGACCCTGCAGACCCGTGGTTTCCGCTCCAAGAGGAAGAAATATGTAATTATCGCCTTATGATGCATATTTCCCCCTTATTACCCCTCTATCGTTTCACTTTTGACAAAATGGTCGTGGTCGTCATGAAGTGTTTTGAAAGAGTACCTGATTCTGCGGCAGATGTTACTCGCGTCACGGTGTCTCGCCAGCGCTCTCAACTCGATGATAGTCTACTTCATTCTCATGAATAGAGCTTCGAGCAGACTTTCCCTGGTCGGTCCCTTGCCCAGGTGATCTTCCTCCCTGACACTCTGCCTTGGACAACGAGACGGAGTTGTCCCGACGCGATACATGTTCTAACTTTAACCCGCGAGTTTGTACGATACACGCTGCTTGATAAAGAGTTTTTGGGGTACGGAGACATTCATACTAAAAACAGTCCTTCTTATTTACAATCAGGATAATTATATTCGTGGAATAGTTTTATTTGGATAGTGAAAACGTTAGTGGGAAGTTTAGTATGGAAACGTAACTATTTTCGTAATATTTTGATACCGCGTACGGCTGATAAAAATAGATAATGTTTGTAAGAACGTATTTGACGTAATATCTACAAGATATGATGAGATAATACGTAGATAAGTTATTTATAATCTATGGCCGATCGAGCACTTTCAAGTTTAATATGACGTCACGTGTTTTATGTTTCCCTGGTAGCTTGTGTCGACGTTATATACTTTCGGTTTATTTATTTTACCTCTACGATGCCGTGTATAAGTATTTTCTTGCAAAACTGTCATCTAATAAGTGCCTGTGAAACGGGATAGTGCTGCTAGTATTCTAGGTCTAGGTCTTATCTTGACAACAAAAACACTACTTTGAAAATTTGAGCTATCTAGACTGGCAAGGGCATGTTTTTAAACGTAAAGAATCGTCGAAGTCGGTTAGAATATGCAACTTCCCAACCATTTTGCACAAATTAATGTGACGGAAAACCACAGCGGTTTGGTCATACAACTTTAGCAATAATATGGTTTTTCCTCATTTTGAGTGAGATTAACTCATTATTATTCGTATATATAACGACTTAGGCGATACATAAGTATAATAAAAGCTAAACTGCACAGAATAGGTAACAGACGTTTGGTTCAAACAACTAATATCCCTGTAGATTAATAAATATAAAATGATTTATTGTAGAATTACATTTGAACTTTATTGAAAAATAATGATTACTTACAATGATCAAGTCGCGCCATTCGCTTCTTAGAGAATTAATTTCGCTTACACGAATTCACGCGCGGGTTATGACTATCTAGGATCTTGGATTGTTGATCTCTCAAATACACTGAATGAGTTGGCCTGAAATTGGGCACACACACACGCATGTTACAGTGTTAAGGATACAATTCAATTTAAATTGTCTCTTTTAGACAACGTTATGTTATGACTTTGACGAGAATCTCTGACATAAAAATAATATGAATAATTAACACAATAAACGAACGTGACCAATTCCCTCATCACGAAGCACAATTAAGCTAGAACACACCTTATTGAACGCATAAAGCAAATGAAAGCAGTGGACAGAACACCCAAAATAAGTAAGTACCTATTGAAAGGAATACGATTCGGCGAGACGACGCGCGGATGACAGCCGTGACGCCGTTTGCCATAATAGAATAAATTAAAAAGCTAACTAGCGAAGCGGGCTTTGACTATAGCTTCTGTTACTGATGCTACTGATACTATATATATGTACTATATATATGTTTTTGGTGCTGGCGACGCTGGCGACAAAACCACAGCCACCGACAGGAAATTCTATGAAGACATTTTTTTCTTCATTCAAATGTTTCATTCGATACGCGCTTAATCATCAAACATAACTCGGCTGTCCAATTTCAAAACCTAGTATCTGACAAATTTTAAAAAAGGGTGTTTTTGCATTTTTCGACCTTATAGACCACTCTGCACATACTAGAATAGCAAAAACTCCCAAAAATTAGTAAAAAACGAAGTTGCATAAAGTCGGAAACCTAGTATCTACAGTAAAGGTTTTCAAATTGCAAAAATTACAAGATTAAAAGATAGTATCTAACATCAACCATTTTAAAACCCTAGTAAGTGCTTGTAGTTACTTGGATTTAAAATGGTTCATGTAGATACTAAGTCAATGAAATGGTTGAAATAAACGTCAAAACTCCCGCGCAACTTTAGTAAGTGAGAAGAAGTCGTTGCACGTGGGTGTTTTTGTCTATAAAAATGAGTAAAAATCAGTTTTATAGATCGAAATTGATCGTGAGTGCTTTACAAGAACAACATGGTGATATGTAAGTACGCTTCAGTGTATAATATTGTCAAGGTTTTTTGTTTTTCAAGATTTTTATGAATAAAAGGCCTAAATAATTACACAAGCATGTAAGTTTTATTGGTAACTGGCTAGATTTTGTTTTAATTAAGAATATGTGATTGCTTGGTATTTGCAAGTATGATTATTTTTCTATAACTAAAGTTTAAAGATACCGAGAAGAGAAATAACGTTATCCATTCAAATAGAATATTGAATGTTTAGAAACTGGGTATTACATCTTGCTTATGCACAAATATACTTTATTTCAATTCATTTTGCAGAAAACATTTCTGTTATAGCTATGTAATGTACCTTAATCTGCTATTTACGGTTTCATACGTTTTTTGCAGCACGAGAGTAATGATTAAATCACAGATTCTACTGCAACCTACTACGACACAATATATTAACATATTATTATGCGCTAACCATCATTATCCGCGAGGGGGTGGTCACTATTGTGATTTCCTCTTTACTCTAGTTTTATTCAGGTTGATTCAGAAGTGCTTGGTTATATTTAAGGGTTGTCTTGGGTAGCTGATTAGAGAAATAATATTGACGTATGCTAAATGTTCTGGTATTTTCTAAAAAAATACCACTGAAAGAATATGACCACGCACTTCTAAAACACCCTGTGGATACCTAGTGCCACAACGAACGTTCTGTAAAGCTATCTCTATTTTCTTTGCTTTTTGTTTCCTACACACTAGCAACGTTTTGGTGATGGCATGGCTTTATAATTTTTTTTATTTCAGATTAAATGAAAACACCTCAAGTTTGCCTTCATCACTTTTCAGTAATCAAATAGAAGAAAAAAATGATGCTTACAACCCTCAGGCCCTAACTACACCATCTTTAAATGCGTTGCATAGACATTTTTCACTCACTGATATACCCTGCAACAACCTTTCGATAACTAACTCAACTGATAACACTCCTTTGGTAAATGAAGATTGTAGGAGTAAAACTACATGTAGATGATAGTGAAGTTAGTTCGTCGCATAAATTGTAGATGGCGCTTATCAATGAGCAATTAATTTTCTGAATCGCGGTGACGAGATTCTCCTTGTGTACCATGTACATTTTAAAAATAAAATCAATAAATGCCGAGAACCAAGAGTATCTGACTTTGTCATTTTCTTGTTCAATTCAAACCCTTACCTACCTCAACGGCTGATGAAGTTCTGCTGCGCTTGCGCCGGTTCGTTCATGGTCCTGCGAGTCGGATTCCGATAATACGGCGGCGGAACCGATGGTAAATTTTTTGTCTACGGAGCTTTGTGGGACGGTGGATTGCCGTTGCAAACTGCAAGCCGAGGAAGCCGGTCGGAGCCGTGCAGCGCAGTTGCATTATTGCAGCGTCGAACAGTGCTCGAGGAGTGCTGAAGGCATTGTAATACGTGGAAAAGTGCTGTGGGGAGCAACTCAGGCTGGTGGCGCGGGTATGCATAAAGCCTGTAGCATTAGATCAGTACATGTTGGGTCCTATTCCTCCTCCTTTCCGCACATTACCTGCCTACATATGTGGGAGCGAGATCGCCGCCGTGCATTGTGGGTGACGTTTTTGTCGCTGTGATCAAGAGAGTCGTTCGCTACTCACCGCTGTCGATGAACGTGCATTTTTAATTGTTATTACTGAAATTACTGCCGCAGTCAACCTAATCTTAACATTGTCGTCGTAAAATCTAGTTAATAAACATTGCTGCTAAGTTTGTGGTGTGAAACTGTTCGTTAAGTGAGTGATCGCGCCAGCTGCATCGGATAGAATGCAATCCCCGCACCGGGATGGACATCAGACCCAGCAATCACTAAGGTAATTCCCACAGGCTGTATAATATCGTTTGTTCCTCTACAGCTCTGTAATTACTCATCCTTATTCCACCAACGATAATGTACAGATCTAAAGTTTCGATCGCCCTAACTAGTGCAATCACTTACTTACTTTTTAACTTAAACTCTTGCAGTCAAAATGTTAAATTACAATTCAACTGTATGGTTAGCTATTGTAAACTCCAGCAATATAATAAAATTGTGAATAGTTATGGAGGAATGCTGGATCTGGTACTAAGCAATCTGAGCAAAGAGTGGATCAAGGTAAGCGGTGATGTCGAAGCCGTGGTAATAGCAGATTTATACCATCCACCATTGTCTGTGTGCATACGTAACGCTCGCCCCTCTACTAAACACAAGGGTGGACGCGGTGCCACCTTGCAGTTTAAACGTATTTTGAAACCTGATTGCGACTACTTACCCGACGAGTGGAACTTTCGTAAAGCGGATCTTAATTTGTTATACACCAATATTACAAATGTGAATTGGGAACATGTATATTTATCTTCTAATGTTGACACAGCAGTTAATACATTTTATAGTATTTTAAGAGCATGCCTACATGGTAGCGTTCCTGTCAAACGCCCATGTAATTTGGATTCACAGCATCAGTATCCTACTTGGTTTACGTCAGAAATCATCAGTAAAATTAAAACGAAACACTTTCATTTAAAAAAGTTTAGAGAGCATCGGAAAGAATTCAACGAGGTGATGTTTAAATATTATAGGCACCAGGTTAAAGAACTAATAGACGTAGCTTTTAAAAAATACATTATTCGAACAGAAAGCAATATAAGGGGTAATCCGAGACAGTTTTGGCAATTCGTAAAGGATCAACAGTCAACTAAAAAATCCAATGACGAATTTGTTCACGATGGAAAAGTTGTTACTGGTACAGGTGCAGCGAATGCCTTCGCTAGTTACTTTAAGTCAGTGTTTTTAAATAATGATCCCAATATGTCAACTAAGGAAGCGGAGAGTGCGACAGCTACATCCATGTGCTCATTTCGTGTTGCTGTAGATAGCATAAGCTTGAGCGATTTCATTTATGCAGCTCGAAAGTTAAAACCACACTCCTCTCCAGGCCCTGACGGTATCCCACCTTTCGTAGTCAAAGATTGCATTAGTATATTTAAACAGCCACTATTACACATCTTCAACTTGTCTTTAAGTTCAACTACATACCCTTCTCAGTGGAAAATCTCTAGGGTTACCCCTATTCCCAAGGATGGCTCCAGGTCTCAAGTAGAAAACTATAGGCCTATAGCCGTCCTCTCAGCATTTGGCAAGTTATTTGACTCAATTCTAAATCATTACATCACTTTACAAATACATACGCAACTCACTGACGCTCAACACGGTTTCAGAGCAAACAGATCTACAGCCACTAGCCATATTAACTTTGTCGATTATACTGTAACAGAAATGGATCGCAAAAAGCAAGTCGACGTGGCATTTTTCGATTTCAAGAAGGCGTTTGATCGTGTCCACAATGAAGTCTTACTAAGAAAGTTTTCTTCCTTTGGATTCACCCCAAAGTTGGTTAACTTTTTCTCCAGCTA
The DNA here is from genome assembly GCA_934044485.1 of Apeira syringaria. Lineage (NCBI taxonomy): Eukaryota > Metazoa > Arthropoda > Insecta > Lepidoptera > Geometridae > Apeira > Apeira syringaria. Next base: position 1,368,755 of record OW203683.1, on the reverse strand, counting down.
TTTGTCAAACAGGATACAGTATGTGCAGATTTCGGGTTATCGTTCAGATGCATATGTGACTTCCTCTGGTGTAAGTCAGGGTAGTATACTCGGTCCCACTCAGTTTCTAATAATGATAAATGACTTGCCTAATGTTGTTAGATCGGCTAAATGCCTGATGTTTGCTGATGACATGAAGCTGTTCTTGGGAATAGAAAACGTATCTGACTGCGAGGCTTTGCAAGAGGACATCAATAATGTTGTCAGGTGGAGTGAACTTAATCAGTTAGAGTTTAATACAACGAAATGTAAAACTATTACTTTCACTCGCTGTAAGTCACCAATAGTACACTCATACAGCATTAATGGTGACGCCTTGGAACGGGTCTCGCAGATTCGAGACTTGGGTTTGACTCTAAATGTTCCATTAACATTTAATCCGCATATATTAGACCTATCTAGCAGGGCATTTAAATCTCTGGGATTTGTTATGAGTGATAAGAACACAGTCTTGACTTTGTACAATGCATTTGTCCGAAGCAAGGTTGAATATAACGCAATAGTTTGGGATCCACACGAGGACAAATATAAACTTATAATTGAAAAAATTCAAAAGAAATTTGGTCGATATTTATATAAAAAACTATATGGCTATTATCCTTTTATGTATCCATCTCTTTTTGTAGCAGGCATGGTTGGCATAAATACTCTGCAGCTAAGACGAAAATGTGCGTTATTAGTGCACTATTATCTGCTACTGAATGGCAAGGTCGATAATCCCACCACTCTGTCGCGTTGCTCACTTTTTGTGCCAGACCGACAACGTTGTCGGCGCGTGCTGGGCGCTCCAAGACGCTTATTCTGTGTGCCAAACGTAGTACGCACACAAACATCACAATTTGCTCCTACGGCACAGGCCACAAATCTTCTCAATGCTCTGATTGCTTGGGAAACCAACCTAGATATATTTTGTACAACATTTCCAAAATTTGTTGATTTATGTATATGTTTTTTAAGCTATAATTTTTAATTTAGTCTAGTTTACTGTGTGTGTTGGCTGAAGGCTGTAAGCGCAGTAAGCATTTGTGTTTAAATAAATAAAATAAAATAAATAAATAAATGAATCACCTCGCCACATAGCAATCCCTCATAAAAACAATTTATTCATATACAGTCCACTTCTCCGCGCAAACATTATTGGCCCTTCTCACCGGATATAAGACAGTGAATTTAAACAATTAGGTTTAAATATAGCTCATTATTGCATCATTTTCGTAATCGAAGCATACCCGCAGGGTCACATTATTTGTTACTTGAATATCGTATTAGCATCTCGCAATTTATTTATTTACTGATCTTTTTCGTTTCACCCGCAAAAGGTAAATAAGTAAAAGTTTGTTTACGAATGTGATATTTTCGCTTGTAACTTGCCGTTTGTTTACATATATTTAGTGTAGCCCGCTTAAATTAATAGATACATTTTCTCCTTCGCTTATTTTATTCGCATCACACCTTTGTCATATAATACAACAGGACCGGCATAGCCGTACATAAACAAACAATTAACGGGTTGGTTATTGTAGGTGCCAATAAAACATGGATACATTATTTGTTGTATTCATTTCAATCTTAAGAAGTAAATAGTTTATGTCGCGTATTTATTACAACGTATTCTGTGCTAGGTCGCTTATCGTTTATACCTGCCGTAGTACGTAACTTAGCTCGATGGCGCCTACGGTGGAATTGAATGCTCAATTGAGAATGTTATATGGCAAAAGAGATGTATTGTTTTTGCGCATGCAAAATATTTGTGATCATGCAAAGAATATAGAAATCAAATCTAATAAGGAAACATTTTTGTGTGAATTAGAAACAGTCGATACTTTGCGTTCAGATTTCGAAAATGTGTTGGATAAAATCAATACTTTAGAAATAAAATTAAACGCCGAGTTCATGGTTGACTATCAGCCGCTCTCATCATTTGAAGACTTGTTTTGTTGCGTCAAACGAGCCGCAAAGAACTTGCAGGAAGAAGTAAATCCTGTTCGTCAGAATAGGTTTCCAAAATTGCCTCCAATTGAATTGCCAGAATTTAATGGAGACATAAAAAATTGGCCGCTATATTTTGCAAGTTTCCAAAATGTTGTAGATAGCAATAAATCACTTTCGCAATCTGATAAATTACATTACTTGTTAGGTAAGTTGACAGGTAAGGCGCGTTCAGTGTGCATGGAAGTTACTTCATGTGCCGAAAATTACTCGTTGATTTTAGAGTTGCTTAAAACCAAATATTCCGATAAAAGATTGGTAGCTAACTCATATTTAGATCAAATAGTCGAATTCAAGCCAATATCCTCTGCTAGTCCAGCTAACTTAGAAGCATTTTTAGATCGATTTTCTTCTTCTGTCGCAGCCTTGAAAAATCTTAAGATCGATGATCTTAGTGATTTTGTATTTTTGTACATCGCACTTAAAAAATTAGACTCGGAAACCGCGCGTTCGTTTGAATTAGATAAACGTGGCTGTGAGATGCCCTTCTTTGAGGATTTGTCTACGTTTGTAAGAGATCAAATGAAAATACTGCAACGCACTTCGTCAGTAAAGCATGAAGCTACGAAGAAATACGCCGATCGAAGAGTGGATGCGCCGAATAAATTGTCCGTTAACTCGACTACTCACGCATACGTGAACGCTGCATCCAGTTCTCAGTTATCTTCGTGCTCTTTGTGCAATACTAGCCACGATCATTTATACAAATGTTCCGTATTTCATAGTTATAACCCTAGTGAACGCTTTAAATACGTGAAGGGAAATAGTTTGTGTATCAACTGTTTGAGTAGTGGACACTCCATGTCCATATGCAAATCAAAATCGCTCTGTCGTAAATGCAACAACAAGCATTATACTTTGCTTCATTTTGATAATAATAATAATGCTAATGCCATTACAAACGTGCCTATCGTAAACAAAACGCATATATCGTCGCGCGCTTCTGTCGTTCCTCGCGGGGTAGCCGCTAGCGCCGCCACCGGTGAGGTCGCAGACGCTCATAACTCTGTCGCTTTTTCAGCTCGTTCCGATGACGTCACGCTCTGTTCGTTATCTGATAAATCTGTCGTTAGTCCTCCCACAACAGTACTGCTTGCAACCGCTCGGGTTATTGTTATTGATTCTCGTGGTAAAGAACACAATATTCGTATTTTATTAGATATTGCATCGCAAAGCGGATTTATTTCCCGCGATTGTGTTCAACGTTTAGGATTAAACGTAAATAGACAACCTGCATGTTCCACAGTGAAAGGAATAGGAGGTTCAACTAAAACTATTCAGGGTTCAGTAACTTTGAAATTATATTCCCGCTTTGATCGTAACGTTAATTTTGACATGGAATCATTGGTGGTAGACAAAATTACCGAAAATTTACCTACCGCCATGGTTGATGCTTCTGCTTTGTCAGCGTTCAAAAATTTACCGCTAGCAGACGATACTTTTCACGTCCCTGGACAAATCGATATGCTAGTTGGTGCTTCGATTTTCCCGCACCTGCTCTTGTCTCGTAAAGTTGAAGCGCAGTCTTCACATAGTTGTCCCGTCGCTTTAGAAACCGTACTCGGTTATGTTATCGTTGGTTCCGCTCCCGCTCATTTCGAAAGGTCAGGTACTGTCTCGTATTGCTGTATGGCTGATCCTTTAGACTCTGTCATCCGCAAATTTTAGGAACTTGAGGAGGTGAATATTCCGCCTACCCTCAGCCCAGATGATAAAATCTGTGAAGAGATATATACTCGCACTACTACGCGTGATGTGGATGGTCGATATGTAGTCGCACTGCCCTTTAAGGGTGATGTTCATGCGCTGGGTAACTCTCGGCAGTCAGCCGAACGACGTTTTCTTTGTTTAGAAAGAAAAATGCAAGCTTCTCCACAACTGAAAGAGGCCTATGATGGCGTCGTAAAGGAGTACCTGAATAAGGGTTACATCATACCAGCTCCTATTAGCTCGTGTGATACTCGGGATAATCCGTCGTACATTATTCCACATCACGGTGTATTAAGAGAGGATAAAGTCACATCCAAGTTACGCATTGTACTAGATGCAAGTGCAAAGACTAGTACGCAAACTTCTCTAAATGATATTTTATACAACGGCCCTAATTTACAAGGCGATTTGTTTCATATTGTTGTATCTTGAAATAAACCACCACAATTAATTAAAGGGAGTTTTATTTTCATATTACAATCCTTACATAGTCATAGATAAATCCCAAGAGAGCGTGTTCCGCCACAGACCACAATCAGCCTGCAAAGGCACGTTCCATATCCCACACTCTCCCCCACATTTGCACAAGCAATTACATACCTACTTCATCTTATATTATTCTCTTATGCTAAGCTTTAATATTACCTCCTTAAGTTTCTTCTAATGACTGGATACAAGATAACATTTGATTTATATGTCGTTTCCACTTAGAACCTTCAACATCAATGATATAGCTAACATCCGGTATAGATTCTTCTACTATTATACCTTGAATCCAGGGCTTCCTACCCTTCCTATAATCTTTTACCATGACTTTCTGGCCTATTTCAAATTTTACTTCCCTTATACGATGATCTCTCTTCCGCCCTTTTTCATGAACTATCTCTGACAGAGGTGGTGGGCGCAATAAACTAAATCTATTTCTTAGTTCTCGGCCTAACATTAATCTGGCTGGAGATACACCAGTCGTTCGTTGTGGTGTACTTCTATAATCAGATAAAAATAAATTTACTGATTCATTTAAATTTAATCCACTTTCTTTAATTTTAGTTATTATGGATTTAAACGTTTCAACAAATCGCTCTGCAGCGCCGTTGGTTGCAGGGTGGTATGGGGGAGTGAAAGTATGTTTTAGTTGATATAAGTCACAGAAATCTTTAAATTCTTGGCTTGTAAATGTTCGTCCATTATCTGTTACCAAATGTACAGGATAGCCATAACGTGCAAATACATTCTTAAAAATATCTTTTGTGTGATGGCTAGTAATGTTTGACATTTGATAAGCTTCTGGCCATTTTGAGTAACTATCCACTATTACTAAAAACATTTTATTATAAAATGGGCCTAAAAAATCCGCATGTAACCTATACCAAGGGGCTGGAGGAATGGGCCACACTTTTTGTGTTTGTGTTGGTGTTTTACTATTTTGTAAACATACAATACATTGTTTTGTCACATCTTCAATGTCCAAATCTAACTTAGGCCACCAAAAATATGACCGTGCAATTTCCTTCATACGAACAATTCCGAAATGACTTTTATGTAGCTCTAACAGGACGGCTTCCCTTATGTTATCTGGTATTAAAATTCGATAGCCCCAAAATATACAACCTCTATCTATAGTTAACTCATTTTTACGATTATACAATGGCAATAATTCTTTACTTATGTGTTTACTTTCTGGCCATCCATCTGTCATATATCTAATTACTCTTGAGAAGGTTATATCTTTCTTTGTCTCTACTTGTATTTCTTTCCAGTTTAATGCTTTTATTTCGGAATTGTTTGTATAACAAGCAACACTTGTGTTCCCATCGGTACACAGTGAATGTAATTCTGTTTTAATATGATCCGGGCTTGATACTGAGACAGTTCTAGACAAAAAGTCTGCTGGATTTCCTGACCCTTTTATATGTCTAACTTTATAATTGAAAGCTGAAAGGAATATGGCATAGTGCTGCAATCTTTTTGCAGCCATTTTGGGTATGCTTTTTGTTGGACCGAAAATTCTTACCAAGGCTGAATTATCTGTCTCTAATTCAAAGAAACGTCCATATGTGTAATTGTAAAACTTAGTTACTCCAAAAACTACTGCCATAGCCTCCTTGTCGATTGTGGCATATTTCTGTTCGACTTCATTTAATTTTCTACTTGCAAAAGCTATTGGTTTCACTACACCATTTTTATCCCTATTAGACAGAACAGCGCCCAGACCTGTCTCAGAAGCATCACAAGTTAATATTAATGGTAATTGAGGATCATAATGCCTTAAATTGCTAACAGATGCTAATTTTTTTTTTATCTTTATAAAAGCATTCTCACATTTCTGTGTCCAATTAAACCTATTTGTTTTAGTACACTCATACAAGGGAGTTAAAACAGTAGCCATATTTTTTAAAAATCGAGCATAGTAATTGATTTTACCCAAAAATGATTTTAGCGTAGTCAAGTTTGTTGGTGTTTTAGCTTTCAACAGGGGTTCAATGTTTGATTTTATAACGCTAATGCCATTTTTGTTCAAACGAAACCCAAAGACTTCTAAGCTGGTGGTGAACAATTTGCATTTTTCAGGTTTTAACTTAAATTCTCATTCCTGTATTTTTTTTAGTACCAGGCGTAGGGTCTCCAATGTGTCCTGGATGTTTGATCCTTTAATGTAAATATTATCTATGGAAACAATAGTGTTGGGAATATTGTTGAGATGTTTAGTCATCAGGCGTTGAAATGCTCCAGGTCCCGAACTGACTCCGTAGGGTAAATAGTTTAATTAAAAAAATTAAATTAAATCCACTTTCTGTTACAATTGTAGTATAAGTTTTACTCTCCACACTGAGCGGAGCCTGTAAATAAGCTTCTTTCAAATCTAAATCACAGTAGTATTCACCATGTCTGAGGGTATTTAAGATGTCATCAACATGTGGTAATGGGAAATGATCTATCTCCAGGGCCGGGTTGACTGTTAATTTGTAGTCTCCACATAGTCTCACTGAACCATCTGGTTTAATTATAGGTACCACTGGTGTGCCCCACTCACTTTGTTCGACTGGTGTAATCCTACCATTATTCAATAATCGAGTAATTTCATCATTTACCTTTTCACGTAGCGCATATGGTACTCTTCTTACTGGCAAACATCTGGGTTTAGCATCTGGTTTAAGTTTCAATGAAATTACTCCTCCCTTGAAATTCCCCCAACCCGGGTTGAACACATCCGCGAACTCGGTTTTCACTAGTTGTCTTGCATCTGTGGGGACGCCAGTATGAAGGCCGAACGTCCCCTGTATGTTGTGTGGGGGGGGGGATTGTATGCTGAGACAAACTCAGTGGGCCTGAGCTCTAAAGCTAGGTGCGGTGGATCAATAACGTTAACGTCATGAGACCCTGAGCGGTTTGTGGACTGTATTAATTCATACCATAGGGATGATTCGCGGTGCGGCAGAGTGACGTACATACAAACATCGGTGCTATAAGGCAAGTTGGCAGCTGTAGGAAGGACACGGAAAGATAGGTAAAGCACACGCCTACCTTGAATGAAGATTTCTTCCTCGTAGGGTGGGTGCTGGAACAGGCCGGCGATGATCCCGCTAATACCGATTCACAGCGGCGGCGCGCGGCGTCGGTAAGATGGCTGACGCTCGTGCGTTTTTGCCCGAGCTGGCTTGCCGCGGTATGCTACCAATGTCCTTACACAAATAATGTGAACTAGTCCAGCACTTAATGTCGATGTAACGATCACTACACTTAAATATATTGTTTTAATATGCGGCGGCGAGTGTGCGGCCACCCGGTGCGTCAGTGTCGAATCTTCTTCACAGCGCGTGCAGTGTGCCGGGTGGCGAGTACGCGACGTCTCTGGTTGAGGGTCGTTTTCTCACTGGTCGCAGCGCGTGCGACGAAAGGTGATGCTGAAGACGTGTGCGAAAGGGATGCGTGATAGAGGGGAAGGACGGGATGCCAACATGCCTCATTAGCGGTAATTAGGTCACCTACTCGCGGAAACACGCCCCTAGCCTTAAAGGGTTGCCTTTAAAAAAAATAGCAAAATCATAATAGTAATTAATATAAAGCGATTTCTAACCTAAAATAATGCGTATGCCTAACTTACTGGTAACTTAAAATTAAATTAATTAACTTGGATTTTTATCACTATACTAGAGCGACTGACTCGGCAATGGGCATAGCCGAACGACAGGACGCACGAACCTTCCTTTACTAGTCCTAACGGTGACTACTCTTGCTGTACCATCCTTCGAAGGATGCACAGCTTCGACTACGCCTAATGGCCACGAGAGCGGCGGTGCATTGTCGACAATAATGACCACCACCGACCCCAGTTGAATTGGAGTGGAGGGGGTGGTCCATTTAGCTCTAGACTGCAATTGATGCAAGTACTGGCTCTTCCAACGTTTCCAAAACGATTGGACCATCCTATCCAATAAGGAATGTCTCTCGCGTAAGTTAGATACCTCTGCGTGAGGAACAGGCAACGATAATAGCGGCGCTGTATGAAGAAAGTGAGCCGGCGTGAGAGCCGAGGGCTCAGCGGGATCACAGCTCAATGCTGTGAGCGGGCGCGAGTTAATAAGTGCTTCAACTTGAGCAAGCACCGTGAGTAGCTCTTCGTACGAAAGTATCTGCTGGCCAATGGCCTTAAATAAGTCTGACTTTACTAGCTTTACCATAGATTCCCACGCACCTCCCCAATGTGGACTAAGAGGGGGAATATGCTTGAAGTCTATGCGATTCTCCGTAAGCTCATGTTCAAGATGTGGCCGAAAGTCATCCAAGAACTTATAGAGGTCACGCAGATATGAACGACAACCTACAAAGTTTGTAGCGTTGTCAGTGTAGAGACACTGAACTGGACCGCGGCGGGACAGAAAACGCTTTAGTGCAGCAAGGAAGCTGACAGTACTAAGGTCAGTTGCGATCTCAATGTGCAAACAACGAGTTGTGAGACACGTGAATATACAAAGCCACGCTTTTCGGCTTTTGATTCCTCTACCACGAGCTGGCGTGTACTGTAGGGGCCCGGCGAAATCACAGCCGGTGTGGGCGTACGGTTTTTCTACCTGGTTAACACGATAAGCAGGTAAGTCCGCCATCATTGGAAAAGATGGCTGCGGTTTTGCTCTGAAACAAGTATTGCACTTGTGAATTCTGTGCCGAATAACTCGGCGTGCGGAAAGTATCCAATATGATGCCTGAGTATTGACATCAACAGTTCGGGGCCTGCATGTAAATGTCTTTTATGATAAGCGTCTATGATCATATCGACCACGTGATCGTGCTTTGGCAAAACACACGGGTGTTTTTGTGAATAATCAATAGCGGCGTTAGACAGGCGGCCTCCGACGCGTGTTATGCCATTATCATCTAAGAACGGTTTTAACCTTTGCAAGGCGGGCGAACAATTTTGACCGTTTTTCAGATTATTTATGTCGTCAGCAAAGTATTTATTTTGCAACGCTAGAATAACTTTATTCTCTGCGAAATCTAAATCTAGACGAGTGAGCGGTCTGTGCGGTAACAGTCTTACAAAGCGACAAACGAAAATTACCGCTCGTAATAACTTCGACCAAGACGACATACGTTGTGCGAGCGTATAAATTGGAGATTCTGGTGCGGGCGCTGTAATAGCATGCGTAAGCGGCTTTAAATCTGGCACCTCAGCGACATCATCATGGGTGAATTCTGCGATAGGCCATTCTGCGGTATCTTTAGAAGCCCATGGTGGGCCTGAAAACCATAGCGGATGATTTATCAGCGAGTCGGGGGATAAACCACGCGACAAGCAGTCTGCTGGGTTGTTGGCTCCAGCTGTGTAGAAGAAACAGTTGGCAGGAATATTGTCAACAACCTTGACCACGCGATTTGCGACGATCGTCTGCCATCGATGAGGAGCAGAGTTTATCCAACATAGAGCAACCTTTGAGTCGGTGAAAGCATAGACATTCGAAATTTTATATTGCGGTTCAAAATTGTCTAGTACATTTCGCATCAGCTTTGACAGAAGAACTGTTGCGCATAGTTCTAACCTGGCGACAGATACGGTTTTGAGCGGTGAAACTTTAGACTTAGAGCATACGAGCTGAATCGTCCTGTTATCACCTGCAACCACCTGCAGGTAAACTACGCCACCATATCCCCGAGAACTTGCATCCGCAAACCCTAACAGGTTAGCTACGCACCCCTTAATCACTCCCAAATGGCGCGGTATGCGTATCTTATTGAGCGCGGGAAGTTCATTGCAAAACTGAGACCATAAGGCTGCGATGCGCTTAGGAGGCGTGTCGTCCCAGTCACATTTCAAGAGCCAGAGTTCCTGTATCAGGAGCTTGGCGTACAATATGACGGGAGCCACGAGACCCAAATTATCCCACAAACGTGCTACAACCGATAAAATGATGCGTTTAGTGCATCCCGCCTCTGGAGCGGAAACTTTAAAATAAAGGTTGTCATCGGATGTGTCCCAATGCGTACCGAGTATCTTATGAGGTACGGCACCTTTATCGATTTCCAGATCCGAAGACGCGCGATGCGATGCGGGAATATTGCGTAAAACAGCGGAGGAATTACTGGTCCACTTGACAAGGTCAAAGTGACCGCATTTGAATAATTCTATAAGTTCAGCACAAGCGGCTACAGCGATAGCTTCACCGTTCTGTGATGAGCTATCCGCCATTATGCTGAAGCACACATCGTCCATATACGTCGAATTTGAGGCGATTGCGGCAGCTGTCGGAAACCGATGCCCTTCGTCAGAAATCAGCTGTTGAATAACGCGTACGGCGTGGAACGCACTGGACTTCATTCCAAAACAAACTCGGTTAAATTCGAAGACCAGAACCGGCTCCTGCGGGTGAAACCTGAAAAGGATTCGTTGAAACTTACGATCAGCTTCATTCATACCGATTTGTAAGAACATTTGGCGGCAGTCAGCGGAAACTGCAATTTCAAAAAGGCGAAATTTTAGAAGTATGCCATTCAAGTCACCCTGTATATTAGGGCCTGAATGTAATATCTCATTTAGCGACAGCCCTGTGCTGGTCTTACAACTAGAATCCAAAACCATCCGTACTTTGGTGGTTGTCTTATCATCACGTTGCACACCATGATGCGGAACGAAATAAGATGCGGCGGGATCAACATTATTAATTGGTCCTATTTCGGTAATATAACCCTTATCGACGTATTCGCGTATAATATCGTCGTAGGCGGTGCGCAGTGCGGCTGTTGATTCTAGTTTCCGTTCCAAGCACAGAAAACGTTTATATGCGGTTGAGTAAGAATCGCCCAATTTCTGGACATCGTCTCTAAACGGTAATGCGACAATGTATCTACCACTAGCATCACGCTTAGTGGTGGCGAGGAAATGATTTGCACACTCTAGATCGTCTTGGCTGCGGACAGGTGGGCCAGAAACTTCTTCAAGTTCCCAGATCTTCTTAAGAAGATGATCTAAAGACGGCTGGACAAGAGCGCAACATGCTGTTGTTGGCTTTGCGTATTCGGGCTCAGGTAGTAACATAGGAGCAGTACCCATAATTATGAAACCTAAAACCGTTTGAATGGCGAGCGGCATTCCATCAACACTGCTGTGTACCGAACCTGGTACTAACAGGTGGGGAAAAATATCTGCACCGAGAAGCACATGGATCTCGGAGGGCGTAGCGAACGTACTGTCCGCGAGCGGAAGCGAATTTATGCGTGAAAATGCGGATATGTCCACGGGAAATGAAGGTAATTTCTCCGTGATACGATCGACAACAAGTGCGGATACATCATAATGAATGTTAGATGAGAACCTTGAAAATATTCGGAACTTTATCGATCCTCTCACAGGCCTCTCAGAGCCACCAAAGCCGCGGACAATCATTTTATCGTCTGCGTTACAATTAAAACCTAAGCGTGCGCAACACTCACTCGTAATGAAGCTCCGCTCTGATGCAGAATCTAGCAGACACTTCACTAACTGTGCCTGGCCTGTCCGATCATAGATGATCACTTGGGCAGTCGACAGCAATACTGTAGTAGGTCGCATGTCTTTGATATTGCGGTTGCGAGTTGCACTATTTTGAGTTGAGCGGGCAATTGACGTATGCAGAGAAGATACGTTATCACGAATTGTAGGCGTGTGCGCGGCTACACCAGGTGCGTTACTATTGGAGTACGCGCGCCGACTGTATTCGTGGGTTCAACGCCGGACACGCGTACCATTCCACTGTTGCTTGGTCGCGACGCGGTTTGATAAGCACCCTTATTGAAATGCAATAAGGTATGATGCCTTTGGTGTCAATTACGGCACTTAAGGGCTGGGTTACATTCCTGAGTTCTATGCCTTAAACTGAGGCAATTTATGCACGACTTGTGTTGTTTGACACACTTAAATCTAGCCGAAGGTGTCATATCGTTGAACTTGGGACACTTAAAAAAGTGATCATGCACCAAATTTAATTGTCACAAAGACATTTCATAGAAGAAGCCGATACGGCTACGTAAGCCTGCGGGTTGGGTGCATGACTTCGCGGTTTGGTTGCACCTCGTGTTGTTACTGGAGTGCTAGTACTAGGTTGCGTGTTGTGATATATTTTAATCTGTCCTCGTATGAAATCAGACAGCTGAATGAATGAGGGTAGCTTTATGTCGCGGTATTGAGATTCAAACGCACGTACAGTTTCTTGGTCTAACTTCTTCAACGCAACATGCAACAACATAAAATCTGTCAAATCATTAAGATTCAGGTTTTTCAATGCGTTAGCGGCGGTAACAAATTGATCCATAAACGTTTGGAATTTACTTGAAGAAGCAGGGCCATTTAATTTAAGGTTGATCATTTGATCTAGGTAGGTTGATGCCAGTGTGCGAGTGTCTTCATACCTATCTATGAGACATTTTAATATTGTATCATAGTTATCAGCACACGGCGTGATACCTGAGAAAACCGCTTGAGCTTCAATTAGACAGCTTTCCTATTAAATAATGTAAGCGTTGTGCGTTTGTGAGAAATTTATTCTCTTGTACCATTGATTTAAATCCAGCGTAAAACAATGGCCAGTTCCGTATATCACCATTAAAGAACATCAACTCAATTGGCGGCAAAGATGGTGTTCTATATTGAACAGTGGCGCGGTCACCTAAACACTTCTGATCGTGATAAGAATTAGAAGAAGTTGGCTCAATTTGCTTCATAACGCGTTTTATGCGACAATATAATGCTTCAAACGAGCTTACACAATGATAGTTGGGTATAAATGACGAATCAATTTTGAGCTGTGCGAGGTTAAGTTTATCTATAATTTCTTTAAACTCAGTTCGAATATCCTCAATAGTTTCGACAGAACAAAGAAAATGTTCCTTACATTCTTCACTAGTGTGTGCACTGCGTGAACTGTCGTATATTGTCTGGAAATATTCAAAAAGCGTGTCCCTTTTGATTTCTAAAAGAATTATTTCGTTGGATTGCTTAGAGTCTGTTTCTGATTCAATTCTCTTTGGCAGCGGCATATTGACGAATTAATAAGTTACAATCGCTGTAAATAGATAATTACTACTGAATTTGAACACTTAATAAGAATCGTCTCTGTCCACCCCTTCGGGAAAAAGGTGGTGAGCGTAGGCCGAGCGGTGCGGTTACTGAACACAGCGATATGCGATCGAGCGATTAATAAATATATCAGGACATTATATCAATACTGACGTTTTATTACAGTATAATATTGTTTTATTTATAGTGTAAATACCCTTTTATAATAATCTAAATATTAGACTTTATTACTATAAGGGCTTACAATACATAATCAAAATAATTCGCACTCAAATATAACCGTCTTTTATTTTTAATAAATTGAAACAAATTAAATATCAAGTGAGCGGACAAACCCCGGGTGTAAATTGTAGTATGCTATGAAACAGTGCGAGAACAAAGGCCCGGCTATAGCTAGTTATAGATTGATAAGTTTGACAGTGGTTTGCCTTATGCAGCTCTCAGTAAGCGGTAAAAGAATGCGCAATGAAATGATCGCGTGAGTACTTTACGGAGTTATAAGGGCATTAGGCATACTCATTTACATAATTATCACTATGTTATCTGTATTGTGATTTTAGAAATGATGTAGGCAACGCTTATACGACAAGTATGAGGCGAAGTAGATGCGGAGAAGTTGCCTTAAGAAGGCTTATGTAATATTTGGTTTTAATACGATCTAGCCAATAAATAGCTGAAGATATAGATAAGCGGTATGTGAATAATACTGGACGCCTAGGTAAGCGTGCGCGGAATCTAAACGCATCTGGGTCTATTAGGCGGGTAAAATCTAGACGAATCTATATTTATAATTAAGCGGGGTAAGGACCTAGATGTATCTAGGTTTATGATAGGACCTAAGTCTAGAATTATCGTGACGGAGGACAAAATGGAGATACGGCTCGGAAGGACCAAAAGATGGGGACGCCAGTATGAAGGCCGAACGTCCCCTGTATGTTGTGTGGGGGGGGGGGATTGTATGCTGAGACAAACTCAGTGGGCCTGAGCTCTAAAGCTAGGTGCGGTGGATCATTAACGTTAACGTCATGAGACCCTGAGCGGTTTGTGGACTGTATTAATTCGAGTCTGAAAACTATCGCGAGTTTCTTCCATAATTGTAATGTAACAAACCGACTAGGACTCACGTGGTAAACACTGGAAAATTACTCTCCGACCAGTTTCGAACTTATTTGCAGTTCTTCATCTGGGAGTTATGATCGTGCCAGGCGGCGAGCGCGAGCCTCAGCACGTAACTGGATTAATTCATACCATAGGGATGATTCGCGGTGCGGCAGAGTGACGTACATACAAACATCGGTGCTATAAGGCAAGTTGGCAGCTGTAGGAAGGACACGGAAAGATAGGTAAAGCACACGCCTACCTTGAATGAAGATTTCTTCCTCGTAGGGTGGGTGCTGGAACAGGCCGGCGATGATCCCGCTAATACCGATTCACAGCGGCGGCGCGCGGCGTCGGTAAGATGGCTGACGCTCGTGCGTTTTTGCCCGAGCTGGCTTGCCGCGGTATGCTACCAATGTCCTTACACAAATAATGTGAACTAGTCCAGCACTTAATGTCGATGTAACGATCACTACACTTAAATATATTGTTTTAATATGCGGCGGCGAGTGTGCGGCCACCCGGTGCGTCAGTGTCGAATCTTCTTCACAGCGCGTGCAGTGTGCCGGGTGGCGAGTACGCGACGTCTCTGGTTGAGGGTCGTTTTCTCACTGGTCGCAGCGCGTGCGACGAAAGGTGATGCTGAAGACGTGTGCGAAAGGGATGCGTGATAGAGGGGAAGGACGGGATGCCAACATGCCTCATTAGCGGTAATTAGGTCACCTACTCGCGGAAACAATCTGAAACATTTTGTGTCATATTTGTTCCAATATCAAAACTATTATTTATTTTTGGAGGCCATAAGCCCAATGCATTCAACCAATCTCTCCCAATCACTCTGGGGGTAATATTTTTTACTACAAAAATATTTAACTTCTTTACAACATCCTTATACTTGATTATTAACTCCTGTATAACTCCTAAAGGTTTTGTGATAGTCTGATCAAAATTTTTAAACAAAATTTGACACTTATTTATTTCTAAGTTTCTTAAATAGGTATTTTTTCTTCTAATGTCATCACTGTAACCTCAGATCCAGTATCCAGTTGAAAAGGCAAATCATTACCATTAACATTCACTGTAATATAGTGCGGTTTTATTTTACTTACACTTTTAAAACTGTAGGTTTCACATTCTTCAAACAAATTTTTAATAGAAGTTTCTGCTTCATCAGCTTTTTCTTCATTCCTGGAGTCTTCTTCAAGTATGTTTACTCGACGTGTTTTTCTTGGGCACATCCTAAAAATGTGACCTTGTTTTCCACATTCTGAGCAATATTTCTTATTCAAGCGACAGTCCGCTCTGATGTGATTGCTTTTTCCACAGCAAAAACATTGTACTTCTTGTTTTTTGTTCTGTTTCTGTTTAGGTACTTTTGTTTTAGCATTATACATAACTTCAGTAACTTCCGTTACATTATTTGTATGAAGTAGAGCTGCTTCTACAGCCCGGGCCACTTCTATGCATTTCTCCAAGGACATTTCAACTTCACTTTTCATAAGTTCAAATTTTATTATTTTAGACGAGACACCTTCTATAAATTTTTCTTTGATTTGATCCTCTGTATCTTTGAATTGACATTTAGTAGCTAATTTTCTCAATTCCAAGATATAATCTAGTACATTCTCGTTAGAAAGTTGATTTCTTTTACGAAAAAGCGCTCTTTCCAGGACTGTAGATAGTGATTTCACATATTTGGCTTTTAATTTTTCACACAATTCTTCAAAGGTTAATTTACTGGGTTTTGTTGGAGAACATAAATAAGTGAGGTTTTCAAAAACTCTGGGTGTTAATTTAGTAATGAGTAACGGTACCCTTTTTTCTTCACTTATCTCGTTTACTGCAATGTATCATTCTAGTTGCTGTTCAAATACTTCCCATTTCTCTCCGTCGAATGCTTTGATGTCCCCGCATACAGCCATTTTTTTCGATTTGATTTCTGATTTAGCCTTAAAATGCTCGCTTAACTGTTTTCGTAGACCTTCCACGTTGGTGCTTGTTGAATAGGTTATATTTTCAGCACGTAAAATTTGTTGTAATTCTTGTTTTGAACATTTGTAAATGAAAAACCCTTTTCCTGATTTTATCAGTGCGTATTTATCGTGGGTTTGTCCCCAGATTTCATCTTCTACACTTGAGAAGTCTAAATCATTTTCAAAATCAGCGGATATGAGCGGTAACTTCACTGCAATACCGGCGTTTTTTGTTTTTTTCCAATTATTTCAATTTATTTTCACAATAATTGTCACAAATTATCTCTCGCTTAACTTTTGGGTTCTTATTACTCGTCGCCACTTTGTTGTATCTTGAAATAAACCACCACAATTAAATAAGGGAGTTTTATTTTCATATTACAATCCTTACATAGTCATAGATAAATCCCAAGAGAGCGTGTTCCGCCACAGACCACAATCAGCCTGCAAAGGCACGTTCCATATCCCACACATATTATTGTAAATTTTCGATTGATTCCGGTCGCACTGTCTGCGGATATTCGCCAAATGTTCTATCTATCGGTGTGCGCGAATGCGACCGCCGTTTTCAACGCATCTTGTATCGTTTCTCCCCGCAAGAACCTCTAAAGACATACGAATTTGGACGGGTTTGTTTTGGACTCACCTGTAGCCCATACCATGCGCTGCGAACTATTAAACAGCTTGCTGAAGACGAAGGTCATACCTTCCCTAAAAAACTAGTAGATACTAGCCTATATATGGACGATTTCGTATACTCGGTACCTGATGAAAGTATAGGAATTTTAACCGCTTCACAAATGATAGACCTCATGAAATCAGGCCAGTTCGAACTCGTCAAATGGACTAGCAATTCACAAACTGTCCTTGATTCGATTCCGTTATCGCACCGCCTTTTGTCAAGCAAGGAGTTTGATGAATCTGATTTGCATAAGGTTCTCGGTTTGTCTTGGTCGCCAGCTACAGACCACTTTAGTCTGAAAATTAGTAAGCTTTCTCAGGCTTGCACAAAGCGCTCTATTTTGTCGTGTGTAGCGAAGATATGGGATGTGATGGGATTCGTTGCACCTGTAGTCCTATATGCTAAGCTCTTAATCAGGCAGCTGTGGCTCTGT
The DNA here is from genome assembly GCA_934044485.1 of Apeira syringaria. Classification (NCBI taxonomy): domain Eukaryota; kingdom Metazoa; phylum Arthropoda; class Insecta; order Lepidoptera; family Geometridae; genus Apeira; species Apeira syringaria. The sequence goes on along the minus strand of OW203683.1, from coordinate 1,351,284 downwards.
GGGTGTGATTGAGACGATACTCCACCGGAGGACGTCGTTCTATCGTGGATTCGTTTCAGGGAGGAACTCCCTTTGCTCGCATCATTGAAAATTCCTCGCTATGTAGGAATAAATAAAGATAGTTCCGTCACTATCATTTGTTACGCCGACGCAAGTGAGCGGGCTTACGGAAGTGTGGTCTATTTCCACGTCCAGAGCGGTGATACAAGCACTATAAGCCTAATCAGTGCGAAGAGTAAGGTCGCTCCTCGTAAGGTTGTGTCACTCGCGCGTCTCGAGCTATGTGCAGTATTAGTGCTTGCCAAGCTTGTCAACAACATCGTCATTGCTTGCACTAATCGTATTAAAATTTATCGAATCGTTGCATTCTCGGATTCGACTGTAGCGCTCTGTTGGGTACATTCGTCACCTCATCGATGGGACACATTTGTTGCCAACAGAGTATCCAAAATACAAAACTATCTATCGCCGCAGGACTTATATCACGTGAGCAGTAAAGAAAATTTGGCGGACTGTTTATCACGCGGAATTACACCCGCTCAAATGGTGAATCACCCTCAATGGTTTCAAGGCCCGCCATGGGCATCATTAGCTCCATTGCATTGGCCTCTTGTCGCTTTCAACCCATCCACTATTTCTGAGCAGCCAGAGGAAAAGAGACACGCGTTATTGACCTCGTCTTCTTGTGACGAATCACCTAAAACCACTTTAGCTACTCGTCTGTCATCATGGTCAAAACTTCTCCGCTGCGTAGTTTACATTTGCAGATTTGCAAAGCTTCTGTCAACCAGTGGGCCTTTAGGTGCATCAGATCTCGACTATGCAGAATTAATAATTTTCCGTGAACTTCAACGTATGTATTTCCGGAATGAACTTGCTCCTTTAGAAGCGGGTAAAGCGTGTCGTTGTCATTCATTTCGATACCTCAAGCCATTCTTAAAAGATGGTCTCATAAGAGTTGGAGGTCGCTTGACCAACTCGGACTTAAACTATGATCAAATGCATCCAATCGTTCTTCCTCGAAAAAATCATATTTTAGAATTGTTAGTAGAATATCATCACAAGGTAAACTGCCACGCAGGTCCAGACCTGCTCATGTCAATCATGCACCAGAAGTATTGGATACTTTCTGCCCGCAATTTAATTAGAAATAGGATACATAAATGTATTGCTTGCTTTAAACTTCGACCTAAGCCAATTTTCCCTGAGATGGCTGAACACCGTTCATTTCGTGTCCTGCAATCCTCTAAGCCGTTTGCCCACATAGGCACGGATTTTTGTGGCCCATTAAGAGTCACTATTTCCCGTGGTCGGGGCATCCGCTCCACGAAGGCTTACTTGTGTCTGTTCGTATGTATGACAACTCGTGCTGTACATATTGAGTTGGCTAGTGATTTGAGCACCGCTTGCTTCCTTAACGCTCTTAAACGATTTTTATCACGCCGCGGTCCCGTAAGCAGGATTTACTCAGATAACGGCACGAATTACGTAGGCGCTAAGCGCAAATTATCGGAATTGCACGAGTTTCTAAGTTCTAAATATCTTACGGCAGAGTTTGGACATATATTATCGGAAAATCATATCGAATGGTCTCTGAATGTTCCAGCCGCGAGCCATTTTTGAGGTAATTGGGAAGCTAATATAAAAGGCCTAAAAACTCATTTATTTCGCGTAATTGGTGATCAAATTATGTCGTATGAAGAGCTGAGTACTGTTCTCGCTCAAATAGAAGCGGTAATGAATACTCGTCCGCTGTGTAGAACGCTATCTATCGATCCTTCAGAACCTCTTGCTTTAACTCCAGCGCACTTTTTAAATCTAACGCCTTTAAAATATTTGCCAGCTGTCGAGATCGATGAGAAACTTAGCACATTAGCGCGTCATGCTTTATTGGACAAACTCGTCCAATCCTTTTGGAAACGTTGGAGAACTTCATATCACAATTCGCTACAATCGCGTCAAAAGTGGAATACAACAACCAACCCGATAACTATAGGGACTGTTGTGATTCTTTCAACGGAAAATTGCCCTCCTCTACATTGGCCTCTAGGCATTGTAGATGAGGTGTTCCCTGGATCTAACGGCGTTACACGCATAGTTCGGGTTAGGACTACGACTGGGTCGTACTTACGTCCAGTTGTACGTCTCTGCCCTTTACCTAATCAGTAGTCTTGCTTCGTAGATTAAATTAGGTTAGGTATTTAGATTAGTTTAATTATCGTATTTTTTTTGAAGGCATTCCTTCAAGCCCGGGGGAATGGTGGCGCGGGTATGCATAAAGCCTGTAGCATTAGATCAGTACATGTTGGGTCCTATTCCTCCTCCTTTCCGCACATTAGCTGCCTACATATGTGGGAGCGAGATCGCCGCCGTGCATTGTGGGTGACGTTTTTGTCGCTGTGATCAAGAGAGTCGTTCGCTACTCACCGCTGTCGATGAACGTGCATTTTTAATTGTTATTACTGAAATTGGGCCGTGGGTTACCGGCTAGCCGTGGGGTACCGGCTTAGAATAGTACCCCCCCATGTCTTCCCGTGGGTGTCGTAGGAGTCGACTAAGGGATCACGTACCAGAAGGATGGGCAGCAGCGCCTTCTGAGACTCACATTCTGTACTGCGCTCGCCAACCCGCCTGCCAAGCGTGGTGAGTATTGGCAAACCCCCCCCCCCCTATGATATTACAAAATACGACCAGGCCCCCAGTCCCCGGCAGCTCCGCTAAAGCTGGCTCCGGTAGCGGCCAGTGTAACGGTGGAGCAGGGGGTGCGAAGAATCCCCGGCAGACGCTAGGCTACCACTCCCTCATTAAACGACCTCTGGCCCTGGTAACACATAACGTAAGAACCTTGTTGGCAGACGAGAGGATCGTCGAGCTGGAAGAAGAAATGAGTAAGTTACACTGGGATATCCTAGGGTTATGTGAAGTCCGTAGAGAGGGTGAGGACACCATAACCCTTAAATCCGGTAACTTGCTCTACTACCGGGAAGGCGACCAAAAGTCCCAAGGTGGTGTCGGATTTCTCGTTCGCAAGTCCCTCACTAACAACATCATTACCATCGATAGCGTTTCGAGCAGAGTGGCATACCTAATACTCAGAATATCTAGTAGGTATTCGTAGAAGGTCATTCAGGTATGTGCACCGACCTCGAAACTCGGAACCGATGAGGAGGTAGAGGCCAAGTATGAGGACATTTCTAGGGCCATGCATACCTCCAAGACCCATTATACTGTTGTTATGGGGGATTTTAACGCAAAGTTGGGCAAAAGAAGTGATGGAGAGTTGAGAGTGGGGCAATTTGGTTATGGACAACGGAACCCCAGGGGACAGAGGCTGGCCGACTTCATGGAGAAAGGGGGACTCTTTATGATGAACTCTTTCTTCCAGAAGCCGCCTCACAGGAAATGGACCTGGTTGAGTCCGAACGGTTCCACGAGAAATGAGATCGATTTCATCATGACCACCAAGAAACAAATATTCAATGATGTCTCTGTGATCAACATGGTGAAAACCGGTAGTGATCACCGCATAGTAAGAGGCATATTGAATATTAATGTTAAACTTGAGAAGTCCCGTTTGATGAAATCCACGCTCCGGCCCCAAAATGTCCATATTCAAAACCCCGAGAGCTTTCAACTTGAGCTATCCAATCGCTTTGCTTGCCTTGAGAACTTTGCGTCGGTGGACGAGACCAACAACAGGCTTGTAGAAACTGTCCACGCAGTGGGGTCTAAGTTTTTCAAACCCTGCCGTACAAATGGACCTCAAAAACTCTCCAGCCATACCCTTGACCTCATGGCTGAACGACGCTCGTTGCAACTGCAATCATCCGATGACGCTGCGTCATATAGGCAGCTCAATAGACGAATATGGAAATCCTTGCGACACGACATCCGTACCTTTAATACAAATCGTATTAAAGATACGATCGAACGGAGAAAAGGCTCCGAAGTGTTTGCAAGAGACCGGTCTATTGGGCAAAGCCAGATGACTAAGCTGAAGAGAGATGATGGCAGTATAGCGTCGACCAAAGCAGAGGTGCTTGGAGAGATTGAGAGGTTCTATGGACAGCTATACACTTCGGTCGCTAAACCTGTTGATAGCTTGGCCACAGACCCAAGAGCCAAGCTAACCCGACAGTATACCGAAGACATCCCAGACATCAGCCTGTACGAGATTAGGATGGCCCTGAAGCAGCTTAAGAACAACAAGGCGCCGGGTGACGACGGAATCACATCAGAGCTTCTGAAAGCGGGTGGCTCACCGATACTGAAAGTCCTTCAGAAGCTCTTTAATTCCATTGTTCTCGAAGGTTCAACGCCGGAAGCATGGAACAGAAGCGTAGCGGTGCTGTTCTTTAAGAAGGGTGACAACACATTGCTTAAGAACTACAGACCCATTTCGCTTCTGAGCCATGTTTACAAGCTGTTTTCAAGAGTCATCGCGAATCGTCTCGAACGAAGGTTTGATGACTTCCAGCCTCCCGAACAAGCCGGTTTCCGAAAAGGCTTCAGCACCATAGACCACATCCATACGCTGCGGCAAGTTATACAGAAGACCGAGGAGTATAACTTGCCCTTATGTCTAGCGTTTGTGGACTATGAGAAAGCCTTTGATTCGATCGAGACGTGGGCGGTGCTTGAGTCTCTCCAGCGTTGCCGTATTGACCATCGGTATATTGAAGTGTTGAAGTGTGTGTACAATAACGCCACCATGTCGGCCCGAGTACAAGAGCAAATTTCGAAGGCGATTCCATTGCAACGAGGCGTGAGACAGGGAGACGTTATCTCTCCGAAACTGTTCACTGCCGCATCGGAAGACGCCTTCAAGCTCTTGGAATGGCAAGGATTCGGCATCAACATCAACGGCGAGTACATCACTCACCTTCGGTTTGCCGACGATATCGTGGTCATGGCAGAATCCATGGAAGACCTCAGCACGATGCTCGAAGGCCTCAACAGAGTTTCCCTAAGGGTGGGCCTTAAAATGAACATGGACAAGACGAAAATTTTGTCGAATGCCCATGTTGCGCCCGCCCCCATATCAATTGGGAACTCGATTCTCAAAGTTGTTGACCATTACGGCTACCTAGGACATACAGTCCAATTAGGTAAGTCCAACTTTGAGAAAGAGGCCAATCGTCGAATTCAACTCGGCTGGGCAGCGTTCGGGAAGCTACGAGACGTCTTCTCGTCCAAAATACCTGAAACGTGTTCCCTGACTAGGGCCTTCTGAACAGGCTCAGTCGCACAACGAGCTATGGAGAGGGCTATGCTCGGAGTTTCTCTACGCGATCGAATCAGAAATGAGGAGATCCGTAGAAGAACAAAAGTCACCGACATAGCCCAGCGGATTAGCAAGTTGAAGTGGCAGTGGGCAGGGCATATAGCTCGCAGAACCGATGGCCGTTGGGGTCGAAAGGTTCTCGAGTGGAGACCACGGACTGGCAAGCGCAGCATAGGACGGCCACCAACCAGGTGGACAGACGACCTGACTAAGATCGCATGCAAGGGCTGGATGCGGGCCGCTTCCAACCGGTCCTTGTGGAAATCAATGGAGGAGGCCTATATCCAGCAGTGGACGTCCTATGGCTGAGATGATGATGATGATGAATATGAACAATGGCGATGTAATTCGTACTACTTTCGTATGATTGAGGCAATACTCATTATAACGAACCATTTTTGCACCAATTGCAAACTTTTTGCCACTTTGCAAGGTCTGCCTTAAACTGTCCAGTTTTACTTTCAAATAAATAAACAAACATTACTGACCAAGTGATTATTAAGCTTAATATTTGTCGAAACATTTTCCTGCACCTTTCATCAAGTGGTTGGATTAAGAACCGGTGCGATTGAAACGAAATCACAGTAATATTATACATGCGAAAGTATGTACATACGTGTATCTGTATTTTTTTACCTCTTCACGCTTTATCGGCTTGATCGGAATGTAGGTACCTTATAATGTGGATTAAAACATAGGTTGCTATATATCACGAAAAAAATACGGTTTCTCTAGGATACAACAAAAACCTAATTAATATTATAAATGTATGTGTATTTTAAGTTTTCACGCTAAACCAATTTTGATAAATTTTGCTATAGAGATAGATGGGACCTCGGAGAAGGACATAGGATACCTGTTATCCTGGAAAAAGTATGATTCCCGTGAAATAACTGCAGTAGCGGAAAAACTGTATGCAATGCGGGTGAAACCGCAGGGCGCAGATTGTCCCTTTATGAGTTACCGGAGGAAATTCAAAAGTAGTTACAGAGCCACCGTTTACAGCGCTGTTTCTCAATTCAGACAGGCAATAGTACTAGCAAAGTCAGCAAAGTTAACGATGTGGCTTCTCAAATAGGCGCACCTAATACCAACGTTGATGGTATCGGTACTATCGATGAATACCCAATAGATTGCAAAGTAGATACTGAGACTTTCATTGCTGGAGGGTGCAGAGTCGGCAATGGAGATGAAATGGGTAAAGAGGTGAAAGGTATGAACGAGACGAGGTCTGATTGTGATTTACTAAGAGTAACGAAGATACAGAGATTAATAAATAGATCACGAAATTTCATGATAAATAATCGGGGTATTATAAAATAGGAACTTTTTTAACTAGATCGTAGATATTAAAAATATAGCGTAAGAGGGTTGATGATAGAAATGTGTGTGTGTGTGTCAGTGTTAGCTGATTAAATAATGGACACTGATAGTCTTACGTGAAATATGACCAATCTAATAAACTCGTCTAATATTAGAGTTAGCGTTGTAAGGTTATACTAATGATTATAGAGTTGTTGACTCCGCAACTTGCTATTAGTAACCGTGATACATCTTATGTGATATCTTTCCAAGAACATTATTTCGTTATTAAAACTGACGTGGTTTTGAGACATTAAGACATTTTGAGACATCTTTCCAAGAAATTAGTTATTGTCAGCAGGCAAGAAATTTTTTACCTTAACCATTTTAAAACCGAGTAGTGATCCATATCAGGAGCTAACAATCAAACGCTTATAATAAAGAGGCTGTTCGCGCGCTATTGAGTCGCTTATCATTATTTGTCCCGTTCGGCCAGTAGGAGTTACAGAACGAGGCGTGCGCCTGTAGCGCACCGTCAGCGTGAAGCCAAAACAAAGAAAATGACATCTGACAACTGCCAATGTCAATGGATTGCGCACCGGAAAAAGCCCCCCCGCCATATTCTTCCTTCGCATCGGTGAACGCAATTGGGATGGTCGGCGCATGATTACGCATATTTGAATTATAGTTTGACTTGCCGTTTATTCGAGGTGTTTTGAAGCAGACAGAACTTTGAGTTTCTATTTACCTCCTCGTAACGAAGACGGTCATTGGAATCAGGCCAAAGGAACACGAGGTGTGCACACCTGGATCGTCGAGCGGTTGGCACGTCGGTCAAGTTTGGAAACAGGTTAGTGCCGTTACGTTTTGTGTACTCCCGAGGCCACTCTTTTGTCTCATCCCGCACCCCCCCTTATGGTGGATTTACGACCCACCATAAAGTTTGGTCAACTTCGAACCAGATTTTTGACCCAGCAAACCCCACATTGTTAGTTATATCTTTAATAATTTGACTGGTTGCCATTTTGTAACCAATTGGTATTGTTTATCGTCGAACAATTTACCATGGCAGAAATCAAGCTCAAGATTAACGAACCTAAAAGAAATGCCATCTTCGAACAACTTAGTTCTTTATTTTCTCTCACGAAAAAGATTTCACAAGCGGATACGCGAACGAAACAGGATTTTTTATGTAAGTCATCAAATATTGAAAAACTCTATGAAAAATTTGATAGGCTATGTGATGAATATTATGTATTGAAGCTGGAAGAAGACATTGAATTTAAGCTAGATAACAATCAATGGTTAGCATTTGAAAATTTATACTCAGCAGTAAAACAATTCAGAGCTTATATTTGTGAGAATTCTGGTTCTGCTTTACAAACTAAAAAGGAAGCATCATGTGATATAGTTCTACCTCGCTGTGAATTGCCCATATTTGATGGGAAAAGTGAAAACTGGCCTTTGTTTTATGAAAGTTTCAAAACAAATATACACCAAAACTCAAAGTTATCCAATTCCCAACGATTTCAATACTTAGTTGGTCAGTTAAAAGGTAAGACATTATGTGTATTTGCTGGAATATTGCCAACTGAAGAGAACTATGAATCTATTTGGCAGACTTTAGTAGATAAGTATCAAGACAAAAGGTCATTAGCTGCAGTTTACTTAAACAACATTTTTGAATTGAAAAATATTTCTCACAGTAACAACAATCTTTTGAATGATTTTACTGAAAGATTTTCTTCTTCGTTCAATGCGTTGAAACAACTTAAAATACCAGATTTAGCTGGTTTTATGTTGTTATATGTCGTACAAAAGAAGTTGGATTGCACCCTAGTTCAAACATTTGAGTTGTCTAGGCTGGATAGAGATATACCACTGTGTAGTGAATTTATTGATTTCCTAAGCCAACATATTAAAATTGTAGAAAGAACAGCTATTCAGAAGGTACCAGCTCTGCGCACCACTAGAAATATGAACTCTCATACATTTGCTTTAGTCGATGGGGACATAAGGGTTGGTGAAACCACAAGTTCTTGCCAGTTGTGTAAAAGTAGCAACCACTCTCACATTTACATGTGTCCAAGATTTAAAGACATGGATGTGAAATCCCGCTTTAATTTCACAAGGAGTAGTAAGTTATGTACGAACTGCTTGAGTTCTAAGCATTTGGTCAAGGACTGTAAATCAAAATCAACTTGTAGAAATTGTCATATAAAACATCACAGTATGTTACATTTTGAATCCAGTATAAGTAAAGCAGATCAAAGCCAGAGCAATATTCAAAATCACACAGCTGCGGCTACTCGTAACTTAAATGCTGCAACTAGTAATTCATTTACTGCTTGCATGATTGCAGATACACCGTTGTTTTCCAATGATCAGACTTTAAGCTCTGTGGTAGGTGCCCAGGAGTCATTGGCTCTCACTTCGATTCCTACTCAATATTCTGAAAATAAAACTACTGTACTACTTTCCACTGCGCAAGTTTATGCTTTTAAGAATAAACATAGTAAATGTAATGTCCGTTGTCTGTTAGATTCTGCATCTCAAAATCATATTATTAGTCTTGCCTGTTGTAAAAGGCTCAAACTTAAAATCATACCGCTTAGAAACTCACACATAAGTACTATTGGTTCCAATTCTACACAAATTCTTGGATATGTATACCTGACCATACAGTCGCGCTTTACTACGGATAGTTATGATTTAAAATTATTGGTCGTTCAGGATATTGTGAATAAGCTCCCTACTTCGTTTATTGATGTGTCCTCAATGTCACAGTTAAAAAATTTACCACTTGCTGATGAACGCTGGAATGTGCCGGGTGGTATTGACATTATACTAGGCGCACAATTGTTCCCATACCTTCTTCTTGGAGGATGCTTGTCTTCATCTCTGCCTTCGTGTGCTACCAACAACGCCAATAACACTGATGCTACTTTTGATAATTCGATAAGTCCCGCTTGCACCTCGACGGGTTTAATGGCTTCCAACGGCCATTCCACGCGTCCGGCTACCGCCGCGCCGCTTTCCGGCGCTTTTCATAATTGCGGTAAAAGTTCCGCTTGCGCCCCGACGGGTTTAATGGCTTCCAACGGCCATTCCACGCGTCCGGCTACCGCCGCGCCGCTTTCCGGCGCTTTTCATAATTGCGGTAAAAGTCCCGCTTGCGCCCTGACGGGGTTAATGGCTTCCGACGGCCATTCCACGCGTCCGGCTACCGCCGCGCCGCTTTCCGGCGCTTTTGATAACTCCGGCAAAAGTCCAGCTTGCGCCCCGACGGGTTTAATGGCTTCTAACAACCATTCCACGCGTCCGGCTACCGCCGCGCCGCTTTCCGGCGCTTTTCATAATTGCGGTAAAAGTCCCGCTTGCGCCCCGACGGGTTTAATGGCTTCTAACAGCCATTCCACGCGTCTGGCTACCGCCGCGCCTCTTTCCGGCGCTTTTGATAACTCCGGTAAAAGTCCCGCTTGCGCCCCGACGGGTTTAATGGCTTCTAACAGCCATTCGACGCGTTCCGCTACCGCCACGCCGAGTTGCGATGCATTTGTAGACCCCGCAAAAAATTCCGCTTTCGCTCCGACGGATTTAATAGCTTCTAATAACCATTCGATACGTCCCACGACCGCCGCGCCGCTTTTCACCGCCTTTAAGACATCCGCAAATAGTTTCGCTGCCGCTTACTCGCTTCCAGTTCTCGAGACTACGCTCGGTTACGTCATTATGGGTGAGGTACCGATTGTTCCGCCTCGTCATGATGACGTCACCTGGTCTTTCGGTCCTTTGACAAATGATGAATTAAATACAAGTTTGACTAAGTTTTGGGAATCGGAAGAATTACTCACGAGTACGGTGGATAATCCTGAAGAAATTGAATGCGAGGAGATGTACGCATCTTCTGCCGCTCGCGACCCGCACTCTGGTAGATTTATTGTTTCGCTACCTTTTAAATCGGATCCCGCCTGTGTGGGCAACTCATATCTAGTTGCCAAACGCAGACTCGCCGCTCTTTTACGCAAGTTCCGAGCCAACTCGGAGCTGCGTCATGCTTACAATGACGTTATATCGGATTATATAGGCAAGGGATACTTAACTGAAATACCGTTTTCACTTTCCGCTGTTGAAGAGGGTTATTTTATTCCGCATCATGCAGTTGTAAGACCAGATAAAACTACATCGAAAACCAGAATTGTCCTGGATGCTAGCGCAGTGACAGACATGAACATATCTCTAAATGATATATTGCATACAGGTCCGAATTTACAAGCTGACTTGCTCGCACTTCTTTTAAAGTTTAGACTTCTGCCGGTCGCTATCACCGCGGATGTACAGCAAATGTACTTACGTATTTTGGTTACTGAAGACCACCGTAAGTATCAAAAAATATTGTACCGATTTGCTGAATCTGAAGCTATCCGCTTATTTCAGTTCAATTCCGTCGCTTTTGGACTTCGGTGTAGCCCATTTCTGGCTATGCGCTCAATCCGACAACTAGCTGCTGAACAGAAGGAAACTTTTCCTCTGGCAGCAGAGGTAGTTACGAATGACATATACATGGATGACATTACTACCTCTGTACTCTCCGCTGACATTGGAATTGAGTTATCCCAACAACTGCTCGAGTTGTTTAAATCGGGTGGTTTCAACCTTGTTAAGTGGGCGAGTAATTCAAAGGCATTGTTGACACATGTCCCGGAATCACATAGAGTTGCAATAGCGTTTTCGGATACGGACAATTTTAAAATATTGGGTTTGAAATGGCTTCTATCGTCAGATACCTTTACGTTCACATCGAATGAAGCGGACAAAGGTTGTACAAAACGCATAATATTGTCTGTAATCGCTCGACTTTTTGATGTACTCGGCCTGGTTGCGCCAGTGATATTGTATGCCAAGTTACTAATACAAGAGCTGTGGCTCGCAAAAATTGGATGGGATGAGGATGTTCCCGAGTCCATCGCAAACCGCTTTGTTCAGTTCAAAACTGAACTACCACTTTTATCAGAGTTGAAAATTTCTCGCCACTTAGGAGTAGATCATAACTGTGTGGTCAATATTATTGCTTTTGGAGACGCTAGTCTCAAGGCATACGGGTGCGCCGTGTATTTGCATGTAACACATCCCAACGGTGACGTCACGCTGACGCTGGCTTGTGCCAAGTCAAAGGTAGCCTCTCCTAAGATAGCATCGCTCGCTCGTTTGGAACTATGCGCCGCCGTGTTGCTTTCCAAGCTCGTTCGTTACGTTCACACAGCTTTCAAGGATCGCTGCTCTATAGTGGACATATTTGCCTTTTCCGATTCGACTATAGCTTTATCGTGGATTCACTCGCAGCCACATCGTTGGCAGGTTTATGTTGCGAATCGAGTCAGTAAGATTCATGAAAATGTTTCACCGGACAGATTTTATCACATTGATGGTATTTCAAATCCAAGCGACTGCGCTTCGAGAAGCCTTCTGCCTTCTCAAATAATAAATCATGCACTTTGGTGGGCTGGTCCTTCGTGGGCTAAGCGTCCAATCGCTGAATGGCCAATAAAGCCTTTTAAACCATTAGAAGATTTGTCTGAGACTAGAAAGTCTGTGATTCTCGCGACTGTAGGTGAAGTCAAAGACTCTCCTCTTTATGCCCTCGCTATAAAGTTGTCGTCTTGGTCCAAACTGTTACGCATTGTTGTGTACATTTTACGCATGTTAGGAAAGCTTCCTCGTGACCTTCTCATAAAATCTTCTGATCTTGATGCCGCTGAAATAGTACTGCTCAAAATTCTGCAACATAAATATTTTCTTGATGAATTGAAAAATTTAAAGGGGAATAAACTCACTTCTCCTGCGATTCGTAAACTCGATCCATTCATTGACGAGTCCGGTTTGCTACGTGTTGGTGGTAGACTGACTAATGCGAATATTCCTTATGGAAACCGTCACCCAATTTTATTACCGCGTCGCGATCATATTGTAGATTTAATAATAGATTATTACCACCGCATTAATTACCACACAGGCTCTCATTTGTTGATATCATTGTTACGTCAGCGTTACTGGATTCTATCCGCTAGAAACCTAATTCGACAACGCATAAGATCATGCACAACTTGCTTCAAGTGTGCTCCTACAAATTATACTCCTGTTATGGCGAGTCTACCGCCTGCTCGAGTTATGGAAGCCAAGGCGTTCTCAAATACTGGGGTTGACTTTGCTGGCCCAGTAAACCTAGCAATGACAAGGCACCGTGGAGTGCGAAGTACGAAGGCGTACATTTGCCTTTTTGTTTGCCTAGCTACCAAAGCTATTCATTTAGAGATTGCTTCAGACCTTAGATTTATTGATGCTCTCAAACGCTTTCTTGCACGACGTGGCCCTGTTTCGTCGATATATTCCGACAATGCTACTAATTTTGTTGGAGCAAAACGATATTTAGATGAACTGCATGCATTTTTGCAGTCGGAGGACATGAAAAGCGCTTTCAATCATGAACTTTCGAAACACCGCATCGGTTTTCACACAATTCCACCCCGGGCACCCCATTTTGGGGGTCTATGGGAAGCTAATTTGAAATGTGTTAAAGCGCACTTATTTCGTTGCATCGGACAGCAAGTGCTTTCATATGAAGAGTTGTTTACTGTGTTAACACAAATTGAATGTCTATTAAACTCACGACCATTATGCCTTATGCCAGACGAACCGCAACCGGAAATTCTCACACCTGCTCATTTTCTGATGACAACGCCATTGTAATCCTTACCTGCTTATGAAGTCAATATTGACAAATCTGTTGTTCAGAGAAAACGATTACTAGATAGCCTAGTACAAAGTTATTGGAAAAAGTGGCGACTTGACTACCTCCATACTCTGCAGCAAAAGCAGAAATGGCTTAAACGCAGGGAAAATATAAAACTAGGTACGGTCGTTCTTGTACATCAGGATGACGTTCCACCGCTTTGCTGGCCTCTTGGAATTATTGAAAAGGTTTTCCCTGGAAAGGATGCAATCATTCGAGTCGCGCTAGTACGCTGTCAAAATAAGTTAATAAAACGTGCAGTCGTGAAGCTGTACCCTCTTCCAGTTGAAATGTAACATTCATCGCATACATCAGTCATAGTTTCATAGTTATTATAGTTTCGTAATCATAGTTTATAGAATAATTAGGTATAAATAAATAGTTTATTGTTTACCAATTTATTTCCGTTGATGACTTACCGCTAATCCTCATTTGTTTGCTTATTCCGTTTGTTAATTAAGTAATTCCGCTTCACTCTTTAATTTGAAACTCCTGGGATTTTCAAGCCGGGGAGTATGTTCGCGCGCTATTGAGTCGCTTATCATTATTTGTCCCGTTCGGCCAGTGGGAGTTACAGAACGAGGCGTGCGGCTGTAGCGCACCGACAGCGCGAAGCCAAAACAAAGAAAATGACATCTGACAACTGCCAATGTCAATGGATTGCGCACCGGAAAAAGCCCCCCCGCCATATTCTTCCTTCGCATCGGTGAACGCAATTGGGATGGTCGGCGCATGATTACGCATATTTGAATTATAGTTTGACTTGCCGTTTATTCGAGGTGTTTTGAAGCAGATAGAACTTTGAGTTTCTATTTACCTCCTCGGAACGAAGACGGTCATTGGAATCAGGCCAAAGGAACACGAGGTGTGCACACCTGGATCGTCGAGCGGTTGGCACGTCGGTCAAGTTTGGAAACAGGTTAGTGCCGTTACGTTTTGTGTACTCCCGAGGCCACTCTTTTGTCTCATCCCGCACTCCCCCTTATGGTGGATTTACGACCCACCAGAGGCGAAAGAATACTAAGAAGTGATCCATAATGCCTATTGCACTCTTGCGCAAACTCTTCCCCCACGCGCTGTAGTTGAAGTTGACCAGAGCTACACGCATTATAAGTGAGATGAATGTGACTATTTAATATAAAACATTTCATATCCAAAACTATTAAACTAAGTTTTGGATCTCACACATAATACGTGTAGCTCTGGTCTACTTCAGCTACAGCGCGTGGGGGAAGAGTTTGCGCAAGAGTGCAATAGGCATTATGGATCACTTCTACGTATTCTTTCTATTATACCATATCCGATCTTTTGTACGTTGTGGTGTATACCGTTAGAGGCCGGCGGCGCTCGGATGCCGCGAGTTCTTGGCAGATACTGTTTACGTTTACTTACTTATTGTTCAGATACTGTTTATGTTTACTTGCGGCTATCAGCGGATATTGTCTCTGGTCAGATACTGATTGGATATTGTATTTCGATATCTATACTTACTTGAGGCTTGATAAATGCCTTAACCAATGGATTTATTTATATATTATTAAATAGGTTAAGGTTTTGAGGGTTATGTAAAGTTAAGAGAACCCAACGTGATGCGGCATCTAGTAACATGGTCTATTCCCTTGTTTGATGGTCATCAGATATGGCTTAAATCTATTTCGGGAAATTCGACTTTTTTCACTTCACAATATAGTTATTCATTTTCAAACATTAGACATAAAACGCGTTCTCGCCGATATTGCCACCCGCATTTCTCCAGTCTTCTCGTGACCACGACCAATGCAACTTGGTCGAAACGTCGAGGTAAATAAATTACTAAATGTTTTTTTTCTCGCTATCAAGCCCCGTTTGATTTAATAACAATGTGTTCGAATCGCGACTCTAAAAAATACTATTAGACATAAAACATAAATAAAAACTCAAACCTATAAATAATTAACGCCCTAAATAATATATCATAAAAATAATTCATGTAGACTATTTTTGCATTCGCCATGCAACAGAGAATCAATGAATAAAATATTCTAGGTGAATGTCCCAGTTGTCTATGGTTCATGTATCGCTCGGGCATTCCTGAGTTTAAATCTTACAGTTTAACGGATTATATAACTACAACTTCTCTATGATGTTACTGAATATACAGTAAATATAGTAACACATTCTTTCTAATTCAGTTATCATCACATCATCCCTGATAGTCTTGTCGATATCTTCATTTTCTTACGACATCCAAAATGTGTTTAAATCGACTATTCTAAAGCATACTTAACTACGTCTGCGCTTACCTCTCTTGAACGCCATGGCTACAAATTATTTACAAAGAAATAAATAATAAATAAATAGCGTGACAGATTAAAGAGAACAGTCTTACAGTTCTGTTAGTCATGTTTAGCTTTACTTCGCCCTTGATAGTTTGCCATATCACGTTTCCCTAAGGGGTTTCCGGAACGATGCCAAGTTGACCAATCACATCTCATCTCTGTATCGGAGCTTCAACGGCGATGTCATTCTAACGGTACCATCGGTCATTGGTCATAGATTGTGGTGGTTTATAATATTGCTTTAACACGCACAATGGCTGAGAAATTAAAAATTTTGTTCGCACGAGATTTGAGATCATTTTTTGTGTTCAAAAGTTATGGAGTGAGTTTTCTTTTGTGATGTTGTAAGCTATAGTTATTTTTATAATATTACCAACTGCGCGACGCGGTTTCATCCGCGTGGCGATGAAAAATGGTGGTGATGATGATTAAAGCCTAAGTCTAGTTGACATAGAAATTTAATCAAATTTGTTCAGTACTTCCCTCGTAATTTTCAAGAAAATAAAGAGTTTTATTGAGTTTTTAGTCCTTTTTGTTATGTCTTTTTAGGTATTGGGACAATGCAATAAATATAGTAATAAATATGTGTTTGTTGGGGTGTATTTTCTCATCCGTCCGAGTCGCTGGTCCAAACATACATGCTGTACTTTTTTCATCACATGATTCCTATTTTTATAAGGCAGGAAAACAAACTCAGGCGGTTTACCTGGTGGTAAGTGATTGCCTTCAGACATCCTCAACACATGAAGCCGAAGCAAAAATCACAATTTCCATATCGCGACGCGACACAACTGAACTCAGAAAACAAACTATCATTTATCTAGTAAAATTGACACAGATAAATGATAGTTGTTACGGACGGTGCTTGCGTTATTCAATTGGTTAGGTATACGATTGCGACACGATGACTTAACGCAAGTTATTCCTGCTTTGGGCATTAAGGTCGAAAATGCGTCACCAACCTCGTTCTGTATTTTTCCTCGATTCTGCAAGTATAATTCAATTTAGGATTACACATTTTCTGTGTATGTATATATATAAAACATTACACAATGTATGAGGAAGGCGTGCTACCGATATATTTACTCACTAAATAACACCGGTGTTCAGACAAATATTTGCAAACGTAGCCATTAGAATATATGAGCAATACAAGCAAGAGATTTGACTAAATCATGTACAGTTTGAGAATTATCAAGCTTATATGATTCCTAAGTTGGCGGATCTAGGACTGTCTCAATGATTGTTTTAGTGTTGTACAATGTGTATTGTGTGTGTAATCAATAGTTTTCTTATGGGGCGATGTGGTCGCTCGGCCAGCATAGCAGCCATAAGTCCATACATAAATTAGAAAAAAATATTGAGAATTATTTTTTCAGAATACAATGATTATTTGACAGTGGAGAAAAACACAACATTTTCAAAATATGCGAATAGGATTCATGTGAAATTACGGCCTCTATCGTTTCAAATAGTAATAACCTACCTTACTCGTAAATGGCATCAAAGTTATAAATTCGCATGTCGCAAACTGTTCTAGGGTTCGGAAGAAAGTTACAGGTTAGAAAAAACAGTTTTGAGTAACAAAAGGGTTTGTTGCTCAAAACTGTTTGACCGACGGTTAAATTGATAATCGGACGTTTTAAATTATTTATCGGGTATTTTTGAAGGATCGATGATCGCATTACGTTATGTTTGTAGTTAACGTTCCTGGTTAAACGTTGTTTAACACAATCAAGTGTAAACGTCATCACCCGCTACGGGGTGGCATTATTAATAGTGTCATTATTCATACTATTAATAAGTTCATTTTGTAACAAATTCACGACAAAAGTAAGACGACGAAGTAAAATCGGCTGCCTATCGTACATACTTACGAGATAGCAATATGAAGTTCAGTGCTACTTTCAATGTTTTAATTTCAATTAATGACTTAATGAATATGATTTAGTTGACATCTAACATCATTATCTGACTAGCGATACACTAATTAGTTTAAATTACTTAAACATATCTTTATTAGTTTCTCCTAAATTAGATATTATGTTAATTTTATGAGCTGATTTGTATCTGATAATGCTCTTTATTAGTATGATTTCATATTAATGAGAATAATTGAGAGATTAAAGAATCCAATTGCATACAGTTGATGAGGTAGACGCGCACAGCTTGGTTAAAGTTTTGGCTTTGGTACTCTAAAGTATATATTAATAGTAAATACTTTGCAAAGCATAATCTACAGAAAAATGAAAAAAAATATCTTATTGATTATATCAATGACAGTGCGAATTTATCTTTTATCTATTTATTTATTATTTATTTATTATTGTTACAATAAGAACGGTCTTAATCCAATTACACTTATTGCTAAATATATATACATCGTCATTATATCTATAAATTACAATAAAGTTATATGTACATACAAAACGAGTATATAAATTAAATTACAAATGCCAACAAAATGTAAAAAGGTAATAAATGTCAAAAATTTTCAGCAAATGTCAGTAACAACTGTGATATGGAGTACAATTTATCGCAAAATATATCACATTCAGGATTGGCAGTCAGGAATGTATTGAGGCCGTTCAAGGTACGACACAGGGGGCTTTCAGCTCTAGCCACAGTACGGCAGTCAGGGACAGAGAATAACTTGTGCCTTCTACTAGGCCTATGCTTGATGTAGTTGTCAGGCACAAACACACTGCATATAAGGTTATGTAAGTCAGGACAGTCGATGATACCTCTTAGTATTTTGCAGGTAGTTCTAAGCTGATCGAAATACCTTCTTACTTCCAGTGAATTAAAGCCTAGGTGACCCAGCAGAAATTTAGTCGGATAAAGAAATGGGTAATATCCATACTGTCTTTTGTATAAATACCGTAAGAAAGCCTTTTGCACTTTCTCGAGCATCAATGTGTATGTAACATGGTATGGATTCCAAACAACTGCACTGGACTCCAATTTACTCCTAACGAGAGTAGTAAACAGGAGTCTGATGACGTTGGGGTCACGGAAGTCACGTGCATTGCGCAGCACAAAACCTAGACGTCGAAAAGATTCCTTTGCGGTATTCGAAATGTGATCGTGAAAGCTCAAGCTACGATCAAATGTTACACCAAGATCTTTGATCGTGGTTACCCGCGCCATGTCAACACCATTTAATTGATAAGAGTATCGAATAGGATCTCGCTTTCGGTCATACGTCATTACACAACATTTACCACCATTGAAAGACATTTTATTTTTGACACTCCAACAATAAATAGAATCGATGTCATGTTGTAGTTTATCACAGTCCCTTTCAGAATTGACAATGTATGCAAGCTTTAGATCATCAGCATAAAGCCAACACTTGGCAGTAGTGACTACTTTGACTAAATCATTTAGCATAATCAAGAAAAGGAGAGGCCCGGTGACTGATCCTTGACTCACCCCAGAGGGGGTGTGGTATTGCTCTGAGACATAAGTGCCATGCTTAACAAATTGACGGCGGTCACGTAAGTAGCTCGAGAAAAAACGGAGTAAATGTGGGGTGAACCCAATATTATATAACTTTTGTAGCAAGATGTCATTATTGACTTTTTCGAAGGCTTTCTGGAAGTCAAAATATACGACATCGATTTGAGATCGTTTGTCCATGCCAGCTGATATGTAGTCGACTAGGCTTAATAAATTAGTGTTAACTGACTTCCCGGATCGAAACCCATGTTGTTCATCGCAAAGGTATGGCTGCACTTGCTTATATATTTCACGGTGAAGAAAGTATTCAAAAACCTTTTTTTTTTCGAACCTCCGTCCATTTCATGGCAGCCGGTAAGTCAGCTGTTTCAGTTATCGAACTCTGACATTGCGAGTTCTGATCAGCATTATCAGAAGATACGGTCTTTTGTTCCGTTAATATTTCCGTAGCAGCTTTATTCACTAATGTTTTCTTTAAAGTTCCGTCAGGCAAATTGACCGCCTTGTTTCGCTCACTACGACGCAGCTGGCGGGTCGCACGCTGAGAGTTTCGGGCACCGTCACTCTCCGATGTGACGGAGGTAGATGACTTAGGCTGGGTGGGTGCTAATACGGTTTCCATGGACCTCGATGTCATAGTTGAGACTCCGTCCTGGTTCTTTACTGCCGCAGATGTGGGCAGCTGACAATCGTTACAATCCTTATTTACACTAGATATTTGTATCTTCGCATTAGAGTCAGCACCGGTTTTCGACTGGTTAGTAATAACAATAGCCTTTAGCTCTTGGATTTCAATGGTTTGTGCTTGAATAAGCGCATTCTGTTTCGAAAGAATCTCTTTGAAGCTTCTTAGTTCACATTCCATGTTATCTAGATGCGTAAGAAAACGCGGTAGCATATCGGGAGATATCTGTTTCAAAGACATCGCTAAAAAAACGCGATTTAAAAATTAAACGCGGTGACGATGGTTATAGCTCTGAAATCTCTCACGAACGATGCGCACGCGGTGAGCGGTCGCGACTGACATGCGCACGCGGTGAGCGCTCGCGGCGGACTGAATCTATGTCTTGTCTATTGTTTTTTTCATTGACCGGTGGTTAGGTAGTTAGTGCGAGGTAAATAAAGTATTTGTCAGGCGATGGACATATCATCTACATACTAGAAAGGTAAAAGATAAACATTCCACCAACTATGCAAACGATTTCAAGAGCAGTCATATATGCTTAATTCCAGAGCAGTTGAACAATGAATCAATCAACTAATTAGGTTAAAGTAACTGTATGGCCGTCGGGCGAATTGAAAAATTGTGTTCGATTAGTGGAGTTCAGACGGTGTAGTCACCATGTGCCACATGCACATACATGTTCTGTGTTATTGCACAGACAAACTCAGGTTCGTTCTATTGCACCGACTTGATGCACAGACAAAAGCAAGTTCGTTCTATTGAACGAACTAAGTGTACAGACAAAAGCAAGTTCATTCTATTGAACGAACTAGGTGCACAGACAAACTCAAGTTCGTTCTATTGCACCGACTTGATGCACAGACAAAAGCAAGTTCGTTATATTGAACGAACTAAGTGCAACTACTAAGTGTACAGACAAAAGCAAGTTCATTCTATTGAACGAACTAGGTGTACAGACAAAAGCAAGTTCATTCTATTGAACGAACTAGGTGCACAGGCAAACGCAAGTTCGTTCTATTGAACGAACTAGATGCTCAGATAAACTTAAGTTCGTTCTGTTGAATGAACTTGAGTTTGATATGTCAACATCGGATTTTGTTTTTTTTCTCAAAATTTGATTAAGTATTTACTTTTTGGCTGTTAATCATATTGGATTTTTATTTATATTATTTATATTTTAAAGTATACTCAAAAAATCACGGGTTCTATTCCCAAGTGGCGTTTCTAATGTAATTTAAGGCATTTGGGCCTTTTCTTAATTATGAGCTTTCTTCTTGTCAGTATAGTTCATGCAATGTTATCTTTCATTTTCTGACACCGATTATTTAACCTCTTTACATAATATATGTAGAATCTTTGTTAATTAGCTCATGAAGCTAAAATGGAGTAATCATTCCATTATTTTCATTCCATCATTTGTTCAACAATTTTCTACTAAGTATATACTGTTGGCGATATTGTAACCTGTTGACATTGTAACATTGACGACCGTCATAGCTTCATCTTAAAATTTGGATGTGGAAGATAAATATTTATCTTTTGGCTCAGGGATCAGTGAAACTGACTTTAAAACCGTGACCCAGGGTTCGAATAGGTGTTCCTTCTTGAGACTTGGATGTTTGTGTAGTGTGATCGTGTATGTTCTGCCACGGCACAGGGTATCCTGATGGGGCCTGAGTGAGAATGCGTTTGATTGTTTCCGTTTATTTAAGCGTGTAGAATAATACAGTCAGATAATGATAACGTGTCGACCCCAATAAGATCATTATTACAAGGTAATAACGTTTAAAATACCATTTCCGTCCCTGACACGGTCGTCATATTTTCCAAGTAATTTCGCGCACCATGATACACGGCGAATGAAAATTATATATTCGAATAACAAACGCAGTCGGTGCAATTGTTAAGTGCCTCTGTTTATTGAAACAAATGGTAATGATATCACATATGTTGGAATGTGTATTCAATTATGTGTATATTAGTGGAGGCGTCCTCTTTAACCTTTGCGAGGATAAATCAATAACGGCTAGTAATGCAATAGTTATTGCCGACTCCAATATTGGTATTGCTGTCCGCAATAACTATTGCATTTAGGCACATAGATATAGCAATAGTTTGGGGTGGTTCGTTTGTTTATTGTAAAGAGGAAAGATTTGTTTGTTACGATTTAACTCATAAACTACAGGATAGATTTTGAAAATTATTTCACCGTTAGAAACCCACATCTTCACCGAGTAACATAGGCTTTATTAATTATTTATATCTAAAAGGAAATTATTAATTCTTCACCATTAAAAAACTACATCTTCATCGAATATGTTATTACTCCATAATAATATAATATCAAATATCGTTTACAGATAAGCGCTAAATAATCAAATATTAACCCCTTCTCGCGGAAAGACACCCGCGCGAAGCCGGGGCGGGCTGCTAGCGGTAAATATCATGATAACGCTATTTCTTGTATTAGAATATTAGTATAATTATGTCGTAAAGATACGGACTCACTAGCGAGTATTCTTATCTTCGACAAACTAGGCCCATGTTGCATAGTTCGTTTTGCAAGAACACCTCATGTTGTAACAACGCGTGTACTGTGTTTACTTGACATGTCATGTCACTTGAAGTCATAACGACTATAACTGGGCAGAGATGGCGCGCGCGAGACGTATGATTCGTTCACAATTATGTTTCGTGTCGAAACTGAATCTTCCCACAAATTTAGTTCGTGTACGTGAAAGATCAATTCCATATCCCAGAAAGTATCAAAGATTCGGCCGATATTTACGGATTAATAAAACAACCACTCAGTTCGACGGTTTCAAATATATTATGCCGTTCCTTCTTCATAGACTATAACACCATCGTTCGTGGTGTTGCTACACGCAAATTGACAATTCGGTATGAAGATACAATAATCGGTAGAATCACTTAATCGATTATACAATAATATAAAATAACAATAAATATAAATTATACAACACTAGTTCTAGTCTACAATTAACTATTGTCAGGATTATCAACAAACACCCACTCAATCAGCTATTAACCTTACAGCTCGGCCATCCTGTTTCTGAGTGAGTCCTCTCACTCAAGAAATACTATTAACTTTGCATAAGCTAAATTTAAATAATGATTCAGTATAAATATTATATAAACATGAAGCAATATCTCACAGTCAATTATTACAATTTTTTCACAGTGTCTCAAAATCTAATATTATATATACAGTACATAATACAACATGGTTTCATATCATAAGAATCTAGGCACAGTTCACAATCTAGTTACATATCATATCTATTCTCAATTCAGAATCTTTTTTCATATCTAAATCTAATTTCAACTCACCTAGCTACAAATCAAATCTAATCTCAATTCGGAATCATTTTTCAAATCAAAATTTATTTTCAATTCAGAATCTTTTTTTTTTCATATCAAAATCTAATTTCAATTCACCTGGTTACAACTCAAATCAAATCTCAATTCGGAATAATTTTTTAAATCAAAATTTATTTTCAATTCAGAATCTTTTTTTTTTCATATCAAAATCTAATTTCAATTCACCTGGTTACAACTCAAATCAAATCTCAATTCGGAATAATTTTTCAAATCAAAATTTATTTTCAATTCAGAATCTTTTTTTTTCATATCAAAAATTCACCTAGTTACAAATCAAATCTAATCTCAATTCGGAATCTTTTTTTTCGTCAAATCAAAGCCTAATTTCAATTCACCTAGTTACAAATCAAATCTTATCTCAATTCATAATCTTGTTTCATAAATCTTAATTCAATTAACCTAGTAACAAATCAAATCTAATCTCAAGTGGAATTGTTTTTCAAATCAAAATCTAATTTCAATTCATAGTGTAGTAGGTACCATTCACAATCGGTCTTAGGATGAGAATCTAGTTTCGGATCTGATCGCAATCTTAATGAATATCTTGCACAGTTTGCCACAATCTACGGTCATCTGTGCGACACCATTAGTGCCATTCGCTATCTGCACTGATCGCTCATGACAAACCGCGCTCGCATCAGGAATTTTATTCGCTATCTTGAAATCTTCTTGCACAGCTTGTCACAATCTACGGTCATCTGTGCGACACCATTAGTGCCATTCGCTATCTGCACTGACCGCTCATGACAAACCGCACTCGCATCATCTATCTCATTCGTTATCTTGCAATCATCTGTGCGACACCAATTTCTTGATGCCATTCGCTATCTGCACTGATTGCTCATTAGGTCTTGGAATGCGGACAATATTCCTAACAGTGACACACACAACATCCTACTAAAATCATAAAGCACATAATAATCACCCGACAACCTATTTACTTCAACAGACATAAACATCTACTTACTATCTACATCGGTTCCTTCACCTAGGTCACTTTCGATGCTGTCGCTAACGTAATCATTAAAGTTCAACCAGTGGTGTATTTTATCCGGCTCAATAACGTGTTCATACCTTTTATTCCTTTTTCTCGTTAAAGGGGTGTCCTCAACAAGAAATCTATCATCAGGTAAAATTTTTAGGACCCGATAAGGGCCTTGAAATTTAGGAATAAGTTTTTTGGATATACCTATGTGGTCTGTTTCGATCTCGGTTCGTTCAGTCCTAGCTCGGTATCCTACCTTATATTCTGTCTAAGCCTGCCTATGCTTATCAGATTGTCTCCTGGAATATTCGTGTTGTTTGTCTATCCTCTCCTTTGCATTTGACCTTAATCGCATCAAGTCATCCGCTCTGTAGTGTCAGCAATCATATCTGATAACATGTTTTCAGATGCACTTACTAACTTACAGCTAAATAGCTCTGAAGGGCTTGTCCCCGTAGTCTTATTAATAGCAGTATTAATTCCTAATTGTATTTCGCCGATGTAGTCATCCCACAAATTAACATTCCCACCATGACATTTGGTAATAAAAGCATCGGATATAGTTAAAAAGTTTAAACCTTTCGTCCTGTCCATTCACTCTTGGCAGCATATCATTGATCTATTGCATCTGTTCTAAGATATGGGATAGTGATCTGGGGAAACACTACTAACAAACACGGTGTTTTCGTAGCCCAGAATAATGTATTATAGGGCTATGTTTGGTTTAAAGTCAGATGATCCATGCGAACCTTACTTTCGTAAGTACAAAATTCTCACCTTGCCATCCATTTGCATTGCATTGCACATAAGTGCAGTGTAGATAATTAACAATTCTTACTAAGTACCCACTACAATATGAACTTAATAAATTAGCAGTACAATAATCATCAACGTCATCATCGTCATCGCAGCCATAGCCAATCCGTTGGAAGCGGCCCGCATCCAGCCATTTCCTGCGATCTTAGTCAGGTTGTGTGTCCACGATATTGGTGCACGTCGTCCGTAGTCTCTATTTGAGAACCTTTCTACCCCAATGGCCATCAGTTCTTCGAGCTATGTGCTCTGCCCACTGCCAATTCAACTTGCTAATCCGCTGGGCTGTGTCGGTGACTTGCGTTCTTCTACGGATCTCCTCATTTCTGATTCGACTGCCTAGAGATACCCCAAGCATAGCCCTCTCCGTCGCTCGTTGGGCCCATAGTGAGATACCACGTTTCAGAGTACAATAATTATGAATAATATATTCAATAATTGTGTTAAAACCAGCAGTAGCTAAGGAGGAAAGGAAAGTAATACGATGAAATCTTTAGTTGTATATATTCTTAGCTATTAGCCAAACATTGTCAGTGGCAACATTGTCACAGGCAACATTAATGTCCTACTGTCACTTATAAAAGCAAGCGCCCAGTCGATTACCGCCACATTTTGTTCAGTCGTCGGTCGGTAAGGTGCTTGGGCTCGACGCTGCATACCGTAAGATCGTTCCATTCTCATTTATGCTGTCATTTTGTGTCTTTGTATAAATGTTTCATTTTAACATGTACTTGGTTAAACCTTTTTGTATAAGAATATCATTGTAATAAAATTTGACATCATGTTCTTTCTTATTTTTAATTTATACCACTTCTGATTTACAAGATCAGAAGTGGGACTCGCTTAAAAACACGCGACCTTGATCGTTCGCCATCTCTCTAGCTGCGAATAACGTTTGTTCGCAAGACAAACCATCACGTGTTAATAACTTTCTTTGTTCTTATTCATACGCGTACATTTAGTCTGTGGGATTGGTCTCACTTGCCCACCTATCTTACTTGTCTACCAGTAAAATGAAGACCTAGTAAAATCACAATTAAAAGTAAAATTTTAAAGACACAAATCTACCCACTTTTATTTCACATTTGTTTAATTTTCGTTTTATTTTTACGTAAGTAAATTTCTTGTGATGTTTATATGCCAAGGAGTAGATCGCGTTGTCGGTGACCCACGTCACGTGTGCGGGCATGGCCGCGCTCGCGTAGCCCGTCGCGTAGATGTTCACGTTGTTGCCGGGTGCCTGCTCATCATCGGCACGTGCTGAAGCTGAAGAAGGGTTCTCGTAGTACGTGAGCTCTGCTGTTGCTGCTGCGGCGAATGGACGCCGAAGGCTAGCTAGCCTACCGGGTGGTGGTGTGCGGGCGCCTCGGGGTCGCTCGGTGGACCATGCGGCGTGCAGGAGCCATTGCGTCGGGAAGGTGGCACCGGGCCGAGTCGGCTGCTCCCACTGCTCCGAGCACATGACCAATCCTGGTTTCACCATTTGGCTAAGTGACTTGCTAACCCGGTGAGAATGAACTTATTTATCGGTAGAACGTGTCGTTGACTGGGCCATAGGTATTAACCAAGTGCAAAAGTTCGCTGGACGCCGGAGAGACGGTCGCCGTGGCGCAGTGGTCAGGGACTTGACTTCTGTGTCTCCGGGACCCTGGGTTCGAATCCCGGCAGGGGCAAGCATTTGTGCGATGAGTATAGGTGTTTGTGTGTTGTGATTGTGTGTGTGATGCACCATGTGACCATGCCTCCCGCGACACAGGGAATCCTAGTGCGGGGGCCTAAGTGTGATTTAAAAAAAAATGTTGAGTGAACGAGTGAAAATGTATCAACGTTACGTAAACTATGTGTTAGATAACGTTGACACTGCACATATTCTTTATGAAATTACATGACAACTTATATACTAGCAGTTCAGATTAACCAATATGTGTTGGCTATCGTAACCCACGAAATAATCGATACCTTTAAAAGTTATAATTAACGAATGTGTCTAAGCTTAGTGAAACTTTTATTCATTTAGGTACTACAAACTAGAAATGGCACGTAACTCAAATTAAGATCATTAGGAGAAATAATTTCATCCTATCGTACCCTCATCTAATTGTAGGTTGTTATAGAAAATATACCGCGCACCAACCGTGCAATATTAAGATTTGTGTGTAATTTTTGTGTTTCATGCAACTTGTACCGATGTCACGGTATAACCAATACGTGCCAGCAATTACTATTCAATTCAATTATTCAATTTGAATTGAATTCTAAGCCTACTTGAGAAAATCGCAGTTTTTATGAATTTTCTAACAAAAAGTAGGAAAAACAAAAAAGTTGTAGGTAGGCAGGTGTGTCTTTCAATTATACCTACATACGTGTACCAAAGATATACATTTTTGGTAACCGTGCTGAGGTCTAACGATACACTTCTGCTAGGTCATGTTTAATATCAAATCTACCTGAACCTGTCACTATGTACGTACCAGACGGTTATTTTATTGTTAGCTAGTAGTCAATTCTTATAAGACCGTGATACGTGATCACTTTTTGAGAGCTTTCTGAAAGTAATAGAACTTGGACGACTGTGGTTCATGGCTCTAGTAAATTGTTGAAATTAGAAAACTATCAAGAGAATTTGTTTTGATGAGCCATTTTATCATAATTAGAATAGCCGAACGGAACCTAGGCAAAAGTGTGACAGTCTGTTATGAGATGTATCACTTATGTGCACTTTCAGATTTGTGTAAAATGTGTTCATAACTAAACTTGTTGACAGATCAAGAAATAAGCTGTGAGGCATTAGCGCGACAGTAGGTATAGACTTCTAATTCCTCTGTTGTGTTTAAGTGGTTTGGTGTTCGCATTGTGTGAGTTTATTGGCGAACTATAAGTAGGTACAGTTTTATTTGATAATATCGGAACATGCCACTAGATATTTGGATGACGATAGAGTTTATTTTTTGATGAATTATTTTCCGAGAAACCTTTTGTATACAGAATCTGCGGGGTCATGATTTAGTTGTTTGTTTCGTACGTTATAGCGGTGACCATACAAGATGTCTATAGTCCATCGTTATGCTCTAGGTATACTGTAAGATTAAAAAAAAAACTAAATCCCATAGTAGGTCTTTGCTGTAATCGACGCGTTTACGAGTAATAAAGACTGTAGAAATAGTACTCGGACAGTAGCTCAAAGTTCATCACTTTGTCAGGTTTGCACTCTTATTATTTGGTGACCAAGGTAGATGTTTTTCTGGTAAATAATTAAAGATTATGAGTGTCTTTTGGTCATAGTGTGTGTATTACTGTAAAACAGATACCTATGTAATGATAAGTTATGGCAGAACGCGATATGAAGTAATGAAGTTCTGGCAATGACAAGTTGTATCCGTGGACAAAGTACCTACTACATTTTAATCGGTAAAGATACCGACGTGTTGACTTAGAGTGTGTTTATGATGGAAATCTCAGTTTTGTGTGTATTTGGTCTGACTAGTTTGGACAGTACGTTTTTGTAAGTAAAATTACTACGAGTCAATTATTCATTTTTGTTTGCTCACTTAACTATCACGTCAAGTACGATATTGTCGCACTCCAATGCTTCCTGTGATTACGGGTGAAGGCAGTGCGTAGTCTGTCTAAATGCGATTTTAATGTGAAATAACAGCATAATTAATTTGGGGAATTTCTGACCGTTTATAGATTCTCAACGTACCCACAGTTTTATACCGCCGTTAAATGAAGTTGGTTTAAGTTCCTGTAAGCTACTAGAATCAAAATTATACATAGCGCCTAGTATGAGGGATCGATACCCAGGAAGTAGAACTCTCTTGTAGTGTTACAACTGTGATTATGTTTTTCAAAATTTTAGTAGGTGTATATGTTTGTGCCCTTTTTGATAATAAGTGCGTGTGTTCTGTTGGCTACTGACGATTGAAGCTGGAAAGCATAGATCTATAGTGCAAGATGTTTTCATAAGCACCGATAGGTGTATGAAATTCGGTTGAGCGAGAACTATTATTTACTGTCATGTTGTAATGTTTTTTTTTTGTGTGTTTTCCCACAAATCTAAAGAGAGAAGTAGATAATTCAGAAGGTTTAAAAGTTAAGGTCAGGTAGGCCGAGTCCTAGGAAGATGGACGTTTTGTTTAATGTTCAAAACCAATACCAATACCAATGTTGCAGTCATTCTTGAACCGAATGGTCTCATGCGTGACGATGTTAAAAGACCTGACGGGATGACACCGATTCCCTGGAAGTTAGGGCGGCCTTTAGTGTGGGACGCTACATGCGTGGACACTTTGGCGCCGTCATATCTTCCTGAGACACATGTTAGGGCTGGCGCCGTGGTTTATTCAGCGGAGCAATTGAAACAGCGAAAATATGCTAACCTAGGTAGTGGTTACATATTTGAACCGTTTGGGGTCGAGACATTGGGCCCGTGGGGACCTGGAGCCCATCGGATTTTCCAAAATTTGCCTGAGCGTTTGATCGATGCGACGCGTGGCCGAAGTGCTGGCACATGTTTGGCTCAACGAATCGGCATTGCAATTCAGCGTGGCAATGCTGCTGGCATTCTGGGCATGATGCCGGCCGGTAGCGGGTTAGAACATTTGAGTTATCTATAGGCTACCAATAGCTAGTGGATTGCTCAAATGTTATTGTAGTAGCTGCAGTATTGTAATTAAAAGACCAATTAATTGTAAAAACCAATTTATTTATGGGATTTTGTATTTGTTTATTTGAAATTATTCGCAGAATTCTCGATGCGGGTGGGCCCTGGATTGGCTGGCGCAACCCCGATGCGTGTGGGTTCCGGCCTGGCACACGAACGCCTGTTGTGTGTGAACTCCGGCCTGGTAGACGCATACCCGATACATGCGAGCTCCAGCCTGGGAGATGCATTCCTGTTGCATGTGGGCCCCGACATTGTGGCTATCTCGTGCCCCGACATTGTGGTACTCGCAGCCCCGACATTGTGGCTATCTCGTGCCCCGACATTGTGGTACTCGCAGCCCCGACATTGTGGCTATTTCGTGCCCCGACATTGTGGCTATCTCGCAGCTCCGACAATGTGGCTATGTAGAGTTTGACGGCATTTCGTAATGCATATTAGAATCGGTATGAAAAGTGTCTGATGCAGTAAGATGTGTGTGATGAATGTATTGAAGAGATTTAGCTCACATAGGTATAGCTCGGAGTGTATTGCTGATAGAGGGCCTTGATTGTGTGATGAATGAAAAAAATAGGCAACTACACATGCTGTTTTGGCGCGGCAAATGTGCGCTGTGTGTTTACTCTTTGCTTGTTTGTTGAAGGTGGGGTCTCGTAGCACACGAGTTCGGGTGGCAGCAGCTGCTGCTGCCGCCACTGCTGCTGTTGCTGCTACTGTAACGAATGGACGCTGTCGGGTGCTTCGATCCGCCTTTTTGCGAGTTGTGAGCCACGCCACATGAACATTTCTCAGCACAACAAAGCCTGAAGAACCTGCCGAGGACGTCAGGATATCAGGAGAGGCCGTCTTAGCTATTAGCCAAACATTGTCAGTGGCAACATTGTCACAGGCAACATTAATGTCCTACTGTCACTTATAAAAGCAAGCGCCCAGTCGATTACCGCCACATTTTGTTCAGTCGTCGGTCGGTAAGGTGCTTGGGCTCGACGCTGCATACCGTAAGATCGTTCCATTCTCATTTATGCTGTCATTTTGTGTCTTTGTATAAATGTTTCATTTTAACATGTACTTGGTTAAACCTTTTTGTATAAGAATATCATTGTAATAAAATTTGACATCATGTTCTTTCTTATTTTTAATTTATACCACTTCTGATTTACAAGAATATCTAATACACCTGGTTAGTGCTGACTATCTGTATCGGAACCGCTCAAACTGCGGCCACCGTACTGTTTCATTGTGTACTGGTTCCCACGGCAGAATTGGCCATTTCAAAGCGAAGGTCACAAGACCTTGAATTTTCGTCCATAATACTCGCACACCACGGGCGCTAAGGGCCGCGCCAAAAACTTGTAGCTTGTATATAATCTGTGCTAGCATTGTCTGCATTGTTACCCCAAATGCCGGTTTCGTAATGAAACACGGTTTTTTAAACCTTTTTTTAATCATGTTTGGATATGTAATAAGAGCGGCTTCTTTCTTTTAAAATGATACCTGTCACGTCTCTCAACGCTAGTGCAAAAAAGGTAGTAAAAAATTGGACTACTTCTTAGATCTTGTTGGACGATATATTATTTGCAGTAGGTATAAAGTATTGTTTTTGTAGCATTCAATGTACAAATGTAATTTGATTGTTATATATACACTTAATTACATAAATACCTTTACAAAATAATTACTCAAAATATAGAAGCCAGTAGGTAAGAAAATACTAAAACGAAACCTTTTTAACAGACATCAAAGAAAAGAAAGATTTTCTCATTTCAAGTGTATTTTTGGGTCTGTCATATTATACCACAGAAATGTTTTATTTTGATTTTTATGCTGTATAGATATAGCGTTTGACCACTATCTCACTTGATGGTCAGTGACGATGTGGTCGAATGCTTACTGACTATCAAGGGCGGCCACCTGAATACACTACGTGTGTGGTGACACTTTGTTATACTTGAGGGTGGTAGCTAGCCAGGCGCGTTATCGACAGTACCCTACCACTATGTAATTAATTACTAGAAAACATGCAATACATGCATGTTTTCTAGGTGAAACGATTATGATGATTCTTATTTGAAAACTAGTAGCGCCCCGCGGTTTCACCCGCGTGGAATGCGGTTTTCTCGCTACCTTTATTATCCCACAGGGACTATACTTTTTCCGGGATACAAGTAGCCTATGTGTTAATCCAGGGCTTAAACTATCTCCATACCAAATTTCATCGAAATCGGTGCAGGCGTTTGAGCGTAAAGAAGTAACAAACATACACACATACAGACATACACACAAACTTTCTCATTTACGATATTAGTAGGATTATGCTATCCACAGATTTCCACTTCTATGAAGTATAATAATAATGTATCGATTAAATTGAATATGTATTGCAAAAAACAGATTGTAAATCATATAATAAGGGTATAATAGGGATAACCGTGATCTTCGCGGGTGACGCCGCGGGGCGCGGTATATCATCATATATTTGCATGGATCATAAAATAATCTTAAACAATTAATTATACGGCACATGTGGCCGGTTGGCGCAGTTGGTAGCACTCTGCCTTCTGAGCCGCTGGTCCCGGGTTCGATTCCCGGACAGGTCAAACATTTGTGTGCATGAACATGTCTGTTTGACCTGTGTCTGGGTGTGTATATGTATATAAGTATGTATATCAGTCATCAGGTTACCATAGCTCAGGCTCTGCCTAGTTTGGAACCTGAAGACCTTGTGTGAATGTTAACAAATAAAAATAAAAAAAAATTAATAAATAAAATGACATTCACAGAAAAAGGCACTAGACCTGACTCGGGACTAAAACGCTGGCAACATCGACGCAGGTTTTTTAGTTTGGCAAGGTCAAACCTCCAGCCGGGCGTTGACATCACAGTGACGAACAAACTAGACGCTCCGTCGGCAAAAGAAGAAATGACTTTATTATGTTCACTAATCATTTTTAGCATCGTTTTGCTAAATCATAAAAAGTTAACGCTTTTTAACCGACTTCAAAAAAAGAACGACGTTCTCAACTCTTTTTTTTTTTTTTAAGATTATAAGCTTGCGTTTGACCACTGTCTCACCTGATGTTAAGCGACGACGCGGTCTAAGGTGGAGCACGCAAACTTAGAAGGTTTGAAAAAAAAAAAACTCGACCCGTATGTTTTTTTTGTTTGTTAAATTAGCGAGCCGTTTTTCCACTATCACACATGACGTTAAGTACGTGACCTACGATGGATAACGCTGGCCTAAAATAATACAATACATCTTACTAGTCACACTTACAATTATTTAGTATAGGCGAAAGTTTGTCGTTGTATGTTATTTGCTTCTTTGCGCTCAAACTGCTAGACCATTTTATAAAATTTGGTATGGAGGTAGAATAACCAAGAATAATAAATGGGCTACTTTTCATCATCATCAGCATCGTTTTTCATCACCATGCGGGTGAAACTGCGGAGCGCTGCTAGTAGCACACAACTTCAGGCGATTAATACCAACCTTTTAGCTGTGGCATTATAAAAACGGAACGATACTATACACCTTCGTAAGATTAAGTAAAACAGTACATTGCAAACCATGAAATATGCTTTATTAAAGCATTGCCATCTCCCGCGACACAGGGAATCCTAGTGCGCGGTCTTAGTGTGATAAACAAAAAATATATATAAGACTGGCGTTCGTAGATGGAAGCATCATAATAATTCGCATCGGTAAATATATGCGTGTGCTCACGTGTATAAGTAATTACGACAAGTAAACGTGGCTCCATTGAGTAATAACTGTTTTTAATATTGTACAATCTTTTGACCCTAGCCAGAAACGTATATGTTACCCACTGTGCGTGACTCATAACCAAAAAAAATATTTTCACCGAATTATCAATGAATAAAAATGCAATGAATTGACCAGAATAACTAGTACATACCAAAAAAGACTGACCAATGTTGCCAGTTTGACCCAAAATGAGTAATTACATTAATTTCTGTCCATTGGAGCCAAGGCTGGTTTATTAATCGGCCTTTGTGAAGTCTACTTTAGGTATTTATTGACGTTTTCGCGAAGCAATTAATGAATTAAACGCTGATGTCACCTTTGTAGAAAAAGACCGTAGCAACGGTTTTTAAAAGCAGCTTAGTAAGATTTTTTAATTGGAATTAAATAGGAGACATTACCATTTCCGCTGAGCCATCACTAAAAATAGATAACGTTACCACTAATAACTGAAGAGTCTATCTGGATGACTTCCTTATTGAGGGTGAATGACATCAAAATTGCTCCCGTGAGTAACAAAGGTCACTGAAAAGGGTGAAACAAAATGACCAAAACATGGAACCGACTGCAACACCCAAAAGTGTGAAATAACTTGTCGAAGTCGGTACCTTGCACACAATATTTTGATTCGCACAATAGTTACTTTTGTGAACTATCATGGTACCGACTTCAACAAGGTTATTTCACACTTTTGAGTGTTGAAGTCGGTTCCATTTTTTTGGATTAAAAAATGGTTTTTCTCCATGTGTCATGGTGATAGAGTACTTTCGACCACCCGCTTGACTAGATACCACCCTCAAGTTTGAAATACTGTCACCAATCAAATACTGTGTTCAGGCAGTCCTTGAGAGTGAGTAGGTATTCTAGGTCTAGCGTGATAGAATCTTCTATCACATCGTCACTGACTATCAAGTAAGATAGTGGTCAAATGTTAGATCTTTACAGTATAAAAAGCTTCTATTGGTTCCCAAAATGACACCTTCTGCCTCATGTTTTAAATATCAATTAGTTGGCCGAAAATGACGAGCTTTATTATATTACCTTTAAGGATATTGATTAAAAAGGTAAACGAAGCACCAAAACTGGTTACAGTATCATTAGTATTCCTTATTATAATTACAATGTTTAAGGGTTATGAGTACCTAAGTGTAGAAGTCTAGAAGTCTATCTTCGTGTTCTCGTTAGACGGTAGGACGTGATCGTGGCATAGACAAATCATTTTTTTTATACGAGGCCGTATTACCGAAATGCTCTGTAGACAATGGCCTTTCTCTAGGCTAAGATTCACAGACCAAAACAATGCGCCATACCGTCTAGCCGACATTTGGATTTTGCAGTCTCAGATTTCTAGGGTTCCCTAACCAAATGGTACCAGCAACCCAATGGAGTCTCCGTTCTGTCAGCGCGCTTTCTCATAAACTGCAATTCTGACAGTAGTACAATACACACTTTACTACTCTATATCTGCTCTATGCTCTCGATAAAGGTTTCGGGCGCTACTTCGGGGAATAGTATTGCAATAACAAGATGTAGTAAAATTTGAAATTATAAAAGTATAATCGGAGCTTCATATATAAAAGACAAGTATGGATATTCGTATTATTTATTCGCTTTGAAATGTAATTAGTCTTGTGTATCTTGTATGGTACAGAACCCTTCTAGCGCAAGTCTGATTCGCGCCTGACCGGTTTTTCAAATAATATTTGATACATGTTACGCTAACTTCAATTTAGTTTAAGTCATTTAGATACGGTAAATGTTTAAACGTCGTCGTATGTACTTCGCACATTCCACGCTCGCTATACAAAGACACTCGTTATTTTTATTCAAACGGTTGGTATTGGAATGTTAACCGCCAACAAATATTTAATACTTATCTTAACCTCTACGAAGAACGTTTTAGACAGTGAGTCATTATTTAGGCAATTCAGACCTCGACAAACGAAATGTAAATCGTCCAATTCCTTTGTTTCCACAGGCTGTGTTTCCGACGTTCGTTATTTACACAAATGTCAAAGAAACTTTACGTGAAAACCCAGAAACTGTGTGTACCGAGAAACGATCGTAACGAACGAGTTTATTAATAAAAATATATAACATTCCAATTTTAAAACTAACGCTTAATGTTGCCATATTAACAACTTTTTTTATAAGTAACTGACATTACAGTGAGTAAATAAGTGAACAAAAATCGTGTCAAGATCAATGAGTGTGTGTCAAGGGGTAGCAACTTTCCTTTTGTAGAACAGTGGTTGACATCGATAGTGATAAATTGTGCTGAAACGCTTAAATAAAACCTTCGTTCGCGCGGTGGGTCATTGTGGAAGGATTTTGGCGGATCCTTGCATAATTGCCAGTGTTCAAAAATAAGATTCCATCTTTGATATGATAAGTGTTCCGTGACGATGTCGACTCAAGCTTACTACAAGGAACGCCTGGGGTTCGACCCCCAGGAGGCGATGCAGGATGGCGTCAACGGGAACGCGTACTATGAAGGGCCTCATCAGCCCAAGCGGCATCGGAGCGAGCATCTGGAAAAGCACGACCAGGTTTACGAAGAAAACTTGACCAAATTCAAAGGTACCACATGTTGGGGATTCTTTATTCAACAGTCAGGTTCGTTGTGAAAGGTATTGAGAACGCGTGTGTGTGTCGTTTGATTGCTGTTTGAATGTGGTAACATTGCCAGACTGTCATTTGTTTTTACTAACTTCATTGATGCATGCCGGGAGACATACGAAAGTAATGGTAGTTTCTCTATTCTAACGGATTTCATTGTGCGTTTAGGTTATCTTTAACCGCTGAACGTGAATGTTTCTAAAATCTCAAATAGTTAAATAAAATTCAATCACAGGATTTCCCCGTTCGGTGGAGTCCACTTGGACCAGAAATGACCTATGTTAGAATCGACAAAATGCTGTTTGCCACATAGGCATATACGGCGTCACCGCACTTTACTAGAAATGACAAGATTTTGAGAAATGAGAACAATTTTGTATTTGAATTTAATGTTTTTTTTTATCATACCAGTCTGATAGGCTGGAGTGTAATAATTTGTATTTAATTTGTGTTAGAGCATTAAGTTGATATATTACGCCCCTATTACGCACAACGCTTTCCATCAAACTAACCATGTAAATCTGACTTCTGTCCAATAGGACACGTGAGTGAAGGTGCTGTAATATTGCGCCGTTGTTAACCGCTCGTTTAGCATTCGATCCTTTTTGAACGAAAGGCCAATCGATAATAAAAGCTCGTTAGTTTATGAGCCTGATAACTAAAACTAATACAAGTTCACGAAACAGGTTTGTTTAATGTGATAAAACATAGTTTTGCGTGCTATTTTTTCGTGTGACGGTTGGACTAATAAATTGGTGTTATTATTAAAAGATTTGACGTTGTAATATTTTTGATTGTTTTGCTTATTTTATGTTATTAGATAATTATGCTAGTAGTATTTCAAATGTAGCATAAAAAAACATATTACATATTTTGCTATTCGTTTACCATGTTCATTAGTAAGTACATGCAATAAATAATAATTGGCTTGCATTGGTTATCGTGCTAATTATTTTATTTATAAAAATTATCAACCATATATATTTTCATAATTAATTTCTATTACAAAAGTTGTTTGGCCGGGGTGGTACCGGCCTAGAATAGTACTCCCCCATCTCTTAGCGCGGGTGCCGTAAGAGTCGGCTAAGGGACCACGTACCAGGAGGTGGGGAACGGCGCCTTCTGAGGATTAAAAATCATTGAACCTATTCTTCTTGAATTTTTTTTTCTCTAGTCCTGTTCATACGAGAGAATGACAAGATTATTTTTTTCAAGGAAACAATTTTACTAGATTGATATGAACTCACGACTACAGAATACCGTTCATATAGCTTTACCATTTCATCAAGCAGAGGGGCCTCCCTATGGTAAGTCATGGCGTCTGGATGTCTATAACATGTAACTGGGGGCATTGCGACACGTGGCTTATCCTTATTAGGACTGTTTTAACTCTCCTTTTGAAGATTCACATTTAGTGGCTACCAGGAAACACCGAGGGGAAGGAGGCTTGATTATACTAACACTCCACTATCAGTCCGAATTTGTTCCTTCATTACAGACACATACGGGCTGTTTTTGTTCGCTTTCTGAACACATTGTGATTGGTGACATGTTCTCAAACTTCAGGGTGGTAGTACCGCGTCACGAAAGAGACGTTTCACAAGGGCTCTTAGCGTCCCACCATTTACTTGTAAAATTGTAATTACTGAAAAAATAAACAATGAGTAATTAATTAAATTAAAAAATAATGCTTACTGCATTGCTTCTCAATTACGAGTCGTCTCAATTGTATTCGCCAAATACTATATATATATATATATATATATTTATAATTAATATTATGCGCTTCATTATACATCTTTCACACACCGCACACGCAACCCTCTCTTTCCCTCCTCTAATCCCGTCCCTCTCTCTCACCGCCCCGCTCAAAATCTCAATGGTCGTCGACAACGCGCGCGCGCAATACTCTAAACCTCAATGTACCGAACCTATATAGCTACGATCAGTGATTAGTGCTCAAAACTAGTGCTTCGCTTCATAGAACTTAGTGCGACATCATCGGGCACCAGTGACCACATGTCAACCCCGTAAGTCCCGATCCTTTTATCGCACAAAACCAAGGTTCAAAGCGAATGTGTTTCCGTCTTTTTCAATTACTTTTTTAAGGTTAGTTTTTCTTGTATATTATATTAATAGTATTCTCGTGTTATCGACATTATAATCCTGTTATGAGGAACAACTGAGCAAAATATAATTATTTTGATAATCATACAAATCTCTTAAAACTGTTTGTATTGTACGGGTATAACGTGGCACTTACGCGTATTCGATATTACTACCACGGGTTTGCTATTTCATCTTCTGTGAGATTAGGTATAAAAAGAAAGAAAGAGATGGTTAATACATAAATATTTTTGTTTACTTTGGTTAAACTTAAACGGTGATAATATTGCTACAATTTATATTTAATGGATAATAATAATGGCTTTATTAGATTCCACAATAATGCGATACAATTAATTAAATTTAATATTTAATAATTATATTACTAAGTAACCATAATAAATCAACTACTTTTGTAGTTTAATCTCCTCGTGTGGGGGTCCACATGACTCTTTAACTGGATAATAATAGCTTTCTTTGTTATTTACTTGTAGGTACACCAACAATCGAGCCAAAAAAGTAGACACAGACTTGTTGGCTGGCCTGTGTTGACATTATGATAAAGTAAAGTAACCGGTTGAGATGGTAGCGGCAGCTGTTTATCTATAAAAAAAGAACAGATAAACTTTGGCCTAGCGGTCCTTTATCTTTTTATTTTTTGTAAAAAATTACAAAAAATTAAAATGACCTCTAGTTAATAATAAATTATACCCTATGTCACCCGGGGAGAGTGCAGCTTGAACAGTGAAACAATTTTTCAAATCGGTTCAGTAGTTTCGAAACCTATTGAATGCGAACAAACAATCAAATTTTCCTCTTTATAGTATTAGTATAGATAAGTTAATCATTTAGAATAAAACAATTTAAGTGCAGAAGCTTTAATCGCATTCTACAACGCAGACTTAAACAGCACCAAGATTGAACCAAACATGTAAAAGAGACAGCTTAAGCACATGTTATAAAATACATACTTTAAAACTTTATCAAATACGTTGTCCCCTATTCATCCTTATCATCATCATATAGGAGGCCATAGGACGTCCACTGCTGGACATAGGCGTGCCCCATTGATTTTCACAAGGACCGGTTGGAAGCGGCTCGCATCTAGCCTTTGCCTGCGATCTTAGTCAGGTCGTCTGTCCAGGTCTATCCCCTAATGTCATCTTGCAAAGCGGCGTGAAGTTAGCGGCCAAAAGTTAGCGGCCTAGTATAATCCGACCAATTCGAGAAGTTCACTCAATAATAGGTGTCTTATTCATATTATCAAGCTAATTAACTTTATTTCGTTCTAAACCTACCTAATCTATAATTGTGATATTTATTAAGATAGCTCCTAAAAAGCCAAAAAACGAAACATAATAATAGCCGCTAGGGCTCAACGCATCTTTTCTCCGGATTCTTCTCAGGTATCACTTAGTGTGATAGGGTGTGAGGTAGTGCTTAGATATATACCTTTCAAGCGTATATAGTGGCATGTACTCAGGTCGCTCCTAAGAAGTCAAAAAACGAAAAAGATAATAGCCGCTGGGACTCAACGCATCTTTTCTCCAGATTCTTCTCGGGTATCACTTAGTGCGATAGCGTGTGAGATAGTGCTTAGATATACCTTTCAAACGTATATAGTGGCATGTACTCAGGTCGCTCCTAAGAAGTCAATAAACGAAAAAAGATAATAGCCGCTGGGACTCAACGCATCTTTTCTCCAGATTCTTCTCGGGTATCACTTAGTGTGATAGTGTGTAAGGTAGTGCTTAGATATACCTTTCAAACGTATATAGTGGCATGTACTCAGGTCGCTCCTAAGAAGTCAATAAACGAAAAAAGATAATAGCCGCTGGGACTCAACGCATCTTTTCTCCAGATTCTTCTCGGGTATCACTTAGTGCGATAGCGTGTGAGATAGTGCTTAGATATACCTTTCAAACGTATATAGTGGCATGTACTCAGGTCGCTCCTAAGAAGTCAATAAACGAAAAAAGATAATAGCCGCTGGGACTCAACGCATCTTTTCTCCAGATTCTTCTCGGGTATCACTTAGTGTGATAGCGTGTAAGGTAGTGCTTAGATATACCTTTCAAACGTATATAGTGGCATGTACTCAGGTCGCTCCTAAGAAGTCAATAAACGAAAAAAGATAATAGCCGCTGGGACTCAACGCATCTTTTCTCCAGATTCTTCTCGGGTATCACTTAGTGCGATAGCGTGTGAGATAGTGCTTAGATATACCTTTCAAACGTATATAGTGGCATGTACTCAGGTCGCTCCTAAGAAGTCAATAAACGAAAAAAGATAATAGCCGCTGGGACTCAACGCATCTTTTCTCCAGATTCTTCTCGGGTATCACTTAGTGCGATAGCGTGTAGGATAGTGCTTAGATATACATTTCAAACGTATATAGTGGCATATACTCAGGTCGCTCCTAAGAAGCCACAAAACGAAAAAAGGTAATAGCCGCTGGGACTCAACGCATCTTTTCTCCAGATTCTTCTCGGGTATCACTTAGTGTGATAGCGTGTAAGGTAGTGCTTAGATATACCTTTCAAACGTATGTAGTGGCATGTACTCAGGTCGCTCCTAAGAAGCCAAAAAACGAAAAAAGATAATAGCCGCTAGGGCTCAACGCATCTTTTCTCCAGATTCTTCTCGGGTATCACTTAGTGCAATAGCGTGTGAGATAGTGCTTAGATATACCTTTCAAACGTTTATAGTGGCATGTACTCAGGCACCTTCAAAATAAGTCAAAAATTGTTTTTTTGTGAAAAAAATCACATTTTTTATCAAAACCCCTATTTTTTTCTCGGGTATCATTTAGCGCAATATTGGGTAAGGTAGTGCTTCAAAATACCTTTCAAACGTATATAGTGGCATATACTCAGGTCGCTCCTAAGAAGCCACAAAACGAAAAAAGGTTATAGCCGCTAGGGCTCAACGCATCTTTTCTCCAGATTCTTCTCGGGTATCACTTAGTGCGATAGCGTGTGAGATAGTGCTTAGATATACCTTTCAAACGTATATAGTGGCATGTACTCAGGCACCTTCAAAACCGGTCAAAAATTGTTTTTTTGTGAAAAAAAAACACATTTTTTTTCAAAACCCCTATTTTTTTCTCGGGTATCACTTAGTGCAATATTGGGTAAGATAGTGCTTCAGAATACCTTTCAAACGTATATAGTGGCATATGCTCAGGTCGCTCCTAAGATGTCAAAAAACGAAAAAAGATAATAGCCGCTAAGGCTCAACGCATCTTTTCTCCAGATTCTTCTCGGGTATCACTTAGTGCGATATCGTGTAAGGTAGTGCTATAGAATACCTTTCAAACGTATATAGTGGCATATACTCAGGTCGCTCCTAAGAAGCCAAAAAATGAAAAAAGATAATAGCCGCTAAGGCTCAACGCATCTTTTCTCCAAATACTTCTCGGGTATCACTTGGTGCGATAGCGTGTGAGATAGTGCTTAGATATACCTTTCAAACGTATATAGTGGCATGTACTCAGGCACCTTCAAAATATGTCAAAAAATGTTTTTTTGAGAAAAAAATTACATTTTTTTCCAACACCTCTATTTTTTTCTCGGGTAACACTTAGTGCAATATCGGGTAAGGTAGTGCTTCAGAATACCTTTCAAACGTATATAGTGGCATATACTCAGGTCGCTCCTAAGTAGCCAAAAAACGAAAAAAGGTAATAGCCGCTAAGGCTCAACGCATCTTTTCTCCAGATTCTTCTCGGGTATCACTAAGTGTGATAGCGTGTGAGGTAGTGCTTAGATATACCTTTTAAACGTATATAGTGGCATGTACTCAGGTCGCTCCTAAGAAGCCAAAAAACGAAAAAAGATAATAGCCGCTAGGGCTCAACGCATCTTTTCTCCAGATTCTTCTCGGGTATCACTTAGTGTGATAGCGTGTGAGGTAGTGCTTAGATATACCTTTCAAACGTATATAGTGGCATGTTCTCAGGCAGCTTCATAATTGGTCAAAAATTTATTTTTTGTGAAAATACCTAACAAACCTAGATCACAGAGTAAAAAACATAATATAAAAAATTTAGATTACTAGTCCACGCAATGAAAGAGTGGCAGAGGATAGAAGACGTTATATTTTCATGATGTAGCACTTTAAAACATCAGTTTGTAGTTTTGTTTGATTTTATCTGTCAAAGATAGTGTGACATGTACTTAGGTGGCTCTTAAGTAGCCGTTAAAACAAAAAAAATATGTGGCCGTATGGGGTTCCTTGCACATTAAGCCATGACCCATTGCAGTTCTAAATTTTAAGACAGGATGATATGTTGTGGGTAGGGTGTTTTAAGTGTTGTGAACATTAATTTTTAATTTTGCTTTGTTTTAGCAAAATTTAAGGTTTGGATATAGTTTAATTTGTATTTTTATTTGGTGTGTTTTTTGAGAGATGACGTAAGTATCAGGGACTGAATACTTTTTTGTTTTGAGTTTCATTTAGTCGTTTCATTAGACGCATACCTATATTATATCGTGCTTAGTGAAGTATTTTTGTTTGAGTATTTAGGTATTTTGATTTATTTCATTGATATTGACTGGCCGGTTGGCGCAGTTGGTAGCAGTCTGCC
Source organism: Apeira syringaria (assembly GCA_934044485.1). NCBI lineage: Eukaryota > Metazoa > Arthropoda > Insecta > Lepidoptera > Geometridae > Apeira > Apeira syringaria. The sequence goes on along the minus strand of OW203683.1, from coordinate 1,308,504 downwards.
TTTTGAGCCGCTGGTCCCGGGTTCGATTCCCGGACAGGTCAAACATTTGTGTGCATGAACATGTCTGTTTGACCTGTGTCTGGGTGTGTATATGTATATAAGTATACATATCAGTCATCAGGTTACCATAGCACAGGCTCTGCCTAGTTTGGGACCTGAAGACCTTGTGTTAATGTTAATAAATAAAAAAAAAAAATAAAAAAAAAAATTATATATTTAATTATCATTAATTATATATTTTATTATTATTATATTATATGTAATATTAAAATTGAGTAATTGCTTGTGTCTTTGATAGCAATAATGCGTACACTTGGCTTGTTGATAATAGAATAAAGTAATTATTTCCGTCAAAGTTACTAATTACGTAGTTTTCTCAAAATTTTGAGCGATTTTTCATTTGAGTATCTAATGATTGTTAGTTTATAAGTTTGTGGGTGTTGCAGCATTTATATGTTGAATAATAGACTATAATAATTATATGATTTTTTTAATTTTAGAAGTAACTTTTTGCCATATTTGCAATATTTTACATTTATTTCTAAGCTATTATTTATATTCAACCTATTACGCAAATTGTCTTACTTATTAATTTTTTTAAAAATTAATTTTGTGCAAACATGAATAGCGAAAAAAAAGCATTTGCTATAATAGCAAATGAAATAAAAACATTTAATAAAAACAAGTTTGACTTTAAAAGCAAAATAGATTCATCATTGTTAAAAACAATTAAACATAAATTGGGTAATTCGAAATATACAAAATATGAAAGTAACTTAAAGAGGATTGTACAAGCTACGAAGTTTCAACGTTTTTACGAGGATCTTAATCAGTCATTGCAATACATTATTGAAAAGCTAGTAAATAATAATATAATCCCTGCAATACCGCTTTCGTTTCGCAAATCAAATTCATACTATGAAATAGTTTGTAAAAAATGTAATATTTCTGATTCGATCAGAAATCGACTAAAAATTTACAAATCATGGTTGAAAATTAGTAACTGCAGTAGCGAAAACTCAAAATGCCGCAATGTTATTAACGACAATTCTGCTAAACCTCCCCAAAAAGAAACAACAAGTAAGCATTCATGTGTTTCACATGAATGCGAAAACAAATGAGCCTAAACCGCAGACAAAGTGTAGTAAACAATTATTTTACAGAAACGACACAAGGATTTCCTTATTTGAAGATAATAAAGAATCGCCTGCTGATTGCAACGTAAGCTCCCCAAGTCCTACTTTTACATCATATTCCAGAAGAGGTTTTGATTCACAACCAGGACATCAGTATCGTGATCTCTCTCCTGTAAATAAATTTAACTATGGAGCAGAAATTAATAGCTTGTCATCGTCATGCAGGTCCTTAGACCGTAACTTTTCTTGTAAAAATGCCACAACTTCAACAACCTCATCTATTTTGCGAATAAAGTGTTTGCACCCTTTTGTCCAAGATGGTGGAGACAAGGGCGGCGACCCCACAAACTTAGTGTTAAGCTTCTTTTGACCCCTCACAAATGTCCCAAAAATAAAATTGCGTCCTTTAAAAATGCAAAGCTCGTGTAACATTTCAATGGACTATTAGTATGTTGTAGAAGATTTGCAAGCGAATATTAAAGAATTGTATAGGGGTTTGCGATTTTTGCAACAGTGCGCCGGCGCCGCACCATTTGTAGTTTCTCAAGTATTTTGCATTTTTAAAACAATTTCTTCAACATTATATAGAACAGTTATATCCATCATCAAAATAGAGTTGAATCAGACTAGATTAATATTTCTGTGTACAAATTAGAAGTTACTTAAATCTAACTTTTTATAACTAATTTAAAAAATATAGATTAGGAAAAGAGATATCGTCCTATTTGTTCTTTGATTAGATTTCCATTTAGTAGCATGACTTCGAGTGTGTCTACAGTATTTTCATACTGTAAAAATCGAATTATATTCAAAGATACATAATTTCAAATCTTTATAAAATTGGTAGAGGAAACAATATACGCCAAAGATTTATTTTTTATACTTGCTATCGGTATGGTCAAACCCACACTTGAGCGCATCTGTAAGATCTCAAGAGAGTTGGGAACCCAAACTGACATAAATGTTAAGCCATAAATAGTTTTAAAGGGTGCTCGAGCACATTTGGAATAAAAAACTTTTGTACCTTTTAGAAAAAAATGTAAGCAATTACTTTTAAACAAAAGAACTTCTTGCAAAACCAAAGGTATACTTTATGTATTTTTAGTATTGAGTATTTTTAACCAGAACATTTTATTTTGTTTGCAACATGTGCTCGCTATAGAAACTGCACCTTATCGTGGCGTGGGAATGAAGTGTTTGATTTGGAATGTTTCGAAGAAATGAAAGTATTTTTTAGTAAGTGCCTAATAGGTAGTGCCTAAATGTATTCTCAGCTCAGTATTATTTTTTGGCTAAAAATTTACATAATTCTGACAATGGGCGGCCTTATCACTACAAGTGATCTCTAGGCAACCTTTGCATCGAGAGATTCCATAAGAAATGTAAATAACGGGAGTGTTACTTAGCTTAACAATTATTGCATTAATGTTAAAAATAAATATAATAAGTAAGATTTATAAATCTTATACATTTCATTATGATACAGTCGTTATGATCCTTACATAATACACCACGTGAGCTTTAATTCATTTAAGTAAAATTTTATGATGATTATGATACAAAGTAACAGCAAAATTATGAATTGAAAAAACTTGCTTCTTTGTTGATAATATCCATAAATTGTAGCTTTGTGTGGGTCTGAAAATATATATACAAGGTTGAGATGTATGATAACCCTTATGTACCAATTTATTGGAAGTAGTGGAATATTTATTTTACTTATTTATAGTGTATTTTTGGGTGCGTCACAGTCGTTCGAAATACATTTTACAGATTTTTATTTTATACGTTATAGTTGTTATATAATCTATCTATTATTAGGTTTTTTATGCGAAAACAATTTAATGGTCCATAGAATCTTATATTTTATCACATAAGTTATACTACACTGTTTGTTTTCCAAAGAAAATAAAATAAAAAATTAAAATAATTCAGAATTATTTCATTTGCTGCGTATATCATGGAAATTATATTACATGAAAGGTTCTCTTTTAAAGTTATTTGGTTTGAATTTAGATAAAAAGTTTATTATACGTTTTACATTTATTTTAAAGTTATGAAAGGAATGCTATATCCTAAGTATATATTTGTTTATTCAATATATATTTTATTAATCGATCACGAAATATTGTTTATTGATACCCATAATTATGTCGACTAGATTTTAACGAACTCGAGCATGTTTCAAAAATTGTAATGTTATTGTTTGGTACACATAAGCTAGTGGTATGATATAGGATGGATGACCGAGTCGGCAAAATTTACGTCATGGATAGCATAGAGCCCCAGCGGCTATTAACTTTTTTTCGTTTTTTGGCTTCTTAGGAGCGACCTAAGTACATGCTACTATATACGTTTGAATGGTATATCTAAGCACTACCTCACACGCTATCGCACTAAGTGATACCCGAGAAGAATCTGGAGAAAAGATGCGTTGAGCCCTAGCGGCTATTATCTTTTTTCGTTTTTTGGCTTCTTAGGAGCGACCTGAGTACATGCTACTATAAACGTTTAAAAGGTATATCTAAGCACTACCTCACACCCTATCACACTTAGTGATACCCGAGAAGAATCTGGAGAAAAGATGCGTTGAGTCCTAGCGGCTATTATCTTTTTTCATTTTTTGGCTTCTAAAGAGCGACCTGAGTACATGCCACTATATACGTTTGAAAGGTATTCTGAAGCACTACCTTACCCAATATTGCACTAAGTGATACCCGAGAAAAATATAGGGGTTTTGGAAAAAAATGTGTTTTTTTCACAAAAAAACAAGTTTTGACATATTTTGAAGGTGCCTGAGTACATGCCACTATATACGTTTGAAATGTATATCTAAGCACTATCTCACACGCTATCGCACTAAGTGATACCCGAGAAGAATCTTGAGAAAAGATGCGTTGAGCCGTAGCGGCTATTATCTTTTTTCGTTTTTTGGCTACTTAGGAGCGACCTGAGTATATGTTACTATATACGTTTGAAAGGTATATCTAAGCTCTACGTCACACGCTATCGCACTCAGTGATACCCTAGAAAAAAATAGGGGTTTTGGAAAAAAATGTGATTTTTTTCACAAAAAAACAATTTTTGACATATTTTGAAGGTGCCTGAGTACATGCCACTATAAACGTTCGAAAGGTATATCTAAGCACTATCTCACACGCTATCGCACTAAGTGATACCCGAGAAGAATCTGGAGAAAAGATGCGTTGAGCCCTAGCGGCTATTATCTTTTTTCGTTTTTTGGCTTCTTAGGAGCGACCTGAGTACATGCCACTATATACGTTTGAAAAGTGTATCTAAGCTCTACCTCACACACTATCTCACTAAGTGATACCCGAGAAGAATCTGGAGAAAAGATGCGTTGAGTCCTAGCGGCTATTAACTTTTTTCGTTTTTTGGCTTCTTAGGAGCGACCTGAGTACATGCCACTATATACGTTTGAAAGGTGTATCTAAGCACTACTTAACACGCTATCTCACTAGGTGATACCCGAGAAGAATCTGTAGAAAAGATGCGTTGAGTCCTAGCGGCTATTATCTTTTTTCGTTTTTTGGCTTCTTAGGAGCGACCTGAGTACATGCCACTATATACGTTTGAAAGGTGTAACTTAGTACTACTTAACACGCTATCGCACTAAGTGATACCCCAGAAAAAAATAGGGGTTATGGAAAAAAATGAGTTTTTTTTACTAAAAATCAATTTTTGACCTATTTTGAAGCTGCCTGAGTACATGCCACTATATATGTTTGAAAGGTATATTTAAGCACTACCTCACACGCTATCTCACTAAGTGATACCCGAGAAGAATCTGGAGAAAAGATGGGTTGAGTCCTAGCGGCTAATATCTTTTTTTTGTTTTTTGGCTTCTTAGGAGCTACCATAATAAATATCACAATAATAAATTTGGTAGGTTTAGAAGGAAATGATGTTAATAAGCTTGATTAAATAAATAATACACCTATTAGTTAGTGAACTTCTCGAATTGGTCGGATTATACTAGGCCGCTAACTTTTGGCCGCTAACTTCACACGCCTATCTTGCAAATGTAACAAATCTACAATAACTTGAAAAATGGCACGGGCCCTGGATTATGTAGAGAATTAGTAGTTACTATAATTATAAATTAAAAACTATATCTATAAATATAAAAATGAAATCCTAATCCCCTTGGTCACGACATCACGCGGGAACGGCTGGGCCAATTTCGATCATTCTTTTTTGTTGTGTTTGTCACGAAAAGAATATATAGCGGAACTAGCGCGGATATGTAGACAATGTAAAAACTTAAAGTTCATATTATAGTGTTATAATTATCTAAATTATATCTTAGTTAATTATATATTTTTCGACTAACTACGTTCATTTTTATAAAGTTGTAAGATTTATGGGTGCCGGGTGCCCGCTTCTCATCGGCACGTGTTGAAGCTGAAGGCGGGTTCACCTGGTACACGAGCAGCCGGCCGCTGAACGCATGCTGTTTTGGCGCGGTGAATTACCGCCGGGTGCCTGCTCATCATAGGCACGCGTTGGAGCTGACGGCGCAGCAGGCGCCTTGGGGGCCGGACTGTCGGCTACACAAAATGCGGGGCAAAATGTTCATGGGGCGGGTTCCGCCCCATGAACTGTCGTTGTCAAACGAGCGGGAAGTATCGTTATTAGATCGAGCATGAAGTCTAGTTCTTAGAACGTACGGATTACTTGAACTATTTACTCGTGTAGGGCTTGACTACATATAGCAATACTTTTGAATTGGTCTGAAAAGTGTCTGATGCAGTCGCAAGTTGTGTTTGAATGGTCGTCACGGGTTTAGAATAGGTATACTAAGCTTGGAGTGAATTTCTGGTAGAGGGCCCTGAATGTGTAATGAATAAAGAGCAGGCAACAGGACAAGGATAAGCAACGGTATAGTAGATATAGACGAAAAAGAAAGTAGAACTTGCTTTAAAGAAGGTGACGTGGTAGTAGACCCGAGAATAATGATTGCGGATCTGAATATGAGAGTTGGAAAGAGATGTATGGATAGTGAAGATAATGTTTACTATTAATAAAGTTATGAAGATAAATATTGTACAGAGTTAAACAAGCAGGTAGGTAATGAATTTACAAGGTCCACTTTAAGTCATATTAGTATATTTAAGGTTTCTGTCAAAAATTAAAAATTGGTCCTTCGACCCGGATACCAAAATCCAAGTTGCTCTGATCTGGCTGAAATTTAGTATTTAGGGAGATTGGGGGTCCCTGATTCCGAATATGAAAAAATTTTTTGGATGACGTCATTTGTTTTTTTTTTACTGAATGGGGATTTTTGATGGCGAAACCACTTCTTATTTGCGAGGCCGCAGGCCGAGCTTCAAACCTGCGAGGCCGAAGGCCGAGCTTCGAGGGCGAGGCCGCAGGCCGAGCTTTCGGCCCGCGAGGCCGAAGGCCGAGCGTGGCCTCCGCGAGGCCGTAGGCCGAGCCGTGTTAGTCACTTACGAGGCCGAAGGCCGAGTTCCGAATGGGGTGTTACGCATTTACATTTCTTAGGAGAGTCACTTACGAGGCCGAAGGCCGAGTCCCGAATGGGGAGTTTTTTTTCCACATCTCGAGCTGGTCTTTGATGCAACCGCTCACGGGAACTAAAAGTATCTGTCAGTTGTTCGACGTGCATGAGAATTTTTAAATCTTTTTATTTACTGGATGGGGATTTTCGCTGGCGATACAACGCCACGGTTGCGAGGCCGCAGGCCGAGCTTCAAACCTGCGAGGCCGAAGGCCGAGCTTTCGGCCCGCGAGGCCGAAGGCCGAGCGTGGCCTCCGCGAGACCGTAGGCCGAGCCGTGTTAGTCACTTACGAATGGGGTGTTACGCGTTTACATTCCTTAGGAGAGTCACTAACGAGGCCGAAGGCCGAGTCCCGAATGGGGAGCTTTTTCCACATCTCGAGCTGGTCTCCGAGGCAACGGCCCACGTTAACCACTGCACTTAGAGGTATGGTCCCTTAACAAAACTCGATTACAATCTTGGGGCGATTTTACATCGACTAAAATTTTATCGAAAAAATCAACTTGCACATGGTAACCCTGCTCACACTTTGTACTGAACTAGAAGAAACTGTCCCTTTCTCGACTTGTATGAGAATTTTTAAATATTTTTTTCAACTGCAACTAAAATTTTAAAAAATATACAAATGCACATCGATAACGCGGGCTGCTCGCAGCCCGCGCACCACCCGAAATACTAGTATATATATAAAGCTCGATTACCACTGATTCACTCACTGACTGACTGACTCACTGATTGACAGAATTGTTCTCCTAGAAGGAGCGATGGGGGGTATTTGTGGTGTAGGGAAAAAGTGTAAAGGAGGTTTCCGTGACCTCCAGAAAAATCCGAAAAGTGTCATTTTTGGTTTCCATCATGGAACTGGTGAAGGGATCTCGGAAACTATAATCGATGGGTGGTAGGTGCCAAAACTAAAAATGACTAAAACCCTGGGATCCTTTTGGAAAGTTGAAAAAAATTTACCCTCCCGAACAAAAAAGAGGTTCTCCCATACAAATTTAAAACGACTGCAGCTCCGAAACCGTTATAGGTGGGTATGGGGGGTTTGAACAAATGTTATAGAGGGTTTGTAGGAGAATTTGGGGTTTTAGTCGAAAATTGAAAATTGGTCCTTCGACCCGGATACCAAAATCCAAGTTGCTCCGATCTGGCTGAAATTTGGTATTTAGGGAGATTGGGGGTCCCTGATTCCAAATATGAAAAAATTTTTTGGATGACGTCATTTGTTTTTTTTTTTACTGAATGGGGATTTTTGATGGCGAAACCACTTCTTATTTGCGAGGCCGCAGGCCGAGCTTCAAACCTGCGAGGCCGAAGGCCGAGCTTCGAGGGCGAGGCCGTAGGCCGAGCTTTCGGCCCGCGAGGCCGAAGGCCGAGCGTGGCCTCCGCGAGGCCGTAGGCCGAGCCGTGTTAGTCACTTACGAGGCCGAAGGCCGAGTTCCGAATGGGGTGTTACGCATTTACATTTCTTAGGAGAGTCACTTACGAGGCCGAAGGCCGAGTCCCGAATGGGGAGTTTTTTTTCCACATCTCGAGCTGGTCTTTGATGCAACCGCTCACGGGAACTAAAAGTATCTGTCAGTTGTTCGACGTGCATGAGAATTATTAAATCTTTTTATTTACTGGATGGGGATTTTCGCTGGCGATACAACGCCACGGTTGCGAGGCCGCAGGCCGAGCTTCAAACCTGCGAGGCCGAAGGCCGAGCTTTCGGCCCGCGAGGCCGAAGGCCGAGCGTGGCCTCCGCGAGACCGTAGGCCGAGCCGTGTTAGTCACTTACGAATGGGGTGTTACGCGTTTACATTCCTTAGGAGAGTCACTAACGAGGCCGAAGGCCGAGTCCCGAATGGGGAGCTTTTTCCACATCTCGAGCTGGTCTCCGAGGCAACGGCCCACGTTAACCACTGCACTTAGAGGTATGGTCCCTTAACAAAACTCGATTACAATCTTGGGGCGATTTTACATCGACTAAAATTTTATCGAAAAAATCAACTTGCACATGGTAACCCTGCTCACACTTTGTACTGAACTAGAAGAAACTGTCCCTTTCTCGACTTGTATGAGAATTTTTAAATATTTTTTTCAACTGCAACTAAAATTTTAAAAAATATACAAATGCACATCGATAACGCGGGCTGCTCGCAGCCCGCGCACCACCCGAAATACTAGTTATATATATAAAGCTCGATTACCACTGACTGACTCACTCACTCACTGACTGATTGACATAATTGTTCTCCTAGAAGGAGCTATGGGGGGTGTCTGTAATGTAGGGGAAAAGTGGAGAGGAGGTTCCTGTGACCTCCAGAAAAATCCGAAAAGTGCCATTTTTGGTTTCCTTCGTGGAACTGGTGTAGGGATCTCGGAAACTATAATAGATGGGGGGTAGGTGCCAAAACTAAAAATGGCTAAAACCCTGGGACCTTTTTGGAAAGTTGAAAAAAATTTACCCTCCCGAACAAAAAAGAGGTTCTCCCATACAAATTTAAAACGACCGCAGCTCCCGAACCGTTATAGGTGGGTATGGGGGGTTCGAACAAATATTATAGAGGGTTTGTAGGAGAATTTGGGTTTTTAGTCAAAAATTGCAAATTGGTCCTTCGACCCGGATACCAAAATCCAAGTTGGTCTGATCTGGCTGAAATTTGGTATTTAGGAAGATTGGGGGTCCCTGATTCCAAATATAAAAAAAAAATTTGGATGACGTCATTTGTTTTTTTTTTACTGGATGGGGATTTTCGCTGGCGATACAACGCCACGGCTGCGAGGCCGCAGGCCGAGCTTCAAACCTGCGAGGCCGAAGGCCGAGCTTCGAGGGCGAGGCCGAAGGCCGAGCTTTCGGCCCGCGAGGCCGAAGGCCGAGCGTGGCCTCCGCGAGGCCGCAGGCCGAGCCGTGTTAGTCACTTACGAGGCCGAAGGCCGAGTTCCGAATGGGGTGTTACGCATTTACATTCCTTAGGAGAGTCACTAACGAGGCCGAAGGCCGAGTCCCGAATGGGGAGATTTTTTCCACATCTCGAGCTGGTCTCCGAGGCAACTGCCCACGTTAACCACTGCCTTTAGAGGTATGGTCCCTTAACAAAACTCGATTACAATCTTGGAGCGATTTTACAGCGACTAAAATTTTATCAAAAAAATCAACTTGCACATGGTAACCCTGCCACACTTTGTACTGATTTAGAAGAAACTGTCATTGATTCGACTTGTATGAGAATTATTTATATTTTTTTTTAACTGCAATGACATTTTTGTTAATAATACTAATGCACATCGATAACGCGGGCTGCTCGCAGCCCGCGCGCCACGCAACACCTAGTTATATTATATAAAGCTCGATTACCACTCACTCATTGACATCATTGTTCTCCCAGAAGGAGCGATGGGGGGTGTTTGTGGTGTAGGGGAAAAGTGTAGAGGAGGTTCCTATGACCACCAGAAAAATCCGAAAAGTGTCATTTTTGGTTTCCTTGATGGAACTGGTGTACGGATCTCGGAAACCATAATTGATGGGGGGTAGGTGCCAAAACTAAAAATGACTAAAACCCTGAGACCCTTTTGGAAAAATGAAAAAAAATTACCCTCCCAAACAAAAAAGAGGTTCTCCCATACAAATTTAAAACGACCGCAGCTCCCGAACCGTTATAGGTGGGTATGGGGGGTTTGAACAAATGTTATAGAAGGTTTGTAGGAAAATTTGGGGTTTTAGTCGAAAATTGAAAATTGGTCCTTCGACCCGGATACCAAAATCCAAGTTGCTCCGATCTGGCTGAAATTTGGTATTTAGGGAGATTGGGGGTCCCTGATTCCAAATATGAAAAAATTTTTTGGATGACGTCATTTGTTTTTTTTTTACTGGATGGGGATTTTCGCTGGCGATACAACGCCACGGCTGCGAGGCCGCAGGCCGAGCTTCAAACCTGCGAGGCCGAAGGCCGAGCTTCGAGGGCGAGGCCGAAGGCCGAGCTTTCGGCCCGCGAGGCCGAAGGCCGAGCGTGGCCTCCGCGAGGCCGCAGGCCGAGCCGTGTTAGTCACTTACGAGGCCGAAGGCCGAGTTCCGAATGGGGTGTTACGCATTTACATTCCTTAGGAGAGTCACTAACGAGGCCGAAGGCCGAGTCCCGAATGGGGATTTTTTTTTCCACATCTCGAGTTGGTCTTTGATGCAACCGCTCACGGGAACTAAAAGTATCTGTCAGTTGTTCGACTTGCATGAGAATTTTTAAATCTTTTTATTTACTGGATGGGGATTTTCGCTGGCGATACAACGCCTCGGTTGCGAGGCCGCAGGCCGAGCTTTAAACCTGCGAGGCCGAAGGCCGAGCTTTCGGCCCGCGAGGCCGAAGGCCGAGCGTGGCCTCCGCGAGGCCGTAGGCCGAGCCGTGTTAGTCACTTACGAATGGGGTGTTACGCGTTTACATTCCTTAGGAGAGTCACTAACGAGGCCGAAGGCCGAGTCCCGAATGGGGAGTTTATTTCACATCTCGAGCTGGTCTCTGAGGCAACTGCCCACGTTAACCACTGCACTTAGAGGTATGGTCCCTTAACAAAAGTCGTTTATAATCTTGGTGCGATTTTACAGCGACTAAAATTTTATCAAAAAAATCAACTTGCACATGGTAACCCTGCTCACACTTTGTACTGAACTAGAAAAAACTGTCACTTACTCTACTTGTATGATAATTTTATATATATTTTTATAAACTGCAACTAAAACTTTAATTAAAAATACTAATGCACATCGATAACGCGGGCTGCTCGCAGCCCGCGCACCACCCAACACCTAGTTATATATATAAAGCTCGATTACCACTGATTCACTCACTGACTGACTGACTCACTGATTGACAGAATTGTTCTCCTAGAAGGAGCGATGGGGGGTATTTGTGGTGTAGGGAAAAAGTGTAAAGGAGGTTTCCGTGACCTCCAGAAAAATCCGAAAAGTGTGATTTTTGGTTTCCATCATGGAACTGGTGTACGGATCTCGGAAACCATAATCGATGGGGGGTAGGTGTCAAAACTAAAAATGACTAAAACCCTGGGACCTTTTTGGAGAGTTGAAAAAAAATTACCCTCCCGAACAAAAAAGAGGTTCTCCCATACAAATTTAAAACGACCGCAACTCCGAAACCGTTATAGGTGGCTATGGGGGGTTTGAACAAATGTTATAGAGGGTTTGTAGGAGAATTTGGGGTTTTGGTCGAAAATTGAAAATTGGTCCTTCGACCCGGATACCAAAATCCAAGTTTGTCTGATCTGGCTGAAATTTGGTATTTAGGGAGATTGGGGGTCCCTGATTTTAAATATAAAAAAATTTTTTGGATGACGTCATTTTTTTTTTTTTTACTGTATGGGGATTTTCGCTGGCGATACAACGCCACGGCTGCGAGGCCGCAGGCCGAGCTTCAAACCTGCGAGGCCGAAGGCCGAGCTTCCAGGGCGAGGCCGAAGGCCGAGCTTTCGGCCCGCGAGGCCGAAGGCCGAGCGTGGCCTCCGCGAGGCCGTAGGCCGAGCCGTGTTAGTCACTTACGAGGCCGAAGGCCGAGTTCCGAATGGGGTGTTACGCATTTACATTTCTTAGGAGAGTCACTAACGAGGCCGAAGGCCGAGTCCCGAATGGGGAGTTTTTTTTCCACATCTCGAGCTGGTCTTTGATGCAACCGCTCACGGGAACTAAAAGTATCTGTCAGTTGTTCGACTTGCATGAGAATTTTTTAATCTTTTTATTTACTGGATGGGGATTTTCGCTGGCGATACAACGCCACAGTTGCGAGGCCGCAGGCCGAGCTTCAAACCTGCGAGGCCGAAGGCCGAGCTTTCGGCCCGCGAGGCCGAAGGCCGAGCGTGGCCTCCGCGAGGCCGTAGGCCGAGCCGTGTTAGTCACTTACGAATGGGGTGTTACGCGTTTACATTCCTTAGGAGAGATACTAACGAGGCCGAAGGCCGAGTCCCGAATGGGGAGTTTATTCCACATCTCGAGCTGGTCTCCGAGGCAACTGCCCACGTTAACCACTGCACTTAGAGGTATGGTCCCTTAACAAAAGTCGTTCACAATCTTGGTGCGATTTTACAGCGACTAAAATGTTATTAAAAAAACCAACTTGCACATGGTAACCCTGCTCACACTTTGTACTGAACTAGAAGAAACTGTCCTTTTCTCGACTTGTATGAGAATTTTTATATATTTTTTCAACTGCAATTACAATCTTGAAATAAATACAAATGCACATCGATAACGCGGGCTGCTCGCAGCCCGCGCACCACCCAAATACTAGTATATATATAAAGCTCGATTACCACTGATTCACTCACTGACTGACTGACTCACTGATTGACAGAATTGTTCTCCTAGAAGGAGCGATGGGGGGTATTTGTGGTGTAGGGAAAAAGTGTAAAGGAGGTTTCCGTGACCTCCAGAAAAATCCGAAAAGTGTCATTTTTGGTTTCCATCATGGAACTGGTGAAGGGATCTCGGAAACTATAATCGATGGGGGGTAGGTGTCAAAACTAAAAATGTCTAAAACCCTGGGACCTTTTTGGAAAAATGAAAAAAAATTACCCTCCCGAACAAAAAAGAGGTTCTCCCATACAAATTTAAAACGACCGCAGCTCCCGAACCGTTATAGGTGGGTATGGGGGGTTTGAACAAATGTTATAGAGGGTTTGTAGGAGAATTTGGGGTTTTAGTCGAAAATTGAAAATTGGTCCTTCGACCCGGATACCAAAATCCAAGTTGCTCCGATCTGGCTGAAATTTGGTATTTAGGGAGATTGGGGGTCCCTGATTCCAAATATGAAAAAATTTTTTGGATGACGTCATTTGTTTTTTTTTTACTGGATGGGGATTTTCGCTGGCGATACAACGCCACGGCTGCGAGGCCGCAGGCCGAGCTTCAAACCTGCGAGGCCGAAGGCCGAGCTTCGAGGGCGAGGCCGAAGGCCGAGCTTTCGGCCCGCGAGGCCGAAGGCCGAGCGTGGCCTCCGCGAGGCCGTAGGCCGAGCCGTGTTAGTCACTTACGAGGCCGAAGGCCGAGTTCCGAATGGGGTGTTACGCATTTACATTTCTTAGGAGAGTCACTAACGAGGCCGAAGGCCGAGTCCCGAATGGGGAGTTTTTTTTCCACATCTCGAGCTGGTCTTTGATGCAACCGCTCACGGGAACTAAAAGTATCTGTCAGTTGTTCGACTTGCATGAGAATTTTTTAATCTTTTATTTACTGGATGGGGATTTTCGCTGGCGATACAACGCCACAGTTGCGAGGCCGCAGGCCGAGCTTCAAACCTGCGAGGCCGAAGGCCGAGCTTTCGGCCCGCGAGGCCGAAGGCCGAGCGTGGCCTCCGCGAGGCCGTAGGCCGAGCCGTGTTAGTCACTTACGAATGGGGTGTTACGCGTTTACATTCCTTAGGAGAGATACTAACGAGGCCGAAGGCCGAGTCCCGAATGAGGAGTTTATTCCACATCTCGAGCTGGTCTCCGAGGCAACTGCCCACGTTAACCACTGCACTTAGAGGTATGGTCCCTTAACAAAAGTCGTTCACAATCTTGGTGCGATTTTACAGCGACTAAAATGTTATTAAAAAAACCAACTTGCACATGGTAACCCTGCTCACACTTTGTACTGAACTAGAAGAAACTGTCCCTTTCTCGACTTGTATGAGAATTTTTATATATTTTTTCAACTGCAATTACAATCTTGAAATAAATACAAATGCACATCGATAACGCGGGCTGCTCGCAGCCCGCGCACCACCCAAATACTAGTATATATATAAAGCTCGATTACCACTGATTCACTCACTGACTGACTGACTCACTGATTGACAGAATTGTTCTCCTAGAAGGAGCGATGGGGGGTATTTGTGGTGTAGGGAAAAAGTGTAAAGGAGGTTTCCGTGACCTCCAGAAAAATCCGAAAAGTGTCATTTTTGGTTTCCATCATGGAACTGGTGAAGGGATCTCGGAAACTATAATCGATGGGTGGTAGGTGCCAAAACTAAAAATGACTAAAACCCTGGGATCCTTTTGAAAAGTTGAAAAAAATTTACCCTCCCGAACAAAAAAGAGGTTCTCCCATACAAATTTAAAACGACTGCAGCTCCGAAACCGTTATAGGTGGGTATGGGGGGTTCAAACAAATATTATAGAGGGTTTGTAGGGGAATTTGGGGTTTTTGTCGAAAAATGCAAATTGGTCCTTCGACCCGGATACCAAAATTCAAGTTGCTCCGATCTGGCTGAAATTTAATATTTAGGGAGATTGGGGGTCCCTGATTCCAAATATGATAAAAGTTTTTTGATGACGTCATTAGTTTTTTTTTTACTGGATGGGGATTTTCGCTGGCGATACAACGCCACGGCTGCGAGGCCGCAGGCCGAGCTTCAAACCTGCGAGGCCGAAGGCCGAGCTTCGAGGGCGAGGCCGAAGGCCGAGCTTTTGGCCCGCGAGGCCGAAGGCCGAGCGTGGCCTCCGCGAGGCCGCAGGCCGAGCCGTGTTAGTCACTTACGAGGCCGAAGGCCGAGTTCTAAATGGGGTGTTACGCATTAACATTCCTTAGGAGAGTCACTAACGAGGCCGAAGGCCGAGTTCCGAATGGGAAGTTTTTTTTCCATATCTCGAGCTGGTCTTTGATGCAACCGCTCACGGGAACTAAAAGTATCTGTCAGTTGTTCGACTTGCATGAGAATTTTTAAATCTTTTTATTTACTGGATGGGGATTTGCGCTGGCGATAAAACGCCACGGTTGCGAGGCCGCAGGCCGAGCTTCAAACCCGCGAGGCCGAAGGCCGAGCTATCGGCCCGCGAGGCCGAAGGCCGAGCGTGGCCTCCGCGAGGCCGTAGGCCGAGCCGTGTTAGTCACTAACGAGGCCGAAGGCCGAGTTCCGAATGGGGTGTAACGAATTAACGTCCCTCAGGTGAGTCGCTAACGAGGCCGAAGGCCGAGTCCCGAATGGGGGGTTTTTTCCACATCTCGAGCTGGTCTCCGAGGCAACGGCCCACGTCAACCACTGCACTTAGAGGTATGGTTCCTTAACAAAAGTCGTTAACAATCTTGGTGCGATCTTACAGCGACTAAAATTTTATCAAAAACATCAACTTGCACATGGTAACCCTGCCGACACCTTGTACTGAACTAGAAGAAACTGTCACTTACTCGACTTGAATGAGAATTTTATATATTTTTATAAACTGCAACTACAAATCTTGATAAATATTACTAATGCACATCGATAACGCGGGCTGCTCGCAGCCCGCGCACCACCCAACACCTAGTTAACCATATTATATAAAGCTCGATTACCACTCACTCACTGACTCACTCACTCACTCATTGACATCATTGTTCTCCCAGAAGGAGCGATGGGGGGTGTTTGTGGTGTAGGGGAAAAGTGTAGAAGAGGTTTTCGTGACCACCAGAAAAATCCGAAAAGTGTCATTTTTGGTTTCCTTGTTGGAACTGGTGTACGGATCTCGGAAACCATAATCGATGGGGGGTAGGTGCCAAAACTAAAAATGACTAAAACCCTGGGACCCTTTTGGAAAGTTGAAAAAAAATTACCCTCCCAAACAAAAAAGAGGTTCTTCCATACAAATTTAAAACGACCGCAACACCGGAACCGTTTTAGGTGGGTATGGGGGGTTCAAACAAATGTTATAGAGGATTTGTAGGGGAATTTGAGGTTTCTGTCAAAAATTAAAAATTGGTCCTTCGACCCGGATACCAAAATCCAAGTTGCTCTGATCTGGCTGAAATTTAGTATTTAGGGAGATTGGGGGTCCCTGATTCCGAATATGAAAAAATTTTTTGGATGACGTCATTTGTTTTTTTTTTACTGGATGGGGATTTTTGATGGCGAAACCACTTCTTATTTGCGAGGCCGCAGGCCGAGCTTCAAACCTGCGAGGCCGAAGGCCGAGCTTCGAGGGTGAGGCCGAAGGCCGAGCTTTCGGCCCGCGAGACCGAAGGCCGAGCGTGGCCTCCGCGAGGCCGCAGGCAGAGCCGTGTTAGTCACTTACGAGGCCGAAGGCCGAGTTCCGAATGGGGTGTAGCTCATTAACGCATCCTATGGAAGTCGCTAACGAGGCCGAAGGCCGAGTCCCGGATGGGGAGTTTTTTCCACATCTCGAGCTGGTCTTTGATGCAACCGCTCACGGGAACTAAAAGTATCTGTCAGTTATTCTACTTGCATGAGAATTTTTAAATTTACTGGATGGGGATTTTCGCTGGCGATACAACGCCACGGTTGCGAGGCCGCAGGCCGAGCTTTAAACCTGCGAGGCCGAAGGCCGAGCTTTCGGCCCGCGAGGCCGAAGGCCGAGCGTGGCCTCCGCGAGGCCGTAGGCCGAGCCGTGTTAGTCACTTACGAGGCCGAAGGCCGAGTTCCGAATGGGGTTTTACGCATTTACATTCCTTAGGAGAGTCACTAACGAGGCCGAAGGCCGAGTCTCGAATGGGGATTTTTTTTTCCACATCTCGAGTTGGTCTTTGATGCAACCGCTCACGGGAACTAAAAGTATGTGTCAGTTGTTCGACTTGCATGAGATTTTTTAAATCTTTTTATTTACTGGATGGGGATTTTCGCTAGCGATACAACGCCACGGTTGCGAGGCCGCAGGCCGAGCTTCAAACCTGCGAGGCCGTAGGCCGAGCCGTGTTAGTCACTTACGAATGGGGTGTTACGCGCTTACATTCCTTAGGAGAGTCACTAACGAGGCCGAAGGCCGAGTCCCGAATGGGGAGTTTTTTTTCCACACCTCGAGCTGGTCTCCGAGGCAACTGCCCACGTTAACCACTGCACTTAGAGGTATGGTCCCTTAACAAAACTCGATTACAATCTTGATGAGATTTTACAGCAACTAAAATTTATTAAAAAAAATCAACTTGCACATGGTAACCTTGCCCACACTTTATACTGAACTAGAAGAAACTGTCACTTACTCGACTTGTATGAGAATTTTATATATTTTTACCAACTGCAACTAAAACTTTAACTAAAAATACAAATGCACATCGATAACGCGGGCTGCTCGCAGCCCGCGCGCCACCCAAATACTAGTTATAATATATAAAGTTCGATTACCACTCACTCACTGACTCACTCACTCACTCATTGACATCATTGTTCTCCCAGAAGGAGCGATGGGGGGTGTTTGTGGTGTAGGGGAAAAGTGTAGAGGAGGTTCCTGTGACCACCAGAAAACTCCGAAAAGTGTCATTTTTGGTTTCCTTGATGGAACTGGTGTATGGATCTCGGAAACCATAATCGATGGGGGGTAGGTGCCAAAACTAAAAATGACTAAAACCCTGGTACCATTTTGGAACGTTGAAAAAAAATTACCCTCCCGAACAAAAAAGAGGTTCTCCCATACAAATTTAAAACGACCGCAGCTCCCGAACCGTTATAGGTGGGTATGGGGGGTTAAAACAAATGTTATAGAGGGTTTTTAGGAAAATTTGGGGTTTTAGTCGAAAATTGAAAATTGGTCCTTCGACCCGGATACCAAAATCCAAGTTGCTCCGATCTGGCTGAAATTTGGTATTTAGGGAGATTGGGGGTCCCTGATTCCAAATATGAAAAAATTTTTTGGATGACGTCATTTGTTTTTTTTTTTACTGGATGGGGATTTTTGATGGCGAAACCACTTCTTATTTGCGAGGCCGCAGGCCGAGCTTCAAACCTGCGAGGCCGAAGGCCGAGCTTTCGGCCCCCGAGGCCGAAGGCCGAGCGTGGCCTCCGCGAGGCCGCAGGCCGAGCCGTGTTAGTCACTTACGAGGCCGAAGGCCGAGTTCCGAATGGGGTGTTACGCATTTACATTCCTTAGGAGAGTCACTAACGAGGCCGAAGGCCGAGTCCCGAATGGGGAGTTTTTTTTCCACATCTCGAGCTGGTCTTTGATGCAACCGCTCACGGGAACTAAAAGTATCTGTCAGTTGTTCGACTTGCATGAGAATTTTTAAATCTTTTTATTTACTGGATGGGGATTTTCGCTGGCGATACAACGCCAAGGTTGCGAGGCCGCAGGCCGAGCTTCAAACCTGCGAGGCCGGAGGCCGAGCTTTCGGCCCGCGAGGCCGAAGGCCGAGCGTAGCCTCCGCGAGGCCGTAGGCCGAGCCGTGTTAGTCACTTACGAATGGGGTGTTACGCGTTTACATTCCTTAGGAGAGTCACTAACGAGGCCGAAGGCCGAGTCCCGAATGGGGAGTTTTTTTTCCACATCTCGAGCTGGTCTCCGAGGCAACTGCCCACGTTAACCACTGCACTTAGAGGTATGGTCCCTGAACAAAAGTCGTTTTGAATCTTGGTGCGATTTTACAGCGACCAAATTTTTATCAAAAAAATCAACTTGCACATGGTAACCCTGCTCACACTTTGTACTGAACTAGAAAAAACTGTCACTTTTTTTAATTGCATAAGTATTTTATATCTCTTTATAAGATGCAATTACAACGCTAACGAAGCCAAAGGCAGAGTCTGAGTATTTTTCACATATGGAGCTGGTCTTCAAGGCAACGGCCCACGTTAACCACTGCACTTAGAGGTATAGTCTCTGAACAAAATTAGTTTACAATCTTGGTGCGATTTTGCCGCGATTTAAATTTAATCAAAATATACAACTTGCATATGGTAACCCTGCTCACACTTTGTACTGAACTAGAAGAAACTGTCACTTATTTGAATTGCATAATCTCTTTATAAGATGTAATTACAACGCTAACGAGGCCAAAGGCCGAGTTCCAAATAACGAGTATTTTCCACATATCGAGCTGGTCTCCGAGGCAACTGCCCACGTTAACCACTGGACTTAGAGGTGGTGTCCTTTAACAAAAGTCGTATACAGTCTTGGTACGATTTTACCGCGACTTAAATTTTATCAAAATATACAACTTGCATATGGTAACCCTGCTCACACTTTGTACTGAACTAGAAGAAACTGTCACTTATTTGAATTGCATAATCTCTCTATAAAATGTAATTACAACGCTAACGAGGCCAAAGGCCGAGTTCCAAATAACGAGTATTTTCCACATATCGAGCTGGTCTCCGAGGCAACTTCCCACGTTAACCACTGGACTTAGAGGTGGTGTCCTTTAACAAAAGTCGTATACAGTCTTGGTCCGATTTTACCGCGACTTAAATTTTATCAAAATATACAACTTGCATATGGTAACCCTGCTCACACTTTGTACTGAACTAGAAGAAACTGTCACTTATTTGAATTGCATAATCTCTTTATAAGATGTAATTACAACGCTAACGAGGCCAAAGGCCGAGTTCCAAATAACGAGTATTTTCCACATATCGAGCTGGTCTCCGAGGCAACTGCCCACGTTAACCACTGGACTTAGAGGTGGTGTCCTTTAACAAAAGTCGTATAGACATAGTCCGATTTTACCGCGACTTAAATTTAATCAAAATATACAACTTGCATATGGTAACCCCGCTTACATTTTCTGCTGAGTTTGAAGAAACTACTTCAAGCACCGCGAAGGCCGCAGAAAGCCGAGTTCCAAATAACGAGTATTTTCCACATATCGAGCTGGTCTCCGAGGCAACTGCCTACGTTAACCACTGGACTTAGAGGTGGTGTCCTTTAATAAAAGTCGTATACAGACATAGTCCGATTTTACCGCGACTTAAATTTAATCAAAATATACAACTTGCATATGGTAACCCCGCTTACATTTTCTGCTGAATTTGAAGAAACTACTTCAAGCACCGCGAAGGCCGCAGAAAGCCGAGTTCCAAATAACGAGTATAATAAATAATTAATATAAGAATAAATAAAAGACGAGTGAGAAGTGTGACACATTATTTATTTTAAAAAATTTTTGAAATTTAAATAACTAATATTTACATATCTACATCGTCTTCTAATTCATCTTGTATCTGGAAAATAAAAAAAAGGAATTAAATACATGACATAATAAATGCAAAAAAGTTATGATATATATTTAATTTAAACAAAAAGTTTGAGGTTTTTAGAAGTGTAAAATGTAATTAAATAATTTAATTGATACCTACAATACAACGGAAGTATTTTAAAAATGCCAATATAAACATAAAAAAGGAGTAAAAGTATTAGCTTCATAATTTATTACTGCAATATTGAAATGTGTTTATTGATATTCATCATCATCAATATAATCTCAGCCATAGAGGACGATTACTGCTGAACATAGCCTCCACCCCCATGATTTCCACAGGAAGGACAGGTTGAAAGCGACAAGCATCCAGCCCTTGTATAAGCGATCTTAGTCAGGTCATCTTTTAACATTATTGATATTATTCTAAGGGAACTATACTTTTTCCAGAATAAAAAGCAGCCAATGTCTTTCTTTAGGGTCACATTTGTCTCTTCTATATTAAAAAAAATCGATTGTAATTAGGACTCACAGCGTTACAGAGAGAAAGGTTAATTTTAAATTTGAAATATTACATCAGATTTTTGAAGTAAGTATATAGATGTCCCAGAAAAAACAGGTAATATGATACCATACATTTATTTCAAATTTCATTCGAATATATGCAGCAGTTAAGAGGTAACATATTAGCATTACTAGCTGCGCCCCGCGGTTCTATCCTCGTCGTAATGATGAGAATAAACCTATGTGTTAATCCAGCCGTTTGAGTGTGAAGTCAGTGAACTTTCGTATATATAGTATTAGTAGGACATAAATGGTCATAACTGCAATGCCGAAATATGTACAATG
The DNA here is from genome assembly GCA_934044485.1 of Apeira syringaria. Classification (NCBI taxonomy): domain Eukaryota; kingdom Metazoa; phylum Arthropoda; class Insecta; order Lepidoptera; family Geometridae; genus Apeira; species Apeira syringaria. Next base: position 1,287,118 of record OW203683.1, on the reverse strand, counting down.
ATATTTTTTAAGATAGAACATTATAATGTAAATATACAGAAAAGATAACTTAAAAAACAATAAATTGTTTATATTATAGATTAATATGTATCTATCCATGTATGATTAAATTTCTTACAAATTGATATTGACTAATGTTTAGCAAACTTTCGATTGCTGCTTGCGATGCCGGCGCTGGCGCTGCCACCGCTGGCGCTGCCACCGCTGGCGGTGCCGGCGCTGGCTGTGCCGGCGCTGGCGGTGCCGGCGCTGGCGGTGCCGGCGCTGGCGCTGCCACCGTAGGCGGTGCCACCGCTGGCGGTGCCGGCGCTGGCGCTGCAGCGTTTTGACGACCGCCGAAGCGATCGCGACCGCGACCACGACCGCGGCCGCGGCCGCGACCGCGACCGCCACCCCGGCCGCGACCGCGACCGCGACCGCCACCCCGGCCGGGGCCTCCTCTTGCGCCGTATGCATTAGTACTGTAAAACAATGATATTATATGTTTATATGAGGTAGATGTCGCACAAGCGCGAGGAAACTGAGGAGGGAAAATTAAGACAATTGTCGTAATATATACTATACTTCTTTAAAACCAAAATATTGTATGTTATGTTTAAATTAACTAGGCATGTTTGTTTGTTTTATTAGAAATCTACGTCTGAGCAAACAGTTACGAATTAGTTTGAGAGTATTATATACTTATAGGTTTTCAAACATAAAGTTATACATAAACTATGGTTATTATATGACTTTTTTTGTAAAGGGGCCTATGCCTATAATGAAGTAAAATACTAATAACAAATTACAATACTACGCAGCTACTACAAAAACATTTGAGCAATTCACTAGCTATTGTCAGCCAATAGATAACTCAAACTCAACTCAATATATGACTAATAGTGTATAATGACGCTATGTTTAAGATTAATATAGTATAAAACTTACTATACGACGCAATTATAAAAATTTGAAATTTGCACAAGCTTCGTAATTTTGGTCAAGTCCATTTTTCCCGCCTTATGATAAATGTTTCTGGCAGAATGAAAATTTTGAACATTTCCCGCCAGAATATTATTTTTGTCTATGGTTGACAAATTGTGAAGGTCGTATACTCAACGTGTTACGTTCACAGATTTATAATAAAAACACAGCCCTTCAAAGTAAAAAAAATTAATTGAGAGTTATTCTAATGTAATAATTATTTAAAGTTTGAACTTTTACTACATAGACCATTTTGAAAAACTTTAGCTTAAAATGTTGAAACCCCTTACAAACTTTAAAAAATACCACTTAGCCACCTAGAGCCAACCAAATAATTTGAAATATTCGCCTGATCTTCGGCTCAGATAACGGATTAAAGGTGGGTATATCTCTAATAAAATCACTATGGTAATAAAGGAGCTTCGTCAGCCATATATTGATCGACTAATTTATGATAACTCACGAACGAATACTTCATAGCATGTTACAAAAGAAGAAGAACAAGTCACTTACACTGTTATTGAATCACTAGATACTACTGCATATGTCACTTTTGACAGTCGACAAAAATTTGATCGATTCTAGAGGTAGAAAGGTCAGATGACGTGAAAGGTCATGATCAAATATTGAATGGAGCAAATATTTTTTTTATTGAGTTCGTGAACGCTGCATAACCGCTATCAGAGCAATATATGGCTTGGTCAAAGTCAATCCCGAACAAAGCCATAGGCTGCGTTCAGGAGCTTTTTCGACCAATATTTGATCGATGTCTCACGACCGGCTACTTCATGCATGTCACAAAAAAAGAAAAAGAAGTCACTTACATTGGTAATGGATCACGGGATAGTTACTACTGCATATGTCACTTGATAGCCGACTTAAATTTGATCGATTCTTGAGGTGGAAAGATTATTATGGTCTCGTCGTGCATAATTTGATCTGACAGGTTGACGTGAATGGTCATGATCAAATAGTGGGTGGAACAAATAACGCTTTAATTGAGTTCGTTAACGTTGCAAAGTATAACTTGTTTTAGCAATGTATTTGCATTTTAGGGTTTGTATTCGCTTTGTATCTATGTATGATGAAGACTCTTACAAAAGAGGTGGACGAATGAAAGTTACTGGTAACAATACAGAATTACAGGTGTACAATATTTCCAATGAAATACATAGGAGGACAGCTATATTGACATAATATAAGGTAATCGTAATATTTTTAGCATGGTTAGTCTATAAAAAATAAAATATTATAATGTATACTTAACGCTTTTCTTTGGATAAATAAATGTATATATAATGTATAACTCATAAATGAGAAGAATATACCATAGAATCAGTGTTTATTATTACACAAATCACAATATGACAATATCTATATCTCAAATTCCCGCTATAAAAAGATATTTTTTTGTAATAATTAAAAAATAGTTGTATGTTGGTAGTAGTGAACTTTCCAATCCAATGCAACCAATGAGGGAATAGTATTTTTTTAAGCCTGTATTAAATAATATACTGATAATTCATTGCAATATCCTATTACAATAAGCTTCTAAAATAAAATGTTACACATTTAAAAACCTATTCAAGCGATTTAATGGCTTGTAGATAGATCAAATGCCTGAAACAGTTATTAAAATGGAATCAATTGTGTCGATAATGTTGGTGGTACTGACACTTTAAACCAATGAGCGCCTTTACAACCAAAATGTTTTGTTTTTTACTTCTTATTGCCGCCAATTTTTATCTGCATGTTTTAGTGTTGCAAGTTTTGCATGAATACTGCTACAATTAGCACTTTTTTATCATATCTATTAATAAGATGAATGATTTTGTATGTTATATTTTGTGTCATTATAACGTTTTTATACAGCTTGCCAATGAAAAATTGATGATATGCAGTCAAAGAAGACAAACTTTCTAACGTTGGCACGAAGGTTGTTTTTTTTTTAAATTCGAAAAGCTAATTTTACAGGCATAATAAGAAATATACATTTTTTTAAAGTTTCATTCTTTACCTTTTCACATACTAATAAAAATAACACAGAAAACGTGATTTAATTATTTTTTATGAGTCGTTGGCTTTATTAAAATAAAACACTAATAACGAATTAACGAATTACAATACTGCAGCTACTGACTTACAAAGATTGTAATAGTTTAGTTAAGTTATCCAATAAGGAACGCCGGTGGGTCCTTAAATCATAGCTTCACTACCTGTTTCACTCCAACTTATCAATCGTATTATTATCTATCTCGCTATCACCTTTGAATGTATGAATAACGGATTCTTACATATATCTGTAAGCGTTAACTAACTAAAACCCTTTTTGGAACACTTACTAAAGTTTATATAAACTATGCTAATTATAATTTTTTTGTTTTTGATAAGAAAGTTCGTAGAACTTTTATACTACATAAACACTTTCAAGTGTTATCATAGTGTTATGCCATTTTAGAATCTTGATGAGATGAGTTGGGCTAACTTTTGTAGTAACATACATATTTGGAACTGCAACGAATAGCTATGTTAATTAGGAAGCTTATTGTCTATATGTTGTCAGTATGTGTGGTTTTCCTACAAAAAAATTACATAAATTAACTATGATAATTATACCAAACATACATATATTCATCATCATCATCTCAGCCATAGGACGTCCACTGCTGGACATAGGCCTCCCCCTTTGATTTCCACAAGGACCGGTTGGAAGCGATACATATATTATTATCAAAATATAAATTTTAGTGTTATATGTTATTATTATGTTGAACTATTTAGCACTATTTCAGTTTTAGAGTTGTGATCACTCGATTGAATTATTTCACAGAAGAAGAGAAGGTAAATCTACCATTTCAAAGTAATTTAATAATTTGCTTTCTAATCAGTGATTTCAAACATCTACCATTGTGGAAAATCGGTAAGGAAGCCTTTATATATGTCTGATGATATTATATGCAATTAGTAAACTCATAATAAGTTAGCTAAGCTAATATTTTCGATACAAATTTGACCCGCGCGCGCGTGGCCGGTTGTGCGGTGTGCAGTGCGGCGCGATTTTGGGTTCCCAACTGAAGAAACTAGGTATTTTAAAACATCGCACGAGAGGTTATCGTTATACTTAATGATTTATGTAAACTTATAGATAACGGTGATAATTTGGAAGTGGACAACAACCTATGGATAGCGCTGCTTCCTGCCACTTCAACTTACTCATCAGACATAGCCCAGCGCATGAGTAAGCTGAAGTGGCTGGGGGCAGGGCACTTAGCTGAAACAGATGACTGTTGCGGTCGTAAGGTTCTCGAATGAGGCCGCTAACTGGCAAGTGAAAGTCGAGAACAACTATGATAGGAGGAAAAAGCTGGATGTGGGCGTTTTTAATCAGCAATTGTAGAAATAAATGGAAGAGGCATATGTCTGACATGATGATGATAAGTCGGCCGCAATTAAACACCAATTTCCATACATTACTAACATGTTGTGATAGCCTATATTATTTTTGATCACTGGTGATGGAGTCAATATGTTTGCCTATAATGTTACTACACATTTGTACACTTTAATTATAATGTGATATGCAGAAACCTCTCTAGATCTTGTTTTTGGTTAAATGAGTGCATGAATGACCATACTTATGACAACAGTTGAGTTAAATAGTTACATTTTGGTTGTACCTTTAAATTTAAATCTTGTCTATTTCAGTTATTGAACATATAATTAATTATTCGAAGACGAGTAGCAGGCTGGAGGAGAAGGAGAAAAAAAACAGTGTTTTTGTGAAGGAGTTGTGACAGGCAGAGTAAGCAGGTAGAATATAAAATAAACATGATTTAATTTGGTGATTTTAGTAACTATTAACTTAAAGCTGAAAAATGAATAGAGTTCATTATACAGGGATTTTTTTTTTTCTTTCTTTTTCTTTTGTTGGTTATTGACAATGTGTTCAATAGTGGTATGGATTGGTAGGTACTCATGGACAGCTAAATGATATTAAAGAGTAAATGGTTAATCTTCTCTTACAGTTCACCAGTCACCTTTTTAACTACAAATCTTATTTTTGTCATGTATTATCAAGAGTTTTTTTTTAGAGTGGTAGCTGGCAATTCGGCAAAGATACTTAGCAGGTTCAGGGCTTAGCATTCAGAAGAAAAATAGTGTTGAATTAAGTGGACATTAATGTTTTTAGGTGCTATTAAAAAAAATTGTATCATCTATATTGATAATAAATATCAGAGTATGACAATAACTTTGAAAAAGAAGCGATGGTAGTCTAAAGTTGAGAACATTAATTCTAAAACTGACAGATGCTGGTTCGATACTCGACTTCATTTCTGAATGGTTTAAGGTTAAGGAAACACCTTTATCAAATTATTAGTAGGGGTTATGATACTTTTGATTACTGGTGTGCAAACAAGTTTAAAAAATAATGAACAATCATAGTGTTTTCATGCAGAAATCCTTGGGAGGCAGTAAAAATCTAGGTTTTGTGTGATTACACCTTTGACCACATTATCACCGACCATCATGTGAGATATACATGGTAGATATGTATAAAGTATAAAAAAGTATTGGATGCATATTTGGTACCAACTTTGTATTAAATAAAAGTACCAGCACCTAATGACAAACTTGAATAATTATATCAATATATTTGTTATTTAAATAAATTATAAATAACAAATAGTTTATCAGCATTACACTGCATCTGATGCTGGCTTTCAGACAAAGCCAGGTGGAAATAAAAATGTTATCATAAATAAATGTATATATAAAAACAATAATGTTAAACAAGTGTATAGGAAAATTATATTTTTGTCATTTTAAGTTCAAATCTTGCCTATTAAAATTTCAGAATAGATCAACAGACTGAAAGGAGGAGAGATCTTTGAAGAGATTTGGATCTGCAAAGGAGTTATCCAGTTTTAACAGGCAGAGCAAGCAGGTAGAATATTGTGTAAACTTGTTAAAAGAATAATCATGATTTTATTTTGGTAATTTTGTATAACTACAGCAGGACCTCTTTAATTCAAACTCAAAATTTACCCCCCATTCGAATTCATGAAACATCAGTATTATAATATAGAGAATTTATATGGATTTTTTTAAATGAAATAATACAAATAGTATTGTGATATTTTCAATGTGTAAACATCTTTAAAGGTAACTTAACTTGTTTAAAAAAATTCAATATTTTAGTTTGTGGGGAGATAATGTCAAATAAAAATCTTTGTCTCGCAATTTGCATAAAAGCATATTTTCTGATATAGGAATGTCTACTTGGTGAGCCCATCCAACGCATGTATTTAAGGCAGACAATGTGCTTGAATGGGAAAGACTTGGTATTCGAATGTGGAATATTTCTACAGTTTCACCATCATTTTTATATGTTTGCCTATGGGGCGCTTGGATTACAAAGGTGTTCATATTATTATATAGTTCGCATTAAAGATGTCCTGCTGTATGAACTTGAAATGAGCTGAATATATTAATATTATAGTAAACAGTTATATTAATATCGTTTAATATTCAAGTCATCAATCATTTAGATCTTCTGTTTCACCACTATGTCTTTTGTTGGTTAGTGATGATGTCTTCCAGAGTGATATTGCTAATAATTCTGATAATCATTTGAACTACGTAAAATTGACTAAAATACTTTAAAATGAAATAGCCCCTTTCTAATTTTATGTATCTAAAAATTGAAATTTGTTCAGTCAATACAGTGCTAATAGTTTAGTTGAAGAAGAGATTTGCTACCATTGATTGGTACTCATGGGCACCTATCTGGTGCCTTGGGGAAACTTGCTCACTTTCTCTTGAAGTATCGACTATTCAATTTTATTTTGTTTTCATTACCAGGATCACAGATGTTTTGTTTAGGGAGTGGTAGACGGATATCTGACAAACATTCTTAGCGCTGAGTAACAGTTAATTACTCAATTAGGTGAAACCAAATCTTGTTTTTTTTTTTAAATTGTAATATTATGTTTTTACTTTTACAAATTGGAAAAACGAAAAGAAAATTATTAGATAGTTATACATTTATGTTTTCACTTCTTTTGCCTTCAATTTGGTATTTTTTTTCAATTGTAGGATTTTAAAAAACCTAAGGATGAATAAACGACGCCTGAGTTCATCTGTGAGCTTGCCAGAAATGTGTTGCATAAGTTCAGGTGAGTCATAAATACATAATATTAATTAAAAATATATCGCATACATACATTTTTTTTATGGTTAATATTTAAATGTGCTGCCAAACTATTTTATGGAGAGATGATATTAAACAAACAAGCAACATATTTGTGAAAATGGTGTGATACCAATCTTGACAATCAGAGCTTTCTTAATGCTTTGTCAGGATAGCGAAATAACTGGGCACATACATTTTTCCTTTGATTGCTCGGGTAATATGTAAAGAAATGAAATGCTCATTTTATAGAAGAAAAATCTCAGAATTCAGAAATTTAAAAAATCATTATATTTACTTAAAAAGAAAAAAGGCATGCGTTTTATAACTTTGTATCGCTGGTAGGTAAGTAAGTATATAATATCGCTTGCAAAAATGTTACCGCTGGATCTACAAAAGTTAAAAACACTGTGGCAGTGTTTTCGTAAACATAGTAGGATAGAAAATTGTTTTTTTTTTTTTCATAAAACATTGGTACATACAGGTGGATTATGTATTATTCAATACAGACCTAAAACATTTTGTTGGAAACCAGCATGCATTTAAGTTGGCTTTATAATTGGGGCGAAGGAATTTAGGGGGTGATGGGGAGGCTGTGCTTTGTTACTCAAGGATGGAGAGACTCCACTTCCCAGCGCACCGCGGGAGCAGTCACAAAATATAAACTCAAATAATTAAAATAACTTCAAAATACCCCCTACCATTCCCCCTCTCCGTCTTCCTTAATTCCTGTGCCTTTATTAATATATTTGTAAGAACATGAATTTATACCTTATTTTAGATATTTATCATTTAGACAATCCTTATTTGTATTATAACATTATATCACAGTGTTTTTTTAAACAAATTAATATTATGTATAGGCTATTTGGTAATGTACACTCAAGTTGCCATACAATTAGCATTTGGAGTGGTGACGTTTAGTCATTGCGGAGGTACATAATATATAACTTATGTGGATATCTACAAGCCCTTCTTATAACGTCATAATGTTTTTAAAAAATATAGGGATATTTTTTTAACCGACTTTAAAAAAGGAGGAGGTTCTCAATTCAACCTGTATGTTTTTTAAAATATATTTTTTAATGTTTGTTACTTCAAACCTTTCGACTGGGTGAATCGATTTTGATGATTCCTTTTGTATTTAAAAGTGGTGCTTTCCGTGTGGTTTAATTTAAATTTCATAAAAATCGGACAAGCCGTTTTTGAGTTACACTCGAATAACTGAAAAGTACTACGCTTACCTCGACAATATTATTACTGCGGGTGAACAAATCGGTGAACATACACAGACACTTTGTTCCCGTCAGTAGCAAGTCATAGTAAAGGTTGAAAATAAAAATTTAACTAAAAATGGAACCGACTCAAAAGTGTGAAATAGATCGTTCGAAGTCGAGAATGTCTCGAATCTTTTTATTACATTTATCATATCATATCATATATTCTAAGGAGTCTTTGTTAGTAGTTTTGGTAGTAGGGTACTTTTAAGTACTTACTAGCTCATCACCCGCAAGATTGAAAAACCGTCATCAAACACACAGTATGTTCATGCAGCAGTTCTTAAGAGCCAATAAATATTCTAGGTATAGCACCGTGGATAAAATCGTCACTTACAATCAAGTGAGATAATGGTAAAACGCTAGATCTATCATATCAGCCATAAAATGTTACTGCTGGATATAGACCTTTGAATTCCGCAAGTATCGGTTGGAAGCGTCCCAAATCCAGCGTTATACTGCGATCATTATGACTATAATCATCAGACCTGACAGTCGTAAATCAGTTTCATTATGGTAAAGAAATAAATATTTAATGATGGTTATTAGAAATGATGGTTGTCAAGGCATAATGTTGTCATGATTGAAGAAAATTGACTAAATTGTTATACAATAATAAAACAGACCATATTTGTGTGTTGAACACACACTACCACAAGCTACAATGAAATTGTTTAAAATGTTAAGTACCTTCCAATACCATAACATTTACCTACAATGTTCATTATTATCATCTTCATTTTAAGACGTTAACTGCTGGACATAATCCTTCCCCGTTCATCACCAGAAGGACTTGTTAGAAGCGGTATTCATCCAACTTCTTCCTACGAGTCCGTTCGGGAATTGCATTGTAGAATTTTTCGACCTCAACGAGTACACCAGAGTATTTAGTTTAATATTAAAATTGTATGTTACATATATTTATATATATTTTTAATATCGTTACAGGGAATACGAGCCAAGCCGATAGAAGGTATCGAGGAAACAATAGGCAATGCGTGGCCAACGCATACGTGTCGGGGGCATTATCGGTGATAAAAAATAGATCTGTATTATCGGCTGGCGATATTGATGTTATTTTACAGGATGGTGATAATTTATATATAGAACTAGAACCATATATACCTAAAGAGGTCACTTCTAGGTACTTATGTTATGATGAATTACCCCCCGTAATTCGTGTCGGTCAAAATACTGTCACAATTGACAGCATGTTAAATAGCTGGCTGGCACAGGGATTCTATCCTGTAAACGAATTTTGTATAGATGTTAGTATATCAGAACTTGTTGATAAATTAAATAATGACGTATTTACATCTGATTACAATGAAAATACAGATAGCGTCATGTTTACCGGTAATGGATATAGTGTTTGTTTCTGGCGTTATCAAAATAGTTTCTATTATTTCAACAGCCACGCTGTTGATAAATTTAATGTATATGCTGGAAACGGTGTTGCCCGTTTGTTTCAGTGCAGAGATATAAAGTCTCTAGCAAATGTTATTCTGTCATACAATATCAATTTAAAAGGCAGTGGATATACATTGAATAGGGTACGCGTTTTAAGTTATTGTTCTGTAGAAACATCAGAGTCAGTTCTAAATAACTCCAATAGACCAACTCCTACTATCACTGCTGAAATAAGTCAATGCAGTGATATTTATCCCGCCTTTACTAAAGGGTTTGAAAGCAGTTCTGACTTTGATTGCGCAGTACAAACCGATGTCGTTTGCACTAATCAATCCTTGGAAACAATGACTGTCAGTACAAGCACTGGACTGGTTCATAACAACAAAGTGAATACATTAAATCCGGTGGTTGTAATTGAAAAAGTAGATGATTTTAAATTGTCTACTCTGAAACCAGTTGTAGTCGTTGAACGTTTAGATTTAAAAAGAACGATATCGACCACAACAAAAGGTAGACCTAAAAAACTAAAACGTGGTAGGAAGTCGATTAATGAGAATGCTCACTTAGATGCAGTTAAAAAGTACAATGAAAAAAAACCAGAGGTTAATCGTACTGCAGTTAAAAAGTACAATGAAAAGAAACCAGAGGTTAATCGTACTGCAGTTAAAAAGTACAATGAAAAGAAACCAGAGGTTAATCGTACTGCAGTTAAAAAGTACAATGAAAAGAAACCAGAGGTTAATCATTGTGCAGTTAAAAAGTACAATGAAAAGAAACCAGAGGTTCACCATTGTGCTGTAAAGAAGTACAATGAAAATAAACCAGAGGTTAATCATTGTGCAGTTAAAAAGTACATAGAAAAGAAACCAGAGGTTAATCGTTGTGCAGTTAAAAAGTACAACGAAAAAAATCCAGATGTCAATTGTACTGCAGTAAAGAAATACAACGAAAATAGTCGTAACATAGATGTACCTTTGCGTAGATCTAGCAACTTGATAGGAGAAAAACGAGGCACAGAACTAAATGCTGTTTTGCCGTTTTCATTAAAGAAAACACTCAATTCACTCGATGTTCATACTTGTCCTCATTGTCATACTCGACTTTTTGACGAGGAAAAGTCGAGGATTCAATGGTGTTGCAGATCAGGAGCTAATAATGTTCAGACATTTGCTCCTCTAACGGAAGACTTTTACACACACCCCGCCTTCGTAAAAAGGCAGCGAGCGTACAATAACCTGTTTGCTTTTTCGGCACTGGGAACTACTCATGGTTTTCATCAACCGGAGGGGATAGCCTTTTTAAAAATCCAAGGCCGCGTGTATCATCGGGTGTTTGATTTAGCGTACGATAAGACTACAAACAACATTGGACTGTACATAAATGATTCTTCCGAACGGGAGAGTTTAGCTGCTGGACAAAATTTAGATATTTAAGTAATAAGGTCTATCACGCACTTTTTACACAATGTCAACCCGTATATTGAATGTTTCAAACGATTAAGTTTGGAAACGTCTTCTGAAGCATATATTCAATTTCAAAAAACCTCCCGTGCCGTACACGGAAATATTTTGGGAGATCAACCCGTGGGAACAGAAGTATCCGCTATTATAAGCACGGACCGCGAACAATATACACCGCGTTCCATAGCTATTTGGAAAATTGGTGATAGTAAGCCTCACACTGTAGACATCATGCATCCTTTGTATGAGAGTTTCCAATATACGCTCCTCTATCCGGAAGGTTATTCGGGATGGTTTCCTGGAAAACTTGACAACAATGGCAACAAATTGACCCAAGCCAAATATGTCAGATGTCTTTTGCTCTCAGAAGACAGATTTAGTATTTTTGGACGTTTGTCAGAGGAGTGGATAGTGGACATGTATTGTAGAATAACTGAGGAACGGTTTAGGTATCTAACGTATGCACAAACGCAAAATAAAAGTAACGAAATAAGAGCCGCACCTCTCCAAGAGTTGTTAAATGATGAAACGATGACAGATGGTATTGTACCTGGGCGTATTTATTTACCCAATACTTTCACCGGTAGTCCACGCTATATGCAAGTGAAATATATGGATTCTATGGCATTAGTAAATAGGTTGGGTCCACCTTCTTATTTCATTACATTTACTTGTAATCCTAATTGGCCTGAAATCAAACAGACAATAATACCAGGTCAACGTGCCAATCCACAGATTTGCGCTAGGGTGTTTAAAATCAGATTAACTGCTTTTATTCGTGATTTACGTTCCGGACTTTGGTTTGGTAAAATCGATTACATGATGCATGTGATTGAATTTCAAAAGAGAGGGTTGCCGCATGCTCATATATGCATTCGAGTGGAAGGCGGAGGCCCTGTTGCAAATATAGATATAGACAAAGTATGTCGCGCCGACATACCTGACCCTGAAGAAGCTGATGGTAGATTACGTGATGCAGTCCTTAATCACATGATTCATGGACCGTGTGGTTCTGAAAGAGATAATTTGCCATGTTATGACAAAGAGAACAGAAAGTGTAACAAACGTTTTCCAAAACGCGAAACTGATGTCACGTTTTGCGATGAAAGAGGCTTTATTCATTTGCGTCGCAACAGCAAAAACGAAGCTGTCATTAAGTACCGTGGCAGAGAAATCAAAGTAAACGACTTGTGGGTCGTACCGTACAATGCTGCGCTTTTATTGAAATATGACGCACATATAAATGTGGAAGTTTCGACACAACGTAGCGTTATAAAATATTTGTTTAAATACATGACAAAAGGTCCTGACGAAGCGCGTGTCGCTGTTGTTCCTGAAGAAAACAATGAAATAGAAGAGTATGCAACTAAAAGATACATTGGGTCGAGCGACGCGACTTGGAGGATACTCGAATTCGACATCACAGCTCGTGAACCCAATGTTAAAATGTTACCAGTTCATCTGAAAAATCAACAAACTGTCTATTTTAGACCCAATAACATCGATGAAGCGATCAGTCACGGTGGCTCAGATCTAATTACATATTTCAAACGGCCACTCGAATCAGAATTCGACAATTTAAAGTATGTCGATTTCTATGAGAAATATATAGTACATACAAAGCGTCCCTCGTCGAAAAACGTTCAAGTATATGAAACTCAAAATGGTAAATTTGTAACGAAACGTCAGAGACGCGATATGGTCGCACGACCGTTTTTGGTAACACCCAATAGAGGCGAACAATTTTTCCTAAGAATGCTATTAATTTCGTTCTCTTGTCGCAGTTATGAAGATCTTTTGCGGCTTGGCGGCCCTGATTGCACCACTTTTCAGGAAGCCGCTAAAGCCGTAGGGCTCGCGGACGACGAATACGAATACGTTCATGCATTAGACGAAGCGAGCAAATATTTCAATGGTTGGAAATTACGTAGATTCTTTGTTATGTTGATCACGCTCGGAGCTCCAGCAGCATCGTTATGGAACTCATTTAAAAACAAATTAAGTGAGGACTATTTACATAGAATGCCAAACGAAGAAGAAAAAGCTTACAATTCAAGTCTAACCGATATCGATAGACTTTTACACAAACATGGATCGACGCTTGTACAACATGGTCTACCAGCAGTTCAAGATCCCACTACAGAGTTGGGCAGAGAGCGTATCGAATACAGCGCGCAGGCACACAAATCATTCGTTGATGAGTGGCTGCCGCTGTTGTCGTCAGAACAACGCACTATATTTGACTATACCGTGAAACTTTGCATAGACAAACAATACCGCGAAACAAATCCATGTGCAATGTTTGTGGACGGTCCAGCGGGGACAGGTAAAACGTTGCTATTAAATGTGATCACCGCGTACGTACGCGGCAACTTGAAAGGAGTAGTGCTATGCACGGCGAGCTCCGCTATCGCAGCTCAGAACCACGAAGGTGGCACTACGGCACATTCAATGTTTAAATATCCGTTCGAGATAGTGGATGACCGCGGTTATTGGAATATAAGTAATAACACACAGCGAGCTGAATTGATTTATCACGCTCATGTCATAATATATGATGAGGCGCCAATGGCACATAAATTTTTGATCCACCTATTGGACAGGTCGTTGCGCGATTTGATGAATTCAAATAAAATATTTGGTGGTAAAATTATCATATTTGCAGGTGATTTTCGTCAAATTCCCCCTGTTGTTACGAAAGCATCTACAGATTCTGAGATTTTACATTGTTCAGTCAGAAACTCACCGCTTTGGCAACAATTGAAAACATTCTCACTCCTGATGTCACAACGTTGCAGAGACGACCCCGACTATGCAGATTTCCTGCTAAAGTTAGGTTCAAATGAGCTACCATTCCTACAATTGCAGGAAGGCTGTAACGTTCAACGTTTGGTGTCTTTAGATACAATACAAACGGTTGAGACGGTGAATGACCTCATCGATTTTGTGTTCACTATGGTTCTCCACGAGCCTGATGTCTGTGCTCACAGAGCAATTTTATGCACTCACAATAAAGCTGCTCGAGAAATCAATTCACTAATATTAGACCGCGTTCCGGGAGACGTTCTCCATTTTTACTCGAGTGACAAAGTGGACAATGATGAAACGGATCAATTTCGCTTGGGACAGGAATTCCTAAATAGCATGCAACCCAATGGAGTCCCTGACTTCGACCTTAAATTAAAAGAAGGTTGCGTATGTATGATCACGAGGAATTTAAATTTCGCAGACGGTTTAGTGAACGGGACAAAAGTCATCGTGATAGCAACGCCACCGCGTTTAATAACTGTGAGAAAAGCGGGCGGTGATGAAAACTACTTAATACCGAGAATTCTCTTCAAAGCACCGATATATGAAAAGAATCCTATGCAAATGTGTCGTCGCCAATTCCCACTTCAACTTGCATATGCTTTAACCGTACACAAAGCACAAGGTCAGACGATAAGTCGCGTGGGAGTCGATCTAAGATCAGACGTGTTTAGCCATGGACAGTTATACGTGGCTCTGGGGCGCGTACGAGAAAGAGCAAGTATTAAAATACTAATGCATCCCGATCGCATTATAAACGATAGTCCATTTGCAATAAATAAAATAATTCCAGATTTATTGAAATAATTCATGTTTTAGAATGTATTTTTAATATTTTGATAAAATCAAAATAATATGTAAATTGCTCATTGACAAACGGTTACTAAAATTATACAAAAGGTTGATATATTTATCAAAAATACAATGCATTGCTTTAACGTCAATGCGTAGCTGATACTATTAATGTATATATGTATTGTCAAAATCCATGCAATTTATAATATATATATATATATATGTATATATATAGACATATAGACATTTAAAATTTATTGCGAATGTCATATGTGTATTGTTTCTTGAAAACAATAAACGCAGAAACGTAACTAACTTTGTAAATTATGTTATATTGAATATACATATCGCATTTTAGATAATTGTATATCGACGTTGAACCTTCGAAGCATTGAGCGTACACCCACGTGTAACCGGATGGCGGTATCACTACATACCCCATCGCTGAGACGCATAAGCGTGCCAACTGCGAAGGATCTTGAGTCTTATTCAAACGTCATCTTGAAAATGTCAAATCATTTAATATTTTTTTCTATATTATAATATAGAAAACACAATATATTGTGTTTCTGCGGTTATCATTTATATTAATAATATAAATGTGAGACTCAGTAGTTAAATATTACTTTTGTAGTTATATTATTTTTAGTTGTTTGTTTGTTAGATAATTAATAAATGCTTTTTCCTATAAAATATATGTTACGAATTTTAAGAAATTTTGGTAATGCCTTTTTCAAATAAAAGTATAAGTAAAGTGGTCATACAATTTAGTTTAATAATAAATTGCTCTAATATTCTTTTTATAATTATATTATATACTTGTATTTGTCATAATATTAAGTAATAATAATATTTTCATGTAGATTAAATTCCTATAATAATTTAGATTAGATGTAGCTAATAACGTAAATGTATGGCGATTAAATTTAGTAGAGTTGATGATAAGATGGTATATCTTAATATATTGTAAATAGATGAAGAAAATATAATTTTAAGTGAAATTTATTTATAAATTGTATTTAATTAATAATACCTAACTTAACTGAATATTGTAGTTAGATGTAGTTAGTTGGGATGCAAGGGGAAGCGTACCGTGCAGGAGTAGTGTACCTTCACTGTCTCGCTTCTCAATTGCCAACCTCACTTGCACGCAGTGCATCCCGCTGGCTTTGCCACAACGAGGCTATGGCGATATGATATGCACTAATTATATTGTTGCGACTGCCGTACACCGAGCTTTGCCCGCTGCTCGCCGCCCGCCGCTCACCGCCTGCAGCCCGCTGCCCGCTGCGTCAACATAACAGCAGAGAACAACTTGAGTGAGAGACGAGGCGCACAGAACAAACAACGCGCCGCTAATAGACTTTCGAGGAACAAACAATACAAGGTAATAACGACAATATATTGTACAGTAAATAAATAATTATGAATGATTTTTATATAAGCTTCTGCTGATTCTGTCCATACAAGCAAAAAAATGGGAACATATATAATGTACACCCAAAAATTCTAACCAAATTTAATAACTGAGCACCAAATTTAGTAAGTGGTCACCAAATACGCAGAGTCATGTAGTCTAAGGCGGAGTCATGTAGTGTAGGTACGACGACGAGCGAAGCGAGGAGGAATGTTAGGTTTCTTGTGACCGCACATCGCGCGAGCCTAGCCCATAAAACGTGTGTAAAAAAATCAATTATGTATGTTTGTTACAAGTACGTAACGAATTCTTTTTGGTTTAAAAATAATAAACTTGGGGTCATTTTCTTTTTTCGGTATAGCAAGATGTGACATTTTTGGTAGCAGTTATACAATAAATTGGTGTTGCAATTTTAGTGCTCATATATAAGTATTTTTTTGGTGCTATATTCTACTATATTTGGTGATCAGTTAAAAAAATTATATATATATTTATACTAACTACACCACGCTTTAACAGCGTGCAACCCAAAATTTCACGATGACAACTATATAATCGACTTCTGAACACTATAGTAGTGGTATAATCGTCATAAAACTAATGTATTTCAAAAAAATCTGTATATGAAACAATAATAACTGACAAATAATTTTACAGTTTTCTATGCTACATAATGCAACACAAGGCGAACTAAAGTCAAGACTGCATGCACATAAGAGGAAAATTCACCACATTTCCAGCTTTGTGGTTTTCGAAGAACTTAATTAAGGTAATTCATCATTTTTATTTTACACTAGCGTGTACGACCCATGGTTTTACACGCGTGGCGATAAATGAGTAGACATAGAATTGAACGTAGACTTTATCGTTGTTCAAGTATTGTACATGTTCACAATTTCATCAAAATCTGTTTAAATTATTAAAAGTAACGAAAAGACGTACTTTTTGATTTTATAATATTTTAGCAGAGAGATACATGTAGGGGATTAATTTGGCGATTGTAACACGTGTCAAATCCTAACACATTGTTAACAACAAGAAATAACGCCAACTTTCACAATCATTCTCAGTACGGCTGCGACTATTTCATTATGAAAGCTGTAGGTCTAATTAGTTATAAGAAACAATTTGCAAAGTAACAATTATTTGCAAAAATCATTGTTTTTGACAAAAAATAATGCACCAGGTACGAGTTTATGATATTTCCTAAATTTAATGATTTAAATGAAATGTGGAAACTGAACTTAAAATTAATTGAATTTTGTTAGAGAAGAATCAATAAATATAAATCTGATGATTTGGTTAGGTTTACAATTAAGTTCAGTCATAAAGAAATTCGTATAGCTAAGATGATCATGATGATAGAGATTTATAGCAGAACGTAATTCACTGACGTCAAACAGATTCGGCAAGTTGAAGCGATAGTGAGAAGACCATAGCTCGAAAAACTTATGACGGGCTACATAACTTAGGGTTAAAAAGTTCTGAAATGAAACCATGAACTGGCAAGTGGCACATAGGATTTCCAAGATGTTGAATGCGGGCCGCCACTAAATAGTCTTTGTGGAAATCAATGAGGAAGTTTAAGTCAGTGGACGTCCTATAGTTGAGATGTGATTTAATTTCATAAAAGATAAAGTAACCATTTTTTTTTTTTTTTTTTCCAGAAAAAGTTCCAGAAAGTAGTCGCAAATTTTCGTAAATGGTGCACCGACGAAACAAAACCGAACAGAAGCTACCCACAAAACGAATACTTAACCAAAAGAAAAAATAATTAGGATCGTCATTTTCATTATGCTTTCAAATTATAAGTCATTTTAGATATTTATTTATCGTTTTATGTCATGTAGATGGCGGTGGCGATGGAACACTGATAAAATGTACCTATACATGTAATACTAAATATTGGAAAGAAGTTTAATTAGCGTGCACTACTATAGTTTTTTTGCTACTCAATTATCACAATAACAGTAGGTACCCAGGGTTATTCCAGGATAGAAAAGCATAGGTATATATAATTTATGCTAAGCCAGACTAATCTATCAGTATTAAAAATTTAATATTGTCAGTTCTAGCTTGGAAGTCTGAGGATGTATATTTGTAACTCTAACATACATCTTCACAAACTTCATCATGTATAATATTAGCGTGAAAAAAGGATAAGTAGTATTTATCTTATGTTTATTAAATCATCGTAATAGATTATTTGATAGACAATAGAATACGTCATTATCAACTAGACAGTAAGAACTAGGTACCATAAATTTTAATAATTATAAGATGTTAATAGATGTACTTATAAGTAAGTACTTACAAACAATTTGAATACATGTGTTTTTATATGAAATATGTTATTTTATTATACCCACATCAAAGACAATGCCTACATTATGTTTCAATTTTAATTCATCTGTAAATGTGTTAAATAGAAAGTATTTCGTAATGCACCTTATTTGTAGGTACGTAATCACTTTATGGTCAAACTTAAATGGTAACTATGTAATGATGAAAAGTAGCCCATGTGTTATTCCGGGATCTGAAGTATGTACATACTAAATTCTATCAAATTTCGCCGTGTGGTGATTGAAAACGGTGATGATGAGAATAATCCAAATTTCATTAAAATACGATTAACCTCCGTGATGAAAATAAGCATCTAAGGTACCTAATTCTCTAGAGTATAAAGCTATTTCCATACCAAATCTATCCAGCTGTTTGGGCGTGAAAGCAAATTTTCGCATAGATATAATAATTACTAGCGGTCCTCTTCGGCTTCGCACGGGTAAACAATTTAAGAATAAAAAAATATAAGGATCCCTATTTTTATTGAAAATATAATATAGCTTATGTTACTCGTGGTGAATGTAGCTTTCTAATAGTGAAAGAATTTATGAAATCGGTACAGTAATTTTTGAGTTTATTCATTCAAACACATACAAATCTTTCCTCTATAAAATAGTATATAATATAGCATATTATTTAGGGTGAATGTAGCTTTCTAATGGTGAAAGAATTTATGAAATCGGTACAGTAGTTTTTGAGTTTATTCATTACATACATACAAATCTTCCCTCTTTATAATAGTATAGAATAGATGAATTTTGACGTAAGTTCATATGAACAGAATATATATTCTGAGTATGAGTGAGTAGATTTTTAAGTATTTTCATATAATTCAGTTTTGTATAAAACTGGGTTATATATACGTTTATTTCTGATAATCAATTCTGTATGATTATCAGAAATAAACGTATATATAACCAAGTTTTATACAAAACTGAATTATATGAAAATACTTAGTCGTTATAGATGATGTTTTAATATTAAAAAAATATTTGCATATAGTATTCCATTCACACTACTGAACTAGAAGAAACGGTCACTAACTCGACTTGCATAAGTAAGAATTTTATACTCTTTTTATTACACGATGCAATTACATCGCTAACGAAACTGAAAGAAAAGTTCTGAATAGGGAGTAATTTCCACAAATAAAGCTGGTCTCCGAGGCAACTGCCCACGTTAACCACTGCAATTAGAGGTATGGTCCCTGAACAAAAGTCGTTTACAATCTTGGGGCGATTTTACAGGGACTAAAATTTAATAAAAAAAAATCAACTTGCACATGGTAACCCTGCCCACACTTTGTACTGAACTAGAAGAAACTGTCACTTACTCGACTTGTATGAGATTTTTATATATTTTTTCAACTGCAATGACATTTTTGATAAAAATTACTTATGCACATCGATAACGCGGGCTGCTCGCAGCCCGCGCACCACCCAACACCTAGTTATAATATATAAAGTTCGATTACCACTCACTGACTGACTGACTGACTGACTGACTGACTGACTGACTGATTGACATCATTGTTCTCCTAGAAGGAGCGATGGGAGGTGTTTGTGATGAAGGGGAAAAGTGTAGAGGATGTTCCTATGACCACCACAAAAATCCGAAAAGTGTCATTTTTGGTTTCCTTGATGGAACTGGTGTACGGATCTCGGAAACCATAATCGATGGGGGGTAGGTGTCAAAACTAAAAATGACTAAAACCCTGGGATCCTTTTAAAAAGTTGAAAAAAAATTACCCTCCCGAACAAAAAAGAGGTTCTCCCATACAAATTTAAAACGACCGCAACTCCGAAACCGTTATAGGTGGGTATGGGGGGTTTGAACAAATGTTATAGAGGGTTTGTAGGAGAATTTGGGGTTTTAGTCGAAAATTGAAAATTGGTCCTTCGACCCGGATACCAAAATCCAAGTTGCTCCGATCTGGCTGAAATTTGGTATTTAGAGAGATTGGGGGTCCCTGATTCCAAATATGAAAAAATTTTTTGGATGACGTCATTTGTTTTTTTTTTACTGGATGGGGATTTTTGATGGCGAAACCACTTCTTATTTGCGAGGCCGCAGGCCGAGCTTCAAACCTGCGAGGCCGAAGGCCGAGCTTCGAGGGCGAGGCCGAAGGCCGAGCTTTCGGCCCGCGAGGCCGAAGGCCGAGCGTGGCCTCCGCGAGGCCGTAGGCCGAGCTGTGTTAGTCACTTACGAGGCCGAAGGCCGAGTTCCGAATGGGGTGTTACGCATTTACATTCCTTAGGAGAGTCACTAACGAGGCCGAAGGCCGAGTTCAGCATGGCGAGTTTTAACCACATCTCGAGCTGGTCTTTGATGCAACCGCTCACGGGCACTAAAAGTATCTGTCAGTTGTTCGACTTGCATGAGAATTTTTAAATCTTTTTATTTACTGGATGGGGATTTTCGCTGGCGATACATCGCCACGGTTGCGAGGCCGCAGGCCGAGCTTCAAACTTGCGAGGCCGGAGGCCGAGCTTTCGGCCCGCGAGGCCGAAGGCCGAGCGTGGCCTCCGCGAGGCCGTAGGCCGAGCCGTGTTATTCACTTACGAATGGGGTGTTACGCGTTTACATTCCTTAGGAGAGTCACTAACGAGGCCGAAGGCCGAGTCCCGAATGGGAAGTTTTTTTTCCACATCTCGAGCTGGTCTCCGAGGCAACTGCCCACGTTAACCACTGCACTTAGAGGTATGGTACCTTCACAAAAGTCGTTTACAATCTTGGTGCGATTTTACAGCGACTAAAATTTTATCAAAAAAAATCAACTTGCACATGGTAACCCTGCTCACACTTTGTACTGAACTAGAAGAAACTGTCCCTTTCTCGACTTGTATGAGAATTTTTATATATTTTTTTAACTGCAACTAAAATTTTAAAAAATATACAAATGCACATCGATAACGCGGGCTGCTCGCAGCCCGCGCACCACCCGAAATACTAGTTATAATATATATATAAAGCTCGATTACCACTGACTCACTGACTGACTCACTGACTGATTGACATAATTGTTCTCCTAGAAGGAGCGATGGGGGGTGTTTGTGATGTAGGGAAAAAGTGGAGAGAAGGTTTCTGTGACCTCCAGAAAAATCCAAAAAGTGCCATTTTTGGTTTCCTTCGTGGAACTGGTGTAGGGATCTCGGAAACTATAATAGATAGGGGGTAGGTGCCAAAACTAAAAATGACTAAAACCCTGGGATCCTTTTTAAAAGTTGAAAAAAAATTACCCTCCCGAACAAAAAAGAGGTTCTCCCATACAAATTTAAAACGACCGCAGCTCCGGAACCATTATAGGTGGGTATGGGGGGTTTGAACAAATATTATAGAGGGTTTGTAGGAGAATTTGGGTTTTTAGTCAAAAATTGCAAATTGGTCCTTCGACCCGGATACCAAAATCCAAGTTTGTCTGATCTGGCTGAAATTTGGTATTTAGGGAGATTGGGGGTCCCTGATTTTAAATATAAAAAAATTTTTTGGATGACGTCATTTTTTTTTTTTTTACTGTATGGGGATTTTCGCTGGCGATACAACGCCACGGCTGCGAGGCCGCAGGCCGAGCTTCAAACCTGCGAGGCCGAAGGCCGAGCTTCCAGGGCGAGGCCGAAGGCCGAGCTTTCGGCCCGCGAGGCCGAAGGCCGAGCGTGGCCTCCACGAGGCCGTAGGCCGAGCCATGTTAGTCACTTACGAGGCCGAAGGCCGAGTTCCGAATGGGGTGTTACGCATTTACATTCCTTAGGAGAGTCACTAACGAGGCCGAAGGCCGAGTCCCGAATGGGGAGTTTTTTTTTACTTCTCGAGCTGGTCTCCGAGGCAACTGCCCACGTTAACCACTGCACTTAGAGGTATGGTCCTTTAACAAAACTCGATTACAATCTTGGGGCGATTTTACAGCGACTAAAATTTTATAAAAAAAATCAACTTGCACATGGTAACACTGCCCACACTTTGTACTGAACTAGAAGAAACTGTCACTTACTCGACTTGTATGACAGTTTTATATAATTTATAAACTGCAACTAAAACTTCAATTAAAAATACAAATGCACATCGATAACGCGGGCTGCTCGCAGCCCGCGCACCACCCAACACCTAGTTATAATATATAAAGCTGCTCTACCACTGATTGACTGACTGACTGACATCATTGTTCTCCCAGAAGGAGTGTTTTTGGGTTAAAATTATATAGAGGACTGTATAGAGAGTGCCCACGTGACCTAGGGAAAAATCCGAAAAGTGTCATTTTTGGTTTCCTTGATGGAACTGGTGTAGGGATCTCAAAAACCATAAGCGATGGGGGGTAGGTGTCAAAACTAAAAATGACTAAAACCTTGGGAACCTTTTGGAAAGATGAAAAAAAATTACCCTCCCGAACAAAAAAGAGGTTCTCCCATACAAATTTAAAACGATCGCAACTCCTAAACCGTTATAGATAGGTATGGAGGGTTTGAACAAATGTCATAGAGGGTTTGTAGGGAAATTTGGAGATTTTGTCAAAAATTGCAAATTGGTCCTTCGAACCGGATACCAAAATTCAAGTTGCTCCGATCTGGCTGAAATTAAGTATTTAGGGAGATTTGGGGTCCCTGATTCGAAATATGAAAAAAGTTTTTTGATGACGTCATTTGTTTTTTTTTTACGGGATGCGGAATTTTGGGGGCGAAACCACATTCCCTTTGCGAGGCCGTAGGCCGAGCTGCAATCGAGCGAGGCCGCAGGCCGAGCTGTGGAGGCGAGGCCGAAGGCCGAGCTCCACCCTAGCGAGGCCGGAGGCCGAGCTGTAGGCCTGCGAGGCCGAAGGCCGAGCTGGCCGTCATTGGGAACAGCTTAAAAACATTCCCTTTGTAACTTGCGAGGCCGCAGGCCGAGCCTTAAACACCGCGAGGCCGAAGGCCGAGCTTCAAACCTGCGAGGCCGGAGGCCGAGCTTCACACCTGCGAGGCCGGAGGCCGAGCTTTCGGCCCGCGAGGCCGAAGGCCGAGCGTGGCCTCCGCGAGGCCGTAGGCCGAGCCGTTTTAGTAACTTACGAGGCCGAAGGCCGAGTTCCGAATGGGGTGTACCTCATTAACGCATCCTATGGAAGTCGCTAACGAGGCCGAAGGCCGAGTCCCGGATGGGGAGTTTTTTCCACATCTCGAGCTGGTCTTTGATGCAACCGCTCACGGGAACTAAAAGTATCTGTCAGTTGTCCGACTTGCATGAGAATTTTTAATCTTTTTATTTACTGGATGGGGATTTTCGCTGGCGATACCACGCCACGGTTGCGAGGCCGCAGACCGAGCTTCAAACCTGCGAGGCCGAAGGCCGAGCTTTCGGCCCGCGAGGCCGAAGGCCGAGCGTGGCCTCCGCGAGGCCGTAGGCCGAGCCGTGTTAGTCACTTACGAATGGGGTGTTACGCGTTTACATTCCTTAGTCGAGTCACTAACGAGGCCGAAGGCCGAGTCCCGAATGGGGAGTTTATTCCACATCTCGAGCTGGTCTCCGAGGCAACTGCCCACGTTAACCACTGCACTTAGAGGTATGGTCCCTTTACAATAGTCGTTTATAATCTTGGTGCGATTTTACAGCGACTAAAATTTTATCAAAAAAATCAACTTGCACATGGTAACCCTGCCACACTTTGTACTGGTTTAGAAGAAACTGTCATTGATTCGACTTGTATGAGAATTATATATATATTTTTTTAACTGCAATGACATTTTAGTTAATAATACTAATGCACATCGATAACGCGGGCTGCTCGCAGCCCGCGCGCCACCCAAATACTAGTTATA
Organism: Apeira syringaria; assembly: GCA_934044485.1. Lineage (NCBI taxonomy): Eukaryota > Metazoa > Arthropoda > Insecta > Lepidoptera > Geometridae > Apeira > Apeira syringaria. Next base: position 1,262,672 of record OW203683.1, on the reverse strand, counting down.
ATATATAAAGCTGCATTACCACTGATTGACTCACTGACAGAATTGTTCTCCCAGAAGGAGTGTTTTTGGGTTGAAATTATATAGTGGACTGTATAGAGAGTGCCCACGTGACCCCCAGAAAAATCCGAAAAGTGGCATTTTTGGTTTCCTTCATGGAACAGGTGTACGGATCTCGGAAACCATAACCGATGGAGGGTAGGTGTCAAAACTAAAAATGACTAAAACCCTGGGACCCTTTTGGAATGTTAAAAAAAATTACCCTACCTATTAAAAAAGAGGTTCTCCCATACAAAATTAAAACGATCGCAGCTCCGGAACCGTTATAGGTGGGTATGGGGGGTTCAAACAAATGTCATAGAGGGTTTGTAGGGAAATTTGGGGGTTTTGTCAAAAATTGCAAATTGGTCCTTCGAACCGGATACCAAAATTCAAGTTGCTCCGATCTGGCTGAAATTTAGTATTTAGGGAGATTTTGGGTCCCTGATTCGAAATATGAAAAAAGTTTTTTGATGACGTCATTAGTTTTTTTTTTACTGGATCCGGATTTTTGGTGGCGAAACCACCTTCTCTTTGCGAGGCCGTAGGCCGAGCTGCAATCGAGCGAGGCCGCAGGCCGAGCTGTGGAGGCGAGGCCGAAGGCCGAGCTCCACCCTAGCGAGGCCGGAGGCCGAGCTGTAGGCCTGCGAGGCCGAAGGCCGAGCTGGCCGTCATTGGGAACAGCATAAAATCATTCCCTTTGTAACTTGCGAGGCCGCAGGCCGAGCCTTAAACACCGCGAGGCCGAAGGCCGAGCTTCAAACCTGCGAGGCCGGAGGCCGAGCTTTCGGCCCGCGAGGCCGAAGGCCGAGCGTGGCCTCCGCGAGGCCGTAGGCCGAGCCGTGTTAGTAACTTACGAGGCCGAAGGCCGAGTTCCGAATGGGGTGTATCTCATTAACGCATCCTATGGAAGTCGCTAACGAGGCCGAAGGCCGAGTCCCGGATGGGGAGTTTTTTCCACATCTCGAGCTGGTCTCCAATGCAACTGCCCACGTTATTTACTACAATTAGAGGTAGGGTCTCTTAACAATAGTCGTTTAAATTCTTTGTGCGATTTTACCCCGACAAAAATTTTAATGAAAAAATAAAACTTGCATATGGTAACTCTGTTCTCACTCTGTACTGAATTTGAAGAAGCTGTCATTTTACCACCGCGAGGCCGCAGGCCGAGCTTCAAACCTGCGAGGCCGAAGGCCGAGCTTCAAATCTGCGAGGCCGAAGGCCGAGCTCGAATAAGGTGTAACGCATCAACACACCTTATGGGAGTCACTAACGAGGCCGAAGGCCGAGTTCCGGATAACGAGTATTTTCACATATCGAGCTGGTCTCCGAGGCAACTGCCCACGTTAACCACTGCACTTAGAGGTGGGGTCCTTAAACAAAAGTCGTTTTCAATCTTGGTCCGATTTTACCGGGACTAAAATTTTATTAAAAAAATCAACTTGCACATGGTAACCCTGTTCATACTTTCTACTGAATTAGATGTAACTGTGAGTTATTCGACTTGCATGAGAATTTTATATCATTTTAGCAACTGCAACGACATTTTTGTTAAATAATACTAATGCACATCGATAACGCGGGCTGCTCGCAGCCCGCGCGCCACGCAACACCTAGTTATATTATATAAAGTTCGATTACCACTGACTCACTGACTCACTCATTGACATCATTGTTCTCCCAGAAGGAGGGATGGGGGGTGTTTGTGATGTAGGGGAAAAGTGTAGAGGAGGTTCCTATGACCACCAGAAAAATCCGAAAAGTGTCATTTTTGGTTTCCTTGATGGAACTGGTGTACGGATCTCGAAAACCATAATCGATGGGGGGTAGGTGTCAAAACTAAAAATGACTAAAACCCTGGGACCCTTTTGGAAAAATGAAAAAAAATTACCCTCCCTAACAAAAAAGAGGTTCTCCCATACAAATTTAAAACGACCGCAGCTCCCGAACCGTTATAGGTGGGTATGGGGGGTTTGAACAAATGTTATAGAGGGTTTGTAGGAGAATTTGGGGTTTTAGTCGAAAATTGAAAATTGGTCCTTCGACCCGGATACCAAAATCCAAGTTGCTCCGATCTGGCTAAAATTTGGTATTTAGGGAGATTGGGGGTTCCTGATTCCAAATATGAAAAAAATTTTTGGATGACGTCATTTGTTTTTTTTTTTACTGGATGGCGATTTTTGATGGCGAAACCATTTCTTATTTGCGAGGCCGCAGGCCGAGCTTCAAACCTGCGAGGCCGAAGGCCGAGCTTCCAGGGCGAGGCCGAAGGCCGAGCTTTCGGCCCGCGAGGCCGAAGGCCGAGCGTGGCCTCCGCGAGGCCGTAGGCCGAGCCGTGTTAGTCACTTACGAGGCCGAAGGCCGAGTTCCGAATGGGGTGTTACGCATTAACATTCCTTAGGAGAGTCACTAACGAGGCCGAAGGCCGAGTCCCGAATAGGGAGTTTTTTTTCCACATCTCGAGCTGGTCTTTGATGCAACCGCTCACGGGAACTAAAAGTATCTGTCAGTTGTTCGACTTGCATGAGAATTTTTAAATCTTTTTATTTACTGGATGGGGGTTTTCGCTGGCGATACAACGCCACGGTTGCGAGGCCGCAGGCCGAGCTTCGAACCTGCGAGGCCGAAGGCCGAGCTTTCGGCCCGCGAGGCCGAAGGCCGAGCGTGGCCTCCGCGAGGCCGTAGGCCGAGCCGTGTTAGTCACTTACGAATGGGGTGTTACGCGTTTACATTCCTTAGGAGAGTCACTAACGAGGCCGAAGGCCGAGTCCCGAATGGGGATTTATTTTCCACATCTCGAGCTGGTCTCCGAGGCAACGGCCCACGTTAACCACTGCACTTAGAGGTATGGTCTCTTAACAAAAGTCGTTTACAATCTTGGCGATTTTACAGCGACTAAAATTTTATCAAAAAAATCAACTTGCACATGGTAACCATGCCCACACTTTGTACTGAACTGGAAGAAACTGTCACTTACTCTACTTGTATGAGAATTTTACATATTTTTTCAACTGCAATTACAATCTTGAAATAAATACAAATGCACATCGATAACGCGGGCTGCTCGCAGCCCGCGCACCACCCGAAATACTAGTTATAATATATAAAGCTGAACTACCACTGATTGATTCACTCACTGACATCATTGTTCTCCCAGAAGGAGTGTTTTTAGGTCAAAATTATATAGTGGACTGTATAGGGAGTGCCCACGTGACCTAGGGAAAAATCCGAAAAGTGTCATTTTTGGTTTTCTTGATGGAACTGGTGTAGGGATCTCGAAAACCATAATCGATGGGGGGTAGGTGTCAAAACTAAAAATGAATAAAACCCTGGGAACCTTTTGGAAAATTGAAAAAAAATTACCCTCCCAAACAAAAAAGAGGTTCTCCCATACAAATTTAAAACGATCGCCATTCCTAAACCGTTTAAGATAGGTAAGGAGGGTTTAAACAAATGTCATAGAGGGTTTGTAGGGAAATTTGGGGATTTTGTCAAAAATTGCAAATTGGTCCTTCGAACCGGATACAAAAATCAAAGTTTCTTCGATCCGGCTGAAATTTGGTATTTAGGGAGATTTGGGGTCCCTGATTCGAAATATGAAAAAAGTTTTTTGATGACGTCATTAGTTTTTTTTTTACTGGATGCGGATTTTTTGTGGCGAAACCACAATCTCTTTGCGAGGCCGTAGGCCGAGCTGCAATCGAGCGAGGCCGCAGGCCGAGCTGTGGAGGCGAGGCCGAAGGCCGAGCTCCACCCTAGCGAGGCCGGAGGCCGAGCTGTAGGCCTGCGAGGCCGAAGGCCGAGCTGGCCGTCATTGGGAACAGCTTAAAAACATTCCCTTTGTAACTTGCGAGGCCGCAGACCGAGCCTTAAACACCGCGAGGCCGAAGGCCGAGCTTCAAACCTGCGAGGCCGGAGGCCGAGCTTTCGGCCCGTGAGGCCGAAGGCCGAACGTGGCCTCCGCGAGGCCGTAGGCCGAGCCATGTTAGTAACTTACGAGGCCGAAGGCCGAGTTCCGAATGGGGTGTACCTCATTAACGCATCCTATGGAAGTCGCTAACGAGGCCGAAGGCCGAGTCCCGGATGGGAAGCTTTTTCCACATCTCGAGCTGGTCTCCAATGCAACTGCCCACGTTATTTACTACAATTAGAGGTAGGGTCCCTTAACAAAAGTCGTTTAATATCTTTGTGCGATTTTACCCCGGTTAAAATTTTAATTAAAAAAATAAACTTGCATATGGTAACTCTGTTTTCACTTTGTACTGAACTTGAAGAAGCTGTCTTCACCACTGCGAGGCCGAAGGCCGAGCTTCAAACCTGCGAGGCCGAAGGCCGAGCTTCAAATCTGCGAGGCCGAAGGCCGAGCTCGATTGAGGTGTAACGCTTCAACGTACCATATGGGAGTCACTAACGAGGCCGAAGGCCGAGTTCCGAATAACGAGTATTTTCACATATCTAGCTGGTCTCCGAGGGAACTGCCCACGTTAACCACTGCACTTAGAGGTGGGGTCCCTTAACAAAAGTCGTTTACAACCTTGGTCCGGTTTTACCGCGACTTAAATTTAATTGAAAAAATCAATTTGCACATGGTAACCCTGCTCACACTTTCTACTGAAATAGATGTAACTGTAAGTTATTCGATTTGCATGAGAATTTTATATCCTTTTAGCAACTGCGACGACATTTTTGGTAACAATACTAATGCACATCGATAACGCGGGCTGCTCGCAGCCCGCGCGCCACCCAAATACTAGTTATATATATAAAGCTCGATTACCACTGACTGACTCACTCACTCACTGACTGATTGACATAATTGTTCTCCTAGAAGGAGCTATGGGGGGTGTCTGTAATGTAGGGGAAAAGTGGAGAGGAGGTTCCTGTGACCTCCAGAAAAATCCGAAAAGTGCCATTTTTGGTTTCCTTCGTGGAACTGGTGTAGGGATCTCGGAAACTATAATAGATGGGGGGTAGGTGCCAAAACTAAAAATGGCTAAAACCCTGGGACCTTTTTGGAAAGTTGAAAAAAATTTACCCTCCCAAACAAAAAAGAGGTTCTCCCATACAAATTTAAAACGACTGCAGCTCCGAAACCGTTATAGGTGGGTATGGGGGTTTCAAACAAATATTATAGAGGGTTTGTAGGGGAATATGGGGTTTTTGTCAAAAATAAAAAATTGGTCCTTCGACCCGGATACCAAAATCCAAGTTGGTCTGATCTGGCTGAAATTTGGTATTTAGGAAGATTGGGGGTCCCTGATTCTAAATATAAAAAAAAAATTCGATGACGTCATTTGTTTTTTTTTTTACTGGATGGGGATTTTCGCTGGAGATACAACGCCACGGCTGCGAGGCCGCAGGCCGAGCTTCAAACCTGCGAGGCCGAAGGCCGAGCTTCGAGGGCGAGGCCGAAGGCCGAGCTTTCGGCCCGCGAGGCCGAAGGCCGAGCGTGGCCTCCGCGAGGCCGCAGGCCGAGCCGTGTTAGTCACTTACGAGGCCGAAGGCCGAGTTCTAAATAGGGTGTTACGCATTAACATTCCTTAGGAGAGTCACTAACGAGGCCGAAGGCCGAGTTCCGAATGGGAAGTTTTTTTTCCATATCTCGAGCTGGTCTTTGACGCAACCGCTCACGGGAACTAAAAGTATCTGTCAGTTGTTCGACTTGCATGAGAATTTTTAAATCTTTTTATTTACTGGATGGGGATTTACGCTGGCGATAAAACGCCACGGTTGCGAGGCCGCAGGCCGAGCTTCAAACCTGCGAGGCCGAAGGCCGAGCTTTCGGCCCGCGAGGCCGAAGGCCGAGCGTGGCCTCCGCGAGGCCGTAGGCCGAGCCGTGTTAGTCACTTACGAATGGGATGTTACGCGTTTACATTCCTTAGGAGAGGCACTAACGAGGCCGAAGGCCGAGTCCCGAATGGGGAGTTTTTTTTCCACATCTCGAGCTGGTCTCCGAGGCAACTGCCCACGTTAACCACTGCACTTAGAGGTATGGTCCCTTAACAAAAATCGTTTACAATATTGGTGCGATTTTACAGCGACTAAAATTTTATCAAAAAAATCAACTTGCACATGGTAACCCTGCTCACACTTTGTACTGAACTAGAAGAAACTGTCACTTACTCGACTTGTATGAGAATTTTATATATTTTTTTAACTGCAATTACCAGTTTGATAATAGTTACTAATGCACATCGATAACGCGGGCTGCTCGCAGCCCGCGCACCACCCAACACCTAGTTATATATATAAAGCTCGATTACCACTGACTCACTGACTGACTCACTGACTGATTGACATAATTGTTCTCCTAGAAGGAGCGATGGGGGGTGTTTGTGATGTAGGGAAAAAGTGGAGATGAGGTTTCTGTGACCTTCAGAAAAATCCGAAAAGTGCCATTTTTGGTTTCCTTCGTGGAACTGGTGTAGGGATCTCGGAAACTATAATAGATAGGGGGTAGGTGCCAAAACTAAAAATGACTAAAACCCTGGGATCCTTTTTAAAAGTTGAAAAAAAATTACCCTCCCGAACAAAAAAGAGGTTCTCCCATACAAATTTAAAACGACCGCAGCTCCGGAACCGTTATAGGTGGGTATGGGGGGTTTGAACAAATATTATAGAGGGTTTGTAGGAAAATTTGGGTTTTTAGTCAAAAATTGCAAATTGGTCCTTCGACCCGGATACCAAAATCCAAGTTTGTCTGATCTGGCTGAAATTTGGTATTTAGGGAGATTGGGGGTCCCTGATTTTAAATATAAAAAAATTTTTTGGATGACGTCATTTTTTTTTTTTTTACTGTATGGGGATTTTCGCTGGCGATACAACGCCACGGCTGCGAGGCCGCAGGCCGAGCTTCAAACCTGCGAGGCCGAAGGCCGAGCTTCCAGGGCGAGGCCGAAGGCCGAGCTTTCGGCCCGCGAGGCCGAAGGCCGAGCGTGGCCTCCACGAGGCCGTAGGCCGAGCCATGTTAGTCACTTACGAGGCCGAAGGCCGAGTTCCGAATGGGGTGTTACGCATTTACATTCCTTAGGAGAGTCACTAACGAGGCCGAAGGCCGAGTCCCGAATGGGGAGTTTTTTTTTACTTCTCGAGCTGGTCTCCGAGGCAACTGCCCACGTTAACCACTGCACTTAGAGGTATGGTCATTAACAAAACTCGATTACAATCTTGGGGCGATTTTACAGCGACTAAAATTTTATCAAAAAAATCAACTTGCACATGGTAACACTGCCCACACTTTGTACTGAACTAGAAGAAACTGTCACTTACTCGACTTGTATGACAGTTTTATATAATTTATAAACTGCAACTAAAACTTCAATTAAAAATACAAATGCACATCGATAACGCGGGCTGCTCGCAGCCCGCGCACCACCCAACGCCTAGTTATATTATATAAAGTTCGATTACCACTCACTGACTGACTGACTCATTGACATCATTGTTCTCCTAGAAGGAGCGATGGGGGGTGTTTGTGATGTAGGAGAAAAGTGTAGAGGAGGTTCCCTCGACCACCAGAAAAATCCGAAAAGTGTCATTTTTGGTTTCCTTGATGGAACTGGTGTACGGATCTCGGAAACCATAATCGATGGGGGGTAGGTGTCAAAACTAAAAATGACTAAAACCCTGGGACCTTTTTGGAAAGTTGAAAAAAAATTACCCTCCCGAACAAAAAAGAGGTTCTCCCATACAAATTTAAAACGACCGCAGCTCCCGAACCGTTATAGGTGGGTATGGGGGGTTTGAACAAATGTTATAGAGGGTTTGTAGGAGAATTTGGAGTTTTAGTCGAAAATTGAAAATTGGTCCTTCGACCCGGATACCAAAATCCAAGTTGCTCCGATCTGGCTGAAATTTGGTATTAAGGGAGATTGGGGGTCCCTGATTCCAAATATTAAAAAATTTTTTGGATGACGTCATTTTTTTTTTTTTTTACTGGATGGGGATTTTTGATGGCGAAACCACTTCTTATTTGCGAGGCCGCAGGCCGAGCTTCAAACCTGCGAGGCCGAAGGCCGAGCTTCCAGGGCGAGGCCGAAGGCCGAGCTTTCGGCCCGCGAGGCCGAAGGCCGAGCGTGGCCTCCGCGAGGCCGCAGGCCGAGCCATGTTAGTCACTTACGAGGCCGAAGGCCGAGTTCCGAATGGGGTGTTACGCATTTACATTCCTTAGGAGAGTCACTAACGAGGCCGAAGGCCGAGTCCCGAATGGGGAGTTTTTTTCTACATCTCGAGCTGGTCTTTGATGCAACCGCTCACGGGAACTAAAAGTATCTGTCAGTTGTTCGACTTGCATGAAAATTTTTAAATCTTTTTATTTTCTGGATGGGGATTTTCACTGGCGATATAACGCCACAGTTGCGAGGCCGCAGGCCGAGCTTCAAACCTGCGAGGCCGAAGGCCGAGCTTTCGGCCCGCGAGGCCGAAGGCCGAGCGTGGCCTCCGCGAGGCCGTAGGCCGAGCCGTGTTAGTCACTTACGAATGGGGTGTTACGCGTTTACATTCCTTAGGAGAGTCACTAACGAGGCCGAAGGCCGAGTCCCGAATGGGGAGTTTTCTTTCCACATCTCGAGCTGGTCTCCGAGGCAACTGCCCACGTTAACCACTGCACTTAGAGGTATGGTCCCTTAACAAAAGTCGTTTACAATCTTGGTTCGATTTTACAGCGACTAAAATTTTATCAAAAAAATCAACTTGCACATGGTAACCCTGCTCACACTTTGTACTGAACTAGAAGAAACTGTCACTTACTCGACATGTATGAGAATTTTATATATTTTTATAAACTGCAACTAAAACCTTAAATAAAAATACAAATGCACATCGATAACGCGGGCTGCTCGCAGCCCGCGCACCACCCAAATACTAGTTATATATATGAAGCTCGATTACCACTGATTCACTCACTGACTGACTGACTCACTGATTGACAGAATTGTTCTCCTAGAAGGAGCGATGGGGGGTGTTTGTAGTGTAGGGGAAAAGTGTAGGGGAGGTTCCCGTGACCTCCAGAAAAATCCGAAAAGTGTCATTTTTGGTTTCCATCATGGAACTGGTGTAGGGATCTCGGAAACTATAATCGATGGGGGGTTGGTGTCAAAACTAAAAATGACTAAAACCCTGGGGTCCTTTTTAAAAGTTGAAAAAAAATTACCCTCCCGAACAAAAAAGAGGTTCTCCCATACAAATTTAAAACGACCGCAGCTCCGGAACCATTATAGGTGGGTATGGGGGGTTTAAACAAATATTATAGAGGGTTTGTAGGAGAATTTGGGTTTTTAGTCAAAAATTGCAAATTGGTCCTTCGACCCGGATACCAAAATCCAAGTTTGTCTGATCTGGCTGAAATTTGGTATTTAGGGAGATTGGGGGTCCCTGATTTTAAATATAAAAAAATTTTTTGGATGACGTCATTTTTTTTTTTTTACTGTATGGGGATTTTCGCTGGCGATACAACGCCACGGCTGCGAGGCCGCAGGCCGAGCTTCAAACCTGCGAGGCCGAAGGCCGAGCTTCCAGGGCGAGGCCGAAGGCCGAGCTTTCGGCCCGCGAGGCCGAAGGCCGAGCGTGGCCTCCACGAGGCCGTAGGCCGAGCCATGTTAGTCACTTACGAGGCCGAAGGCCGAGTTCCGAATGGGGTGTTACGCATTTACATTCCTTAGGAGAGTCACTAACGAGGCCAAAGGCCGAGTCCCGAATGGGGAGTTTTTTTTTACTTTTCGAGCTGGTCTCCAAGGCAACTGCCCACGTTAACCACTGCACTTAGAGGTATGGTCCTTTAACAAAACTCGATTACAATCTTGGGGCGATTTTACAGCGACTAAAATTTTATCAAAAAAATCAACTTGCACATGGTAACACTGCCCACACTTTGTACTGAACTAGAAGAAACTGTCACTTACTCGACTTGTATGACAGTTTTATATAATTTATAAACTGCAACTAAAACTTCAATTAAAAATACAAATGCACATCGATAACGCGGGCTGCTCGCAGCCCGCGCACCACCCAACACCTAGTTATTATATTATATAAAGTTCGATTACCACTCACTCACTGACTGACTGATTGACATCATTGTTCTCCTAGAAGGAGCGATGGGAGGTGTTTGTGATGTAGGGGAAAAGTGTAGAGGATGTTCCTATGACTACCAGAAAAATCCGAAAAGTGTCATTTTTGGTTTCCTTGATGGAACTGGTGTACGGATCTCGGAAACCATAATCGATGGGGGGTAGGTGTCAAAACTAAAAATGACTAAAACCCTAGGACCTTTTTGGAAAGTTGAAAAAAAATTACCCTCCCGAACAAAAAAGAGGTTCTCCCATACAAATTTAAAACGACCGCAGCTCCCGAACCGTTATAGGTGGGTATGGGGGAATTGAACAAATGTTATAGAGGGTTTGTAGGAGAATTTGGGGTTTTAGTCGAAAATTGAAAATTGGTCCTTCGACCCGGATACCAAAATCCAAGTTGCTCCGATCTGGCTGAAATTTGGTATTTAGGGAGATTGGGGGTCCCTAATTCGAAATATGAAAAATTTTTTGGATGACGTCATTTGTTTTTTTTTTTACTGGATGGGGATTTTTGATGGCGAAACCACTTCTTATTTGCGAGGCCGCAGGCCGAGCTTCAAACCTGCGAGGCCGAAGGCCGAGCTTTCGGCCCGCGAGGCCGAAGGCCGAGCGTGGCCTCCGCGAGGCCGTAGGCCGAGCCGTGTTAGTCACTTACGAGGCCGAAGGCCGAGTTCCGAATGGGGTGTTACGCATTTACATTCCTTAGGAGAGTCACTAACGAGGCCGAAGGCCGAGTCCCCAATGGAGAGTTTTTTTTCCACATCTCGAGCTGGTCTTTGATGCAACCGCCCACGGGAACTAAAAGTATCTGTCAGTTGTTCGACTTGCATGAGAATTTTTAAATCTTTTTATTTACTGGATGGGGATTTTCGCTGGCGATACAACGCCACGGTTGCGAGGCCGCAGGCCGAGCTTCAAACCTGCGAGGCCGAAGGCCGAGCTTTCGGCCCGCGAGGCCGAAGGCCGAGCGTGGCCTCCGCGAGGCCGTAGGCCGAGCCGTGTTAGTCACTTCCGAATGGGGTGTTACGCGTTTACATTCCTTAGGAGAGTCACTAACGAGGCCGAAGGCCGAGTCCCCTATGGGGAGTTTTTTTTCCACATCTCGAGCTGGTCTCCGAGGCAACGGCCCACGTTAACCACTGCACTTAGAGGTATGGTCCCTTAACAAACCTCGATTACAATCTTGGGACGATTTTACAGCGACTAAAATTTTATCAAAAAAATCAACTTGCACATGGTAACTCTGCCCACGCTTTGTACTGAACTAGAAGAAACTGTCACTTACTCGACTTGTATGAGAATTTTATATAAATTTTTAAACTGCAACTAAAACTTTAATAAAACATACAAATGCACATCGATAACGCGGGCTGCTCGCAGCCCGCGCACCACCCGAAATACTAGTTATAATATATAAAGTTCGATTACCACTCACTGACTGACTGACTGACTGACTCACTGACTCATTGACATCATTGTTCTCCTAGAAGGAGCGATGGGAGGTGTTTGTGATGTAGGGGAAAAGTGTAGAGGATGTTCCTGTGACCACCAGAAAAATCCGAAAAGTGTCATTTTTGGTTTTCTTGATGGAACTGGTGTACGGATCTCGGAAACCATAATCGATGGGGGGTAGGTGTCAAAACTAAAAATGACTAAAACCCTGGGACTTTTTTGGAAAGTTGAAAAAAAATTACCCTCCCGAACAAAAAAGAGGTTCTCCCATACAAATTTAAAACGATCGCAGCTCCCGAACCGTTATAGGTGGGTATGGGGGGTTTGAACAAATGTTATAGAGGGTTTGTAGTAAAATTTGGGGTTTTAGTCGAAAATTGAAAATTGGTCCTTCGACCCGGATACCAAAATCTAAGTTTGTCTGATCTGGCTAAAATTTGGTATTTAGGGAGATTGGGGGTCCCTGATTCTAAATATGAAAAAGTTTTTTTGATGACGTCATTTGTTTTTTTTTTACTGGATGGGGATTTTCGCTGGCGAAACCACTTCTTATTTGCGAGGCCGCAGGCCGAGTTTCAAACCCGCGAGGCCGAAGGCCGAGCTTCCAGGGCGAGGCCGAAGGCCGAGCTTTGGCCGGCGAGGCCGAAGGCCGAGCTTGGCCTCCGCGAGGCCGCAGGCCGAGCCGTGTTAGTCACTTACGAGGCCGAAGGCCGAGTTCCGAATGGGGTGTTACGCATTTACATTCCTTAGGAGAGTCACTAACGAGGCCGAAGGCCGAGTCCTGAATGGGGAGTTTTTTTTTCACATCTCGAGTTGGTTTTTGATGCAACCCTTCACGGGAACCAAAAGTATCTCTCAGTTGTTCGACTTGCATGAGAATTTTTAAATCTTTTAATATACTGGATGGGGATTTTCGCTGCCGATACAACGCCACGGTTGCGAGGCCGCAGGCCGAGCTTCAAACCTGCGAGGCCGAAGGCCGAGCTTTCGGCCCGCGAGGCCGAAGGCCGAGCGTGGCCTCCGCGAGGCCGTAGGCCGAGCCGTGTTAGTCACTTACGAATGGGGTGTTACGCGTTTACATTCCTTAGGAGAGTCACTAACGAGGCCGAAGGCCGAGTCCCGCATGGGGAGTTTTTTTTCCACATCTCGAGCTGGTCTCCGAGGCAACTGCCCACGTTAACCACTGCACTTAGAGGTATGGTCCCTTAACAAAAGTCGTTTACAATTTTGATGCGATTTTACAGCGACTAAAATTTTATCAAAAAAATCAACTTGCACATGGTAACCCTGCTCACACTTTGTACTGAACTAGAAGAAACTGTCACTTACTCGACTTGTATGAGAATTTAATATATTTTTTTAACTGCAACTACAAGTCTTGATAAATATTACTAATGCAAATCGATAACGCGGGCTGCTCGCAGCCCGCGCACCACCCAAATACTAGTTATATATATAAAGCTCGATTACCACTGACTCACTCACTGACTCACTGACTGATTGACATAATTGTTCTCCTAGAAGGAGCTATGGGGGGTGTTTGTGATGTAGGGAAAAAGTGTAGAGGAGGTTCCCGTGACCTCCAGAAAAATCCGAAAAGTGTCGTTTTTGGTTTCCATCATGGAACTGGTGTAAGGATCTCGGAAACTATAATAGTTGGGGGGTAGGTGCCAAAACTAAAAATGACAAAAACCCTGGGACCCTTTTGGAAAGTTAAAAAAAAATTACCCTCCCAAGCAAAAAAGAGGTTCTCCCATACAAATTTTAAACGACCGCAGCTCCGAAACCGTTATAGGTGGGTATGGGGGGTTCTAACAAATATTATAAAGGGTTTGTAGGCAAATTCGAGGATTCTGTCAAAAATTGAAAATTGGTCCTTCGATCCGGATACCAAAATCCAAGTTGCTCCGATCTCGCTAAAATTTGGTATTTAGGGAGATTGGGGGTCCCTGATTCCAAATATAAAAAAAAAATTTGGATGACGTCATTTGTTTTTTTTTTACTGGATGGGGATTTTCGCTGGCGATACAACGCCACGGGTGCGAGGCCGCAGGCCGAGTTTCAAACCTGCGAGGCCGAAGGCCGAGCTTTCGGCCCGCGAGGCCGAAGGCCGAGCGTGGCCTCCGCGAGGCCGTAGGCCGAGCCGTATTAGTCACTTACGAGGCCGAAGGCCGAGTTCCGATTGGGGTGTAACGAATTAACGTCCCTCAGGTGAGTCGCTAACGAGGCCGAAGGCCGAGTCCCGAATAGGGAGTTTTTTTTCCACATCTCGAGCTGGTCTCCGAGGCAACGGCCCACGTCAACCACTGCACTTAGAGGTATGGTTCCTTAACAAAAGTCGTTTACAATCTTGGTGCGATCTTACAGCGACTAAAATTTTATCAAAAAAATCAACTTGCACATGGTAACCCTGCCGACACTTTGTACTGAACTAGAAGAAACTGTCACTTACTCGACTTGAATGAGAATTTTATATATTTTTATAAACTGCAACTACAAATCTTGATAAATATTACTAATGCACATCGATAACGCGGGCTGCTCGCAGCCCGCGCACAACCGAACATCTAGTTATTAACCATATTATATAAAGCTCGATTACCACTCACTGACTGACTGACTCACTGACTCATTGACATCATTGTTCTCCTAGAAGGAGCGATGGGAGGTGTTTGTGATGTAGGGGAAAAGTGTAGAGGATGTTCCTGTGACCACCAGAAAAATCCGAAAAGTGTCATTTTTGGTTTCCTTGATGGAACTGGTGTACGGATCTCGGAAACCATAATCGATGGGGGTTAGGTGTCAAAACTAAAAATGACTAAAACCCTGGGACCTTTTTGGAAAGTTAAAAAAAAAATTACCCTCCCGAACAAAAAAGAGGTTCTCCCATACAAATTTAAAACGACCGCAGCTCCCGAACCGTTATAGGTGGGTATGGGGGGTTTGAACAAATGTTATAGAGGGTTTGTAGGAGAATTTGGGGTTTTAGTCGAAAATTGAAAATTGGTCCTTCGACCCGGATACCAAAATCCAAGTTGCTCCGATCTGGCTGAAATTTGGTATTTAGGGAGATTGGGGGTCCCTGATTCCAAATATGAAAAAATTTTTTGGATGACGTCATTTGTTTTTTTTTTACTGGATGGGAATTTTTGATGGCGAAACCACTTCTTATTTGCGAGGCCGCAGGCCGAGCTTCAAACCTGCGAGGCCGAAGGCCGAGCTTCCAGGGCGAGGCCGAAGGCCGAGCTTTCGGCCCGCGAGGCCGAAGGCCGAGCGTGGCCTCCGCGAGGCCGTAGGCCGAGCCGTGTTAGTCACTTACGAGGCCGAAGGCCGAGTTCCGAATGGGGTGTTACGCATTTACATTCCTTAGGAGAGTCACTAACGAGGCCGAAGGCCGAGTTCAGCATGGGGAGTTTTTACCACATCTCGAGCTGGTCTTTGATGCAACCGCTCACGGGAACTAAAAGTATCTGTCAGTTGTTCGACTTGCATGGAAATTTTTAAATCTTTTTATTTACTGGATGGGGATTTTCGCTGGCGATACAACGCCACGGCTGCGAGGCCGCAGGCCGAGCTTTAAAACTGCGAGGCCGAAGGCCGAGCTTTCGGCCCGCGAGGCCGAAGGCCGAGCGTGGCCTCCGCGGGGCCGTAGGCCGAGCCGTGTTTGTCACTTACGAATGGGGTGTTACGCGTTTACATTCCTTAGGAGAGTCACTAACGAGGCCGAAGGCCGAGTCCCGAATGGGGAGTTTTTTTTCCACATCTCGAGCTGGTCTCCGAGGCAACTGCCCACGTTAACCACTGCACTTAGAGGTATGGTCCCTTAACAAAAGTCGTTTACAATCTTGGTGCGATTTTACAGCGACTAAAATTTTATCAAAAAAATCAACTTTCACATGGTAACCCTGCTTACACTTTGTACTGAACTAGAAGAAACTGTCACCTACTCGACTTGTATGAGAATTTTAAATATTTTTTAACTGCAACTACAAATCTTGATAAATATTACTAATGCACATCGATAACGCGAGCTGCTCGCAGCCCGCGCACCACCCGAAATACTAGTTATATTATATAAAGTTCGATTACCACTGACTGACTCACTCACTGACTCATTGACATCATTGTTCTCCCAGAAGGAGCGATGGGGGGTGTTTGTGGTGTAGGGGAAAAGCGTAGAGGAGGTTTCTATAACCACCAGAAAAATCCGAAAAGTGTCATTTTTGGTTTCCTTGATGGAACTGGTGTACGGATCTCGGAAACCATAATCGATGGGGGGTAGGTGTCGAAACTAAAAATGACTAAAACCCTGGGACCTTTTTGGAAAGTTGAAAAAAAATTACCCTCCCGAACAAAAAAGAGGTTCTCCCATACAAATTTAAAACGACCGCAGCTCCCGAACCGTTATAGGTGGGTATGGGGGGTTCGAACAAATGTTATAGAGGGTTTGTAGGAGAATTTGGGGTTTTAGTCGAAAATTGAAAATTGGTCCTTCGACCCGGATACCAAAATCCAAGTTTCTCCGATCTGGCTAAAATTTGGTATTTAGGGAGATTGGGGGTCCCTGATTCCAAATATGAAAAAATTTTTTGGATGACGTCATTTGTTTTTTTTTTACTGGATGGGGATTTTTGACGGCGAAACCACTTCTTATTTGCGAGGCCGCAGGCCGAGCTTCAAACCTGCGAGGCCGAAGGCCGAGCTTCGAGGGCGAGGCCGAAGGCCGAGCTTTCGGCCCGCGAGGCCGAAGGCCGAGCGTGGCCTCCGCGAGGCCGTAGGCCGAGCCGTGTTAGTCACTTACGAGGCCGAAGGCCGAGTTCCGAATGGGGTGTTACGCATTTACATTCCTTAGGAGAGTCACTAACGAGGCCGAAGGCCGAGTTCAGCATGGGGAGTTTTTACCACATCTCGAGCTGGTCTTTGATGCAACCGGTCACGGGAACTAAAAGTATCTGTCAGTTGTTCGACTTGCATGGAAATTTTTAAATCTTTTTATTTACTGGATGGGGATTTTCGCTGACGACACAACGCCACGGTTGCGAGGCCGCAGGCCGAGCTTCAAACCTGCGAGGCCGAAGGCCGAGCTTTCGGCCTGCGAGGCCGAAGGCCGAGCGTGGCCTCCGCGAGGCCGTAGGCCGAGCCGTGTTAGTCACTTACGAATGAGGTGTTACGCGTTTACATTCCTTAGGAGAGTCACTAACGAGGCCGAAGGCCGAGTCCCGAATGGGGAGCTTTTTCCACATCTCGAGCTGGTCTCCGAGGCAACGGCCCACGTTAACCACTGCACTTAGAGGTATGGTCCCTTAACATAACTCGATTACAATCTTGGGGCGATTTTACATCGACTAAAATTTTATCGAAAATATCAACTTTCACATGGTAACCCTGCTCACACTTTGTACTGAACTAGAAGAAACTGTCACTTACTTTACTTGTATGAGAATTTTATATATATTTTTTCAACTGCAACTAAAATTTTGATAACAATACAAATGCAAATCGATAACGCGGGCTGCTCGCAGCCCGCGCGCCACCCAAATACTAGTTATTTTATATATATAAAGCTCGATTACCACTGATTCACTCACTCACTGACTGACTCACTGATTGACATAATTGTTCTCCTAGAAGGAGCGATGGGGGGTGTTTGTGGAGTAGGAGAAAAGTGTAGAGGAGGTTCCTGTGACCTCCAGAAAAATCCGAAAAGTGTCATTTTTGGTTTCCATCATGGAACTGGTGTAGGGATCTCGGAAACTATAATCGATGGGGGGTTGGTGTCAAAACTAAAAATGACTAAAACCCTGGGATCCTTTTGGAAAGTTGAAAAAAATTTACCCTCCCAAACAAAAAAGAGGTTCTCCAATACAAATTTAAAACGATCGCAGCTCCGAAACCGTTATAGGTGGGTATGGGGGGTTCGAACAAATATTATAGAGGGTTTGTAGGGGAATTTGGGGTTTTTGTCAAAAAATGCAAATTGGTCCTTCGACCCGGATACCAAAATTCAAGTTGTTCCGATTTCGCCAAAATTTGGTATTTAGGGAGATTGGGGGTCCCTGATTCCAAATATAAAAAAAAAATTTCGATGACGTCATTTGTTTTTTTTTTACTAGATGGGGATTTTCGCTGGAGATACAACGCCACGGCTGCGAGGCCGCAGGCCGAGCTTCAAACCTGCGAGGCCGAAGGCCGAGCTTCGAGGGCGAGGCCGCAGGCCTAGCCGTGTTAGTCACTTACGAGGCCGAAGGCCGAGTTCCGAATGGGGTGTTACGCATTTACATTCCTTAGGAGAGTCACTAACGAGGCCGAAGGCCGAGTCCCGAATGGGGAGTTTTTTTTCCACATCTCGAGCTGGTCTTTGATGCAACCGCTCACGGGAACTAAAAGTATCTGTCAGTTGTTCGACTTGCATGAGAATTTTTAAATCTTTTTATTTACTGGATGGGGATTTTCGCTGGCGATACAACGCCACGGTTGCGAGGCCGCAGGCCGAGCTTCAAACCTGCGAGGCCGAAGGCCGAGCTTTCGGCCCGCGAGGCCGAAGGCCGAGCGTGGCCTTCGCGAGGCCGTAGGCCGAGCCGTGTTAGTCACTTACGAATGGGGTGTTACGCGTTTACATTCCTTAGGAGAGTCACTAACGAGGCCGAAGGCCGAGTCCCGAATGGGGAGCTTTTTCCACATCTCGAGCTGGTCTCCGCGGCAACGGCCCACGTTAACCACTGCACTTAGAGGTATGGTCCCTTAACAAAACTCGATTACAATCTTGGGGCGATTTTACATCGACTAAAATTTTATCAAAAAAATCAACTTGCACATGGTAACCCTGCTCACACTTTGTACTGAACTAGAAGAAACTGTCCCTTTCTCGACTTGTATGAGAATTTTTATATATATTTTCAACTGCAATTACAATCTTGAAATAAATACAAATGCACATCGATAACGCGGGCTGCTCGCAGCCCGCGCACCACCCGAAATACTAGTATATATATAAAGCTCGATTACCACTGACTCACTGACTGACTCACTGACTGATTGACATAATTGTTCTCCTAGAAGGAGCGATGGGGGGTGTTTGTGATGTAGGGAAAAAGTGGAGAGGAGGTTTTTGTGACCTCCAGAAAAATCCGAAAAGTGCCATTTTTGGTTTCCTTCGTGGAACTGGTGTAGGGATCTCGGAAACTATAATAGATGGGGGGTAGGTGCCAAAACTAAAAATGACT
The DNA here is from genome assembly GCA_934044485.1 of Apeira syringaria. Lineage (NCBI taxonomy): Eukaryota > Metazoa > Arthropoda > Insecta > Lepidoptera > Geometridae > Apeira > Apeira syringaria. The sequence continues at coordinate 1,243,891 of OW203683.1, read as the reverse complement.
AAAACCTGGGATCCTTTTTAAAAGTTGAAAAAAAATTACCCTCCCGAACAAAAAAGACGTTCTCCCATACAAATTTAAAACGACCGCAGCTCCGGAACCGTTATAGGTGGGTATGGGGGGTTCGAACAAATATTATAGAGGGTTTGTAGGAGAATTTGGGTTTTTAGTCAAAAATTGCAAATTGGTCCTTCGACCCGGATACCAAAATCCAAGTTTGTCTGATCTGGCTGAAATTTGGTATTTAGGGAGATTGGGGGTCCCTGATTTTAAATATAAAAAAATTTTTTGGATGACGTCATTTTTTTTTTTTTTACTGGATGGGGATTTTCGCTGGCGATACAACGCCACGGCTGCGAGGCCGCAGGCCGAGCTTCAAACCTGCGAGGCCGAAGGCCGAGCTTCCAGGGCGAGGCCGAAGGCCGAGCTTTCGGCCCGCGAGGCCGAAGGCCGAGCGTGGCCTCCACGAGGCCGTAGGCCGAGCCATGTTAGTCACTTACGAGGCCGAAGGCCGAGTTCCGAATGGGGTGTTACGCATTTACATTCCTTAGGAGAGTCACTAACGAGGCCGAAGGCCGAGTCCCGAATGGGGAGTTTTTTTTTACTTCTCGAGCTGGTCTCCGAGGCAACTGCCCACGTTAACCACTGCACTTAGAGGTATGGTCCCTTAACAAAACTCGATTACAATCTTGGGGCGATTTTACAGCGACTAAAATTTTATCAAAAAAATCAACTTGCACATGGTAACACTGCCCACACTTTGTACTGAACTAGAAGAAACTGTCACTTACTCGACTTGTATGACAGTTTTATATAATTTATAAACTGCAACTAAAACTTTAATTAAAAATACAAATGCACATCGATAACGCGGGCTGCTCGCAGCCCGCGCACCACCCAACACCTAGTTATAATATATAAAGTTCGATTACCACTCACTGACTCACTCATTGACATCATTGTTCTCCCAGAAGGAGCGATGGGGGGTGTTTGTAATTGAGAGTAAAAGTGTAGAGGATGTTCCTATGACCACCAGAAAAATCCGAAAAGTGTCATTTTTGGTTTCCTTGATGGAACTGGTGTATGGATCTCGGAAACTATAATCGATGGGGGGTAGGTGTCAAAAATAAAAATGACTAAAACCCTGGGACCTTTTTGGAAAAATGAAAAAAAATTACCCTCCCGAACAAAAAAGAGGTTCTCCCATACAAATTTAAAACGACCGCAGCTCCCGAACCGTTATAGGTGGGTATGGGGGGTTTGAACAAATGTTATAGACAGTTTGTAGGAGAATTTGGGGTTTTAGTCGAAAATTGAAAATTGGTCCTTCGACCCGGATACCAAAATCCAAGTTTGTCTGATCTGGCTGAAATTAAGTATTTAGGGAGATTGGGGGTCCCTGATTCCAAATATTAAAAAAAAATTTGGATGACGTCATTTGTTTTTTTTTTACTGGATGGGGATTTTTGATGGCGAAACCACTTCTTATTTGCGAGGCCGCAGGCCGAGCTTCAAACCTGCGAGGCCGAAGGCCGAGCTTCGAGGGCGAGGCCGAAGGCCGAGCTTTCGGCCCGCGAGGCCGAAGGCCGAGCGTGGCCTCCGCGAGGCCGTAGGCCGAGCCGTGTTAGTCACTTACGAGGCCGAAGGCCGAGTTCCGAATGGGGTGTTACGCATTTACATTCCTTAGGAGAGTCACTAACGAGGCCGAAGGCCGAGTTCAGAATGGGGAGTTTTTAACACATCTCGAGCTGGTCTTTGATGCAACCGCTCACGGGAACTAAAAGTATCTGTCAGTTGTTCGACTTGCATGAGAATTTTTAAATCTTTTTATTTACTGGATGGGGATTTTCGCTGATGATACAACGTCACGGTTGCGAGGCCGCAGGCCGAGCTTCAAACCTGCGAGGCCGAAGGCCGAGCTTTCGGCCCGCGAGGCCGAAGCCGAGCGTGGCCTCCGCGAGGCCGTAGGCCGAGCCGTGTTTAGTCACTTACGAATGGGGTGTTACGCGTTTACATTCCTTAGGAGAGTCACTAACGAGGCCGAAGGCCGAGTCCCGAATGGGGAGCTTTTTCCACATCTCGAGCTGGTCTCCGAGGCAACGGCCCACGTTAACCACTGCACTTAGAGGTATGGTCCCTTAACAAAACTCGATTACAATCTTGGGGCGATTTTACATCGACTAAAATTTTATCAAAAAAAAATTAACTTGCACATGGTAACCCTGCTCACACTTTGTAGTGAACTAGAAGAAACTGTCCCATTATCGACTTGTATGAGAATTTTTATATATTTTTTTCAACTACAACTAAAAGTTTTAAAAATATACAAATGCACATCGATAACGCGGGCTGCTCGCAGCCCGCGCACCACCCAAATACTAGTTATTATATTATATAAAGTTCGATTACCACTGACTCACTTACTGACTGACTCATTGACATCATTGTTCTCCCAGAAGGAGCGATGGGGGGTGTTTGTGGTGTAGGGGAAAAGTGTAGAGGAGGTTTCTATGACCACCAGAAAAATCCGAAAAGTGTCATTTTTGGTTTCCTTGATGGAACTGGTGTACGGATCTCGGAAACCATAATCGATGGGGGGTAGGTGTTAAAACTAAAAATGACTTAAACCTTGGGACCTTTTTGGAAAGTTGAAAAAAAATTACCCTCCCGAACAAAAAAGAGGTTCTCCCATACAAATTTAAAACGACCGCAACTCCGGAACCGTTATAGGTGGGTATGGGGGGTTTAAACAAATGTTATAGAGAGTTTGTAGGGAAATTTGAAGATTCTGTCAAAAATTAAAAATTGGTCCTTCGACCCGGATACCAAAATCCAAGTTGCTCTGATCTGGCTGAAATTTGGTATTTAAGGAGATTGGGGGTCCCTGATTCCGAATATGAAAAAATTTTTTGGATGACGTCATTTGTTTTTTTTTTACTGGATGGGGATTTTTGATGGCGAAACCACTTCTTATTTGCGAGGCCGCAGGCCGAGCTTCAAACCTGCGAGGCCGAAGGCCGAGCTTCGAGGGCGAGGCCGAAGGCCGAGCTTTCGGCCCGCGAGGCCGAAGGCCGAGCGTGGCCTCCGCGAGGCCGCAGGCCGAGCCGTGTTAGTCACTTACGAGGCCGAAGGCCGAGTTCCGAATGGGGTGTTACGCATTTACATTCCTTAGGAGAGTCACTAACGAGGCCGAAGGCCGAGTTCAGCATGGGGAGTTTTTACCACATCTCGAGCTGGTCTTTGATGCAACCGCTCACGGGAACTAAAAGTATCTGTCAGTTGTTCGACTTGCATGGAAATTTTTAAATCTTTTTATTTACTGGATGGGGATTTTCGCTGACGATACAACGCCACGGTTGCGAGGCCGCAGGCCGAGCTTCAAACCTGCGAGGCCGAAGGCCGAGCTTTCGGCCCGCGAGGCCGTAGGCCGAGCCGTGTTAGTCACTTACGAGGCCGAAGGCCGAGTTCCGAATGGGGTGTAACGAATTAACGTCCCTCAGGTGAGTCGCTAACGAGGCCGAAGGCCGAGTCCCGAATGGAGAGTTTTTTTTCACATCTCGAGCTGGTCTCCGAGGCAACGGCCCACGTTAACCACTGCACTTAGAGGTATGGTCCCTTAACAAGAGTCGTTTACAATCTTGGTGGGATTTTACAACGACTAAAATTTTATCAAAAAAATCAACTTGCACATGGTAACCCTGCTCACACTCTGTACTGAACTAGAAGAAACTGTCACTTACTCTACTTGTATGAGAATTTTATATATTTTTTCAACTGCAATTACAATCTTGAAATAAATACAAATGCACATCGATAACGCGGGCTGCTCGCAGCCCGCGCACCACCCAAATACTAGTTATATTATATAAAGTTCGATTACCACTCACTGACTCACTGACTCACTCATTGACATCATTGTTCTCCCAGAAGGAGCGATGGGGGGTGTTTGTGGTGTAGGGGAAAAGTGTAGAGGAGGTTCCTATGACCACCAGAAAAATCCGAAAAGTGTCATTTTTGGTTTCCTTGATGGAACTGGTGTAAGGATCTCGGAAACCATAATCGATGGGGGGTAGGTGTCAAAACTAAAAATGACTAAAACCCTGGGGCCTTTTTTGAGAGTTGAAAAAAAATTCCCCTCCCGAACAAAAAAGAGGTTCTCCCATACAAATTTAAAACGACTGCAACTCCGAAACCGTTATAGGTGGGTATGGGGGGTTCAAACAAATGTCATAGAGGGTTTGTAGGGAAATTTGGGGTTTTTGTCAAAAATTGCAAATTGGTCCTTCGAACCGGATACCAAAATCCAAGTTGCTCCGATCTGGCTGAAATTTGGTATTTAGGGAGATTGGGGGTCCCTGATTCCAAATATGAAAAAAATTTTTGGATGACGTCATTTGTTTTTTTTTTACTGGATGGGGATTTTTGATGGCGAAACCACTTCTTATTTGCGAGGCCGCAGGCCGAGCTTCAAACCTGCGAGGCCGAAGGCCGAGCTTCCAGGGCGAGGCCGAAGGCCGAGCTTTTGGCCCGCGAGGCCGAAGGCCGAGCGTGGCCTCCGCGAGGCCGCAGGCCGAGCCGTGTTAGTCACTTACGAGGCCGAAGGCCGAGTTCCGAATGGGGTGTTACGCATTTACATTCCTTAGGAGAGTCACTTACGAGGCCGAAGGCCGAGTCCTGAATGGGGAGTTTTTTTTCCACATCTCGAGCTGGTCTTTGATGCAACCGCTCACGGGAACAAAAAGTATCTGTCAGTTGTTCGACTTGCATGAGAATTTTTAAATCTTTTTATTTACTGGATGGGGATTTTCGCTGGCGATACAACGCCACGGTTGCGAGGCCGCAGGCCGAAGGCCGAGCCGTGTTAGTCACTTACGAGGCCGAAGGCCGAGTTCCGAATGGGGTGTTACGTATTTACATTCCTTAGGAGAGTCACTAACGAGGCCGAAGGCCGAGTCCCAAATGGGGAGTTTTTTTTTTCACATCTCGAGTTGGTCTTTGATGCAACCGCTCACGGGAACTAAAAGTATCTGTCAGTTGTTCGACTTGCATGAGAATTTTTAAATCTTTTTATATACTGGATGGGGATTTTCGCTGCCGATACAACGCCACGGCTGCGAGGCCGCAGGCCGAGCTTCAAACCTGCGAGGCCGAAGGCCGAGCTTTTCGGCCCGCGAGGCCGAAGGCCGAGCGTGGCCTCCGCGAGGCCGTAGGCCGAGCCGTGTTAGTCACTTACGAATGGGGTGTTACGCGTTTACATTCCTTAGGAGAGTCACTAACGAGGCCGAAGGCCGAGTCCCGAATGGGGAGTTTTCTTTCCACATCTCGAGCTGGTCTCCGAGGCAACTGCCCACGTTAACCACTGCACTTAGAGGTATGGTCCCTTAACAAAAGTCGTTTACAATCTTGGGGCGATTTTACATCGACTAAAATTGTATCAAAAAAATCAACTTGCACATGGTAACCCTGCTCACACTTTGTACTGAACTAGAAGAAACTGTCACTTACTCGACTTGTATGAGATTTTTATATATTTTTTTAACTGCATTTACAATCTTGAAATAAATACTAATGCACATCGATAACGCGGGCTGCTCGCAGCCCGCGCACCACCCGAAATACTAGTTATTATATTATATAAAGCTCGATTACCACTGACTCACTCACTCACTCACTGATTGACATCATTGTTCTCCTAGAAGGAGCGATGGGGGGTGTTTGTGATGTAGGGGAAAAGTGTAGAGGATGTTCCTATGACCACCAGAAAAATCCGAAAAGTGTCATTTTTGGTTTCCTTGATGGAACTGGTGTACGGATCTCGAAAACCATAATCGATGGGGGGTAGGTGCCAAAACTAAAAATGACTAAAACCCTGGGACCCTTTTGGAAAGTTGAAAAAAAATTACCCTCCCTAACAAAAAAGAGGTTCTCCCATACAAATTTAAAACGACCGCAACTCCGGAACCGTTATAGGTGGGTATGGGGGGTTCGAACAAATATTATAGAGGGTTTGTAGGGGAATTTGAGGTTTCTATCAAAAATTGAAAATTGGTCCTTCGACCCGGATACCAAAATCCAAGTTTGTCTGATCTGGCTGAAATTTAGTATTTAGGGAGATTGGGAGTCCCTGATTCGCAATATGAAAAAATTTTCTAGATGACGTCATTTGTTTTTTTTTTACTGGATGGAGATTTTCGCTGGCGATATAACGCCACGGCTGCGAGGCCGCAGGCCGAGCTTCAAACCCGCGAGGCCGAAGGCCGAGCTTCGAGGGCGAGGCCAAAGGCCGAGCTTTTGGCTTGCGAGGCCGAAGGCCGAGCGTGGCCTCCGCGAGGCCGCAGGCCGAGCCGTGTTAGTCACTTACGAGGCCGAAGGCCGAGTTCCGAATGGGGTGTTACGCATTTACATTCCTTAGGAGAGTCACTAACGAGGCAGAAGGCCGAGTCCCGAATGGGGAGTTTTTTTTCCACATCTCGAGCTGGTCTTTGATGCAACCGCTCACGGGAACTAAAAGTATCTGTCAGTTGTTCGGCTTGCATGAGAATTTTTAAATCTTTTTATTTACTGGATGGGGATTTTCGCTGGCGATACAACGCCACGGTTGCGAGGCCGCAGGCCAAGCTTCAAATCTGCGAGGCCGAAGGCCGAGCTTTCGGCCCGCGAGGCCGAAGGCCCAGCGTGGCCTCCGCGAGGCCGTAGGCCGAGCCATGTTAGTCACTTACGAATGGGGTGTTACGCGTTACCATTCCTTAGGGGAGTCACTAACGAGGCCGAAGGCCGAGTCCCGAATAGGGAGTTTTTTTTCCACATCTCGAGCTGGTCTCCGAGGCAACTGCCCACGTTAACCACTGCACTTAGAGGTATGGTCCCTTAACAAAAGTCGTTTACAATCTTGGTGCGATTTTACAGCGACTAAAATTTTATCAAAAAAATCAACTTGCACATGCTAACCCTGCTCACACTTTGTACTGAACTAGAAGAAACTGTCCCTTTCTCGACTTGTATGAGAATTTTCATATATTTTTTTCAACTGCAACTAAAATTTTTAAAAATATACAAATGCACATCGATAACGCGGGCTGCTCGCAGCCCGCGCACCACCCAACATCTAGTTATTATTATTATATATATATAAACCTCGATTACCACTGACTGATTGACTGACTCACTGACTCACTGATTGACAGAATTGTTCTCCTAGAAGGAGCGATGGGGGGTATATGTGGTGTAGGGGAAAAGTGTAGAGCAGGTTCCCGTGACCTCCAGAAAAATCCGAAAAGTGTCATTTTTGGTTTCCTTGATGGAACTGGTGTAGGGATCTCGGAAACTATAATCGATAAGGGGTAGGTGTCAGAACTAAAAATGACTAAAACCCTGAGACCCTTTTGGAAATTAAAAAAAAATTTACCCTCCCAAACAAAAAAGAGGTTTTCCCATACAAATTTAAAACGACCGCAGCTCCGGAACCGTTATGGGTGGGTATGGGGGGTTTAAACAAATATTATAGAGGGTTTGCAGGGGAATTTGAAGTTTCTGTCAAAAATTGAAAATTGGTCCTTCGAACCGGATACCAAAATCCAAGTTGCTCCGATCTGGCTGAAATTTGGTATTTAGGGAGAATGGGGGTCCCTGATTCTAAATATAAAAAAAAATTTTGGATGACGTCATTTGTTTTTTTTTTTACTGGATGGGGATTTTCTTTGGCGATACAACACCACGGCTGCGAGGCCGCAGGCCGAGCTTCAAACCTGCGAGGCCGAAGGCCGAGCTTTCGGCCCGCGAGGCCGAAGGCCGAGCGTGGCCTCCGCGAGGCCGTATGCCGAGCCGTGTTAGTCACTAACGAGGCCGAAGGCCGAGTTCCGATTGGGGTGTAACGAATTAACGTCCCTCAGGTGAGTCGCTAACGAGGCCGAAGGCCGAGTCCCGAATGGGGGGTTTTTTCCACATCTCGAGCTGGTCTTCGAGGCAACTGCCCACGTTAACCATTGCACTTAGAGGTGGGGTCCCTTAACAAAAGTCGTTTACGATCTTGGGGCGCTTTTACAGCAACTTTAATTTTATCAAATAAATCAACTTGCACATGGTAACCCTGCCCAAACCTTGTACTGAACTAGAAGAAACTGTCACTTACTCGACTTGTATGAGAAATTTATATATTTTTTCAACTGCAATTACCAGTTTGATAAAAGTTTCTAATGCACATCGATAACGCGGGCTGCTCGCAGCCCGCGCACCACCCAACACCTAGTTATATATATAAAGCTCGATTACCACTGACTCACTCACTGACTCACTGACTGATTGACATAATTGTTCTCCTAGAAGGAGCGATGGGGGGTGTTTGTGATGTAGGGAAAAAGTGGAGAGGAGGTTTCTGTGACCTCCAGAAAAATCCGAAAAGTGCCATTTTTGGTTTCCTTCGTGGAACTGGTGTAGGGATCTCGGAAACTATAATAGATGGGGGGTAGGTGCCAAAACTAAAAATGACTAAAACCCTGGGACCCTTTTGGAAATTAAAAAAAAATTTACCCTCCCGAACAAAAAAGAGGTTTTCCCATACAAATTTAAAACGACCGCAGCTCCGGAACCGTTATGGGTGGGTATGGGGGGCTTTAACAAATATTATAGAGGGTTTGCAGGGGAATTTGGGGTTTTAGTCGAAAATTGCAAATTGGTCCTTCGACCCGGATACCAAAATCCAAGTTGCTCCGATCTGGCTGAAATTTGGTATTTAGGGAGATTGGGGGTCCCTGATTCCAAATATGAAAAAATTTTTTGGATGACGTCATTTTTTTTTTTTTTACTGGATGGGGATTTTTGATGGCGAAACCACTTCTTATTTGCGAGGCCGCAGGCCGAGCTTAAAACCTGCGAGGCCGAAGGCCGAGCTTCCAGGGCGAGGCCGAAGGCCGAGCTTTCGGCCCGCGAGGCCGAAGGCCGAGCGTGGCCTCCGCGAGGCCGCAGGCCGAGCCGTGTTAGTCACTTACGAGGCCGAAGGCCGAGTTCCGAATGGGGTGTTACGTATTTACATTCCTTAGGAGAGTCACTAACGAGGCCGAAGGCCGAGTCCCAAATGGGGAGTTTTTTTTCCACATCTCGAGTTGGTCTTTGATGCAACCGCTCACGGGAACTAAAAGTATCTGTCAGTTGTTCGACTTGCATGAGAATTTTTGAATCTTTTTATATACTGGATGGGGATTTTCGCTGCCGATACAACGCCACGGCTGCGAGGCCGCAGGCCGAGCTTCAAACCTGCGAGGCCGAAGGCCGAGCTTTTCGGCCCGCGAGGCCGAAGGCCGAGCGTGGCCTCCGCGAGGCCGTAGGCCGAGCCGTGTTAGTCACTTACGAATGGGGTGTTACGCGTTTACATTCCTTAGGAGAGTCACTAACGAGGCCGAAGGCCGAGTCCCGAATGGGGAGTTTTCTTTCCACATCTCGAGCTGGTCTCCGAGGCAACTGCCCACGTTAACCACTGCACTTAGAGGTATGGTCCCTTAACAAAAGTCGTTTACAATCTTGGGGCGATTTTACATCGACTAAAATTGTATCAAAAAATCAACTTGCACATGGTAACCCTGCTCACACTTTGTACTGAACTAGAAGAAACTGTCACTTACTCGACTTGTATGAGATTTTTATATATTTTTTTAACTGCATTTACAATCTTGAAATAAATACTAATGCACATCGATAACGCGGGCTGCTCGCAGCCCGCGCACCACCCGAAATACTAGTTATATTATATAAAGTTCGATTACCACTCACTGACTCACTGACTCACTCATTGACATCATTGTTCTCCCAGAAGGAGCGATGGGGGGTATTTGTGGTGTAGGGGAAAAGTGTAGAGGAGGTTCCTATGACCACCAGAAAAATCCGAAAAGTGTCATTTTTGGTTTCCTTGATGGAACTGGTGTATGGATCTCGGAAACCATAATCGATGGGGGGTAGGTGTCAAAACTAAAAATGACTAAAACCCTGGGACCTTTTTGGAATATTGAAAAAAAATTACCCTCCCTAACAAAAAAGAGGTTCTCCCATACAAATTTAAAACGACCGCAGCTCCCGAACCGTTATAGGTGGGTATGGGGAGTTTAAACAAATGTTATAGAGAGTTTGTAGGGGAATTTGAGGTTTCTGTCAAAAATTGAAAATTGGTCCTTCGACCCGGATACCAAAATTCAAGTTGGTCTGATCTGGCTGAAATTTAGTATTTAGGGAGATTGGGGGTCCCTGATTCCGAATATGAAAAAATTTTTTGGATGACGTCATTTGTTTTTTTTTTACTGGATGGGGATTTTTGATGGCGAAACCACTTCTTATTTGCGAGGCCGCAGGCCGAGCTTCAAACCTGCGAGGCCGAAGGCCGAGCTTCGAGGGCGAGGCCGAAGGCCGAGCTTTCGGCCCGCGAGGCCAAAGGCCGAGCGTGGCCTCCGCGAGGCCGCAGGCCGAGCCGTGTTAGTCACTTACGAGGCCGAAGGCCGAGTTCCGAATGGGGTGTTACGCATTTACATTCCTTAGGGAGTCACTAACGAAGCCGAAGGCCGAGTCCCGAATGGGGAGTTTTTTTCCCACATCTCGAGCTGGTCTTTGATGCAACCGCTCACGGGAACTAAAAGTATCTGTCAGTTGTTCGACTTGCATGAGAATATTTAAATCTTTTTATTTACTGGATGGGGATTTTCGCTGGCGATACAACGCCACGGTTGCGAGGCCGCAGGCCGAGCTTCAAACCTGCGAGGCCGAAGGCCGAGCTTTCGGCCCGCGAGGCCGAAGGCCGAGCGTGGCCTCCGCGAGGCCGTGGGCCGAGCCGTGTTAGTCACTTACGAATGGGGTGTTACGCGCTTACATTCCTTAGGAGAGTCACTAACGAGGCCGAAGGCCGAGTCCCGAATGGAAGTTTTTTTTCCACATCTCGAGCTGGTCTCCGAGGCAACTGCCCACGTTAACCACTGCACTTAGAGGTATGGTCCCTTAACAAAAGTCGTTTACAATCTTGGGGCGATTTTACATCGACTAAAATTGTATCAAAAAAATCAACTTGCACATGGTAACCCTGCTCTCACTTTGTACTGAACTAGAAGAAACTGTCACTTACTCGACTTGTATGAGATTTTTATATATTTTTTCAACTGCATTTACAATCTTGAAATAAATACTAATGCACATCGATAACGCGGGCTGCTCGCAGCCCGCGCACCACCCGAAATACTAGTTATTATAATATATAAAGTTTGATTACCACTCACTGACTGACTGACTGACTGACTGACTGACTGACTGACTGATTGACATCATTGTTCTCCTAGAAGGAGCGATGGGAGGTGTTTGTGATGTAGGGAAAAAGTGTAGAGGATGTTCCTATGACCACCAGAAAAATCCGAAAAGTGTCATTTTTGGTTTCCTTGATGGAACTGGTGTACGGATCTCGGAAACCATAATCGATGGGGGGTAGGTGTCAAAACTAAAAATGACTAAAACCCTGGGACTTTTTTGGAAAATTGAAAAAAAATTACCCTCCCTAACAAAAAAGAGGTTCTCCCATACAAATTTAAAACGACCGCAGCTCCCGAACCATTATAGGTGGGTATGGGGGGTTTGAACAAATGTTATAGAGGGTTTGTAGGAAAATTTGGGGTTTTAGTCGAAAATTGAAAATTGGTCCTTCGACCCGGATACCAAAATCCAAGTTGCTCTGATCTGGCTGAAATTTGGTATTTAGGGAGATTGAGGGTCCCTGATTCCAAATATGAAAAAATTTTTTGGATGACGTCATTTGTTTTTTTTTTACTGGATGGGGATTTTTGATGGCGAAACCACTTCTTATTTGCGAGGCCGCAGGCCGAGCTTCAAACCTGCGAGGCCGAAGGCCGAGCTTCCAGGGCGAGGCCGAAGGCCGAGCTTTCGGCCCGCGAGGCCGAAGGCCGAGCGTGGCCTCCGCGAGGCCGTAGGCCGAGCCGTGTTAGTCACTTACGAGGCCGAAGGCCGAGTTCCGAATGGGGTGTTACGCATTTACATTTCTTAGGAGAGTCACTAACGAGGCCGAAGGCCGAGTCCCGAATGGGGAGTTTTTTTCCCACATCTCGAGCTGGTCTCTGATGCAACCGCTCACGGGAACTAAAAGTATCTGTCAGTTGTTCGACTTGCATGAGAATTTTTAAATCTTTTTATTTACTGGATGGGGATTTTCGCTGGCGATACAACGCCACGGTTGCGAGGCCGCAGGCCGAGCTTCAAACCTGCGAGGCCGAAGGCCGAGCTTTCGGCCCGCGAGGCCGAAGGCCGAGCGTGGTTTCCGCGAGGCCGTAGGCCGAGCCATGTTAGTCACTTACGAATGGGGTGTTACGCGTTTACATTCCTTAGGAGAGTCACTAACGAGGCCGAAGGCCGAGTCCCGAATGGGGAGCTTTTTCCACATCTCGAGCTGGTCTCCGAGGCAACGGCCCACGTTAACCACTGCATTTAGAGGTATGGTCCCTTAACAAAACTCGATTACAATCTTGGGGCGATTTTACATCGACTAAAGTTTTATCGAAAAAATCAACTTGCACATGGTAACCCTGTTCACACTTTGTACTGAACTAGAAGAAACTGTCCCTTTCTCGACTTGTATGAGAATTTTTAAATATTTTTTTCAACTGCAACTAAAATTTTTTTAAATATACAAATGCACATCGATAACGCGGGCTGCTCGCAGCCCGCGCACCACCCGAAATACTAGTATATATATAAAGCTCGATTACCACTGATTCACTCACTGACTGACTGACTCACTGATTGACAGAATTGTTCTCCTAGAAGGAGCGATGGGGGGTGTTTGTGGTGTAGGGGAAAAGTGTAGAGGATGTTCCTATGACCACCAGAAAAATCCAAAAAGTGTCATTTTTGGTTTCCTTGATGGAACTGGTGTACGGATCTCGAAAACCATAATCGATGGGGGGTAGGTGCCAAAACTAAAAATGACTAAAACCCTGGGACCCTTTTGGAAAATTGAAAAAAAATTACCCTCCCTAACAAAAAAGAGGTTCTCCCATACAAATTTAAAACGACCGCAACTCCGGAACCGTTATAGGTGGGTATGGGGGGTTCGAACAAATATTATAGAGGGTTTGTAGGGGAATTTGAGGTTTCTATCAAAAATTGAAAATTGGTCCTTCGACCCGGATACCAAAATCCAAGTTTGTCTGATCTGGCTGAAATTTAGTATTTAGGGAGATTGGGAGTCCCTGATTCGCAATATGAAAAAATTTTCTAGATGACGTCATTTGTTTTTTTTTTACTGGATGGAGATTTTCGCTGGCGATATAACGCCACGGCTGCGAGGCCGCAGGCCGAGCTTCAAACCCGCGAGGCCGAAGGCCGAGCTTCGAGGGCGAGGCCAAAGGCCGAGCTTTTGGCCCGCGAGGCCGAAGGCCGAGCGTGGCCTCCGCGAGGCCGCAGGCCGAGCCGTGTTAGTCACTTACGAGGCCGAAGGCCGAGTTCCGAATGGGGTGTTACGCATTTACATTCCTTAGGAGAGTCACTAACGAGGCCGAAGGCCGAGTCCCGAATGGGGAGTTTTTTTTCCACATCTCGAGCTGGTCTTTGATGCAACCGCTCACGGGAACTAAAAGTATCTGTCAGTTGTTCGGCTTGCATGAGAATTTTTAAATCTTTTTATTTACTGGATGGGGATTTTCGCTGGCGATACAACGCCACGGTTGCGAGGCCGCAGGCCGAGCTTCAAATCTGCGAGGCCGAAGGCTGAGCTTTCGGCCCGCGAGGCCGAAGGCCCAGCGTGGCCTCCGCGAGGCCGTAGGCCGAGCCATGTAAGTCACTTACGAATGGGGTGTTACGCGTTACCATTCCTTAGGGGAGTCACTAACGAGGCCGAAGGCCGAGTCCCGAATAGGGAGTTTTTTTTCCACATCTCGAGCTGGTCTCCGAGGCAACTGCCCACGTTAACCACTGCACTTAGAGGTATGGTCCCTTAACAAAAGTCGTTTACAATCTTGGTGCGATTTTACAGCGACTAAAATTTTATCAAAAAAATCAACTTGCACATGCTAACCCTGCTCACACTTTGTACTGAACTAGAAGAAACTGTCCCTTTCTCGACTTGTATGAGAATTTTCATATATTTTTTTCAACTGCAACTAAAATTTTTAAAAATATACAAATGCACATCGATAACGCGGGCTGCTCGCAGCCCGCGCACCACCCAACATCTAGTTATTTTATATATATAAAGCTCGATTACCACTGACTGACTCACTCACTCACTGACTGATTGACATAATTGTTCTCCTAGAAGGAGCTATGGGGGGTGTCTGTAATGTAGGGGAAAAGTGGAGAGGAGGTTCCTGTGACCTCCAGAAAAATCCGAAAAGTGCCATTTTTGGTTTCCTTCGTGGAACTGGTGTAGGGATCTCGGAAACTATAATAGATGGGGGGTAGGTGCCAAAACTAAAAATGGCTAAAACCCTGGGACCTTTTTGGAAAGTTGAAAAAAAATTACCCTCCCAAACAAAAAAGAGGTTCTCCCATACAAATTTAAAACGACCGCAGCTCCGGAACCGTTATAGGTGGGTATGGGGTGTTCGAACAAATAGTATAGAGGGTTTGTAAGAGAATTTGGGTTTTTAGTCAAAAATTGCAAATTGGTCCTTCGACCCGGATACCAAAATCCAAGTTTGTCTGATCTGGCTGAAATTTGGTATTTAGGGAGATTGGGGGTCCCTGATTCTAAATATAAAAAAATTTTTTGGATGACGTCATTTTTTTTTTTTTTACTGGATGGGGATTTTCGCTGGCGATACAACGCCACGGCTGCGAGGCCGCAGGCCGAGCTTCAAACCTGCGAGGCCGAAGGCCGAGCTTCGAGGGCGAGGCCGAAGGCCGAGCTTTCGGCCCGCGAGGCCGAAGGCCGAGCGTGGCCTCCACGAGGCCGTAGGCCGAGCCATGTTAGTCACTTACGAGGCCGAAGGCCGAGTTCCGAATGGGGTGTTACGCATTTACATTCCTTAGGAGAGTCACTAACGAGGCCGAAGGCCGAGTCCCGAATGGGGAGTTTTTTTTTACTTCTCGAGCTGGTCTCCGAGGCAACTGCCCACGTTAACCACTGCACTTAGAGGTATGGTCCCTTAACAAAACTCGATTACAATCTTGGGGCGATTTTACAGCGACTAAAATTTTATCAAAAAAATCAACTTGCACATGGTAACACTGCCCACACTTTGTACTGAACTAGAAGAAACTGTCACTTACTCGACTTGTATGAGAATTTTATATAATTTATAAACTGCAACTAAAACTTTAATTAAAAATACAAATGCACATCGATAACGCGGGCTGCTCGCAGCCCGCGCACAACCGAACATCTAGTTATTATTATAATATATAAAGCTGCACTACCACTGATTGACTCACTGACAGAATTGTTCTCCCAGAAGGAGTGTTTTTGGGTAAGACGTATATAGTGGACTGTATAGGGAGTGCCCACGTGACCTCCAGAAAAATCCGAAAAGTGTCATTTTTGGTTTCCATCATGGAACTGGTGTACGGATCTCGAAAACCATAAGCGATGGGGGGTAGGTGTCAAAACTAAAAATGACTAAAACCCTGGGACTCTTTTGGAAAAATGAAAAAAATTACCCTACCTATTAAAAAAGAGGTTTCCCCATACAAATTTAAAACGACCGCAGCTCCAGAACCGTTATAGGTAGCTATGGGGGGTTCAAACAAATGTTATAGAGGGTTTGTAGGGAAATTTGAGAATTTTGTCAAAAATTGCAAATTGGTCCTTCGAACCGGATACCAAAATTCAAGTTGCTCCGATCTGGCTGAAATTAGGTACTTAGGGAGATTTAGGGTCCCTGATTCGAAATATGAAAAAAGTTTTTTGATGACGTCATTTGTTTTTTTTTTACGGGATGCGGAATTTTGGTGGCGAAA
Organism: Apeira syringaria; assembly: GCA_934044485.1. Taxonomy (NCBI): domain Eukaryota; kingdom Metazoa; phylum Arthropoda; class Insecta; order Lepidoptera; family Geometridae; genus Apeira; species Apeira syringaria. Next base: position 1,227,964 of record OW203683.1, on the reverse strand, counting down.
CCACATTCCCTTTGCGAGGCCGTAGGCCGAGCTGCAATCGAGCGAGGCCGCAGGCCGAGCTGTGGAGGCGAGGCCGAAGGCCGAGCTCCACCCTAGCGAGGCCGGAGGCCGAGCTGTAGGCCTGCGAGGCCGAAGGCCGAGCTGGCCGTCATTGGGAACAGCTTAAAACATTCCCTTTGTAACTTGCGAGGCCGCAGGCCGAGCCTTAAACACCGCGAGGCCGAAGGCCGAGCTTCAAATCTGCGAGGCTGGAGGCCGAGCTTTCGGCCCGCGAGGACGAAGGCCGAGCGTGGCCTCCGCGAGGCCGTAGGCCGAGCCGTGTTAGTAACTTACGAGGCCGAAGGCCGAGTTCCGAATGGGGTGTACCTCATTAACGCATCCTATGGAAGTCGCTAACGAGGCCGAAGGCCGAGTCCCGGATGGGGAGTTTTTTCCACATCTCGAGCTGGTCTCCAATGCAACTGCCCACGATAACCACTGCACTTAGAGATATGGTCTCTTAACAAAAGTCGTTTACAATCTTGGGGCGAATTTACAGCGACTAAAATTTTATCAAAAAAATCAACTTGCACATGGTAACTCTGTTCTCACTTTAAACTGAACTTGAAGAAGCCGTCTTTACCAACGCGAGGCCGAAGGCCGAGCTTCAAACCTGCGAGGCCGAAGGCCGAGCTTCAAATCTGCGAGGCCGAAGGCCGAGCTCGAATGAGGTGTAACGCATCAACGTACCATATGGGAGTCACTAACGAGGCCGAAGGCCGAGTTCCGAATAACAAGTATTTTCACATATCGAGCTGGTCTCCGAGGCAACTGCCCACGTTAACCACTGCACTTAGAGGTGGGGTCCTTTAACAAAAGTCGTTTACAATCTTGGTCCGGTTTTACCGCGACTAAAATTTTATTAAAAAAATCAACTTGCACATGGTAACCTCGCTCACACTTTCTACTGAAATATATGAAACTGTGAGTTATTCGACTTGCATGAGAATTTTATATCTTTTTAGCAACTGCAACGACATTTTTGTTAATAATACTAATGCACATTGACAACGCGGGCTGCTCGCAGCCCGCGCACCACCCAAATACTAGTTATAATATATAAAGCTAAACTACCACTCATTGAGTCACTGACAGAATTGTTCTCCCAGAAGGAGTGTTTTTGGGTTAGAAATATATTGTGGACTGTATAGAGAGTGCCCACGTGACCTCCAGAAAAATCCGAAAAGTGTCATTTTTGGTTTCCATCATGGAACTGGTGTACGGATCTCAAAAACCATAAGCGATGGGGGGTAGGTGTCAAAACTAAAAATGACTAAAACCCTGGGACCCTTTTGGAAAAATGAATAAAATTACCCTACCTATTAAAAAAGAGGTTCTCCCATACAAATTTAAAACGACCGCAGCTCCGGAACCGTTATAGGTGGGTATGGGGGGTTCAAACAAATGTTATAGAGGGTTTGTAGGGAAATTTGGGGTTTTTGTCAAAAATTGCAAATTGGTCCTTCGAACCGGATACCAAAATTCAAGTTGCTCCGATTTGGCTGAAATTAAGTATTTAGGGAGATTTGGAGTCCCTGTTTCGAAATATGAAAAAAGTTTTTTGATGACGTCATTAGTTTTTTTTTTACTGGATGCGGATTTTTGGTGGCGAAACCACATTCTCTTTGCGAGGCCGTAGGCCGAGCTGCAATCGAGCGAGGCCGCAGGCCGAGCTGTGGAGGCGAGGCCGAAGGCCGAGCTCCACCCTAGCGAGGCCGGAGGCCGAGCTGTAGGCCTGCGAGGCCGAAGGCCGAGCTGGCCGTTATTGGGAACAGCTTAAAAACATTCCCTTTGTAACTTGCGAGGCCGCAGGCCGAGCCTTAAGCACCGCGAGGCCGAAGGCCGAGCTACAAACCTGCGAGGCCGGAGGCCGAGCTTTCGGCCCGCGAGGCCGAAGGCCGAGCGTGGCCTCCGCGAGGCCGTAGGCCGAGCCGTGTTAGTAACTTACGAGGCCGAAGGCCGAGTTCCGAATGGGGTACCTCATTAACGCATCCTATGGAAGTCGCTAACGAGGCCGAAGGCCGAGTCCAGGATGGGGAGTTTTTTCCACATCTTGAGCTGGTCTTTAATGCAACTGCCTACGTTATTTACTACAATTAGAGGTAGGGTCCCTCAACAAAAGTCGTTTAAATTCTTTGTGCGATTTTACCCCGACTAAAATTTTAATGAAAAATATAAACTTGCATATGGTAACTCTGTTCTCACTTTATACTGAACTTGAAGAAGCTGTCTTTACCACCGCGAGGCCGAAGGCCGAGCTTCAAACCTGCGAGGCCGAAGGCCGAGCTTCAAATCTGCGAGGCCGGAGGCCGAGCTCGAATTAGGTGTAACGCATCAACACACCTTATGGGAGTCACTAACGAGGCCGAAGGCCGAGTTCCGGATAACGAGTATTTTCACATATCGAGCTGGTCTCCGAGGCAACTGCCCACGTTAACCACTGCCTTTAGAGGTGGGGTCCTTTAACAAAAGTCGTTTACAATCTTGGTCCGGTTTTACCGCGACTAAAATTTAATTTAAAAAATCAACTTGCACATGGTAACCCTGCTCACACTTTCTACTGAAATAGATGAAACTGTGAGTTATTCGATTTGCATGAGAATTTTATATCTTTTTAGCAACTGCAACGACATTTTTGTTAATAATACTAATGCACATCGATAACGCGGGCTGCTCGCAGCCCGCGCACCACCCAACATCTAGTTATTTTATATATATAAAGCTCGATTACCACTGACTGACTCACTCACTCACTGACTGATTGACATAATTGTTCTCCTAGAAGGAGCTATGGGGGGTGTCTGTAATGTAGGGGAAAAGTGGAGAGGAGGTTCCTGTGACCTCCAGAAAAATCCGAAAAGTGCCATTTTTGGTTTCCTTGATGGAACTGGTGTACGGATCTCGGAAACTATAATAGTTAGGGGGTAAGTGCCAAAACTAAAAATGACTAAAACCCTGGGATCCTTTTGGAAAGTTGAAAAAAATTTACCCTCCCGAACAAAAAAGAGGTTCTCCCATACAAATTTAAAACGACTGCAGCTCCGAAACCGTTATAGGTGGGTATGGGGGGTTCGAACAAATATTATAGAGGGTTTGTAGGGGAATTTGGGGTTTTTGTCAAAAATTAAAAATTGGTCCTTCGACCCGGATACCAAAATCCAAATTTTGCTGATCTGGCTGAAATTTGGTATTTAGGGACATTGGAAGTCCCTGATTCCAAATATAAAAAAAATTTTGGATGACGTCATTTTTTTTTTTTTTACTGGATGGGGATTTTCGCTGGCGATACAACGCTACGGCTGCGAGGCCGCAGGCCGAGCTTCAAACCTGCGAGGCCGAAGGCCGAGCTTCGAGGGCGAGGCCGAAGGCCGAGCTTTCGGCCCGCGAGGCCGAAGGCCGAGCGTGGCCTCCGCGAGGCCGTAGGCCGAGCCGTGTTAGTCACTTACGAGGCCGAAGGCCGAGTTCCGAATGGGGTGTAACGAATCAACGTCCCTCAGGTGAGTCGCTAACGAGGCCGAAGGCCGAGTCCCGAATGGGGAGTTTTTTTTCCACATCTCGAGCTGGTCTCCGAGGCAACTGCCCACGTTAACCACTGCACTTAGAGGTATGGTCCCTTAACAAAAGTCGTTTACAATCTTGGTGCGATTTTACAGCGACTAAAATTTTATCAAAAAAATCAACTTGCACATGGTAACCCTGCTCACACTTTGTACTGGACTAGAAGAAACTGTCACTTACTCGACATGTATGAGAATTTTATATATTTTTATAAACTGCAACTAAAACCTTAAATAAAAATACAAATGCACATCGATAACGCGGGCTGCTCGCAGCCCGCGCACCACCCAACACCTAGTTATAATATATAAAGTTCGATTACCACTCACTGACTGACTGACTGACTGACTGACTGATTGACATCATTGTTCTCCTAGAAGGAGCGATGGGAGGTGTTTGTGATGTAGAGGAAAAGTGTAGAGGATGTTCCTATGACCACCAGAAAAATCCGAAAAGTGTCATTTTTGGTTTCCTTGATAGAACTGGTGTACGGATCTCGGAAACCATAATCGATGGGGGGTAGGTGTCAAAACTAAAAATGACTAAAACCCTGGGACCTTTTTGGAAAGTTAAAAAAAAATTACCCTCCCAAACAAAAAAGAGGTTCTCTTATACAAATTTAAAACGACCGCAGCTCCCGAACCGTTATAGGTGGGTATTGGGGGTTTGAACAAATGTTATAGAGGGTTTGTAGGAGAATTTGTGGTTTTAGTCGAAAATTGAAAATTGGTCCTTCGACCCGGATACCAAAATCCAAGTTGCTCCGATCTGGCTGAAATTTGGTATTTAGGGAGATTGGGGGTCCCTGATTCCAAATTTGAAAAAAATTTTTGGATGACGTCATTTGTTTTTTTTTTACTTGATGGGGATTTTTGATGGCGAAACCACTTCTTATTTGCGAGGCCGCAGGCCGAGCTTCAAACCTGCGAGGCCGAAGGCCGAGCTTCCAGGGCGAGGCCGAAGGCCGAGCTTTAGGCCCGCGAGGCCGAAGGCCGAGCGTGGCGTCCGCGAGGCCGCAGGCCGAGCCGTGTTAGTCACTTACGAGGCCGAAGGCCGAGTTCCGAATGGGGTGTAACGAATTAACGACCCTCAGGTGAGTCGCTAACGAGGCCGAAGGCCGAGTCCCGGATGGGGAGTTTTTTTTCCTCATCTCGAGCTGGTCTTTGATGCAACCGCTCACGGGAACTAAAAGTATCTGTCAGTTGTTCGACTTGCATGAGAATTTTTAAATCTTTTTATTTACTGGATGGGGATTTTCGCTGACGATACAACGTCACGGTTGCGAGGCCGCAGGCCGATCTTCAAACCTGCGAGGCCGAAGGCCGAGCTTTCGGCCCGCGAGGCCGAAGGCCGAGCGTGGCCTCCGCGAGGCCGTAGGCCGAGCCGTGTTAGTCACTTACGAATGGGGTGTTACGCGTTTACATTCCTTAGGAGAGTCACTAAGGAGGCCGAAGGCCGAGTCCCGAATGGGAAGCTTTTTCCACATCTTGAGCTGGTCTCCGAGGCAACGGCTTACGTTAACCACTGCACTTAGAGGTATGGTCCCTCAACAAAACTCGATTACAATCTTGGGGCGATTTTACATCGACTAAAATTTTATCGAAAAAATCAACTTGCACATGGTAACCCTGCTCACACTTTGTACTGAACTAGAAGAAACTGTCCCTTTCTCGACTTGTATGAGAATTTTTAAATATTTTTTTCAACTGCAACTAAAATTTTAAAAAATATACAAATGCACATGCAATTGTTCTCCTAGAAGGAGCTATGGGGGGTGTTTGTGATGTAGGGGAAAAGTGTAGAGGAGGTTCCCGTGACCTCCAGAAAAATCCGAAAAGTGTCGTTTTTGGTTTCCTTGATGGAACTGGTGTAAGGATCTCGGAAACTATAATAGTTAGGGGGTAAGTGCCAAAACTAAAAATGACTAAAACCCTAGGAGCCTTTTGGAAAGTTGAAAAAAAATTACCCTCCCAAACAAAAAAGAGGTTCTCCCATACAAATTTAAAACGACCGCAACTCCGAAACCGTAATAGGTGGGTATGGAGGGTTCAAACAAATATTGTAGAGGGTTTGTAGGAAAATTTGGGGTTTTAGTCAAAAATTGCAAATTGGTCCTTCGACCCGGATACCAAAATCCAAATTTGTCTGATCTGGCTGAAATTTGGTATTTAGGGACATTGGGAGTCCCTGATTCCAAATATAAAAAAAAATTTTGGATGACGTCATTTGTTTTTTTTTTTACTGGATGGGGATTTTCGCTGGCGATACAACGCTACGGCTGCGAGGCCGCAGGCCGAGCTTCAAACCTGCGAGGCCGAAGGCCGAGCTTCGAGGGCGAGGCCGAAGGCCGAGCTTTCGGCCCGCGAGGCCGAAGGCCGAGCGTGGCCTCCGCGAGGCCGTAGGCCGAGCCGTGTTAGTCACTTACGAGGCCGAAGGCCGAGTTCCGAATGGGGTGTAACGAATTAACGTCCCTCAGGTGAGTCGCTTACGAGGCCGAAGGCCGAGTCCCAAATGGGGAAATTTTTTTCCACATTTCGAGCTGGTCTCCGAGGCAACTGCCCACGTTAACCACTGCACTTAGAGGTATGGTCCCTTAACAAAAGTCGTTTACAATCTTGGTGCGATTTTACAGCGACTAAAATTTAATAAAAAAAATCAACTTGCACATGGTAACCCTGCTCACACTTTGTACTGAACTAGAAGAAACTGTCACTTACTCGGCTTGTATGAGAATTTTATATATTTTTTTAACTGCAATTACCAGTTTGATAAAAGTTACTAATGCACATCGATAACGCGGGCTGCTCGCAGCCCGCGCACCACCCAACACCTAGTTTTTTATATATATAAAGCTCGATTACCACTGACTCACTCACTGACTCACTGACTGATTGACATAATTGTTCTCCTAGAAGGAGCGATGGGGGGTGTTTGTGATGTAGGGAAAAAGTGGAGAGGAGGTTTCTGTGACCTCCAGAAAAATCCGAAAAGTGCCATTTTTGGTTTCCTTCGTGGAACTGGTGTAGGGATCTCGGAAACTATAATAGATGGGGGGTAGGTGCCAAAACTAAAAATGACTAAAACCCTGGGATCCTATTAAAAAGTTGAAAAAAAATTACCCTCCCGAACAAAAAAGAGGTTCTCCCATACAAATTTAAAACGACCGCAGCTCCGGAACCGTTATAGGTGGGTATGGGGGGTTCAAACAAATATTATAGAGGGTTTGTAGGAGAATTTGGGTTTTTAGTCAAAAATTGCAAATTGGTCCTTCGACCCGGATACCAAAATCCAAGTTTGTCTGATCTGGCTGAAATTTGGTATTTAGGGAGATTGGGGGTCCCTGATTTTAAGGAGAGTCACTAACGAGGCCGAAGGCCGAGTCCCGAATGGGGAGTTTTTTTTTACTTCTCGAGCTGGTCTCCGAGGCAACTGCCCACGTTAACCACTGCACTTAGAGGTATGGTCCCTTAACAAAACTCGATTACAATCTTGGGGCGATTTTACAGCGACTAAAATTTTATCAAAAAAATCAACTTGCACATGGTAACACTGCCCACACTTTGTACTGAACTAGAAGAAACTGTCACTTACTCGACTTGTATGACAGTTTTATATAATTTATAAACTGCAACTAAAACTTCAATTAAAAATACAAATGCACATCGATAACGCGGGCTGCTCGCAGCCCGCGCACCACCCAACACCTAGTATAAATATAAAGCTCGATTACCACTGACTCACTCACTCACTCACTGATTGACATCATTGTTCTCCTAGAAGGAGCGATGGGGGGTGTTTGTGATGTAGGGAAAAAGTGTAGAGGAGGTTTCTGTGACTACCAGAAAAATCCGAAAAGTGTCATTTTTGGTTTCCTTGATGGAACTGGTGTACGGATCTCGGAAACCATAATCGATGGGGGGTAGGTGTCAAAACTAAAAATGACTAAAACCCTGGGACCTTTTTGGAAAGTTGAAAAAAATTTACCCTCCCAAACAAAAAAGAGGTTCTCCCATACAAATTTAAAACGATCGCAACTCCGGAACCGTTATAGGTAGGTATGGGGGGTTCAAACAAATATTATAGAGGGTTTATAGAAAAATTTGAGGTTTCTGTCAAAAATTGCAAATTGGTCCTTCGACCCGGATACCAAAATCAAAGTTGCTCCGATCTCGCTGAAATTTGGTATTTAGGGAGATTGAGGGTCCCTGATTCTAAATATAAAAAAAATTTTGGATGACGTCATTTGTTTTTTTTTACTGGATGGGGATTTTCGCTGGCGATACAACGCCACGGCTGCGAGGCCGCAGGCCGAGCTTCAAACCTGCGAGGCCGAAGGCCGAGCTTCGAGGGCGAGGCCGAAGGCCGAGCTTTCGGCCCGCGAGGCCGAAGGCCGAGCGTGGCCTCCGCGAGGCCGTAGGCCGAGCCGTGTTAGTCACTTACGAGGCCGAAGGCCGAGTTCCGAATGGGGTGTAACGAATTAACGTCCCTCAGGTGAGTCGCTAACGAGGCCGAAGGCCGAGTCCCGAATGGGGGGTTTTTTCCACATCTCGAGCTGGTCTTTGAGGCAACTGCCCACGTTAACCACTGCACTGAGAGGTGGAGTCCCTTAACAAAAGTCGTTTACAATCTTGGTGCGATCTTACAGCGACTAAAATTTTATCAAAAAAATCAACTTGCACATGGTAACCCTGCTCAAACTTTGTACTGACTAGAAGAAACTGTCACTTATTCTACTTGTATGAGCATTTTATATATTTTTTCAACTGCAATGACATTATTGTTAATAATACAAATGCACGTCGATAACGCGGGCTGCTCGCAGCCCGCGCACCACCCAACACCTAGTTATATATATAAAGCTCGATTACCACTGACTGACTCACTCACTGACTGATTGACATAATTGTTCTCCTAGAAGGAGCTATGGGGGGTGTCTGTAATGTAGGGGAAAAGTGGAGAGGAGGTTCCTGTGACATGCAGAAAAATCCGAAAAGTGCCATTTTTGGTTTCCTTCATGGAACTGGTGTAGGGATCTCGGAAACTATAATAGATGGGGGGTAGGTGCCAAAACGAAAAATGGCTAAAACCCTGGGACCTTTTTGAAAAGTTGAAAAAAATTTACCCTCCCAAACAAAAAAGAGGTTCTCCCATACAAATTTAAAACGACCGCAACTCCGGAACCGTTATAGGTGGGTATGGGGGGTTTGAACAAATGTTATAGAAGGTTTGTAGGAGATTTTGGGGTTTTAGTCGAAAATTGAAAATTGGTCCTTCGACCCGGATACCAAAATCCAAGTTTGTCTGATCTGGCTAAAATTTGGTATTTAGGGAGATTGGGGGTCCCTGATTCCAAATTTAAAAAAATTTTTTTGATGACGTCATTTGTTTTTTTTTTACTGGATGGGGATTTTTGATGGCGAAACCACTTCTTATTTGCGAGGCCGCAGGCCGAGCCGTGTTAGTCACTTACGAGGCCGAAGGCCGAGTTCCGAATGGGGTGTTACGCATTTACATTCCTTAGGAGAGTCACTAACGAGGCCGAAGGCCGAGTCCTGAATGGGGAGTTTTTTTTTCCACATCTCGAGCTGGTCTTTGATGCAACCGCTCACGGGAACTAAAAGTATCTGTCAGTTGTTCGACTTGCATGAGAATTTTTAAATATTTTTATTTACTGGATGGGGATTTTCGCTGACGATACAACGCCACGGTTGCGAGGCCGCAGGCCGAGCTTCAAACCTGCGAGGCCGAAGGCCGAGCTTTCGGCCCGCGAGGCCGAAGGCCGAGCGTGGCCTCCGCATAAAAATATACAAATGCACATCGATAACGCGGGCTGCTCGCAGCCCGCGCACCACCCAACATCTAGTTATATATATATAAAGCTCGATTACCACTGACTCACTCACTGACTCACTGACTGATTGACATAATTGTTCTCCTAGAAGGAGCGATGGGGGGTGTTTGTGATGTAGTTGAAAAGTGTAGAGGAGGATTTTGTGACCTCCAGAAAAATCCAAAAAGTGTCATTTTTGGTTTCCTTGATGGAACTGGTGTAGGGATCTCGGAAACTATAATCGATAGGGTGTAGGTGCAAAAACTAAAAATGACTAAAACCCTGGGATCCTTTTAAAAAGTTGAAAAAAAATTACCCTCCTGAACAAAAAAGAGGTTCTCCCATACAAATTTAAAACGACCGCAACTCCGAAACCGTTATAGGTGGGTATGGGGGGTTTGAACAAATGTTATAGAGGGTTTGTAGGAAAATTTGGGGTTTTAGTCGAAAATTGAAAATTGGTCCTTCGACCCGGATACCAAAATCCAAGTTGCTCCGATCTGGCTGAAATTTGGTATTTAGGGAGATTGGGGGTCCCTGATTCCAAATATGAAAAAATTTTTTGGATGACGTCATTTGTATTTTTTTTACTGGATGGGGATTTTTGATGGCGAAACCACTTCTTATTTGCGAGGCCGCAGGCCGAGCTTCAAACCTGTGAGGCCGAAGGCCGAGCTTCGAGGGCGAGGCCGAAGGCCGAGCTTTCGGCCCGCGAGGCCGAAGGCCGAGCGTGGCCTCCGCGAGGCCGTAGGCCGAGCCGTGTTAGTCACTTACGAGGCCGAAGGCCGAGTTCCGAATGGGGTGTTACGCATTTACATTCCTTAGGAGAGTCACTAACGAGGCCGAAGGCCGAGTCCCGGATGGGGAGTTTTTTTTCCTCATCTCGAGCTGGTCTTTGATGCAACCGCTCACGGGAACTAAAAGTATCTGTCAGTTGTTCGACTTGCATGAGAATTTTTAAATCTTTTTATATACTGGATGGGGATTTTCGCTGGCGATACAACGCCACGGTTGCGAGGCCGCAGGCCGAGCTTCACACCTTCGAGGCCGAAGGCCGAGCTTTCGGCCCGCGAGGCCGAAGGCCGAGCGTGGCCTCCGCGAGGCCGTAGGCCGAGCCGTGTTAGTCACTTACGAATGGGGTGTTACGCGTTTACATTCCTTAGGAGAGTCACTAACGAGGCCTTAGGCCGAGTCCCGAATAGGACGTTTTTTTTCCACATCTCGAGCTGGTCTCCGAGGCAACTGCCCACGTTAACCACTGCACTTAGAGGTATTGTCCCTTAGCAAAAGTCGTTTACAATCTTGGTGCGATTTTACAGCGACTAAAATTTTATCAAAAAAATCAACTTGCACATGGTAACCCTGCTCACACTTTGTACTGAACTAGAAGAAACTGTCCCTTTCTCGACTTGTATGAGAATTTTTAAATATTTTTTTCAACTGCAACTAAAATTTTAAAAAATATACAAATGCACATCGATAACGCGGGCTGCTCGCAGCCCGCGCACCACCCAACACCTAGTTATATTATATAAAGTTCGATTACCACTCACTCACTCACTGACATCATTGTTCTCCCAGAAGGAGCAATGGGGGGTGTTTGTGATGTAGGGGAAAAGTGTAGAGGAGGTTCCCGTGACCTCCAGAAAAATCCGAAAAGTGACATTTTTGGTTTCCTTGATGGAACTGGTGTACGGATCTCGGAAACCATAATCGATAGGGGGTTGGTGTCAAAACTAAAAATGACTAAAACCTTGGGAACTTTTTGGAAAAATGAAAAAAAATTACCCTCCCGAACAAAAAATAGGTTCTCCCATACAAATTTAAAACGACCGCAGCTCCCGAACCGTTATAGGTGGGTATGGGGGGTTAGAACAAATGTTATAGAGGGTTTGTAGGAGAATTTGAGGTAACTGTCAAAAATTGAAAATTGGTCCTTCGACCCGGATACCAAAATCCAAGTTGCTCCGATCTCGCTGAAATTTGGTATTTAGGGAGAATGGGGGTCCCTGATTCCAAATATGAAAAAAAATTTTTGGGTGACGTCATTTGTTTTTTTTTTACTGGATGGGGATATTTGATGGCGAAACCACTTCTTATTTGCGAGGCCGCAGGCCGAGCCGTGTTAGTCACTTACGAGGCCGAAGGCCGAGTTCCGAATGGGGTGTTACGCATTTACATTCCTTAGGAGAGTCACTAACGAGGCCGAAGGCCGAGTTCAGCATGGGGAGTTTTTACCACATCTCGAGCTGGTCTTTGATGCAACCGCTCACGGGAACTAAAAGTATCTGTCAGTTGTTCGCCTTGCATGAGAATTTATAAATCTTTTTATTTACTGGATGGGGATTTTCGCTGACGATACAACGCCACGGTTGCGAGGCCGCAGGCCGAGCTTCAAACCTGCGAGGCCGAAGGCCGAGCGTGGCCTCCGCGAGGCCGTAGGCCGAGCCGTGTTAGTCACTTACGAATGGGGTGTTACGCGTTTACATTCCTTAGGAGAGTCACTAACGAGGCCGAAGGCCGAGTCCCGAATGGGGAGTTTTTTTTCCACATCTCGAGCTGGTATTTGACGCAACCGCTCACGGGAACTAAAAGTATCTGTCAGTTGTTCGACTTGCATGAGAATTTTTAAATCTTTTTATTTAATGGATGGGGATTTTCGCTGGCGATACAACGCCACGGTTGCGAGGCCGCAGGCCGAGCTTCAAACCTGCGAGGCCGAAGGCCGAGCTTTCGGACCGCGAGGCCGAAGGCCGAGCGTGGCCTCCGCGAGGCCGTAGGCCGAGCCGTGTTAGTCACTTACGAATGGGGTGTTACGCGTTTACATTCCTTAGGAGAGTCACTAACGAGGCCGAAGGCCGAGTCCCGAATGGGGAGTTTTTTTTCCACATCTCGAGCTGGTCTCCGAGGCAACTGCCCACGTTAACCACTGCACTTAGAGGTATGGTCCCTTAACAAAAGTCGTGTACAATCTTGGTGCGATTTTACAGCGACTAAAATTTTATCAAAAAAATCAACTTGCACATGGTAACCCTGCTCACACTCTGTACTAAACTAAAAGAAACTGTCACTTACTCTACTTGTATGAGAATTTTATACATTTTTTCAACTGCAATTACAATCTTGAAATAAATACAAATGCACAACGATAACGCGGGCTGCTCGCAGCCCGCGCACCACCCGAAATACTAGTTATAATATATAAAGTTCGATTACCACTCACTGACTGACTGACTGATTGACTGACTGACTGACTGATTGACATCATTGTTCTCCTAGAAGGAGCGATGGGAGGTGTTTGTGATGTAGGGGAAAAGTGTAGAGGATGTTCCTATGACCACCAGAAAAATCCGAAAAGTGTCATTTTTGGTTTCCTTGATGGAACTGGTGTACGGATCTCGGAAACCATAATCGATGGGGGGTAGGTGTCAAAACTAAAAATGACTAAAACCCTGGGACCTTTTTGGAACGTTGAAAAAAAATTACCCTCCCGAACAAAAAAGAGGTTCTCCCATACAAATTTAAAACGACCGCAGCTCCCGAACCGTTATAGGTGGGTATGGGGGGTTTGAACAAATGTTATAGAGTGTTTGTAGGAAAATTTGGGGTTTTAGTCGAAAATTGAAAATTGGTCCTTCGACCCGGATACCAAAATCCAAGTTGCTCCGATCTGGCTGAAATTTGGTATTTAGGGAGATTGGGGGTCCCTGATTCCAAATATGAAAAAATTTTTTGGATGACGTCATTTGTTTTTTTTTTACTGGATGGGGATTTTTGATGGCGAAACCACTTCTTATTTGCGAGGCCGCAGGCCGAGCTTCAAACCTGCGAGGCCGAAGGCCGAGCTTCCAGGGCGAGGCCGAAGGCCGAGCTTTCGGCCCGCGAGGCCGAAGGCTGAGCGTGGCCTCCGCGAGGCCGCAGGCCGAGCCGTGTTAGTCACTTACGAGGCCGAAGGCCGAGTTCTGAATGGGGTGTAACGAATTAACGACCCTCAGGTGAGTCGCTAACGAGGCCGAAGGCCGAGTCCCGGATGGGGAGTTTTTTTTCCTCATCTCGAGCTGGTCTTTGATGCAACCGCTCACGGGAACTAAAAGTATCTGTCAGTTGTTCGACTTGCATGAGAATTTTTAAATCTTTTTATTTACTGGATGGGGATTTTCGCTGACGATACAACGTCACGGTTGCGAGGCCGCAGGCCGAGCTTCAAACCTGCGAGGCCGAAGGCCGAGCTTTCGGCCCGCGAGGCCGAAGGCCGAGCGTGGCCTCCGCGAGGCCGTAGGCCGAGCCGTGTTAGTCACTTACGAATGGGGGGTTACGCGTTTACATTCCTTAGGAGAGTCACTAACGAGGCCGAAGGCCGAGTCCCGAATGGGGAGCTTTTTCCACATCTCGAGCTGGTCTCCGAGGCAACGGCCCACGTTAACCACTGCACTTAGAGGTATGGTCCCTCAACAAAACTCGATTACAATCTTGGGGCGATTTTACATCGACTAAAATTTTATCGAAAAAATCAACTTGCACATGGTAACCCTGCTCACACTTTGTACTGAACTAGAAGAAACTGTCCCTTTCTCGACTTTTATGAGAATTTTTAAATATTTTTTTCAACTGCAACTAAAATTTTAAAAAATATACAAATGCACATCGATAACGCGGGCTGCTCGCAGCCCGCGCACCACCCGAAATACTAGTATATATATAAAGCTCGATTACCACTGACTGATTGACTGACTCACTGACTCACTGATTGACAGAATTGTTCTCCTAGAAGGAGCGATGGGGGGTATTTGTGATGTAGGGGAAAAGTGGAGAGGAGGTTCCTGTGACCTCCAGAAAAATCCGAAAAGTGCCATTTTTGGTTTCCTTCGTGGAACTGGTGTAGGAATCTCGGAAACTATAATAGATGGGGGGTAGGTGCCAAAACTAAAAATGGCTAAAACCCTGGGATCCTTCTGGAAAAATGAAAAAAAATTACCCTCCCAAACAAAAAAGAGGTTCTCCCATACAAATTTAAAACGACCGCAACTCCGAAACCGTAATAGGTGGGTATGGGGGGTTTAAACAAATATTATAGAGGGTTTGTAGGGAAATTTGAAGTTTCTGTCAAAAATTGAAAATTGGTCCTTCGAACCGGATACCAAAATCCAAGTTGCTCCGATCTGGCTGAAATTTGGTATTTAGGGAGAATGGGGGTCCTTGATTCCAAATATAAAAATTTTTGGATGACGTCATTTGTTTTTTTTTTACTGGATGGGGATTTTCGCTGGCGATACAACGCCACGGCTGCGAGGCCGCAGGCCGAGCTTCAAACCTGCGAGGCCGAGGCCGAAGGCCGAGCTTTCGGCCCGCGAGGCCGAAGGCCGAGCGTGGCCTCCGCGAGGCCGTAGGCCGAGCCGTGTTAGTCACTTACGAGGCCGAAGGCCGAGTTCCGAATGGGGTGTAACGAATTAACGTCCCTCAGGTGAGTCGCTAACGAGGCCGAAGGCCGAGTCCCGAATGGGGGGTTTTTTCCACATCTCGAGCTGGTCTCCGAGGCAACGGCCCATGTCAACCACTGCACTTAGAGGTATGGTTCCTTAACAAAAGTCGTTTACAATCTTGGTGCGATCTTACAGCGACTAAAATTTTATCAAAAAAATCAACTTGCACATGGTAACCCTGCCGACACTTTGTACTGAACTAGAAAAAACTGTCACTTACTCGACTTGTATGAGAATTTTATATATTTTTATAAACTGCAACTAAGAATCTTGATAAATATTACTAATGCACATCGATAACGCGGGCTGCTCGCAGCCCGCGCACCACCCGAAATACTAGTTATATATATAAAGCTCGATTACCACTGACTGACTCACTCACTGACTGATTGACATAATTGTTCTCCTAGAAGGAGCTATGGGGGGTGTCTGTAATGTAGGGGAAAAGTGGAGAGGAGGTTCCTGTGACCTCCAGAAAAATCCGAAAAGTGTCATTTTTGGTTTCCTTGATGGAACTGGTGTACGGACCTCGGAAACCATAATCGATGGGGGGTTAGTGTCAAAACTAAAAATGACTTAAACCCTGGGATTTTTTTAAAAAGTTGAAAAAAATTACCCTCCCAAACAAAAAAGAGGTTCTCCCATACAAATTTAAAACGACCGCAACTCCGGAACCGTTATAGGTAGGTATGGGGGATTCAAACAAATATTATAGAGGATTTGTAGGGAAATTTGGGGTTTTAGTCAAAAATTGCAAATTGGTCCTTCGACCCGGATACCAAAATCCAGGTTGCTCCGATCTCGCTGAAATTTAGTATTTAGGAAGATTGGGGGTCCCTGATTCCAAATATAAAAAAAAAATTTGGATGACGTCATTTGTTTTATTTTTTTACTGGATGGGGATTTTCGCTGGCGATACAACGCCACGGCTGCGAGGCCGCAAACCGAGCTTCAAACCTGCGAGGCCGAAGGCCGAGCTTCGAGGGCGAGGCCGAAGGCCGAGCTTTCGGCCCGCGAGGCCGAAGGCCGAGCGTGGCCTCCGCGAGGCCGCAGGCCGAGCCGTGTTAGTCACTTACGAGGCCGAAGGCCGAGTTCTAAATAGGGTGTTACGCATTAACATTCCTTAGGAGAGTCACTAACGAGGCCGAAGGCCGAGTTCCGAATGGGAAGTTTTTTTTCCATATCTCGAGCTGGTCTTTGATGCAACCGCTCACGGGAACTAAAAGTATCTGTCAGTTGTTGGACTTGCATGAGTATTTTTAAATCTTTTTATTTACTGGATGGGGATTTGCGCTGGCGATAAAACGCCACGGTTGCGAGGCCGCAGGCCGAGCTTCAAACCTGCGAAGCCGAAGGCCGAGCTTTCGGCCCGCGAGGCCGAAGGCCGAGCGTGGCCTCCGCGAGGCCGTAGGCCGAGCCGTGTTAGTCACTTACGAGGCCAAAGGCCGAGTTCCGAATGGGGTGTAACGAATTAACGTCCCTCAGGTGAGTCGCTAACGAGGCCGAAGGCCGAGTCCCGAATGGGGGGTTTTTTCCACATCTCGAGCTGGTCTCCGAGGCAATGGCCCACGTCAACCACTGCACTTAGAGGTATGGTTCTTTAACAAAAGTCGTTAACAATCTTGGTGCGATCTTACAGCGACTAAAATTTTATCAAAAAAATCAACTTGCACATGGTAACCCTGCCGACACCTTGTACTGAACTAGAAGAAACTGTCACTTACTGGACTTGAATGAGAATTTTATATATTTTTATAAACTGCAACTACAAATCTTGATAAATATTACTAATGCACATCGATAACGCGGGCTGCTCGCAGCCCGCGCACAACCGAACATCTAGTTATTATATTATTATTATTATTATAATATATAAAGCTGCTCTACCACTGATTGACTGACTCACTGACATCATTGTTCTCCCAGAAGGAGTGTTTTTGGGTTAAAATTATATAGTGGACTGTATAGGGAGTGCCCACGTGACCTAGGGAAAAATCCGAAAAGTGTCATTTTTGGTTTCCTTGATGGAACTGGTGTAGGGATCTCGAAAACCATAATCGATGGGGGGTAGGTGTCAAAACTAAAAATGACTAAAACCCTGGGACCTTTTTGGAAAATTGAAAAAAAATTACCCTCCCAAACAAAAAAGGGGTTCTCCCATACAAATTTAAAACGATCGCAACTCCTAAACCGTTATAGATAGGTATGAAGGGTTTGAACAAATGTCATAGAGGGTTTGTAAAGAAATTTGGGGATTTTGTCAAAAATTGCAAATTGGTCCTTCGAACCGGATACCAAAATTCAAGTTGCTCCGATCTGGCTGAAATTAGGTATTTAGGGAGATTTGGGGTCCCTGATTCGAAATATGAAAAAAGTTTTTTGATGACGTCATTTGTTTTTTTTTTACGAGATGCGGAATTTTGGGGGCGAAACCACATTCCCTTTGCGAGGCCGTAGGCCGAGCTGCAATCGAGCGAGGCCGCAGGCCGAGCTGTGGAGGCGAGGCCGAAGGCCGAGCTCCACCCTAGCGAGGCCGGAGGCCGAGCTGTAGGCCTGCGAGGCCGAAGGCCGAGCTGGCCGTCATTGGGAACAGCATAAAAACATTCCCTTTGTAACTTGCGAGGCCGCAGGCCGAGCCTTAAACACCGCGAGGCCGAAGGCCGAGCTTCAAACCTGCGAGGCCGGAGGCCGAGCTTTCGGCCCGCGAGGCCGAAGGCCGAGCGTGGCCTCCGCGAGGCCGTAGGCCGAGCCGTTTTAGTAACTTACGAGGCCGAAGGCCGAGTTCCGAATGGGGTGTACCTCATTAACGCATCCTATGGAAGTCGCTAACGAGGCCGAAGGCCGAGTCCCGGATGGGGAGTTTTTTCCACATCTCGAGCTGGTCTTTGATGCAACCGCTCACGGGAACTAAAAGTATCTGTCAGTTGTCCGACTTGCATGAGAATTTTTAATCTTTTTATTTACTGGATGGGGATTTTCGCTGGCGATACCACGCCACGGTTGCGAGGCCGCAGGCCGAGCTTCAAACCTGCGAGGCCGAAGGCCGAGCTTTCGGCCCGCGAGGCCGAAGGCCGAGCGTGGCCTCCGCGAGGCCGTAGGCCGAGCCGTGTTAGTCACTTACGAATGGGGTGTTACGCGTTTACATTCCTTAGTCGAGTCACTAACGAGGCCGAAGGCCGAGTCCCGAATGGGGAGTTTATTCCACATCTCGAGCTGGTCTCCGAGGCAACTGCCCACGTTAACCACTGCACTTAGAGGTATGGTCCCTTTACAATAGTCGTTTATAATCTTGGTGCGATTTTACAGCGACTAAAATTTTATCAAAAAAATCAACTTGCACATGGTAACCCTGCCACACTTTGTACTGGTTTAGAAGAAACTGTCATTGATTCGACTTGTATGAGAATTATATATATATTTTTTTAACTGCAATGACATTTTTGTTAATAATACTAATGCACATCGATAACGCGGGCTGCTCGCAGCCCGCGCGCCACCCAAATACTAGTTATATTATATAAAGTTCGATTACCACTCACTGACTGACTGACTCACTCATTGACATCATTGTTCTCCCAGAAGGAGCGATGGGGGGTGTTTGTAATGTAGGGGAAAAGTGTAGAGGAGGTTCCTATGACTACCAGAAAAATCCGAAAAGTGTCATTTTTGGTTTCCTTGATGGAACTGGTGTACGGATCTCGGAAACCATAATCGATGGGGGGTAGGTGTCAAAACTAAAAATGACTACAACCCTGGGACCTTTTTGGAACGTTGAAAAAAAATTACCCTCCCGAACAAAAAAGAGGTTCTCCCATACAAATTTAAAACGACCGCAGCTCCCGAACCGTTATAGGTGGGTATGGGGGGTTTGAACAAATGTTATAGAGGGTTTGTAGGGAAATTTGAGGTTTCTGTCAATAATTAAAAATTGGTCCTTCGACCCGGATACCAAAATCCAAGTTGCTCTGATCTGGCTGAAATTTAGTATTTAGGGAGATTGGGGGTCCCTGATTCCGATTTTGAAAAAAAATTTTTGATGACGTCATTTGTTTTTTTTTTACTGGATGGGGATTTTTGATGGCGAAACCACTTCTTATTTGCGAGGCCGCAGGCCGAGCTTCAAACCTGCGAGGCCGAAGGCCGAGCTTCGAGGGCGAGGCCGGAGGCCGAGCTTTCGGCCCGCGAGGCCGAAGGCCGAGCGTGGCCTCCGCGAGGCCGCAGGCCGAGCCGTGTTAGTCACTTACGAGGCCGAAGGCCGAGTTCCGAATGGGGTGTTACGCATTTACATTCCTTAGGAGAGTCACTAACGAGGCCGAAGGCCGAGTCCCGAATGGGGAGTTTTTTTCCACATCTCGAGCTGGTCTTTGATGCAACCGCACACGGGACTTAAAAGTATCTGTCAGTTGTTCGACTTGCATGAGAATTTTTAAATCTTTTTATTTACTGGATGGGGATTTTCGCTGGCGATACATCGCCACGGTTGCGAGGCCGCAGGCCGAGCTTCAAACCTGCGAGGCCGAAGGCCGAGCTTTCGGCCCGCGAGGCCGAAGGCCGAGCGTGGCCTCCGCGAGGCCGTAGACCGAGCCGTGTTAGTCACTTACTAATGGGGTGTTACGCGTTTACATTCCTTAGGAGAGTCACTAACGAGGCCGAAGGCCGAGTCCCGAATGGGGAGTTTTTTTCCCACATCTCGAGCTGGTCTCCGAGGCAACGGCCCACGTTAACCACTGCACTTAGAGGTATGGTCCCTGAACAAAAGTCGCTTACAATCTTGGGGCGATTTTACAGCGATTAAAATTTAATAAAAAAAATCAACTTGCACATGGTAACCCTGCTCACACTTTGTACTGAACTAGAAGAAATTGTCCCTTTCTCGACTTGTATGAGAATTTTATATAATTTTTTAACTGCAACTACAAATCTTGATAAATATTACTAATGCACATCGATAACGCGGGCTGCTCGCAGCCCGCGCACAACCGAACATCTAGTTATATATATAAAGCTCGATTACCACTGACTGACTCACTCACTCACTGACTGATTGACATAATTGTTCTCCTAGAAGGAGCTATGGGGGGTGTCTGTAATGTAGGGGAAAAGTGGAGAGGAGGTTCCTGTGACCTCCAGAAAAATCCGAAAAGTGCCATTTTTGGTTTCCTTCGTGGAACTGGTGTAGGGATCTCGGAAACTATAATAGATGGGGGGTAGGTGCCAAAACTAAAAATGGCTAAAACCCTGGGACCTTTTTGGAAAGTTGAAAAAAAATTACCCTCCCAAACAAAAAAGAGGTTCTCCCATACAAATTTAAAACGACCGCAGCTCCGGAACCGTTATAGGTGGGTATGGGGTGTTCGAACAAATAGTATAGAGGGTTTGTAAGAGAATTTGGGTTTTTAGTCAAAAATTGCAAATTGGTCCTTCGACCCGGATACCAAAATCCAAGTTTGTCTGATCTGGCTGAAATTTGGTATTTAGGGAGATTGGGGGTCCCTGATTCTAAATATAAAAAAATTTTTTGGATGACGTCATTTTTTTTTTTTTTACTGGATGGGGATTTTCGCTGGCGATACAACGCCACGGCTGCGAGGCCGCAGGCCGAGCTTCAAACCTGCGAGGCCGAAGGCCGAGCTTCGAGGGCGAGGCCGAAGGCCGAGCTTTCGGCCCGCGAGGCCGAAGGCCGAGCGTGGCCTCCACGAGGCCGTAGGCCGAGCCATGTTAGTCACTTACGAGGCCGAAGGCCGAGTTCCGAATGGGGTGTTACGCATTTACATTCCTTAGGAGAGTCACTAACGAGGCCGAAGGCCGAGTCCCGAATGGGGAGTTTTTTTTTACTTCTCGAGCTGGTCTCCGAGGCAACTGCCCACGTTAACCACTGCACTTAGAGGTATGGTCCCTTAACAAAACTCGATTACAATCTTGGGGCGATTTTACAGCGACTAAAATTTTATCAAAAAAATCAACTTGCACATGGTAACACTGCCCACACTTTGTACTGAACTAGAAGAAACTGTCACTTACTCGACTTGTATGAGAATTTTATATAATTTATAAACTGCAACTAAAACTTTAATTAAAAATACAAATGCACATCGATAACGCGGGCTGCTCGCAGCCCGCGCACAACCGAACATCTAGTATATATATAAACCTCGATTACCACTGACTGACTCACTCACTGACTGATTGACAGAATTGTTCTCCTAGAAGGAGCAATGGGGGGTGTTTGTGGTGTAGGAAAAAAGTGTAGAGGAGGTTTCCGTGACCTCCAGAAAAATCCGAAAAGTGCCATTTTTGGTTTCCTTCGTGGAACTGGTGTAGGGATCTCAGAAACTATAATAGATGGGGGGTAGGTGCCAAAACTAAAAATGGCTAAAACCCTGGGACCTTTTTGGAAAGTTGAAAAAAATTTACCCTCCCAAACAAAAAAGAGGTTCTCCCATACAAATTTAAAACGACTGCAGCTCCGAAACCGTTATAGGTGGGTATGGGGGGTTCAAACAAATATTGTAGTGGGTTTGTAGGAGAATTCGGGGTTTTAGTCAAAAATTGCAAATTGGTCCTTCGACCCGGATACCAAAATCCAAGTTGCTCCGATCTGGCTGAAATTTGGTATTTAGAGATATTGGGGGTCCCTGATTCCACATATGAAAAAATTTTTTGGATGACGTCATTTGATTTTTTTTTTACTGGATGTGGATTTTCGCTGGCGATACAACGCCACGGCTGCGAGGCCGCAGGCCGAGCTTCAAACCTGCGAGGCCGAAGGCCGAGCTTCGAGGGCGAGGCCGAAGGCCGAGCTTTCGGCCCGCGAGGCCGAAGGCCGAGCGTGGCCTCCGCGAGGCCGTAGGCCGAGCCGGGTTAGCCACTTACGAGGCCGAAGGCCGAGTTCCGAATGGGGTGTTACGCATTTACATTCCTTAGGAGAGTCACTAACGAGGCCGAAGGCCGAGTCCCGAATGGAGAGTTTTATTTCCACGTCTCGTGCTGGTCTTTGATGCAACCGCTCACGGGAACTAAAAGTATCTGTCAGTTGTTCGACTTGCATGAGAATTTTTAAATCTTTTTATTTACTGGATGGGGATTTTTGATGGCGAAACCACTTCTTATTTGCGAGGCCGCAGGCCGAGCTTCAAACCTGCGAGGCCGAAGGCCGAGCTATCGGCCCGCGAGGCCGAAGGCCGAGCGTGGCCTCCGCGAGGCCGTAGGCCGAGCCGTGTTATTCACTAACGAGGCCGAAGGCCGAGTTCCGAATGGGGTGTAACGAATTAACGTCCCTCAGGTGAGTCGCTAACGAGGCCGAAGGCCGAGTTCCGAATGGGGGGTTTTTTCCACATCTCGAGCTGGTCTCCGAGGCAACGGCCCACGTCAACCACTGCACTTAGAGGTATGGTTCCTTAACAAAAGTCGTTAACAATCTTGGTGCGATCTTACAGCGACTAAAATTTTATCAAAAAAATCAACTTGCACATGGTAACCCTGCCGACACCTTGTACTGAACTAGAAGAAACTGTCACTTACTCGACTTGAATGAGAATTTTATATATTTTTATAAACTGCAACTACAAATCTTGATAAATATTACTAATGCACATCGATAACGCGGGCTGCTCGCAGCCCGCGCACCACCCAACACCTAGTTATTATTTATATATATAAAGCTCGATTACCACTGACTGACTCACTCACTCACTGACTGATTGACATAATTGTTCTCCTAGAAGGAGCTATGGGGGGTGTCTGTAATGTAGGGGAAAAGTGGAGAGGAGGTTCCTGTGACCTCCAGAAAAATCCGAAAAGTGCCATTTTTGGTTTCCTTCGTGGAACTGGTGTAGGGATCTCGGAAACTATAATAGATGGGGGGTAGGTGCCAAAACTAAAAATGGCTAAAACCCTGGGACCTTTTTGGAAAGTTGAAAAAAATTTACCCTCCCAAACAAAAAAGAGGTTCTCCCATACAAATTTAAAACGACTGCAGCTCCGAAACCGTTATAGGTGGGTATGGGGGTTTCAAACAAATATTATAGAGGGTTTGTAGGGGAATATGGGGTTTTTGTCAAAAATAAAAAATTGGTCCTTCGACCCGGATACCAAAATCCAAGTTTGTCTGATCTGGCTGAAATGTAGTATTTAGGGAGATTGGGGGTCCCTGATTCTAAATATAAAAAAATTTTTTGGATGACGTCATTTTTTTTTTTTTTTACTGGATGGTGATTTTCGCTGGCGATACAACGCCACGGCTGCGAGGCCGCAGGCCGAGCTTCAAACCTGCGAGGCCGAAGGCCGAGCTTCCAGGGCGAGGCCGAAGGCCGAGCTTTCGGCCCGCGAGGCCGAAGGCCGAGCGTGGCCTCCGCGAGGCCGTAGGCCGAGCCATGTTAGTCACTTACGAGGCCGAAGGCCGAGTTCCGAATGTGGTGTTACGCATTTACATTCCTTAGGAGAGTCACTAACGAGGCCGAAGGCCGAGTCCCAAATGAGGAGTTTTTTTTTTACTTCTCGAGCTGGTCTCCGAGGCAACGGCCCACGTTAACCACTGCACTTAGAGGTATGGTCCCTTAACAAAACTCGATTACAATCTTAGGGCGATTTTACATCGACTAAAATTTTATCGAAAAAATCAACTTGCACATGGTAACCCTGCTCACACTTTGTACTGAACTAGAAGAAACTGTCACTTACTCGACTTGTATGAGAATTTTATATATTTTTATAAACTGCAAATAAAATTTTAAAAAATATACAAATGCACATCGATAACGCGGGCTGCTCGCAGCCCGCGCACCACCCAACACCTAGTTATTATTATATATATAAAGCTCGATTACCACTGACTGACTCACTCACTGACTGATTGACATAATTGTTCTCCTAGAAGGAGCTATGGGGGGTGTCTGTAATGTAGGGGAAAAGTGGAGAGGAGGTTCCTGTGACCTCCAGAAAAATCCGAAAAGTGCCATTTTTGGTTTCCTTCGTGGAACTGGTGTAGGGATCTCGGAAACTATAATAGATGGGGGGTAGGTGCCAAAACTAAAAATGGCTAAAACCCTGGGACCTTTTTGGAAAGTTGAAAAAAATTTACCCTCCCAAACAAAAAAGAGGTTCTCCCATACAAAATTAAAACGATCGCAACTCCGGAACCGTTATAGGTGTGTATGGGGGGTTTAAACAAATATTGTAGTGGGTTTGTAGGAGAATTTGGGCTTTTAGTCAAAAATTGCAAATTGGTCCTTCGACCCGGATACCAAAATCCAAGTTACTCCGATCTGGCTGAAATTTGGTATTTAGGGAGATTGGGGGTCCCTGATTCCAAATATAAAAAAAAATTTTCGATGACGTCATTTGTTTTTTTTTTACTGGATGGGGATTTTCGCTGGAGATACAACGCCACGGCTGCGAGGCCGCAGGCCGAGCTTCAAACCTGCGAGGCCGAAGGCCGAGCTTCGAGGGCGAGGCCGAAGGCCGAGCTTTTGGCCCGCGAGGCCGAAGGCCGAGCGTGGCCTCCGCGAGGCCGCAGGCCGAGCCGTGTTAGTCACTTACGAGGCCGAAGGCCGAGTTCCGAATGGGGTGTTACGCATTTACATTCCTTATGAGAGTCACTAACGAGGCCGAAGGCCGAGTTTAGAATGGGGAGTTTTTTTTCCACATCTCGAGCTGGTCTTTGATGCAAGCGCTCACGGGAACTAAAAGTATCTGTCAGTTGTTCGACTTGCATGGAAATTTTTAAATCTTTTTATTTACTGGATGGGGATTTTCGCTGGCGATACAACGCCACAGTTGCGAGGCCGCAGGCCGAGCTTCAAACCTGCGAGGCCTAAGGCCGAGCTTTCGGCCCGCGAGGCCGAAGGCCGAGCGTGGCCTCCGCGAGGCCGTAGGCCGAGCCGTGTTAGTCACTTACGAATGGGATGTTACGCGTTTACATTCCTTAGGAGAGTCACTAACGAGGCCGAAGGCCGAGTCCCGAATGGGGAGTTTTTTTTCCACATCTCGAGCTGGTCTCCGAGGCAACTGCCCACGTTAACCACTGCACTTAGAGGTATGGTCCCTTAACAAAAATCGTTTACAATCTTGGTGCGATTTTACAGCGACTAAAATTTTATCAAAAAAATCAACTTGCACATGGTAACCCTGCTCACACTTTGTACTGAACTAGAAGAAACTGTCACTTACTCGACTTGTATGAGAATTTTATATATTTTTTTAACTGCAATTACCAGTTTGATAATAGTTACTAATGCACATCGATAACGCGGGCTGCTCGCAGCCCGCGCACCACCCAACACCTAGTTTATATATATAAAGCTCGATTACCACTGACTGACTCACTCACTGACTGATTGACATAATTGTTCTCCTAGAAGGAGCTATGGGGGGTGTCTGTAATGTAGGGGAAAAGTGGAGAGGAGGTTCCTGTGACCTCCAGAAAAATCCGAAAAGTGCCATTTTTGGTTTCCTTCGTGGAACTGGTGTAGGGATCTCGGAAACTATAATAGATGGGGGGTAGGTGCCAAAACGAAAAATGGCTAAAACCCTGGGACCTTTTTGGAAAGTTTAAAAAAAAATTTACCCTCCCAAACAAAAAAGAGGTTCTCCCATACAAATTTAAAACGACCGCAACTCCGGAACCGTTATAGGTGGGTATGGGGGGTTTGAACAAATGTTATAGAAGGTTTGTAGGAGATTTTGGGGTTTTAGTCGAAAATTGAAAATTGGTCCTTCGACCCGGATACCAAAATTCAAGTTGTTCCGATTTCGCTGAAATTTAGTATTTAGGCAGATTGGGGGTCCGTGATTCCAAATATGAAAAAATTTTTTGGATGACGTCATTTGTTTTTTTTTTACTGGATGGGGATTTTCGCTGGCGATACAACGCCACGGCTGCGAGGCCGCAGGCCGAGCTTCAAACCTGCGAGGCCGAAGGCCGAGCTTCGAGGGCGAGGCCGAAGGCCGAGCTTTCGGCCCGCGAGGCCGAAGGCCGAGCGTGGCCTCCGCGAGGCCGTAGGCCGAGCCGTGTTAGTCACTTACGAGGCCGAAGGCCGAGTTCCGAATGGGGTGTTACGCATTTACAATCCTTAGGAGAGTCACTAACGAGGCCGAAGGCCGAGTTCAGAATGGGGAGTTTTTACCACATCTCGAGCTGGTCTTTGATGCAACCGCTCACGGGAACTAAAAGTATCTGTCAGTTGTTCGACTTGCATGAGAATTTTTAAATCTTTTTATTTACTGGATGGAGATTTTCGCTGGCGATACAACGCCACGGTTATGAGGCCGCAGGCCGAGCTTCAAACCTGCGAGGCCGAAGGCTGAGCCTTAGGCCCGCGAGGCCGAAGGCCGAGCGTGGCCTCCGCGAGGCCGTAGGCCGAGCCGTGTTAGTCACTTATGAATGGGGTGTTACGCGTTTACATTCCTTAGGAGAGTCACTAACGAGGCCGAAGGCCGAGTCCCGAATGGGGAGCTTTTTCCACATCTCGAGCTGGTCTCCGAGGCAACGGCCCACGTTAACCACTGCACTTAGAGGTATGGTCCCTTAACAAAACTCGATTACAATCTTGGGGCGATTTTACATCGACTAAAATTTTATCGAAAAAATCAACTTGCACATGGTAACCCTGCTCACACTTTGTACTGAACTAGAAGAAACTGTCCCTTTCTTGACTTGTATGAGAATTTTTAAATATTTTTTTCAACTGCCACTAAAATTTTAAAAAATATACAAATGCACATCGATAACGCGGGCTGCTCGCAGCCCGCGCACCACCCGAAATACTAGTTATATTATATAAAGTTCGATTACCACTCACTGACTGACTGACTGACTCATTGACATCATTGTTCTCCTAGAAGGAGCGATGGGGGGTGTTTGTGATGTAGGAGAAAAGTGTAGAAGAGGTTCCTATGACCACCAGAAAAATCCGAAAAGTGTCATTTTTGGTTTCCTTGATGGAACTGGCGTACGGATCTCGGAAACCATAATCGATGGAGGGTAGGTGTCAAAACTAAAAATGACTAAAACCCTGGGACCTTTTTGGAAAGTTGAAAAAAAATTACCCTCCCAAACAAAAAAGAGGTTCTCCCATACAAATTTAAAACGACCGCAGCTCCCGAACCGTTATAGGTGGGTATGGGGGGTTTGAACAAATGTTATAGAAGGTTTGTAGGAGAATTTGGAGTTTTAGTCGAAAATTGAAAATTGGTCCTTCGACCCGGAAACCAAAATCCAAGTTGCTCCGATCTGGCTGAAATTTGGTATTTAGGGAGATTGGGGGTCCCTGATTCCAAATATGAAAAAATTTTTTGGATGACATCATTTGTTTTTTTTTTACTGGATGGGGATTTTTGATGGCGAAACCACTTCTTATTTGCGAGGCCGCAGGCCGAGCTTCAAACCTGCGAGGCCGAAGGCCGAGCTTCCAGGGCGAGGCCGAAGGCCGAGCTTTCGGCCCGCGAGGCCGAAGGCCGAGCGTGGCCTCCGCGAGGCCGTAGGCCGAGCCGTGTTAGTCACTTACGAGGCCGAAGGCCGAGTTCCGAATGGGGTGTTACGCATTTACATTCCTTAGGAGAGTCACTAACGAGGCCGAAGGCCGAGTTCCGAATGGGGAGTTTTTACCACATCTCGAGCTGGTCTTTGATGCAACCGCTCACGGGAACTAAAAGTATCTGTCAGTTGTTCGACTTGCATGGAATTTTTTAAATCTTTTTATATACTGGATGGGGATTTTCGCTGACGATACAACGCCACGGTTGCGAGGCCGCAGGCCGAGCTTCGAACCTGCGAGGCCGAAGGCCGAGCTTTCGGCCCGCGAGGCCGAAGGCCGAGCGTGGCCTCCGCGAGGCCGAAGGCCGAGCTGTGTTAGTCACTTACGAAAGGGGTGTTACGCGTTTACATTCCTTAGGAGAGTCACTAACGAGGCCGAAGGCCGAGTCCCGAATGGGGAGCTTTTTCCACATCTCGAGCTGGTCTCCGAGGCAACGGCCCACGTTAACCACTGCACTTAGAGGTATGGTCCCTTAACAAAACTCGATTACAATCTTGGGGCGATTTTACATCGACTAAAATTTTATCGAAAAAATCAAATTGCACATGGTAACCCTGCTCACACTTTGTACTGAACTAGAAGAAACTGTCCCTTTCTCGACTTGTATGAGAATTTTTAAATATTTTTTTCAACTGCAACTACAAATCTTGATAAATATTACTAATGCACATCGATAACGCGGGCTGCTCGCAGCCCGCGCACCACCCGAAATACTAGTTATATATATAAAGCTCGATTACCACTGACTGACTCACTCACTGACTGATTGACATAATTGTTCTCCTAGAAGGAGCTATGGGGGGTGTCTGTAATGTAGGGGAAAAGTGGAGAGGAGGTTTCTGTGACTTCCAGAAAAATCCGAAAAGTGCCATTTTTGGTTTCCTTCGTGGAACTGGTGTAGGGATCTCGGAAACTATAATAGATGGGGGGTAGGTGCCAAAACTAAAAATGGCTAAAACCTTGGGACCTTTTTGGAAAGTTGAAAAAAATTTACCCTCCCAAACAAAAAAGAGGTTCTCCCATACAAATTTAAAACGACCGCAACTCCGAAACCGTAATAGGTGGGTATGGGGGGTTCAAACAAATATTATAGAGGGTTTGTAGGAAAATTTGAAGTTTCTGTAAAAAATTGAAAATTGGTCCTTCGAACCGGATACCAAAATCCAAGTTGCTCCGATCTGGCTGAAATTTGGTATTTAGGGAGAATGGGGGTCCCTGATTCCAAATATATAAAAAATTTTTGGATGACGTCATTTGTTTTTTTTTTACTGGATGGGGATTTTCGCTGGCGATACAACGCCACGGCTGCGAGGCCGCAGGCCGAGCTTCAAACCTGCGAGGCCGAAGGCCGAGCTTCGAGGGCGAGGCCGAAGGCCGAGCTTTCGGCCCGCGAGGCCGAAGGCCGAGCGTGGCCTCCGCGAGGCCGCAGGCCGAGCCGTGTTAGTCACTTACGAGGCCGAAGGCCGAGTTCCGAATGGGGTGTTACGCATTTACATTCCTTAGGAGAGTCACTTACGAGGCCGAAGGCCGAGTCCTGAATGGGGAGTTTTTTTTCCACATCTCGAGCTGGTCTTTGATGCAACCGCTCACGGGAACTAAAAGAATCTGTCAGTTGTTCGACTTGCATGAGAATTTTTAAATCTTTTTATTTACTGGATGGGGATTTTCGCTGGCGATACAACGCCACGGTTGCGAGGCCGCAGGCCGAGCTTCAAACCTGCGAGGCCGAAGGCCGAGCTTTCGGCCCGCGAGGCCGAAGGCCGAGCGTGGCCTCCGCGAGGCCGTAGGCCGAGCCGTGTTAGTCACTTACGAGGCCAAAGGCCGAGTTCCGAATGGGGTGTAACGAATTAACGTCCCTCAGGTGAGTCGCTAACGAGGCCGAAGGCCGAGTCCCGAATGGGGGGTTTTTTCCACATCTCGAGCTGGTCTCCGAGGCAACGGCCTACGTCAACCACTGCACTTAGAGGTATGGTTCCTTAACAAAAGTCGTTAACAATCTTGGTGCGATCTTACAGTGACTAAAATTTTATCAAAAAAATCAACTTGCACATGGTAACCCTGCCGACACCTTGTACTGAACTAGAAGAAACTGTTACTTACTCGACTTGAATGAGAATTTTATATATATTTTTATAAACTGCAACTACAAATCTTGATAAATATTACTAATGCACATCGATAACGCGGGCTGCTCGCAGCCCGCGCACCACCCAACACCTAGTATATATATAAAGCTCGATTACCACTGACTGATTGACTGACTCACTGACTCACTGATTGACAGAATTGTTCTCCTAGAAGGAGCGATGGGGGGTGTTTGTGGTGTAGGGGAAAAGTGTAGAGGAGGTTCCCGTGACCTCCAGAAAAATCCGAAAAGTGCCATTTTTGGTTTCCTTCGTGGAACTGGTGTAGGGATCTCGGAAACTATAATAGATGGGGGGTAGGTGCCAAAACGAAAAATGGCTAAAACCCTGGGACCTTTTTGGAAAGTTTAAAAAAAAATTTACCCTCCCAAACAAAAAAGAGGTTCTCCCATACAAATTTAAAACGACCGCAACTCCGGAACCGTTATAGGTGGGTATGGGGGGTTTGAACAAATGTTATAAAAGGTTTGTAGGAGATTTTGGGGTTTTAGTCGAAAATTGAAAATTGGTCCTTCGACCCGGATACCAAAATTCAAGTTGTTCCGATTTCGCTGAAATTTAGTATTTAGGCAGATTGGGGGTCCGTGATTCCAAATATGAAAAAATTTTTTGGATGACGTCATTTGTTTTTTTTTTACTGGATGGGGATTTTCGCTGGCGATACAACGCCACGGCTGCGAGGCCGCAGGCCGAGCTTCAAACCTGCGAGGCCGAAGGCCGAGCTTCGAGGGCGAGGCCGAAGGCCGAGCTTTCGGCCCGCGAGGCCGAAGGCCGAGCGTGGCCTCCGCGAGGCCGTAGGCCGAGCCGTGTTAGTCACTTACGAGGCCGAAGGCCGAGTTCCGAATGGGGTGTTACGCATTTACAATCCTTAGGAGAGTCACTAACGAGGCCGAAGGCCGAGTTCAGAATGGGGAGTTTTTACCACATCTCGAGCTGGTCTTTGATGCAACCGCTCACGGGAACTAAAAGTATCTGTCAGTTGTTCGACTTGCATGAGAATTTTTAAATCTTTTTATTTACTGGATGGAGATTTTCGCTGGCGATACAACGCCACGGTTATGAGGCCGCAGGCCGAGCTTCAAACCTGCGAGGCCGAAGGCCGAGCCTTAGGCCCGCGATGCCGAAGGCCGAGCGTGGCCTCCGCGAGGCCGTAGGCCGAGCCGTGTTAGTCACTTACGAATGGGGTGTTACGCGTTTACATTCCTTAGGAGAGTCACTAACGAGGCCGAAGGCCGAGTCCCGAATGGGGAGCTTTTTCCACATCTCGAGCTGGTCTCCGAGGCAACGGCCCACGTTAACCACTGCACTTAGAGGTATGGTCCCTTAACAAAACTCGATTACAATCTTGGGGCGATTTTACATCGACTAAAATTTTATCGAAAAAATCAACTTGCACATGGTAACCCTGCTCACACTTTGTACTGAACTAGAAGAAACTGTCCCTTTCTTGACTTGTATGAGAATTTTTAAATATTTTTTTCAACTGCCACTAAAATTTTAAAAAATATACAAATGCACATCGATAACGCGGGCTGCTCGCAGCCCGCGCACCACCCGAAATACTAGTTAACCATATTATATAAAGCTCGATTACCACTCACTGACTGACTCACTGACTCATTGACATCATTGTTCTCCTAGAAGGAGCGATGGGAGGTGTTTGTGATGTAGAAGAAAAGTGTAGAGGATGTTCCTGTGACCACCAGAAAAATCCGAAAAGTGTCATTTTTGGTTTCCTTGATGGAACTGGTGTACGGATCTCGGAAACCATAATCGATGGGGGGTAGGTGTCAAAACTAAAAATGACTAAATCCCTGGGACCTTTTTGGAAAGTTGAAAAAAAATTACCCTCCCGAACAAAAAAGAGGTTCTCCCATACAAATTTAAAACGACCGCAGCTCCCGAACCGTTATAGGTGGGTATGGGGGGTTTGAACAAATGTTATAGAGGGTTTGTAGGAGAATTTGGGGTTTTAGTCGAAAATTGAAAATTGGTCCTTCGACCCGGATACCAAAATCCAAGTTGCTCCGATCTGGCTGAAATTTGGTATTTAGGGAGATTGGGGGTCCCTGATTCCAAATATGAAAAAAAATTTTGGATGACGTCATTTGTTTTTTTTTTACTGTATGGGGATTTTTGATGGCGAAACCACTTCTTATTTGCGAGGCCGCAGGCCGAGCTTCAAACCTGCGAGGCCGAAGGCCGAGCTTTCGGCCCGCGAGGCCGAAGGCCGAGCGTGGCCTCCGCGAGGCCGCAGGCCGAGCCGTGTTAGTCACTTACGAGGCCGAAGGCCGAGTTCCGAATGGGGTGTTACGCATTTACATTCCTTAGGAGAGTCACTAACGAGGCCGAAGGCCGAGTTCAGAATGGGGAGTTTTTACCACATCTCGAGCTGATCTTTGATGCAACCGCTCACGGGAACTAAAAGTATCTGTCAGTTGTTCGACTTGCATGAGAATTTTTAAATCTTTTTATTTACTGGATGGGGATTTTCGCTGGCGATACAACGCCACGGTTGCGAGGCCGCAGGCCGAGCTTCAAACCTGCGAGGCCGAAGGCCGAGCTCTCGGCCCGCGAGGCCGAAGGCCGAGCGTGGCCTCTGCGAGGCCGTAGGCCGAGCCGTGTTAGTCACTTACGAATGGGGTGTTACGCGTTTACATTCCTTAGGAGAGTCACTAACGAGGCCGAAGGCCGAGTCCCAAATGGGGAGTTTTTTTTCCACATCTCGAGCTGGTCTCCGAGACAACTGCCCACGTTAACCACTGCACTTAGAGGTATGGTCCCTTAACAAAAGTCGTTTACAATCTTGGTGCGATTTTACAACGACTAAAATTTTATCAAAAAAATCAACTTGCACATGGTAACCCTGCCCACACTTTGTACTGAACTAGAAGAAACTATCACTTACTCTACTTGTATGAGAATTTTATATATTTTATAAACTGCAACTACAAATCTTGATACAAATTACTAATGCACATCGATAACGCGGGCTGCTCGCAGCCCGCGCACCACCCAACACCTAGTTATTTATATATATATAAAGCTCGATTACCACTGATTCACTCACTGACTGACTGACTCACTGATTGACAGAATTGTTCTCCTAGAAGGAGCTATGGGGGGTGTCTGTAATGTAGGGGAAAAGTGGAGAGGAGGTTTTTGTGACTTCCAGAAAAATCCGAAAAGTGCCATTTTTGGTTTCCTTCGTGGAACTGGTGTAGGGATCTCGGAAACAATAATAGATGGGGGGTAGGTGCCAAAACTAAAAATGGCTAAAACCTTGGGACCTTTTTGGAAAGTTGAAAAAAATTTACCCTCCCAAACAAAAAAGAGGTTCTCCCATACAAATTTAAAACGACCGCAACTCCGAAACCGTAATAGGTGGGTATGGGGGGTTCAAACAAATATTATAGAGGGTTTGTAGGAAAATTTGAAGTTTCTGTAAAAAATTGAAAATTGGTCCTTCGAACCGGATACCAAAATCCAAGTTGCTCCGATCTGGCTGAAATTTGGTATTTAGGGAGAATGGTGGTCCCTGATTCCAAATATAAAAAAAATTTTTGGATGACGTCATTTGTTTTTTTTTTACTGGATGGGGATTTTCGCTGGCGATACAACGCCACGGCTGCGAGGCCGCAGGCCGAGCTTCAAACCTGCGAGGCCGAAGGCCGAGCTTCGAGGGCGAGGCCGAAGGCCGAGCTTTCGGCCCGCGAGGCCGAAGGCCGAGCGTGGCCTCCGCGAGGCCGCAGGCCGAGCCGTGTTAGTCACTTACGAGGCCGAAGGCCGAGTTCCGAATGGGGTGTTACGCATTTACATTCCTTAGGAGAGTCACTTACGAGGCCGAAGGCCGAGTCCTGAATGGGGAGTTTTTTTTCCACATCTCGAGCTGGTCTTTGATGCAACCGCTCACGGGAACTAAAAGAATCTGTCAGTTGTTCGACTTGCATGAGAATTTTTAAATCTTTTTATTTACTGGATGGGGATTTTCGCTGGCGATACAACGCCACGGTTGCGAGGCCGCAGGCCGAGCTTCAAACCTGCGAGGCCGAAGGCCGAGCTTTCGGCCCGCGAGGCCGAAGGCCGAGCGTGGCCTCCGCGAGGCCGTAGGCCGAGCCGTGTTAGTCACTTACGAGGCCAAAGGCCGAGTTCCGAATGGGGTGTAACGAATTAACGTCCCTCAGGTGAGTCGCTAACGAGGCCGAAGGCCGAGTCCCGAATGGGGGGTTTTTTCCACATCTCGAGCTGGTCTCCGAGGCAACGGCCTACGTCAACCACTGCACTTAGAGGTATGGTTCCTTAACAAAAGTCGTTAACAATCTTGGTGCGATCTTACAGTGACTAAAATTTTATCAAAAAAATCAACTTGCACATGGTAACCCTGCCGACACCTTGTACTGAACTAGAAGAAACTGTTACTTACTCGACTTGAATGAGAATTTTATATATATTTTTATAAACTGCAACTACAAATCTTGATAAATATTACTAATGCACATCGATAACGCGGGCTGCTCGCAGCCCGCGCACCACCCAACACCTATTTATATATATAAAGCTCGATTACCACTGACTGACTCACTCACTCACTGACTGATTGACATAATTGTTCTCCTAGAAGGAGCTATGGGGGGTGTCTGTAATGTAGGGGAAAAGTGGAGAGGAGGTTCCTGTGACCTCCAGAAAAATCCGAAAAGTGCCATTTTTGGTTTGCTTCGTGGAACTGGTGTAGGGATCTCGGAAACTATAATAGATGGGGGGTAGGTGCCAAAACTAAAAATGGCTAAAACCCTGGGACCTTTTTGGAAAGTTGAAAAAAATTTACCCTCCCAAACAAAAAAGAGGTTCTCCCATACAAATTTAAAACGACTGCAGCTCCGAAACCGTAATAGGTGGGTATGGGGGTTTCAAACAAATATTATAGAGGGTTTGTAGGGGAATATGGGGTTTTTGTCAAAAATAAAAAATTGGTCCTTCGACCCGGATACCAAAATCCAAGTTTGTCTGATCTGGCTGAAATGTAGTATTTAGGGAGATTGGGGGTCCCTGATTCTAAATATAAAAAAATTTTTTGGATGACGTCATTTTTTTTTTTTTTTACTGGATGGGGATTTTCGCTGGCGATACAACGCCACGGCTGCGAGGCCGCAGGCCGAGCTTCAAACCTGCGAGGCCGAAGGCCGAGCTTCCAGGGCGAGGCCGAAGGCCGAGCTTTCGGCCCGCGAGGCCGAAGGCCGAGCGTGGCCTCCGCGAGGCCGTAGGCCGAGCCATGTTAGTCACTTACGAGGCCGAAGGCCGAGTTCCGAATGTGGTGTTACGCATTTACATTCCTTAGGAGAGTCACTAACGAGGCCGAAGGCCGAGTCCCAAATGAGGAGTTTTTTTTTTACTTCTCGAGCTGGTCTCCGAGGCAACGGCCCACGTTAACCACTGCACTTAGAGGTATGGTCCCTTAACAAAACTCGATTACAATCTTAGGGCGATTTTACATCGACTAAAATTTTATCGAAAAAATCAACTTGCACATGGTAACCCTGCTCACACTTTGTACTGAACTAGAAGAAACTGTCACTTACTCGACTTGTATGAGAATTTTATATATTTTTATAAACTGCAAATAAAATTTTAAAAAATATACAAATGCACATCGATAACGCGGGCTGCTCGCAGCCCGCGCACCACCCAACACCTAGTTATATATATAAAGCTCGATTACCACTGACTCACTCACTGACTGACTGACTGATTGACATAATTGTTCTCCTAGAAGGAGCTATGGGGGGTGTTTGTGATGTAGGGAAAAAGTGTAGAGAAAGTTCCCGTGAACTCCAGAAAAATCCGAAAAGTGTCATTTTTGGTTTCCATCATGGAACTGGTGTAGGGATCTCGGAAACTATAATCGATGAGGGGTTGGTGTCAAAACTAAAAATGACTAAAACCCTGGGATCCTTTTAAAAAGTTGAAAAAAAATTACCCTCCCGAACAAAAAAGAGGTTCTCCCATACAAAATTAAAACGATCGCAACTCCGGAACCGTTATAGGTAGGTATGGGGGTATCGAACAAATGTTATAGAGGGTTTGTAGGGGAATTCGAGGTTTCTGTCAAAAATTAAAAATTGGTCCTTCGACCCGGATACCAAAATCCAAATTTGTCTGATCTGGCTGAAATTTGGTATTTAGGGACATTGGGAGTCCCTGATTCCAAATATAAAAAAAAATTTTGGATGACGTCATTTGTTTTTTTTTTTACTGGATGGGGATTTTCGCTGGCGATACAACGCTACGGCTGCGAGGCCGCAGGCCGAGCTTCAAACCTGCGAGGCCGAAGGCCGAGCTTAGAGGGCGAGGCCGAAGGCCGAGCTTTCGGCCCGCGAGGCCGAAGGCCGAGCGTGGCCTCCGCGAGGCCGTAGGCCGAGCCGTGTTAGTCACTTACGAGGCCGAAGGCCGAGTTCCGAATGGGGTGTAACGAATCAACGTCCCTCAGGTGAGTCGCTAACGAGGCCGAAGGCCGAGTCCCGAATGGGGAGTTTTTTTTCCACATCTCGAGCTGGTCTCCGAGGCAACTGCCCACGTTAACCACTGCACTTAGAGGTATGGTCCCTTAACAAAAGTCGTTTACAATCTTGGTGCGATTTTACAGCAACTAAAATTTTATCAAAAAAATCAACTTGCACATGGTAACCCTGCTCACACTTTGTACTGAACTAGAAGAAACTGTCACTTACTCGATTTGTATGAGAATTTTATATATTTTTTTAACTGCAATTACCAGTTTGATAAAAGTTACTAATGCACATCGATAACGCGGGCTGCTCGCAGCCCGCGCACCACCCGAAATACTAGTTATTATAATATATAAAGTTCGATTACCACTCACTGACTGACTGACTCATTGACATCATTGTTCTCCTAGAAGGAGCGATGGGAGGTGTTTGTGATGTAGGGGAAAAGTGTAGAGGATAATCCTGTGACCACCAGAAAAATCCGAAAAGTGTCATTTTTGGTTTCCTTGATGGAACTGGTGTACGGATCTCGGAAACCATAATCGATGGGGGGTAGGTGTCAAAACTAAAAATGACTAAAACCCTGGGACCTTTTTGGAAAGTTGAAAAAAAATTACCCTCCCTAACAAAAAAGAGGTTCTCCCATACAAATTTAAAACGACCGCAGCTCCCGAACCGTTATAGGTGGGTATGGGGGGTTTGAACAAATGTTATAGAGGGTTTGTAAGAGAATTTGGGGTTTTAGTCGAAAATTTAAAATTGGTCCTTCGACCCGAATACCAAAATCCAAGTTGCTCCGATCTGGCTGAAATTTGGTATTTAGGGAGATTGGGGGTCCCTGATTCCAAATGTGAAAAAATTTTTTGGATGACGTCATTTGTTTTTTTTTTTACTGGATGGGAATTTTTGATGGCGAAACCACTTCTTATTTGCGAGGCCGCAGGCCGAGCTTCAAACCTGCGAGGCCAAAGGCCGAGCTTCCAGGGCGAGGCCGAAGGCCGAGCTTTCGGCCCGCGAGGCCGAAGGCCGAGCGTGGCTTCCGCGAGGCCGTAGGCCGAGCCGTGTTAGTCACTTACGAGGCCGAA
The DNA here is from genome assembly GCA_934044485.1 of Apeira syringaria. Classification (NCBI taxonomy): domain Eukaryota; kingdom Metazoa; phylum Arthropoda; class Insecta; order Lepidoptera; family Geometridae; genus Apeira; species Apeira syringaria. Next base: position 1,190,792 of record OW203683.1, on the reverse strand, counting down.
GGCCGAGTTCCGAATGGGGTGTTACGCATTTACATTCCTTAGGAGAGTCACTAACGAGGCCGAAGGCCGAGTTCAGAATGGGGAGTTTTTACTACATCTCGAGCTGGTCTTTGATGCAACCGCTCACGGGAACTAAAAGTATCTGTCAGTTGTTCAACTTGCATGAGAATTTTTAAATCTTTTTATTTACTGGATGGGGATTTTCGCTGACGATACAACTCCACGGTTGCGAGGCCGCAGGCCGAGCTTCAAACCTGCGAGGCCGAAGGCCGAGCTTTCGGCCCGCGAGGCCGAAGGCCGAGCGTGGCCTCCGCGAGGCCGTAGGCCGAGCCGTGTTAGTCACTTACGAGGCCGAAGGCCGAGTTCCGAATGGGGTGTTATGCATTTACATTCCTTAGGAGAGTCACTAACGAGGCCGAAAGCCGAGTCCCGAATGGGGAGTTTTTTTTCCACATCTCGAGCTGGTCTTTGATGCAACCGCTCACGGGAACTAAAAGTATCTGTCAGTTGTTCGACTTGCATGAGAATTTTTAAATCTTTTTATTTACTGGATGGGGATTTTCGCTGGCGACACAACACCACGGCTGCGAGGCCGCAGGCCGAGCTTCAAACCTGCGAGGCCGAAGGCCGAGCTTTCGGCCCGCGAGGCCGAAGGCCGAGCGTGGCCTCTGCGAGGCCGTAGGCCGAGCCGTGTTAGTCACTTACGAATGGAGTGTTACGCGTTCACATTCCTTAGGAGAGTCACTAACGAGGCCGAAGGCCGAGTCCCGAATGGGGAGTTTTTTTTCCACATCTCGAGCTGGTCTCCGAGGCAACTGCCCACGTTAACTACTGCACTTAGAGGTATGGTCCCTTAACAAAAGTCGTTTACAATCTTGGTGCAATTTTACAGCGACTAAAATTTTATCAAAAAAATCAACTTGCACATGGTAACCCTGCTCACACTCTGTACTGAACTAGAAGAAACTGTCACTTACTCGACTTGTATGAGAATTTTATATATTTTTTCAACTGCAATTACAATCTTGAAATAAATACAAATGCACATCGATAACGCGGGCTGCTCGCAGCCCGCGCACTACCCGAAATACTAGTTATTATAATATATTATAATATATAATTATTATAATATATTATATTATATAAAGTTCGATTACCACTGACTCACTCACTCATTGACATCATTGTTCTCCCAGAAGGAGCGATGGGGGGTGTTTGTAGTGTAGGGGAAAAGTGTAGAGAAGGTTCCTATGACCACCAGAAAAATCCGAAAAGTGTCATTTTTGGTTTCCTTGATGGAACTGGTGTACGGATCTCGGAAACCATAATCGATGGGGGGTAGGTTTCAGAACTAAAAATGACTAAAACCCTGGGACCTTTTTGGAAAGTTGAAAAAAAATTACCCTCCCGAACAAAAAAGAGGTTCTCCCATACAAATTTAAAACGACCGCAACTCCGAAACCGTTATAGGTGGGTATGGGGGGTTTGAACAAATGTTATAGAGGGTTTGTAGGAGAATTTGGGGTTTTAGTCGAAAATTGAAAATTGGTCCTTCGACCCGGATACCAAAATCCAAGTTGCTCCGATCTGGCTGAAATTTGGTATTTAGGGAGATTGGGGGTCCCTGATTCCAAATATGAAAAAAATTTTTGGATGACGTCATTTGTTTTTTTTTTACTGGATGGGGATTTTTGATGGCGAAACCACTTCTTATTTGCGAGGCCGCAGGCCGAGCTTCAAACCTGCGAGGCCGAAGGCCGAGCTTCCAGGGCGAGGCCGAAGGCCGAGCTTTCGTCCCGCGAGGCCGAAGGCCGAGCGTGGCCTCCGCGAGGCCGTAGGCCGAGTCGTGTTAGTCACTTACGAGGCCGAAGGCCGAGTTCCGAATGGGGTGTTACGCATTTACATTCCTTAGGAGAGTCACTAACGAGGCCGAAGGCCGAGTTCCAAATGGGGAGTTTTTACCACATCTCGAGCTGGTCTTTGATGCAACCGCTCACGGGAACTAAAAGTATCTGTCAGTTGTTCGACTTGCATGGAAATTTTTAAATCTTTTTATATACTGGATGGGGATTTTCGCTGACGATACAACGCCACGGTTGCGAGGCCGCAGGCCGAGCTTCGAACCCGCGAGGCCGTAGGCCGAGCTGTGTTAGTCACTTACGAAAGGGGTGTTACGCGTTTACATTCCTTAGGAGAGTAACTAACGAGGCCGAAGGCCGAGTCCCGAATGGGGAGCTTTTTCCACATCTCGAGCTGGTCTCCGAGGCAACGGCCCACGTTAACCACTGCACTTAGAGGTATGGTCCCTTAACAAAACTCGATTACAATCTTGGGGCGATTTTACATCGACTAAAATTTTATCGAAAAAATCAACTTGCACATGGTAACCCTGCTCACACTTTGTACTGAACTAGAAGAAACTGTCCCTTTCTCGACTTGTATGAGAATTTTTAAATATTTTTTTCAACTGCAACTACAAATCTTGATAAATATTACTAATGCACATCGATAACGCGGGCTGCTCGCAGCCCGCGCACCACCCGAAATACTAGTTATATTATATAAAGTTCGATTACCACTGACTCACTCACTCATTGACATCATTGTTCTCCCAGAAGGAGCGATTGGGGGTGTTTGTGGTGTAGGGGAAAAGTGTAGAGGAGGTTTCCATGACCACCAGAAAAATCCGAAAAGTGTCATTTTTGGTTTCCTTGATGGAACTGGTGTACGGATCTCGGAAACCATAATCGATGGGGGGTAGGTGTCAAAACTAAAAATGACTAAAACCCTGGGACCTTTTTGGAAAGTTGGAAAAAAATTACCCTCCCGAACAAAAAAGAGGTTCTCCCATACAAATTTAAAACGACCGCAGCTTCCGAACCGTTATAGGTGGGTATGGGGGGTTTGAACAAATGTTATAGAGGGTTTGTAGGAGAATTTGGGGTTTTAGTCAAAAATTAAAAATTGGTCCTTCGACCCGGATACCAAAATCCAAGTTTGTCTGATCTGGCTGAAATTTGGTATTTAGGGAGATTGGGGGTCCCTGATTCGAAATATAAAAAAATTTTTTGGATGACGTCATTTGTTTTTTTTTTACTGGATGGGGATTTTTGATGGCGAAACCACTTCTTATTTGCGAGGCCGCAGGCCGAGCTTCAAACCTGCGAGGCCGAAGGCCGAGCTTCCAGGGCGAGGCCGAAGGCCGAGCTTTCGGCCCGCGAGGCCAAAGGCCGAGCGTGGCCTCCGCGAGGCCGTAGGCCGAGCCGTGTTAGTCACTTACGAGGCCGAAGGCCGAGTTCCGAATGGGGTGTTACGCATTTACATTTCTTAGGAGAGTCACTAACGAGGCCGAAGGCCGAGTTCAGCATGGGGAGTTTTTACCACATCTCGAGCTGGTCTATGATGCAACCGCTCACGGGAACTAAAAGTATCTGTCAGTTGTTCGACTTGCATGGAAATTTTTAAATCTTTTTATTTACTGGATGGGGATTTTCGCTGACGATACAACGCCACGGTTGCGAGACCGCAGGCCGAGCTTCAAACCTGCGAGGCCGAAGGCCGAGCGTGGCCTCCGCGAGGCCGTAGGCCGAGCCGTGTTAGTCACTTACGAATGGGGTGTTACGCGTTTACATTCCTTAGGAGAGTCACTAACGAGGCCGAAGGCCGAGTCCCGAATGGGGAGCTTTTTCCACATCTCGAGCTGGTCTCCGAGGCAACGGCCCACGTTAACCACTGCACTTAGAGGTATGGTCCCTCAACAAAACTCGATTACAATCTTGGGGCGATTTTACATCGACTAAAATTTTATCAAAAAAATCAACTTGCACATGGTAACCCTGCTCACACTCTGTAGTACTAAACTAGAAGAAACTGTCACTTACTCTACTTGTATGAGAATTTTATATATTTTTTCAACTGCAATTACAATCTTGAAATAAATACAAATGCACAACGATAACGCGGGCTGCTCGCAGCCCGCGCACCACCCGAAATACTAGTTTTATATATATAAAGCTCGATTACCACTGACTCACTGACTGACTCACTGACTGATTGACATAATTGTTCTCCTAGAAGGAGCGATGGGGGGTGTTTGTGATGTAGGGAAAAAGTGGAGAGAAGGTTTCTGTGACCTCCAGAAAAATCCGAAAAGTGCCATTTTTGGTTTCCTTCGTGGAACTGGTGTAGGGATCTCGGAAACTATAATAGATGGGGGGTAGGTGCTAAAACTAAAAATGACTAAAACCCTGGGATCCTTTTTAAAAGTTGAAAAAAAATTACCCTCCCGAACAAAAAAGAGGTTCTCCCATACAAATTTAAAACGACCGCAGCTCCGGAACCGTTATAGGTGGGTATGGGGGGTTCGAACAAATATTATAGAGGGTTTGTAGGAGAATTTGGGTTTTTAGTCAAAAATTGCAAATTGGTCCTTCGACCCGGATACCAAAATCCAAGTTTGTCTGATCTGGCTGAAATTTGGTATTTAGGGAGATTGGGGGTCCCTGATTTTAAATATAAAAAAATTTTTTGGATGACGTCATTTTTTTTTTTTTACTGGATGGGGATTTTCGCTGGCGATACAACGCCACGGCTGCGAGGCCGCAGGCCGAGCTTCAAACCTGCGAGGCCGAAGGCCGAGCTTCCAGGGCGAGGCCGAAGGCCGAGCTTTCGGCCCGCGAGGCCGAAGGCCGAGCGTGGCCTCCACGAGGCCGTAGGCCGAGCCATGTTAGTCACTTACGAGGCCGAAGGCCGAGTTCCGAATGGGGTGTTACGCATTTACATTCCTTAGGAGAGTCACTAACGAGGCCGAAGGCCGAGTCCCGAATGGGGAGTTTTTTTTTACTTCTCGAGCTGGTCTCCGAGGCAACTGCCCACGTTAACCACTGCACTTAGAGGTATGGTCCCTTAACAAAACTCGATTACAATCTTGGGGCGATTTTACAGCGACTAAAATTTTATCAAAAAAATCAATTTGCACATGGTAACACTGCCCACACTTTGTACTGAACTAGAAGAAACTGTCACTTACTCGACTTGTATGACAGTTTTATATAATTTATAAACTGTAACTAAAACTTTAATTAAAAATACAAATGCACATCGATAACGCGGGCTGCTCGCAGCCCGCGCACCACCCAACACCTAGTTATAATATATAAAGTTCGATTACCACTCACTGACTGACTGACTGACTGACTGACTGACTGACTGACTGACTGATTGACATCATTGTTCTCCTAGAAGGAGCGATGGGAGGTGTTTGTGATGTAGGGAAAAAGTGTAGAGGATGTTCCTATGACCACCAGAAAAATCCGAAAAGTGTCATTTTTGGTTTCCTTGATGGAACTGGTGTACGGATCTCGGAAACCATAATCGATGGGGGGTAGGAGTCAAAACTAAAAATGACTAAAACCCTGGGACCTTTTTGGAAAGTTGAAAAAAAATTACCCTCCCGAACAAAAAAGAGGTTCTCCCATACAAATTTAAAACGACCGCAGCTCCCGAACCGTTATAGGTGGGTATGGGGGGTTTGAACAAATGTTATAGAGGGTTTGTAGGAGAATTTGGGGTTTTAGTCGAAAATTTAAAATTGGTCCTTCGACCCGGATACCAAAATTCAAGTTTGTCTGATCTGGCTAGAATTTGGTTTTTAGGGAGATTGGGAGTCCCTGATTCCAAATATAAAAAAAATTTTTGGATGACGTCATTTGTTTTTTTTTTACTGGATGGGGATTTTCGCTGGCGATACAACGCCACGGCTGCGAGGCCGCAGGCCGAGCTTCAAACCTGCGAGGCCGAAGGCCGAGCTTCGAGGGCGAGGCCGAAGGCCGAGCTTTCGGCCCGCGAGGCCGAAGGCCGAGCGTGGCCTCCGCGAGGCCGTAGGCCGAGCCGTGTTAGTCACTTACGAAGCCGGAGGCCGAGTTCCGAATGGGGTGTGACGCATTTACATTCCTTAGGAGAGTCACTAACGAGGCCGAAGGCCGAGTCCCGAATGGGGAGTTTTTTTTCCACATCTCGAGCTGGTCTTTGATGCAACCGCTCACGGGAACTAAAAGTATCTGTCAGTTGTTCGACTTGCATGAGAATTTTTAAATCTTTTTATTTACTGGATGGGGATTTTCGCTGATGATACAACGCCACGGTTGCGAGGCCGCAGGCCGAGCTTCAAACCTGCGAGGCCGAAGGCCGAGCTTTCGGCCCGCGAGGCCGAAGGCCGAGCGTGGCCTCCGCGAGGCCGTAGGCCGAGCCGTGTTAGTCACTTACGAATTGGGTGTTACGCGTTTACATTCATTAGGAGAGTCACTAACGAGGCCGAAGGCCGAGTCTGGAATAGGGAGTTTTTTCCACATATCGAGCTGGTCTCCGAGGCAACGGCCCACGTTAACCACTGCACTTAGAGGTATGGTCCCTTAACACAAGTCGTTTACAATCTTGGTGCGATTTTACAGCGACTAAAATTTTATCAAAAAAATAACTTGCACATGGTAACCCTGCTCACACTTTGTACTAAACTAGAAGAAACTGTCCCTTTCTCGACTTGTATGAGATTTTTTATATATTTTTTTCAACTGCAACTAAAATTTTAAAAAATATACAAATGCACATCGACAACGCGGGCTGCTCGCAGCCCGCGCACCACCCGAAATACTAGTTATATATATAAAGCTCGATTACCACTGACTCACTGACTGACTCACTGACTGATTGACATAATTGTTCTCCTAGAAGGAGCTATGGGGGGTGTCTGTAATGTAGGGGAAAAGTGGAGAGGAGGTTCCTGTGACCTCCAGAAAAATCCGAAAAGTGCCATTTTTGGTTTGCTTCGTGGAACTGGTGTAGGGATCTCGGAAACTATAATAGATGGGGGGTAGGTGCCAAAACTAAAAATGGCTAAAACCCTGGGACCTTTTTGGAAAGTTGAAAAAAATTTACCCTCCCAAACAAAAAAGAGGTTCTCCCATACAAATTTAAAACGACTGCAGCTCCGAAACCGTAATAGGTGGGTATGGGGGTTTCAAACAAATATTATAGAGGGTTTGTAGGGGAATATGGGGTTTTTGTCAAAAATAAAAAATTGGTCCTTCGACCCGGATACCAAAATCCAAGTTTGTCTGATCTGGCTGAAATTTGGTATTTAGGGAGATTGGGGGTCCCTGATTTTAAATATAAAAAAATTTTTTGGATGACGTCATTTTTTTTTTTTTTACTTGATGGGGATTTTCGCTGGCGATACAACGCCACGGCTGCGAGGCCGCAGGCCGAGCTTCAAACCTGCGAGGCCGAAGGCCGAGCTTCCAGGGCGAGGCCGAAGGCCGAGCTTTCGGCCCGCGAGGCCGAAGGCCGAGCGTGGCCTCCACGAGGCCGTAGGCCGAGCCATGTTAGTCACTTACGAGGCCGAAGGCCGAGTTCCGAATGGGGTGTTACGCATTTACATTCCTTAGGAGAGTCACTAACGAGGCCGAAGGCCGAAACCCGAATGGGGAGCTTTTTCCACATCTCGAGCTGGTCTCCGAGGCAACGGCCCACGTTAACCACTGCACTTAGAGGTATGGTCTTTTAACAAAACTCGATTACAATCTTGGGGCGATTTTACATCGACTAAAATTCTATCGAAAAAATTAACTTGCACATGGTAACCCTGCTCACACTTTGTACTGAACTAGAAGAAACTGTCCCTTTCTTGACTTGTATGAGAATTTTTAAATATTTTTTTCAACTGCAACTAAAATTTAAAAAAATATACAAATGCACATCGATAACGCGGGCTGCTCGCAGCCCGCGCACAACCCGAAATACTAGTTATTATAATATATAAAGCTCGATTACCACTGACTCACTGACTCACTCATTGACATCATTGTTCTCCCAGAAGGAGCGATGGGGGGTGTTTGTGATGTAGGGGAAAAGTGTAGATGAGGTTCCTGTGACCACCAGAAAAATCCGAAAAGTGTCATTTTTGGTTTCCTTGATGGAACTGGTGTAGGGATCTCGGAAACCATAATCGATGGGGGGTAGGTGCCAAAACTAAAAATGACTAAAACCCTGGGACCCTTTTGGAAAATTGAAAAAAAATTACCCTCCCGAACAAAAAAGAGGTTCTCACATACAAATTTAAAACGACCGCAACTCCGGAACCGTTATAGGTGGGTATGGGGGGTTCAAACAAATGTTATAGAGGGTTTGTAGGGAAATTTGAGGTTTCTGTCAAAAATTGAAAATTGGTCCTTCGACCCGGATACCAAAATCCAAGTTGCTCTGATCTGGCTGAAATTTAGTATTTAGGGAGATTGGGGGTCCCTGATTCCGAATATGAAAAAATTTTTTGGATGACGTCATTTGTTTTTTTTTTACTGGATGGGGATTTTTGATGGCGAAACCACTTCTTATTTGCGAGGCCGCAGGCCGAGCTTCAAACCTGCGAGGCCGAAGGCCGAGCTTCGAGGGCGAGGCCGAAGGCCGAGCTTTCGGCCCGCGAGGCCGAAGGCCGAGCGTGGCCTCCGCGAGGCCGTAGGCCGAGCCGTGTTAGTCACTTACGAGGCCGAAGGCCGAGTTCCGAATGGGGTGTTACGCATTAACATTCCTTAGGAGAGTCACTAACGAGGCCGAAGGCCGAGTCCCGAATAGGGAGTTTTTTTTCCACATCTCGAGCTGGTCTTTGATGCAACCGCTCACGGGAACTAAAAGTATCTGTCAGTTGTTCGACTTGCATGAGAATTTTTAAATCTTTTTATTTACTGGATGGGGGTTTTCGCTGGCGATACAACGCCACGGTTGCGAGGCCGCAGGCCGAGCTTCGAACCTGCGAGGCCGAAGGCCGAGCTTTCGGCCCGCGAGGCCGAAGGCCGAGCGTGGCCTCCGCGAGGCCGTAGGCCGAGCCGTGTTAGTCACTTACGAATGGGGTGTTACGCGTTTACATTCCTTAGGAGAGTCACTAACGAGGCCGAAGGCCGAGTCCCGAATGGGGATTTATTTTCCACATCTCGAGCTGGTCTCCGAGGCAACGGCCCACGTTAACCACTGCACTTAGAGGTATGGTCTCTTAACAAAAGTCGTTTACAATCTTGGCGATTTTACAGCGACTAAAATTTTATCAAAAAAATCAACTTGCACATGGTAACCCTGCCCACACTTTGTACTGAACTGGAAGAAACTGTCACTTACTCTACTTGTATGAGAATTTTACATTTTTTTTCAACTGCAATTACAATCTTGAAATAAATACAAATGCACATCGATAACGCGGGCTGCTCGCAGCCCGCGCACCACCCGAAATACTAGTTATATATATAAAGCTCGATTACCACTGACTCACTCACTGACTCACTGACTGATTGACATAATTGTTCTCCTAGAAGGAGCGATGGGGGGTGTTTGTGATGTAGGGGAAAAGTATAGAGGAGGTTTTCGTGACCTCCAGAAAAATCCGAAAAGTGTCATTTTTGGTTTCCTTGATGGAACTGGTGTACGGATCTCGGAAACTATAATCGATGGGGGGTTGGTGTCAAAACTAAAAATGACTAAAACCCTGGGACCCTTTTGAAAAGTTGAAAAAAAATTACCCTCCCAAACAAAAAAGAGGTTCTCCCATACAAATTTAAAACAACCGCAACTCCGAAACCGTAATAGGTGGGTATGGGGGGTTCAAACAAATATTGTAGAGGGTTTGTAGGGAAATTTGGGGTTTTAGTCAAAAATTGCAAATTGGTCCTTCGACCCGGATACCAAAATCCAAGTTTGTCTGATCTGGCTGAAATTTGGTATTTAGGGAGATTGGGGATCCCTGATTTTAAATATAAAAAAATTTTTTGGATGACGTCATTTTTTTTTTTTTTACTGTATGGGGATTTTCGCTGGCGATACAACGCCACGACTGCGAGGCCGCAGGCCGAGCTTCAAACCTGCGAGGCCGAAGGCCGAGCTTCCAGGGCGAGGCCGAAGGCCGAGCTTTCGGCCCGCGAGGCCGAAGGCCGAGCGTGGCCTGCACGAGGCCGTAGGCCGAGCCATGTTAGTCACTTACGAGGCCGAAGGCCGAGTTCCGAATGGGGTGTTACGCATTTACATTCCTTAGGAGAGTCACTAACGAGGCTGAAGGCCGAGTCCCGAATGGGGAGTTTTTTTTTACTTCTCGAGCTGGTCTCCGAGGCAACTGCCCACGTTAACCACTGCACTTAGAGGTATGGTCATTAACAAAACTCGATTACAATCTTGGGGCGATTTTACAGCGACTAAAATTTTATCAAAAAAATCAACTTGCACATGGTAACACTGCCCACACTTTGTACTGAACTAGAAGAAACTGTCACTTACTCGACTTGTATGACAGTTTTATATAATTTATAAACTGCAACTAAAACTTCAATTAAAAATACAAATGCACATCGATAACGCGGGCTGCTCGCAGCCCGCGCACCACCCAACACCTAGTATATATATAAAGCTCGATTACCACTGATTCACTCACTGACTGACTGACTCACTGATTGACAGAATTGTTCTCCTAGAAGGAGCGATGGGGGGTGTTTGTGGTGTAGGGGAAAAGTGTAGAGAAGGTTTCCGTGACCTCCAGAAAAATCCGAAAAGTGTCATTTTTGGTTTCCATCATGGAACTGGTGTAGGGATCTCGGAAACTATAATCGATGGGGGGTTAGTGTCAAAACTAAAAATGACTAAAACCTTGGGATCCTTTTAAAAAATTGAAAAAAAGTTACCCTCCCAAACAAAAAAGAGGTTCTCCCATACAAAATTAAAACGACCGCAACTCCGGAAACGTTATAGGTGGGTATGGGGGGTTAGAACAAATATTATAGAGGGTTTGTAGGAGAATTTGGGGTTTTAGTCGAAAATTGAAAATTGGTCCTTCGACCCGGATACCAAAATCCAAGTTGCTCCGATCTGGCTAAAATTTGATATTTAGGGAGATTGGGGGTCCCTGATTCCAAATATGAAAAAAATTTTTGGATGACGTCATTTGTTTTTTTTTTACTGGATGGGGATTTTTGATGGCGAAACCACTTCTTATTTGCGAGGCCGCAGGCCGAGCTTCAAACCTGCGAGGCCGAAGGCCGAGCTTCCAGGGCGAGGCCGAAGGCCGAGCTTTCGGCCCGCGAGGCCGAAGGCCGAGCGTGGCCTCCGCGAGGCCGCAGGCCGAGCCGTGTTAGTCACTTACGAGGCCGAAGGCCGAGTTCCGAATGGGGTGTTACGCATTTACATTCCTTAGGAGAGTCACTAACGAGGCCGAAGGCCGAGTCCCGAATGGGGAGTTTTTTTCTACATCTCGAGCTGGTCTTTGATGCAACCGCTCACGGGAACTAAAAGTATCTGTCAGTTGTTCGACTTGCATGAAAATTTTTAAATCTTTTTATTTTCTGGATGGGGATTTTCACTGGCGATATAACGCCACAGCTGCGAGGCCGCAGGCCGAGCTTTAAACCTGCGAGGCCGAAGGCCGAGCTTTCGGCCCGCGAGGCCGAAGGCCGAGCGTGGCCTCCGCGAGGCCGTAGGCCGAGCCGTGTTAGTCACTTACGAATGGGGTGTTACGCGTTTACATTCCTTAGGAGAGTCACTAACGAGGCCGAAGGCCGAGTCCCGAATGGGGAGTTTTCTTTCCACATCTCGAGCTGGTCTCCGAGGCAACTGCCCACGTTAACCACTGCACTTAGAGGTATGGTCCCTTAACAAAAGTCGTTTACAATCTTGGTGCGATTTTACAGCGACTAAAATTTTATCAAAAAAATCAACTTGCACATGGTAACCCTGCTCACACTTTGTACTGAACTAGAAGAAACTGTCACTTACTCGACATGTATGAGAATTTTATATATTTTTATAAACTGCAACTAAAACCTTAAATAAAAATACAAATGCACATCGATAACGCGGGCTGCTCGCAGCCCGCGCACCACCCAAATACTAGTTATATATATAAAGCTCGATTACCACTGATTCACTCACTGACTGACTGACTCACTGATTGACAGAATTGTTCTCCTAGAAGGAGCGATGGGGGGTATTTGTGGTGTAGGGAAAAAGTGTAAAGGAGGTTTCCGTGACCTCCAGAAAAATCCGAAAAGTGTCATTTTTGGTTTCCATCATGGAACTGGTGAAGGAATCTCGGAAACTATAATCGATGGGTGGTAGGTGACAAAACTAAAAATGACTAAAACCCTGAGATCCTTTTGGAAAGTTGAAAAAAATTTACCCTCCCAAACAAAAAAGAGGTTCTCCCATACAAATTTAAAACGACTGCAGCTCCGAAACCGTTATAGGTGGGTATGGGGGGTTCGAAAAAATATTATAGAGGGTTTGTAGGGGAATTTGGGGTTTTTGTCAAAAAATGCAAATTGGTCCTTCGACCCGGATACCAAAATTCAAGTTGCTCCGATCTGGCTGAAATTTAATATTTAGGGAGATTGGTGGTCCTTGATTCGAAATATGAAAAAAGTTTTTTGATGACGTCATTAGTTTTTTTTTTAATGGATGGGGATTTTCGCTGGCGATACAACGCCACGGCTGCGAGGCCGCAGGCCGAGCTTCAAACCTGCGAGGCCGAAGGCCGAGCTTCGAGGGCGAGGCCGAAGGCCGAGCTTCTGGCCCGCGAGGCCGAAGGCCGAGCGTGGCCTCCGCGAGGCCGCAGGCCGAGCCGTGTTAGTCACTTACGAGGCCGAAGGCCGAGTTCTAAATGGGGTGTTACTCATTAACATTCCTTAGGAGAGTCACTAACGAGGCCGAAGGCCGAGTTCCGAATGGGAAGTTTTTTTTCCATATCTCGAGCTGGTCTTTGATGCAACCGCTCACGGGAACTAAAAGTATCTGTCAGTTGTTCGACTTGCATGAGAATTTTTAAATCTTTTTATTTACTGGATGGGGATTTGCGCTGGCGATAAAACGCCACGGTTGCGAGGCCGCAGGCCGAGCTTCAAACCCGCGAGGCCGAAGGCCGAGCTATCGGCCCGCGAGGCCGAAGGCCGAGCGTGGCCTCCGCGAGGCCGTAGGCCGAGCCGTGTTAGTCACTAACGAGGCCGAAGGCCGAGTTCCGAATGGGGTGTAACGAATTAACGTCCCTCAGGTGAGTCGCTAACGTGGCCGAAGGCCGAGTCCCGAATGGGGGGTTTTTTCCACATCTCGAGCTGGTCTCCGAGGCAACGGCCCACGTCAACCACTGCACTTAGAGGTATGGTTCCTTAACAAAAGTCGTTAACAATCTTGGTGCGATCTTACAGCGACTAAAATTTTATCAAAAAAATCAACTTGCACATGGTAACCCTGCTCACACTCTGTACTGAACTAGAAGAAACTGTCACTTACTCTACTTGTATGAGAATTTTATATATTTTTTAACTGCAACTACAAATCTTGATAAATATTACTAATGCACATCGATAACGCGGGCTGCTCGCAGCCCGCGCACAACCGAACATCTAGTTATATATATAAAGCTCGATTACCACTGACTGACTCACTCACTCACTGACTGATTGACATAATTGTTCTCCTAGAAGGAGCTATGGGGGGTGTCTGTAATGTAGGGGAAAAGTGGAGAGGAGGTTCCTGTGACCTCCAGAAAAATCCGAAAAGTGCCATTTTTGGTTTCCTTCGTGGAACTGGTGTAGGGATCTCGGAAACTATAATAGATAGGGGGTAGGTGCCAAAACTAAAAATGACTAAAACCCTGGGATCCTTTTTCAAAGTTGAAAAAAAATTACCCTCCCGAACAAAAAAGAGGTTCTCCCATACAAATTTAAAACGACCGCAGCTCCGGAACCATTATAGGTGGGTATGGGGGGTTTAAACAAATATTATAGAGGGTTTGTAGGAGAATTTGGGTTTTTAGTCAAAAATTGCAAATTGGTCCTTCGACCCGGATACCAAAATCCAAGTTACTCCGATCTGGCTGAAATTTAGTATTTAGGGAGATTTGGGGTCCCTGATTCTAAATATAAAAAAAATTTTTGGATGACGTCATTTGTTTTTTTTTTACTGGATGGGGATATTCTTTGGCGATACAACACCACGGCTGCGAGGCCGCAGGCCGAGCTTCAAACCTGCGAGGCCGAAGGCCGAGCTTCAAACCTGCGAGGCCGAAGGCCGAGCTTCAAACCTGCGAGGCCGAAGGCCGAGCTTTCGGCCCGCGAGGCCGAAGGCCGAGCGTGGCCTCCGCGAGGCCGTAGGCCGAGCCGTGTTAGTCACTTACGAGGCCGAAGGCCGAGTTCCGATTGGGGTGTAACGAATTAACGTGCCTCAGGTGAGTCGCTAACGAGGCCGAAGGCCGAGTCCCGAACGGGAGGTTTTTTCCACATCTCGAGCTGGTCTTCGAGGCAACTGCCCACGTTAACCACTGCACTGAGAGGTGGGGTCCCTAAACAAAAGTCGTTTACAATCTTGGTGCGATTTTACAGCGACTAAAATTTTATCAAAAAAATCAACTTGCACATGGTAACCCTGCTCACACTTTGTACTGAACTAGAAGAAACTGTCACTTATTCTACTTGTATGAGAATTTTATATATTTTTTCAACTGCAATGACATTATTGTTAATAATACAAATGCACATCGATAACGCGGGCTGCTCGCAGCCCGCGCACCACCCAACACCTAGTTATAATATATAAAGCTCGATTACCACTCACTGACTGACTGACTGATTGACATAATTGTTCTCCTAGAAGGAGCAATGGGGGGTGTTTATGGTGTAGGGGAAAAGTGTAGAGGAAGTTCCCGTGACCTCCAGAAAAATCCGAAAAGTGACATTTTTGGTTTCCATCATGGAACTGGTGTAAGGATCTCGGAAACTATAATCGATGGGGGGTTGGTGTCAAAACTAAAAATGACTAAAACCCTGGGACCATTTTGCAAAGTTGAAAAAAAATTACCCTCCCGAACAAAAAAGAGGTTCTCCCATACAAATTTAAAACGACCGCAGCTCCCGAACCGTTATAGGTGGGTATGGGGGGTTTGAACAAATGTTATAGAGGGTTTGTAGGAAAATTTGGGGTTTTAGTCGAAAATTGAAAATTGGTCCTTCGACCCGGATACCAAAATCCAAGTTGCTCCGATCTGGCTGAAATTTGGTATTTAGGGAGATTGGGGGTCCCTGATTCCAAATATGAAAAAATTTTTTGGATGACGTCATTTGTTTTTTTTTTACTGGATGGGGATTTTTGATGGCGAAACCACTTCTTATTTGCGAGGCCGCAGGCCGAGCTTCAAACCTGCGAGGCCGAAGGCCGAGCTTCCAGGGCGAGGCCGAAGGCCGAGCTTTCGGCCCGCGAGGCCGAAGGCCGAGCGTGGCCTCCGCGAGGCCGCAGGCCGAGCCGTGTTAGTCACTTACGAGGCCGAAGGCCGAGTTCCGAATGGGGTGTTACGCATTTACATGCCTTAGGAGAGTCACTAACGAGGCCGAAGGCCGAGTCCCGAATGGGGAGTTTTTTTTCCACATCTCGAGCTGGTCTTTGATGCAACCGCTCACGGGAACTAAAAGTATCTGTCAGTTGTTCGACTTGCATGAGAATTTTTAAGTCTTTTTATTTATTGGATGGGGATTTTCGCTTGCGATACAACGCCACGGTTGCGAGGCCGCAGGCCGAGCTTCAAACCTGCGAGGCCGAAGGCCGAGCTTTCGGCCCGCGAGGCCGTAGGCCGAGCGGTGTTAGTCACTTACGAATGGGGTGTTACGCGCTTACATTCCTTAGGAGAGTCACTAACGAGGCCGAAGGCCGAGTCCCGAATGGGGAGTTTTTTTTCCACACCTCGAGCTGGTCTCCGAGGCAACTGCCCACGTTAACCACTGCACTTAGAGGTATGGTCCCTTAACAAAAGTCGTTTACAATCTTGGTGCGATTTTACAGGGACTAAAATTTTATCAAAAAAATCAACTTGCACATGGTAACCCTGCCCACACTTTGTACTGAACTGGAAGAAACTGTCACTTACTCGACTTGTATGAGAATTTTATATTTATTTTTTTAACTGCAATCACCAGTTTGATAAATATTACTAATGCACATCGATAACGCGGGCTGCTCGCAGCCCGCGCACCACCCGAAATACTAGTTATAATATATAAAGCTGAAGACCCACTGATTGACTGACTGACATCATTGTTCTCCTAGAAGGAGTATTTTTGGGTTGAAATTATGGTGTGGACTGTATAGAAAGTGGTCACGTGACCCCCAGAAAAATCCGAAAAGTGTCATTTTTGGTTTCCATCATGGAACTGGTGTACGGATCTCGAAAACCATAAGCGATGGGGGTAGGTGTCAAAACTAAAAATGACTAAAACCCTGGGACCCTTTTGGAAAAATGAAAAAAATTACCCTACCTATTAAAAAAGAGGTTTCCCCATACAAATTTAAAACGACCGCAGCTCCGGAACCGTTATAGGTGGGTATGGGAAGTTCGAACAAATGTCATAGAGGGTTTGTAGGGAAATTTGGGGTTTTTGTCAAAAATTGCAAATTGGTCCTTCGAACCGGATACCAAAATTTAAGTTGCTCCGATCTGGCTGAAATTAAGTATTTAGGAAGATTTAGGGTCCCTGATTCGAAATATGATAATAGTTTTTTGATGACGTCATTAGTTTTTTTTTTACTGGATGCGGATTTTTGGTGGCGAAACCACATTCTCTTTGCGAGGCCGTAGGCCGAGCTGCAATCGAGCGAGGCCGCAGGCCGAGCTGTGGAGGCGAGGCCGAAGGCCGAGCTCCACCCTAGCGAGGCCGGAAGCCGAGCTGTAGGCCTGCGAGGCCGTAGGCCGAACTGGCCGTCATTGGGAACAGCTTAAAAACATTCCCTTTGTAACTTGCGAGGCCGCAGGCCGAGCCTTAAACACCGCGAGGCCGAAGGCCGAGCTTTAAATCTGCGAGGCCAGAGGCCGAGCTTTCGGCCTGCGAGGCCGAAGGCCGAGCGTGGCCTCCGCGAGGCCGTAGGCCGAGCCGTGTTAGTAACTTACGAGGCCGAAGGCCGAGTTTCGAATGGGGTGTACCTCATTAACGCATCCTATGGAAGTCGCTAACGAGGCCGAAGGCCGAGTCCCGGATGGGGAATTTTTTTCCACATCTCGAGCTGGTCTCCAATCCGACTGCCCACGTTATTCACTACAATTAGAGGTAGGGTCCCTTAACAAAAGTCGTTTAAATTCCTTGTGCGATTTTACCACGACTTAAATTTTAATGAAAAAAATTAACTTGCATATGGTAACTCTGTTCTCACTTTGTACTGAACTTGAAGAAGCTGTATTTACCACCGCGAGGCCGAAGGCCAAGCTTCAAACCTGCGAGGCCGAAGGCCGAGCTCGAATGAGGTGTAACGCATCAATGTACCTTATGGGAGTCACTTACGAGGCCGAAGGCCGAGTTTCGGATAACGAGTATTTTCACATATCGAGCTGGTCTCCGAGGCAACTGCCCACGTTAACCACTGCACTTAGAGGTGGGGTCCCTTAACAAAAGTCGTTTACAATCTTGGTCCGGTTTTAGAGCGACTAAAATTTTATTAAATAAATCAACTTGCACATGGTAACCTCGCTCACACTTTCTACTGAAATATATGAAACACTGAATTATTCGATTTGCATGAGAATTTTATATCTTTTTAGCAACTGCAACGACATTTTTGTTAATAATACTAATGCACATCGATAACGCGGGCTGCTCGCAGCCCGCGCGCCACCCAAATACTAGTATATATATAAAGCTCGATTACCACTGATACACTCACTGACTGACTGACTCACTGATTGACAGAATTGTTCTCCTAGAAGGAGCGATGGGGGGTATTTGTGGTGTAGGGAAAAAGTGTAAAGGAGGTTTGCGTGACCTCCAGAAAAATCCGAAAAGTGTCATTTTTGGTTTCCATCATGGAACTGGTGAAGGGATCTCGGAAACTATAATCGATGGGTGGTAGGTGCCAAAACTAAAAATGACTAAAACCATGGGATCCTTTTGGAAAGTTGAAAAAAATTTACCCTCCCGAACAAAAAAGAGGTTCTCCCATACAAATTTAAAACGACTGCAGCTCCGAAACCGTTATAGGTGGGTATGGGGGGTTCGAACAAATATTATAGAGGGTTTGTAGGGGAATTTGGGGTTATTGTCAAAAAATGCAAATTGGTCCTTCGACCCGGATACCAAAATTCAAGTTGCTCCGATCTGGCTGAAATTTAATATTTAGGGAGATTGGGGGTCCCTGATTCAAAATATAAAAAAATTTTTTGGATGACGTCATTTGTTTTTTTTTTACTGGATGTGGATTTTCGCTGGCGATACAACGCCACGGCTGCGAGGCCGCAGGCCGAGCTTCAAACCTGCGAGGCCGAAGGCCGAGCTTCGAGGGCGAGGCCGAAGGCCGAGCTTTCGGCCCGCGAGGCCGAAGGCCGAGCGTGGCCTCCGCGAGGCCGCAGGCCGAGCCGTGTTAGTCACTTACGAGGCCGAAGGCCGAGTTCCGAATGGGGTGTTACGCATTAACATTCCTTAGGAGAGTCACTAACGAGGCCGAAGGCCGAGTTCCGAATGGGAAGTTTTTTTTCCATATCTCGAGCTGGTCTTTGATGCAACCGCTCACGGGAACTAAAAGTATCTGTCAGTTGTTCGACTTGCATGAGAATTTTTAAATCTTTTTATTTACTGGATGGGGATTTGCGCTGGCGATAAAACGCCACGGTTGCGAGGCCGCAGGCCGAGCTTCAAACCCGCGAGGCCGGAGGCCGAGCTTTCGGCCCGCGAGGCCGAAGGCCGACCGTGGCCTCCGCGAGGCCGTAGGCCGAGCCGTGTTAGTCACTTACGAGGCCAAAGGCCGAGTTCCGAATGGGGTGTAACGAATTAACGTCCCTCAGGTGAGTCGCTAACGAGGCCGAAGGCCGAGTCCCGAATGGGGGGTTTTTTCCAAATCTCGAGCTGGTCTCCGAGGCAACGGCCTACGTCAACCACTGCACTTAGAGGTATGGTTCCTTAACAAAAGTCGTTAACAATCTTGGTGCGATCTTACAGCGACAAAAATTTTATCAAAAAAATCAACTTGCACATGGTAACCCTGCCGACACCTTGTACTGAACTAGAAGAAACTGTCACTTACTCGACTTGAATGAGAATTTTATATATATTTTTATAAACTGCAACTACAAATCTTGATAAATATTACAAATGCACATCGATAACGCGGGCTGCTCGCAGCCCGCGCACCACCCAACACCTAGTTATAATATATAAAGTTCGATTACCACTCACTGACTGACTGACTGACTGACTGACTGATTGACATCATTGTTCTCCTAGAAGGAGCGATGGGAGGTGTTTGTGATGTAGAGGAAAAGTGTAGAAGATGTTCCTATGACCACCAGAAAAATCCGAAAAATGTCATTTTTGGTTTCCTTGATGGAACTGGTGTACGGATCTCGGAAACCATAATCGATGGGTGGTAGGTGTCAAAACTAAAAATGACTAAAACCCTAGGACCTTTTTGGAAAGTTGAAAAAAAATTACCCTCCCAAACAAAAAAGAGGTTCTCCCATACAAATTTAAAACGACCGCAGCTCCCGAACCGTTATAGGTGGGTATGGGGGGTTTGAACAAATGTTATAGAGGGTTTGTAGGAAAATTTGGGGTTTTAGTCAAAAATTGAAAATTGGTCCTTCGACCCGGATACCAAAATCCAAGTTGCTCCGATCTGGCTGAAATTTGGTATTTAGGGAGATTGGGGGCCCCTGATTCCAAATATGAAATAAATTTTCGGATGACGTCATTTGTTTTTTTTTTTACTGGATGGGGATTTTCGCTGGCGATACAACGCCACGGCTGCGAGGCCGCAGGCCGAGCTTCAAACCTGCGAGGCCGAAGGCCGAGCTTCGAGGGCGAGGCCGAAGGCCGAGCTTTCGGCTCGCGAGGCCGAAGGCCGAGCGTGGCCTCCGCGAGGCCGCAGGCCGAGCCGTGTTAGTCACTTACGAGGCCGAAGGCCGAGTTCCGAATGGGGTGTTACGCATTTACATTCCTTAGGAGAGTCACTAACGAGGCCGAAGGCCGAGTCCCGAATGGGGAGTTTTTTTCCCACATCTCGAGCTGGTCTTTGATGCAACCGCTCACGGGAACTAAAAGTATCTGTCAGTTGTTCGACTTGCATGGAAATTTTTAAATCTTTTTATTTACTGGATGGGGATTTTCGCTGACGATACAACGCCACGGTTGCGAGGCCGCAGGCCGAGCTTCAAACCTGCGAGGCCGAAGGCCGAGCTTTCGGCCCGCGAGGCCGAAGGCCGAGCGTGGCATCCGCGAGGCCGTAGGCCGAGCCGTGTTAGTCACTTACGAATGGGGTGTTACGCGTTTACATTCCTTAGGAGAGTCACTAACGAGGCCGAAGGCCGAGTCCCGAATGGGGAGCTTTTTCCACATCTCGAGCTGGTCTCCGAGGCAACGGCCCACGTTAACCACTGCACTTAGAGGTATGGTCCCTCAACAAAACTCGATTACAATCTTGGGGCGATTTTACATCGACTAAAATTGTATCAAAAAAATCAACTTGCACATGGTAACCCTGCTCACACTCTGTACTAAACTAGAAGAAACTGTCACTTACTCTACTTGTATGAGAATTTTATATATTTTTTCAACTGCAATTACAATCTTGAAATAAATACAAGTGCACAACGATAACGCGGGCTGCTCGCAGCCCGCGCATCACCCGAAATACTAGTTATTATATTATATAAAGTTCGATTACCACTGACTCACTGACTCACTCATTGACATCATTGTTCTCCCAGAAGGAGCGATGGGGGGTGTTTGTGATGTAGGGGAAAAGTGTAGAGGAGGTTCCTATGACCACCAGAAAAATCCGAAAAGTGTCATTTTTGGTTTCCTTGATGGAACTGGTGTACGGATCTCGGAAACCATAATCGATGGGGGGTAGGTGTCAAAACTAAAAATAACTAAAACCCTGGGACCTTTTTGAAAAGTTGAAAAAAAATTACCCTCCCAAACAAAAAAGAGGTTCTCCCATACAAATTTAAAACGACCGCAGCTCCCGAACCGTTATAGGTGGGTATGGGGGGTTTGAACAAATGTTATAGAGGGTTTGTAGGAGAATTTGGGGTTTTAGTCGAAAATTGAAAATTGGTCCTTCGACCCGGATACCAAAATCCAAGTTGCTCCGATCTGGCTAAAATTTGGTATTTAGGGAGATTGGGGATCCCTGATTCCAAATATGAAAAAAATTTTTTGATGACGTCATTTGTTTTTTTTTTACTGGATGGGGATTTTTGATGGCGAAACCACTTCTTATTTGCGAGGCCGCAGGCCGAGCTTCAAACCCGCGAGGCCGAAGGCCGAGCTTCGAGGGCGAGGCCGAAGGCCGAGCTTTCGGCCCGCGAGGCCGAAGGCCGAGCGTGGCCTCCGCGAGGCCGCAGGCCGAGCCGTGTTAGTCACTTACGAGGCCGAAGGCCGAGTTCCGAATGGGGTGTTACGCATTTACATTCCTTAGGAAAGTCACTAACGAGGCCGAAGGCCGAGTCCCGAATGGGGAGTTTTTTTCTACATCTCGAGCTGGTCTTTGATGCAACCGCTCACGGGAACTAAAAGTATCTGTCAGTTGTTCGACTTGCATAAAAATTTTTAAATCTTTTTATTTACTGGTTGGGGATTTTCGCTGGCGATATAACGCCACAGTTGCGAGGCCGCAGGCCGAGCTTCAAACCTGCGAGGCCGAAGGCCGAGCTTTCGGCCCGCGAGGCCGAAGGCCGAGCGTGGCCTCCGCGAGGCCGTAGGCCGAGCCGTGTTAGTCACTTACGAATGGGGTGTTACGCATTTACATTCCTTAGGAGAGTCACTAACGAGGCCGAAGGCCGAGTCCCGAATGGGGAGTTTTCTTTCCACATTTCGAGCTGGTCTCCGAGGCAACTGCCCACGTTAACCACTGCACTTAGAGGTATGTTCCCTTAACAAAAGTCGTTTACAATCTTGGTGCGATTTTACAGCGACTAAAATTTTATCAAAAAAATCAACTTGCACATGGTAACCCTGCTTACACTTTGTACTGAACTAGAAGAAACTGTCACTTACTCGACATGTATGAGAATTTTATATATTTTTACCAACTGCAACTAAAACTTTAATTAAAAATACAAATGCACATCGATAACGCGGGCTGCTCGCAGCCCGCGCACCACCCGAAATACTAGTTATATTATATAAAGTTCGATTACCACTCACTCATTGACATCATTGTTCTCCCAGAAGGAGCGATGGGGGGTGTTTGTGGTGTAGAGGAAAAGTGTAGAGGAGGTTCCTATGACCACCAGAAAAATCCGAAAAGTGTCATTTTTGGTTTCCTTGATGGAACTGGTGTACGGATCTCGGAAACCATAATCGATGGGGGGTAGGTGTCAGAACTAAAAATGACTAAAACCCTGGGACCTTTTTGGAAAGTTGAAAAAAAACTACCCTCCCAAACAAAAAAGAGGTTCTCCTATACAAAATTAAAACGACCGCAACTCCCGAACCGTTATAGGTGGGTATGGGGGGTTTGAACAAATATTATAGAGGGTTTGTAGGGGAATTTGAGGTTTCTGTCAAAAATTGAAAATTGGTCCTTCGACCCGGATACCAAAATCCAAGTTGCTCTGATCTGGCTGAAATTTAGTATTTAGGGAGATTGGGGGTCCCTGATTCCAAATATAAAAAAAAATTTTGGATGACGTCATTTGTTTTTTTTTTACTGGATGGGGATTTTTGATGGCGAAACCACTTCTTATTTGCGAGGCCGCAGGCCGAGCTTCAAACCTGCGAGGCCGAAGGCCGAGCTTCGAGGGCGAGGCCGAAGGCCGAGCTTTCGGCCCGCGAGGCCGAAGGCCGAGCGTGGCCTCCGCGAGGCCGTAGGCCGAGCCGTGTTAGTCACTTACGAGGCCGTAGGCCGAGTTCCGAATGGGGTGTTACGCATTTACATTCCTTAGGAGAGTCACTAACGAGGCCGAAGGCCGAGTCCCGAATGGGGAGTTTTTTTTCCACATCTCGAGCTGGTCTTTGATGCAACCGCTCACGGGAACTAAAAGTATCTGTCAGTTGTTCGACTTGCATGGGAATTTTTAAATCTTTTTATTTACTGGATGGGTATTTTCGCTGGCGATACAACGCCACGGTTGCGAGGCCGCAGGCCGAGCTTTAAGCCTGCGAGGCCGAAGGCCGAGCTTTCGGCCCGCGAGGCCGAAGGCCGAGCGTGGCCTCCGCGAGGCCGTAGGCCGAGCCGTGTTAGTCACTTACGAATGGGGTGTTACGCGTTTTTATTCCTTAGGAGAGTCACTAACGAGGCCGAAGGCCGAGTCCTGAATGGGGAGTATTTTCCACATCTCGAGCTGGTCTCCGAGACAACTGCCCACGTTAACCACTGCACTAAGAGGTATGGTCCTTTAACAAAAGTCGTCTACAATCTTAGTGCGATTATACAGCGACTAAAATTTTATCAAAAAAATCAACTTGCACATGGTAACCCTGCTCACACTTTGTACTGAACTAGAAGAAACTGTCACTTACTCGACTTGTATGCAAATTTTATATAATTTTTCAACTGCAACTAAAACTTTAATTAAAAATACAAATGCACATCGATAACGCGGGCTGCTCGCAGCCCGCGCACCACCCGAAATACTAGTTATATTATATAAAGTTCGATTACCACTGACTCACTCACTCACTCACTCATTGACATCATTGTTCTCCCAGAAGGAGCGATGGGGGGTGTTTGTGATGTAGGGGAAAAGTGTAGAGGAGGTTCCTATGACCACCAGAAAAATCCGAAAAGTGTCATTTTTGGTTTCCTTGATGGAACTGGTGTACGGATCTCGGAAACCATAATCGATTGGGGGTAGGTGCCAAAACTAAAAATGACTAAAAGCCTAGGACCCTTTTGGAAAGTTGAAAAAAAATTACCCTCCCAAACAAAAAAGAGGTTCTCCCATACAAATTTAAAACGACCGCAACTCCGGAACCGTTATAGGTGGGTATGGGGGGTTTAAACAAATGTTATAGAGGGTTTGTAGGAGAATTTGGGGTTTTAGTTGAAAATTGAAAATTGGTCCTTCGACCCGGATACCAAAATTCAAGTTTGTCCGATCTGGCTGAAATTTAGTATTTAGGGAGATTGGGGGTCCCTGATTCCGAATATGAAAAAATTTTTTCGATGACGTCATTTGTTTTTTTTTTACTGGATGGGGATTTTTGATGGCGAAACCACTTCTTATTTGCGAGGCCGCAGGCCGAGCTTCAAACCTGCGAGGCCGAAGGCCGAGCTTCGAGGGCGAGGCCGAAGGCCGAGCTTTCGGCCCGCGAGGCCGAAGGCCGAGCGTGGCCTCCGCGAGGCCGCAGGCCGAGCCGTGTTAGTCACTTACGAGGCCGAAGGCCGAGTTCCGAATGGGGTGTTACGCATTTACATTCCTTAGGAGAGTCACTAACGAGGCCGAAGGCCGAGTCCCGAATGGGGAGTTTTTTTCCACATCTCGAGCTGGTCTTTGATGCAACCGCACACGGGAACTAAAAGTATCTGTCAGTTGTTCGACTTGCATGAGAATTTTTAAATCTTTTTATTTACTGGATGGGGATTTTCGCTGGCGATACATCGCCACGGTTGCGAGGCCGCAGGCCGAGCTTCAAACCTGCGAGGCCGAAGGCCGAGCTTTCGGCCCGCGAGGCCGAAAGCCGAGCGTGGCCTCCGCGAGGCCGTAGGCCGAGCCGTGTTAGTCACTTACGAATGGGGTGTTATGCGTTTACATTCCTTAGGAGAGTCACTAACGAGGCCGAAGGCCGAGTCCCGAATGGGGAGTTTTTTTTCCACATTTCGAGCTGGTCTCCGAGGCAACTGCCCACGTTAACCACTGCACTTAGAGGTATGGTCCCTTAACAAATGTCGTTTACAATCTTGGTGCGATTTTACAGCGACTAAAATTTTTTCAAAAAAATCAACTTGCACATGGTAACCCTGCTCACACTTTGTTCTGAACTAGAAGAAACTGTCACTTACTCGACTTGTATGAGAATGTTATATATTTTTTCAACCGCAATTACAATCATGAAATAAATACTAATGCACATCGATAACGCGGGCTGCTCGCAGCCCGCGCACCACCCAACACCTAGTATATATATAAAGCTCGATTACCACTGACTCACTGACTGACTCACTGACTGATTGACATAATTGTTCTCCTAGAAGGAGCGATGGGGGGTGTTTGTGATGTAAGGAAAAAGTGGAGAGGAGGTTTCTGTGACCTCCAGAAAAATCCGAAAAGTGCCATTTTTGGTTTCCTTCGTGGAACTGGTGTAGGGATCTCGGAAACTATAATAGATGGGGGGTAGGTGCCAAAACTAAAAATGACTAAATCCCTGGGATCCTTTTAAAAAGTTGAAAAAAAATTACCCTCCCGAACAAAAAAGAGGTTCTCCCATACAAATTTAAAACGACCGCAACTCCGGAACCGTTATAGGTAGGTATGGGGAGTTCGAACAAATATTAAAGAGGGTTTGTAGGAGAATTTGGGTTTTTAGTCAAAAATTGCAAATTGGTCCTTCGACCCGGATACCAAAATCCAAGTTTGTCTGATCTGGCTGAAATTTGGTATTTAGGGAGATTGGGGGTCCCTGATTTTAAATATAAAAAAATTTTTTGGATGACGTCATTTTTTTTTTTTTTACTGGATGGGGATTTTCGCTGGCGATACAACGCCACGGCTGCGAGGCCGCAGGCCGAGCTTCAAACCTGCGAGGCCGAAGGCCGAGCTTCCAGGGCGAGGCCGAAGGCCGAGCTTTCGGCCCGCGAGGCCGAAGGCCGAGCGTGGCCTCCACGAGGCCGTAGGCCGAGCCATGTTAGTCACTTACGAGGCCGAAGGCCGAGTTCCGAATGGGGTGTTACGCATTTACATTCCTTAGGAGAGTCACTAACGAGGCCGAAGGCCGAGTCCCGAATGGGGAGTTTTTTTTTACTTCTCGAGCTGGTCTCCGAGGCAACTGCCCACGTTAACCACTGCACTTAGAGGTATGGTCCCTTAACAAAACTCGATTACAATCTTTGGGCGATTTTACAGCGACTAAAATTTTATCAAAAAAATCAACTTGCACATGGTAACACTGCCCACACTTTGTACTGAACTAGAAGAAACTGTCACTTACTCGACTTGTATGACAGTTTTATATAATTTATAAACTGCAACTAAAACTTCAATTAAAAATACAAATGCACATCGATAACGCGGGCTGCTCGCAGCCCGCGCACCACCCAACACCTAGTTATATTATATAAAGCTCGATTACCACTCACTCACTCACTCACTGACTCATTGACATCATTGTTCTCCCAGAAGGAGCGATGGGGGGTGTTTGTGATGTAGGGGAAAAGTGTAGAGAAGGTTCCTATGACCACCAGAAAAATCCGAAAAGTGTCATTTTTGGTTTCCTTGATGGAACTGGTGTACGGATCTCGGAAACCATAATCGATGGGGGGTAGGTGTCAAAACTAAAAATGACTAAAACCCTGGGAAAAATTACCCTCCCGAACAAAAAAGAGGTTCTCCCATACAAATTTAAAACGACCGCAACTCCGGAACCGTTGTAGGTGGGTATGGGGAGTTCGAACAAATATTATAGAGGGTTTGTAGGGAAATTTAAGTTTTCTGTCGAAAATTGAAATTTGGTCCTTCGACCCGGATACCAAATTCCAAGTTTGTCTGATCTGGCTGAAATTTGGTATTTAGGGAGATTGGGGGTCCCTGATTCCAAATATAAAAAAAAATTTTGGATGACGTCATTTGTTTTTTTTTTTATTGGATGGGGATTTTCGCTGGCGATACAACGCCACGGCTGCGAGGCCGCAGGCCGAGCTTCAAACCCGCGAGGCCGAAGGCCGAGCTTCGAGGGCGAGGCCGAAGGCCGAGCTTTCGGCCCGCGAGGCCGAAGGCCGAGCGTGGCCTCCGCGAGGCCGTAGGCCGAGCCGTGTTAGTCACTTACGAGGCCGAAGGCCGAGTTCCGAATGGGGTGTTACGCATTTACATTCCTTAGGAGAGTCACTAACGAGGCCGAAGGCCGAGTCCCGAATGGGGAGTTTTTTTTCCACATTTCGAGCTGGTCTTTGATGCAACCGCTCACGGGAACAAAAAGGATCTGTCAGTTGTTCGACTTGCAAGAGAATTTTTAAATCTTTTTATTTACTGGATGGGGATTTTCGCTGGCGATACAACGCCACGGTTGCGAGGCCGCAGGCCGAGCTTCAAACCTGCGAGGCCGAAGGCCGAGCTTTCGGCCCGCGAGGCCGAAGGCCGAGCGTGGCCTCCGCGAGGCCGTAGGCCGAGCCGTGTTAGTCACTTACGAATGGGGTGTTACGCGTTTACATTCCTTAGGAGAGTCACTAACGAGGCCGAAGGCCGAGTCCCGAATGGGAAGTTTTTTTTCCACATCTCGAGCTGGTCTCCGAGGCAACTGCCCACGTTAACCACTGCACTTAGAGGTATGGTCCCTTAACAAAAGTCGTTTACAATCTTGGTGCGATTTTACAGCGACTAAAATTTTTTAAAAAAAATCAACTTGCATATGGTAACCCTGCCCACACTTTGTACTGAACTAGAAGAAACTGTCACTTACTCGACTTGTATGAGAATTTTATATATATTTTTTAAACTTCAACTAAAATTTTGATAACAATACAAATGCACATCGATAACGCGGGCTGCTCGCAGCCCGCGCACCACCCGAAATACTAGTTAGTATATAAATATAAAGCTGAAGACCCACTGACTCACTGACATCATTGTTCTCCTAGAAAGAGTATTTTTGGGTTGAGATTATGGTGTGAACTGTATAGAGAGTGCCCTCGTGACCTCCAGAAAAATCCGAAAAGTGACATTTTTGGTTTCCTTGATGGAACTGGTGTAGGGATCTCGGAAACTATAATCGATGGGGGGTAGGTGTCAAAACTAAAAATGACTAAAACCCTGGGACCCTTTTGGAAAATTGAAAAAAAATTACCCTCCCTAACAAAAAAGAGGTTCTCCCATACAAATTTAAAACGATCGCAGATCCGGAACCGTTATCGATAGGTATGGGGGGTTCGAACAAATGTCATAGAGGTTTTGTAGGGAAATTTGGGGTTTTTATCAAAAATTGCAAATTGGTCCTTCGAACCGGATACCAAAATCCAAGTTGCTCCGATCTGGCTGAAATTGAATATTTAGGGAGATTTGGGGTTCCTGATTCAAAATATGAAAAAAGTTTTTTGATGACGTCATTTGTTTTTTTTTTACGGGATGCGGAATTTTGGTGGCTAAACCACATTCCCTTTGCGAGGCCGTAGGCCGAGCTGCAATCGAGCGAGGCCGCAGGCCGAGCTGTGGAGGCGAGGCCGAAGGCCGAGCTCCACCCTAGCGAGGCCGGAGGCCGAGCTGTAGGCCTGCGAGGCCGAAGGCCGAGCTGGCCGTCATTGGGAACAGCTTAAAAACATTCCCTTTGTAACTTGCGAGGCCGCAGGCCGAGCCTTAAACACCGCGAGGCCGAAGGCCGAGCTTCAAACCTGCGAGGCCGGAGGCCGAGCTTTCGGCCCGCGAGGCCGAAGGCCGAGCGTGGCCTCCGCGAGGCCGTAGGCCGAGCCGTGTTAGTAACTTACGAGGCCGAAGGCCGAGTTCCGAATGGGGTGTACCTCATTAACGCATCCTATGGAAGTCGCTTACGAGGCCGAAGGCCGAGTCCCGGATGGAGAGTTTTTTCCACATTTCGAGCTGGTCTCCAATGCAACTGCCCACGTTATTTACTACAATTAGAGATGGGGTCCCTTAACAAAAGTCGTTTAAATTCTTTGTGCGATTTTACCCCGACTAAAATTTTAATGAAAAAATAAAACTTGCATATGGTAACTCTGTTCTCACTTTGTACTGAACTTGAACTTGTCTTTACCACCGCGAGGCCGAAGGCCGAGCTTCAAACCTGCGAGGCCGAAGGCCGAGCTCGAATGAGGTGTAACGCATCAACACACCTTATGGGAGTCACTAACGAGGCCGAAGGCCGAGTTCCGGATAACGAGTATTTTCACATATCGAGCTGGTCTCCGAGGCAACTGCCCACGTTAACCACTGCACTTAGAGGTGGGGTCCTCTAACAGAAATTGTTTACAAACTTGGTCCGGTTTTACCGCGACTAAAATTTAATTAAAAAAATCAACTTGCACATGGTAACCCTGCTCACACTTTCTACTGAAATAGATGTAACTGTGAGTTATTCGATTTGCATGAGAATTTTATATCTTTTTAGCAACTGCAACGACATTTTTGTTAATAATACTAATGCACATCGATAACGCGGGCTGCTCGCAGCCCGCGCGCCACCCAAATACTAGTTAGTATATAAATGTGCATAGTAAATGCAAAGGTTATGTGGTTTTAAGTTTGGATGATTAATGTCATGTATCATCTAAATTATCCCGTGTACTACTTGCTGGAATATTTGCTGGTCAACGTCATGGACCTGTAAATACTGATCCATCGGTTAGAGTAAAGTATCGATGGGTCAGTGTGGGTGTAACGGGTGCCTCTCATGTTAACAATTTGTACATCGGTATAGGTGTGCTGGTCAAGGTTTTTGACCGACACATTATGAGGTTAAGTTATAAGCATTTTTTGTTAACTAAGGTTATGGTATAATAAGTAGGTACATTGACGAGTTCTATCTATTGTAAAGTTACTATTGTTAGCGTTGTTTAGATACTAAATGCAATGCACCACTGTAATGTTAATTAATTTATTTTGTAAATAAATAAATGTCTTACTGTTAATCTGATAACAAAGTTCTTTAAGTTGGGGATATCAGGCAACCGATATCTCCTCAAAGATAATACATATTTATATGGTCATTTAAATTCATATAACTATAAATTTAAAAAGTAGGTAGTAGCAGTACTTCTGTTTCATTAAAACATACAGTTTCAATCATAGGTCATGTAAATATATTATCAATACAATTGCATTCGAGACTTAAATACTGAAATGTGCCACTTTGATGACTTATTTAAACAAATGCATTATTAAAACTAAGATTGAAGCATTGGCTTATTAACCAAAGGTTTTATAGTTACGAGGAATTTAAAAGATTGAATGAACGAATATGTGACATATTGAAATTTGATAAAATATTATTTTATATTATTTGTTATTTTATTGTACGTTGTTATTCTTATTTTGTGACATAATATGACTGAAATTTATTGTATAACTAATTGTAACTAGTACTACGTACTGATGTCTATATGTAATATTGTTAATTTTCAAATGTTATTTCTTATTATTATTTATTTCAATGCTAATTTGACCTGTATACCTATACCAATAAATAACTTTGAACTATGAACTTAAGTTTGTATAGTCAAGATGAGTAATTAAGCACTAATGTGGTAAAATATAATTATGTTCAATATACGATACATTTATAGTTTATGTGGTGAAAAAGAGTAATGTCATATTTTTGTAATTATACTTAACAACGAGGGACTCGTTGAAAATCGGATGGCCGAGCTGTTATAATTATCTAAATTATATCTTAGTTATTTATATATTTTTCGACTAACTACGTTCATTCTTATAAAGTTGTACGATTTAAAGTAGATTGTATTGATTTCGTGTGATCGGTCGAGACTTCGACGGCTTGCTTGTGATTTGTTCAAGAGGACTTGACCAATCACAAGCAAGAGTATAACAGTGGGGGGTACGCGAACAGGCAACGCATTTTGGAAGTATGCCGCCATTCGTTTTCCGACTTTTGTCTGAGTAACTTGTATCGTGCCGCTGTAGGCTTTGTTAAGTAAAATTGTACCTCTAAATATATATAGCAATAGCAACTAAAGCAATAAAGCTGATTTTCAAGTTCACAAAGAGTGTTTTTGATTCAAAGTCCTTGCTTCTGAGTGTTAAACCAGTACGGTTAATAATAGAAAGAAAGAAAAAAAAAACACATTTATTTAATGTAACCTTAGTGCTTTCGACACTACAAACTTTTCTAATTTAATCATAATATAGAACACTATGTTATGATGAAATTATAAAAGTTATAAGTAATAATATAGGTATGACATAACTGTCAGTTGTTAGACAGTTGACTTAGAAAGGACAACGTCTGGTCGAGTCAGCCAGTCAAATATAATAATCATATCTTGAAGACATACGGGTCGAATTGAGAAGCTCCTTCCTATTTTTACGTCGGTTAAAAATCGCGTGCCATACGAGCACACGCCCGCGTGTCGGTCCGGACCGGGCGTGGAGGCGGGTAGTGACGCCGAGTCACGTGCGCATTAATTGCTACGATTCGTATTAGCGGTGAGTTGATTGCACTAATTGGCCGATTCGATCCGATGTCCACGGGGTCGATCTCATCAACCCGACGCTGCGCTCGTTGGGGGACGGTGGTGTAGTTTCTTTTTTTTAATTCACAATGGGCAGGCGTTTGACCACTACCTCACCTGATATTACTAAAACTGTAATGTATTATCAAATTCGGTTTAGCCAATCTAGACTATCTTAGACGGTTGCCGAGCCTCAGCGTTCAGTGTTTTTACTAAAGTGAATCCTTCACATTATTTCAATAAATTATATTCATTCTGGTTGTAATTGATCACATCATCATCATCATCATCTCAGCCATAGAACGTCCACAGCTGGACATAGGCCTCCCGCATTGATTTCCACAAGGAAAAGCCCGCATCCAGCCCTAGCCTGCGATCTTAGTCAGGTCGTCTGTCCACCTGGTCGGTGTCCGTCTTATGCTGCGCTTGCCAGTCCATGGTTTCCATTCGAGAACTTTTAGACCCCAACGGCCATCAGTTCTTCGAGCTATTAGTTATTTATTGATCGAATATTAAGTCTAACATTTTTAAAAACTTTAGTATTGCGTAGACATAAATTAAATAAAACAATTTTAAAAGAGCGAATCCTTTACTTTCCATGGTACCACATGGTTAAGGTTTCGTAAAAGTAAAGTGTGGTCCCCGTAGGCGTGGACGCGACCGAGTGCTCTACATGAAAAAGTGACTCGGAAACCGGTCCAGTCCGGATACCTTCTCGACAAATTACTTAAGTTGAATCGTAATTGAAACCCATATCCTTTTTGACCGACTTCAAAAAAGGAGACGCACGTGTGAAATAACTTGTCGAAGGTACCGATTTCGAGAAGTTATTTCACACTTTTGAACCAAGTTCCATTTTCTGTTAATTTTTTTTTTTGCTTTTTCACCCTTACCTTTGGTACTCACGGGATCAATTGTCATTGTGTATGTTCACCGATTTCTTCACCCGCGAATATAAAGTCGTCCAAATAGACGTAACACTTTTTAGTCATTGGAGTGTAACTCAAAAACTCAAAAGCTTGACCGATTTTGATGAAATAATAAATTGTACCTACACAGGTAGCTCTAGCTTTCATATGAAAAAATATAATCAAAATCGGTTCACTCAGTCGAAAGTTCTGAGACATCATACGGGTCGAATTGAGAACCTCCTCCTTTTTTAAGTCGGTTTAAAAACTTCGTATTTATATCCTAAATAAAACAATGGAAGTTATTAGTAATGAGGGGACGGGGCGCTTCCGACAGATCTTTGTGGAAAGCAATGCCTTATGCCCGCGATGAGAATGGTAGTACTGGAGGAACCATGTCGATGTGGTTTCTCATTTGAGACAAACCGATCCACTGTAAAGTGTTAACACACATGAATGTTGCAAGGTGTTTAACAACATCGGTGATCCTGTTTCTATAAGCCGCATTATCAGCTGAACTAGTGAAGCATGCTGCTCATTAAAGCCTTGGATTAAGATTTTATTAATTAAATAGCCGACTTTAATTAAAATTGTACAAGATCTCATTAATGATTTCTTACAATAAGGACATTTATTTCCTAAGTACAAAAGGGCTAAGGCAAAGGCTTTCGTAACGCAGAGGCAAAGGGCGTTTTCATTTATCTACATAATACATTAACTACCTACAATGCAACGTAAAATTGATAAACAATTTAATTGCTATTTATTCTATTTTCTATTCTATAAACATTATATGCCAATGACATATAATTTAACTAGCTGTGCCCCGAGGTTTACCCGCGTGGACTACAATTCTCTTGTGAAAATCTAAGGAGATTTTCATACGGGATAACTTACCAATAGGAACTGTTTAGTTTTTGGAATAAAAGGTACCTTAAGTTATATTAAACAGTCTAAAAAACCTTCCTGTTAAAGGAAAACGGCTTATCTGTTTTATCCCTCAAACACACACACGCACACACAAAAAACACTGACAATCAAAATCAAATCAGTTTATTCAGGTAAGTGCACATTCATACATATTTTTACATTATATGGCTAGAGGTTTACACAAAAAATTATGGGTTATCTGTCGCTGAAATAGGCTCAAACGCCTGTGTTTCTGCTTACAGCGCCCCCCTCCTAGATATATAAAAAAATAATCTAGCCTCATGCTATTGACAACTGTTAATACATTAAATAACTATTATAATAAGTTTAAAGTTAAGTGTAAAAATCACACACACATTTAAATTTACGTTCGTACGGCGGAATTTACGTTCAAATTATTTGAAGGAACAAAGATAGATGATATTGATAGACTTGAATGAAATCTGTAATGTAGGTAAACGCTGTAACCTGTAACCTAACTTTTCCCTTACCTGCAAGGTAACCTTGTAACCCTGTACCCTGTAACATAAAAAGTAGCACGTAGGCTACTTTTTATCCCGAAGAACATTATGATTCCTCTGGGATACAACAAAGTACAAACCCTCATAAAACCAAGTGCACACGGGTGAAACCGTGGGGCGCAGCTCGTTTGTCATATTATTATGAATAGGTTTCACGCATTCACTTATTCCGCTATTGTGATGCAATAAAACTTGGAGTTTATTTTATTGCAGAGTAGCTAAATGTAAACAAGCGCGGGCCGACTGCAAAGGCATCTCCAGAATGTATGTACGAGTATGTTCTACTAAGTTTGCGATACAAGATATTCAAGACACCTCCCCCGCGCCGACACCTCCCCCGCGCCGACACCTCCCCCGCGCCGACACCTCCCCCGCGCCGACACCTCCCCCGCGCCGACACCTCCCCCGTGCCGAGCACGGAAGCCCCGCTATCTACAATCCGATAAACACCCACTCACACATACACAACTAAACTAACACACCGAAGCCATGAATATTGAACAGATTTGTAGGCTTAGGCAAGGAGTCACGAGGAGTCAGGAGTCAGGCTAAATTGAGTGAGCAGGTCGCCGCGGCCGTGGCACAGTGGTCAGTTACATGTCTTCAGCTCCCCGTAGTGGGTTCGAATCCCAGCAGAGGCTAACGTTTGCTCTATGAGCACGGACATTTCTTTTTTTTTTGTCTGGGTTCTAGGATGTTTGTGTAATATACTAGATTACTTTTCCTTAATAATGCCGTGGTCTGTTTGCTTAGCCTAAGTTTGTGATCAAATAAATAAATAAAAATGTGATTCTGTGCGTCCATGCCCCCAGCGACACAGGGAATCTTGGTGATTGAAATTAACGCATGATTGATGGTAATAGTGATTTGTTAGTTTATTTGTCACCTTTGCCATTATCTGAGCGACCACCAGCACAGGCACCTCCAGAGGTCCGAGACACAGGTCTAGTACCCAGTTTGAGACTTACTGGACTGACCCTTCATCGAGGTAGACATCACTGAGAAAAACATCCCAAATGAAGAAAAAAATCGGACTGCTAGTGGTGTTCTATAGCTCAGTTGGCAAAGCAACGGGAGGGTATTCTATAGTCCTGGGTTCAAATGACACAAGCAGCTGAATTCAACCTCTTAAAATTTGCATATCACTTCCACCTAGAATGTTCTTAAATGTTATGGATAGACAATCCATAACAATAATAATAATAATAATAATATGGGACAACATTCACACAAGGTCTTCAGGTCCCAAACTAGGCAGAGCCTGTACTATGGTAACCTGATGACTGATATATATACTTAAATACATACTTATATATATACTTTTTTTTTTTTTTTTTATACATATACACACCCAGACACAGGTCAAACAGACATGTTCATACACACAAATGTTTGACCTGTCCGGGAATCGAACCCGGGACCAGCGGCTCAGAAGGCAGAGTGCTACCAACTGCGCCAACCGGCCAGTCAACACACAACAATACTACTAATACAATACTACTAATAATATAAATTCGAAAGTTTGTGTGTATGTTTGTTACTTCTTCACGCTCAAACGGTTACAGCGACTTCGATGAAATTTGGTATGGAGTTAGTTTAAACTCTGGATTAACACATACGCTTTTATCCCGAAAAAAGTATAGGTCCCGTGGGATAATTGAGGTAGCAGGAAAACCGTAATCCACGCGGGTGAAACCGCAGGGCGCTACTAGTCCTTTATATACGGTTATTTGTTTTTTACTTACTGTTTATTTCATTTATGGGAGTTTGAGGTGTTTTGTTTTGGGTCACAACACCTAGTAGTTGTTTCACCAGAACTAGGCCAAAAGAGCATTTAATTAAAATGCAGTGTAGGCAGTAGAGTGTAACACATAGACACTTGTATTGCAACTGGGTCAATGCAGTGACATTAGCATTTCTGCAGGCAGTTGATAAGCTTATAGTGTATTTATTGCCTATGCCTTCTTGGAAGTGGTAGTACCGAATTGTATCATTGGACCATTAAAATGATATTTTTTATACTGTACAGACCTAGCGTTTGACCAATATCTCATTTTATGGTCAGTGACAATATGGTCGAAGATGCCATCTAACACACCACAGTTGACAGTTTTTCAAACTTGAGGGTGGTACCCTATCATCATGCTGGGAGTTTGACAATGGTGTTACCTTCGCCGAGAGCTCCAGCCGCTGGTGGGGATCGAACCAGAGTCCGTCAGTTATCTCCGAAACTGTTTACTGCCGCATTGGAAGACGCCTTCAAGCTCTTCGAATGGCAAGGTTTCGGCATCAACATCAACGGCGAGTACATCACTCACCTTCGGTTTGCCGAAGATATTGTGGTCATGGCAGAATCGATGGAAGACTTCAGCACGATGCTCGAAGGCCTCAACAGAGTTTCCCTAAGGGTGGGCCTTAAAATGAACATGGACAAGACGAAAATTATGTCAAATGCCCATGTTGCGCCCGCCCCATATCAATTGGGAACTCGATTCTCAAAGTTGTTGACCATTACGTCTACCTAGGACATACAGTCCAAAGTTGGACTTACCTAAAGTCCAACTTTGAAAAAGAGGAAAATCGTCGAATCCAACTCGGCTGGGCAGCGTTCGGGAAGCTCCGAGACGTCTTCTCGTCCAAAATACCGCAATGCCTGAAAACGAGGGAGGAGAGGGAGAGAGAGCTTTGCCCGGGGTTTCTCTACGTGATCGAATCAGAAATGAGGAGAACCGTAGAAGAACGCAAGTCACCGATATAGCCCAGCGGATTAGCAAGATGAAGTAGCAATGGCTAGGGCACATAGCTCGAAGAACTGATGGCCGTTGGGGCCGAAAAGTTCTAGAATGGCGACCACGGACTGGCAAGCGGAGCATAGGACGGCCACCGAC
Source organism: Apeira syringaria (assembly GCA_934044485.1). Lineage (NCBI taxonomy): Eukaryota > Metazoa > Arthropoda > Insecta > Lepidoptera > Geometridae > Apeira > Apeira syringaria. The sequence goes on along the minus strand of OW203683.1, from coordinate 1,154,204 downwards.
CAGGTAGACAGACGACCTGACTAAGATCGCAGGCAAGGGCTGGATGCGGGCCGCTTCCAACGGGACCTGGTAGAGATCAATAGAGAAGGGGCCATGTACAACAACCGACGTCCTATGGCTGAGATGATGATGATGATGATTAAACTACTAACTTATATTAAACTCCTTTGTGTGTTTTTGGAATAGTGTGAAAATAAACAGTTATCTATCTATCTATCTATCCTTTATGAATTTATAAAACACAGGAATTACTCACTTAATACGTCATAAGGTTCCGACTATAGTTGTACCCACATTTGGTGGTCCTTTTCAAAGCGCGGTTCGCTTATAGTACTACGGTGAACGCGTCCGGCAGCAGCGCCCCGTATTCTCCTTGAAAAAGACCACCGAATGTGGTCTGAATCCTCTGACTTATTACGGCGTAATTCCCGTGTTTCATACATTCATAACGTGTCAAAACCATGTCAGTTTTATTATATTGAACAAGTACGCGAATGGATCCTGTTTGACGCGGAGCAAGACCTCATGTCGTTCTCATCTACTGACATTGCTAAACTCAGCTCCTTCTCCGATACCTTCTCCTTATCCATTGACGTCATCGCGATAATGACAACAGCACCAACAACCGCGAAAATACAGATAAGTGAATCAGTATTACCTTTGTTATGTTTACTTCTGTGACAAGCCAAACTAGTTCTTGTAGCTCCTGATACAAACATTTATATATTTGAGTGCCAAACGAGATGTGCTCTCATGCGATTTGTGCTTCTTGAAAGAAACCACTTGATGTGGTTGAAACTGTAGTTGTAACTAACTAACTTATTTTGTGTTTTCCAACGTCAAACGACTCTCGATGAGTCGACGACTTTTTTAGTCTTCAATCATAAGAAAGATTTCGTGTAAATGCCACCTTACCTACAAAGGTTCCATGGGCATCAATGTGAGTCGCCGCATTAATTATCGCATATCGAATATAGAGCACACATTTCCAAAGAAATATCATCAGACACGTTGGCGGCACAATTTCACCACCTGATTAAATATTTATCAGACGGCAAGGTCATCCAGATGATAATGATATCTACATTCAAAGTACATTAAAATGCTCTTATCATTATTAGATAAGTGATGAAGATATTGTACTCACGGAGAAATTAGTGTTAACCATCAATCAGGCACTCGACCCCACTCAGGGCTGAAAATGAGAGCATCATCAGATTATGAAATCCACAGTAGTAAAATACTTTTAACTGCCGACCAGATCAGCTGTTCCACTCAAGTTACCACTTGCATTGCATGGTGGTGGGGTACTTTGAGTACGCTAGCACGTAGTGTGTTCAAGCAGCAGTCCTTAGAGCCAGTAAGCATTCTAGGTGTAGCGTGATAACATCTTCCACTACATCGTCACAGGCCAAGCGAGATAGTGGTCAAATGCTAGACATGATAATAGACAACTGAACAGGTGCATATTTATTTATTTGTTTATTAACGTTCACACAAGGTCTATATATGTATGCCTACCTAATGCTGGTCGTGATAACTTCAATCAATACCTACCACGTTCTTGGGGCCGATGCTCTCGCATACCAGCATATGGATACTGGTGTGTTATCGGACATAGACTTGGGTGTGTAATGGTGATTCACAGGAATTCTTCGTTTCCTAGTCGCAAGTATGTATTTGCTTTTCTTGATTGGATGGCGATTGTATTTTGTTTTTCTATTTTCAAAAATAGAAACAAATCGTTTGGAGTGTATCGCATTGGGTAAAGACGCTGGCTGCAAGTAAAGAATAATAATTATTATAACCGGCTAAAGAGATCTGAAGGAAATCTGAATAATGGTCTCCAAAAGCAAAGCATCAGTTAAAATCTGGCATCTTCAATTACATCATACATCACAAGAACATACATTATAAAGATTCCAACGTGTTGAGAACCTGTTCCTTTATGAAGTCGGTTCAAAGTACGTATGTAAGTGCAAATTCACGATACGTGTTATGTAAATGTACATAAACTACATTTCCATGAGATAGGCTATCGAGTCAAGTAATGACCAGTCGACCAGTAAGGCAACGAATGCAACGAGATTAAACCTTTCCGTTGACGCGCGATTGAAACGATTTCGTGGATATCATTTATCTTAAATGTATCATGACCACTATTGCATGTTGAATCGAATTAAACACAGATAGCTGCGCCTGCGCATCATACATGTGTGCAATATGCGCATTTATAGAGATTGTTTATGGAGTGTGGACCACCGACGAAGGAACATGTATGTTGTGTTATATATACGAAAATGTAAAACTACCCATGTTAAAAAATTGAAGAAAACATTCTACTACTTGTCGGACTTGAACACACAACTACTGAACCGTCTTGTCGCTTTGCCATTTAAGCCATTTCATGCCATAGTCCGCCATTTTGTTCCGGCTAGCATGACGTTAATCCAATGAATCCTAAAACTAAATCTACCCATTTAACAAATCCAGTCGCAGGAATAAGTGTAACACACCTACACAATTAAACAATTGGTTCCTTCTCGATAATTTCTTATTTTATATACTCTATATTAAACATCAGACGACCGTAAAAATAATTTCTATGAATAAGTGCCGTACGGCCCGCGTTTCGCCCAATGGCGGGTCATATTTTTTTCCACTTTGTTATGTACATCAACGAACACGTACACTAGTTTATAATCTACCGTTATTGCATATTAACACCCTTGACGCCTTAAAACTGTTGCTATTATCCCTATAACCTCTTTCCATAGAAGACAGACAGCTGTCAATCATTGAGGGAATCCAGCCGCTCTATCCATAACCGATCCTACTGATTCATAATGGCCTGGTACGTGAGTTATTTTAATGAGCCGTAGCAGGTCTTAATTAAGATGTGTTTCATCGTCGGTCTCGCTTCTAATGCTAGATATGTGCTACATTCTGACTTGATTAAGATCTAGACTTCATTGAAATACGTCCAATAATGCATCTGCGCAAACCACCAGCCACATAATGTACATTAAGACCATAATTTGTTCCACGAAATATTGTCTCATACCATTTACGCAAACATATCAAACATATATGACGGTCGCCGTGGCTCAGTGGTCAGTGACATGACTTCTGTGTCTCCGGGACCCTGGCTTCGAATCACGGTAGGGGCAAATATTTGTGCAATGAGTGTAGGTGTTTGTACCGGGTCTTGGATGTATGTGGGCTGTGATTGTCTGTGTCCATGCCGCCCGCGACACAAGGAATCCCGGTGCGGGTCTTTGAGTAATAAATAAATAAATAAAAATATTACTTTAGCTCGAAAAAGCTAAGAATTCATAATCTATGTATTGCATATTATACACATATGGCAACAACACATAGGCATTTCAAGATATGCCTATGTATCAAACTTGGCCACTTTGCACTTGGGTTGTTTGGTATGGCAACCAAATTTTTGTTGAGTTTTAACCCTGTAACACAGTCTACCGTGTATAGTTATTCAATTGTTTTTTTCACAGTTTAAAAGAATTCTTAAAAATGTATTCTAATAAAATTGTACATTGTGTTTCGTGATTAAATCTATCTAATCATTGTATAATGGTATAAGGCTAAACAATAAAATTTCAGGTGTCAGAGGCGTACCAGACATATAACAGTTATTGCTGAGTTCAATTATTGTACGCAGCGATACGATTACACTATAATTTTTTTTCGTGCTCATTCTCGTGCTCCTTTCGTGCTTAAACAACTTACTAAAGCCCACTAGCGTCGGCAAAATTATCCGAAATGCTCGGATTAAATGACAATCTTCTGGAAATCTCGAATTTTTTTTTTTTTTTTTTTTTAACAGAATTAATAAAATTAACGTTATGATCGTTCTCGCTAAAATTGTAATTTGTTGAAATGCCCCATAAGTACAGGCTTTCAACGTTATTATGTTCCTAAGCCACTGCCACAGATTACATACTGGTGACCGTATCTATTCATCTATCGACATGCGTAATGCTCACTTCCGAAGCGCAAATAATTTGGCAAGTCTCTCTACTTGGAATAGACCGCGTATAAATAGACAGATTAGTTGCGTTATCGATACAGTTCGTTCAACTTGCCAGATGTTTCATTTGCAGACAGAAGAAAGGACGTAGACGTGTTTACGGCATGGTACTTTGTGGGTATGAGGAGGGGCGATGGGCTTTTGAACGCGGAAGAGTGCGTCAAAGTGTTTACAGCGTTCGCCGAGCGTTTGCTGTTCAGACCTCCAGAGTGCTGCCATCTATTGCACAGAAGCCGAGTCTAGCTATTAAAGTGGTAATGCTGCCAACGTTCTGTGGTCTTTTCCTGCCACGGTTGGACTTTGAAATAAAGTTTTATATTGTGTTACGGTTTTAGTATTAAATATTTTTATAGTTGATTGCTTACTAAGTTAAATTGAATAAGTTTTTTCTTTATAAATTCAATAAAATCTTACTCACTTACTTGACAATTTATGTAATTAAAATATCATTTATTGTCAAAGGAAAATTATTGATTAGAGTAAAAAAAATAAACAGGAATGGCCAGAAGATCACATCACACTTTAAATTACTAATAAAAGTATTTTAATGTCTCTTTTACTGATACTGCAAGTGGCTTCACTTCAAATGCTTATGATTACAACAGCTTATACATTTTCTATTAAATTACGTAAAACCTTGCGCAAAAAACAATATCTGCTACTGCTAACGAAGCACGTTTTAATAGCATTTCCTAGGCCATATTGCTCATATAGGAAATAATACGCAGCCTGATGATGTGGCTGCTAATTAGGCTCGTTATAATGTTGAAGCTTATACGACCTTATTAACGCTCGTAGCGAGGACTAGGATAATCGAGCCAACAAATATCCTGGTTAACAATACTTGATACTTTATGAAACACGGGAATTACTCACGTAATAAGTGAGAGGGTTCCGACTATAGTACGAGTACTAGGCCAACCGCGTCCGCATCTGCGAGCGCCCCGTATTCTCCTTGAAAAAGACCACCGAATGTGGTCGAAACTACAGTCGGAACCCTCTGACTTATTTCGTGAGTAATTCTCGTGTTTTATACATTCATAATGTGTCAAAACGACGTCAGTTTTAATAACAAAATATTTGATAATGGCCGACATTACCCTTACTATAAGAATTATCAAAAAACAGTCTAATATTCGAAGATATAACGATCTTCACCCATCTGTTTAGTCGATGATTTTTTTAACCCGAAAGAGGTGTAACGGGTGTTTACTTTTTTAGTGATAAAAGATTAAAGGTTCTGCAGGGATAGCGAGATAATCAAACCGCGGAGTATAAAACTCAACGGAAGCTAAATTAGTACATTGTTAACACAACTTCGGTCTTGATCTTTATTCTAAACTAAACTTAAAAATCTTCCTAAAGCAGTTGAAATATTAGTCTTAGAGGCCGTCTTGGCATGGCACTGAGTTTCTTCTTTCTGGAATTGAGATCTAAAAGTAGTTAGCTTAATAATGTCCTTTGCTGGAGGGTGGACAAAAGTTTGCTTGAACTCTTCTTGTCTTTTACACATGGCTTTGGATGACGTCAAAGGTTATAGTCCATCTGTCACCAAAATGATAGACGAACAAGATTTGTCCGACCCAAAACATATACCTATTTGAACGTATCGAGCATTATTTCAGGTAATTGGGCATCAAAATCTCGGTCGAAGCAAATTGTGGTAAACCTAGTGAAGAGCTCTAATGCCGCATGTCACAGCTTAATATGGTGAAGGCGATGGCTAAGATGCATTATGGGGATGGTTCAACAGATCGTGATGTCTTCGGCCTATAACCAGTTCACAGTGAATACAGTATTATGACAAAAACACTAGTCTGTGTTTAGCGAGTAAAGTGAATAGTTGAGTTGTGTCCACACAGTGACATGTGAGGTCGCGTCACGCCAGCTCGTGCTGAAGGGCCGAGGATACGCGTAGCATACTGATGAGTGCGCCCGTGTGCTGCACCGGACGCAGGGAGACCGTTCCGTTGTCAAGTCATCGATTAATATTACCTTATGGTTACGACACTATATTGTAATTGATGGAGAGGGAACCGGCCTCACTCTAACACCGGGATTGCTCGAACTTGAACATCTAATATGTTTTAAGAGATATCTTGCTGACTGTTGACTAATGACGATTATGGCCTAAGATGTCAATGACAGCCGCCTGAGCATACGATGTGTTTGGTGTCAAATATTCTAACATAAGAGATAAAGGGTTGAGTTATTTGGCATAAAATTATAGTCTAATTCCAGGGCCTGAGTATAGTCCTTACATAATTTCTAAGTTGTTGTTCTAAGTTAACAAACACACGAATGCACACACAGACTATCGTATCGTATTTATCATATCACTAAGTTTTTGGCGCCTTTGCTTGGCCGGTTTAAACGATGGACCAAGTTTTTAGTAACATAGCGTACATTCCCGTCAGGCCGCCTGACGAGAATTTGCCGCGCTGCCCCGCCTGAGATCACCACCTTGAAAACATATCCGTTTTTCGTATACCTATACATATAGGTACTAAAAGCGTTTCGGTCCTCGCGAATCGTTCAAAAACGATTTACAAATAAATAGTCCCTTTGTCCGTCTGTCTGGTCTGGACATACGACGTGTAAACAAGCAAAGGATGGAACACTGAGGTTCCTTTGTTGATTTGTTATTGATTTTAGGTGCGTTTCGAGTTATGTTCGGCTGCGGTTTATGTTTCTTGCTAATGGTTATGCCTTTTGCGAAATCTTTTATGGTTATGTTTATGAAAATGCCTAAACAATCGTACCATGGGCAGGTAAAGAGATTGAATCTGCTATTAATGAGTCATGAGTTCGTAACGTAAGGTAAAGGCTGGCTAAGGTGTTCGAGTGACGACCGCTGAAGAGTCAGTGGCACTGATACTTGACAGGTGAAAACGGTTGACGGTCTTGCTAAAGGTCGGAGGATCGTGCAGAATAATGCGTTATTGGAAATTTTTGAGAGAGTTATGTATAATAATATATATGATATTTAGACGGTTTTTAGTAACTTTATATATTTGATCGGATTGTATTCGGCTAAGATGGTTTGGTCATGTGATGAATGCAAATAAATGGACAAAGCAGGTATACATAGGGGAAGTTAATGGTAGTGCTGGCCTAACTAAGTGCACGTTCCGAAATCAGATTGCGGAAGTTCAAGAGTACTCTGAGCCGACGCTCTTGTATGGAATGTCTGTTGAGAGTGGGTGAAGGGAAGGAAGTGTGTCGGGTTCGTAGCAATTGAAAGGATGTCTCTGCCTACCCCTACGGGAAGGAGACGTAAGTTTATGTGTGTATTGTATATTTGTTTTTTAATACTGTATAGATCTAGCGTTCGATCACTATCGCACTTGATGGTTAGTGGAGATGTGGCTGAGGCTATTATCACGCTAGACCTAGGTTGCTCACTGGCTTTCAAGGACTGCTGCCTGAACACACTATGTGCTTGGTGACAGTTTTTCAAACTTGAGGGTGGTAGCTAGCCAGGCAGATACCCAAAAGTACCTGCTTCGTGCTGGGAATTATATAACGGTGTTACCTGCATCGGAAGCGCAAGCCGTTCATTCCGAAGATTTCCGAGACAGTCTGGCTGTGGGTTGTGTCAGACGAATTGCCGAGAAAGTCTAAGAGCTGGTTAGCATTATAAGTGCTTGACCAACAATTGAGGTAGTACATGAATTACAGACTACTTAGTTGCGAGAGGTACTTTGGAACGCTAAAAATAAAATTCAACCTCATGGATGTGAAGTTTTTAAATCATTCATGATGAAATAAAATGAAAATTGAATTCTATTAACATGTCATCATCATCTGAGCCATAGAACATCCACCGCTTGTCATATGCCTCCCTCATGTCCAAGCAAGGCAGGCGGTGGCGCCGCATTAGGTATGTTTCTGTCATCCCCAGGAAGCGCTGCAACCCACCTTCTGATCCCTTAACCGACTCTTACGGTACCCACGGGTAATGATGGAGGGTAGGTACAGTTCTATGCCGGTACCCCACAGAAAACTAAATAAATTAGAGTTAAATAAATATATATCGAATGACGCAATATCCTCAATAGATCCTCACACACATGTTATCAGAGCTGCAAGTGATCAAAGATAAGCAAGCACAAAGAACAGAAGACCCTAAAGTAATCAATGACTCACAACCGAGCAACTTTTGTGAGCTGTCCGAATGTAGAACTGACATCAAGTCAAACATTTTGACATACATATTATTCAACTGATTATTTTGGGGAATTTAATGCCTATGGTACATTATATATTAAATATTTCCACGAAATACATTGTTCGTGGTAAAGGAGGAGTTAAGAGCTATTACCGTCACACCGCCTCCAAATTTCGTTTCTGGCTTAAAGTAATACCGCGAACTTGTGATAACAGAGTTTTGGATCGGGATAAAAAGATTTGTTTGACCTACTTCGGGCATTTTGTTCTACTGAATAGGCAGGCGTTTCACCACTATCTCACCCGTAGTAACATTCTACAAGCGTTAACGCTAGCGATATACCACGTGATCAATAGAACAAACATTCATCGTTAGCGGTTAGAGAAAGAGAAGCTAGGCCCGCTTATCGGTAGTCTTATAGTGATGACGCGATCTACGATGAACCTTATAAGGCATATAAGTTTCAGTGTAAAATTTATTCTAAATTGGCTATGCAGTTTAGGTGTTACAGATAACACTGTTTGCATATCTACTACCCTCATCTATGAAAATGTGACACCAAGCACACCTGACGTTCAGACAGCTCGCAATGGAGTGTCGGTCATCATTCTAGGTCTAGCGTGCGATCACGCTAGACATCTTAGACGATATCGTCATTTACCACTAGTCAATGAAGTATGATAAATGATAATTATCCCAAATAGGATTAAGTAGGTTATCATTTGCGACGAACGTCATGAGAAAATATAACAAGCACGGGCAAAAAGAACAAATGCTCTTTCAATAATGTTCAGTTTAATGATCAAAGAGGTCTTGTTCGGATGTGAAAATGAATGAAGTGTTTAAAAAGATCGATTTATTGTTCTTTGATGTGCTGTAAGATGAGATCATCTCTCCTCCCCTTATCCATTTTATATGTCTATTGAACACAAACATTTTATAATGATGTGACGTATAAATGTTACGTTTCACCGCTAATAAACCTGGAGATTTGTGATGCGTGCACAGCATGGTGATAGGGCCGTTGATTGCGTCCAACTTGCTAGTTTACCTTCTATATGTCCGTGTAAATGACCTGAGAGCCTGTTTTGAAACACTTGGTGTTTTATAGGGTAACTGTTCACGGAAGCCACTTCTAGTATTCTAGTAACCAACATACAAAAGAAAAACAAACTTTGTCCTTTATAATATTAAGGAAGCGTTTTGCTACCACTTTCTTAATGCGTACTGCCAAGGAATGGAACTCGTTGCCCGAGTCTGTGTTTCCCGATATGTACAATAGGTACCTTCTAGGCTTCTAACATCAGGTGAGACAGTTGACAAACGCAAACTCATAATATGTAAAAAATATATATATAAGTGTGATTATACATATACTGTGACATTATCTTGGATCTTCGCTGATGTCTGAAGGAATTCGGACCATAGTCGGCCCTTTATCTAGCTGCATGCGTGCTATATGACTAACCCTTACGAGCACTGGGTCAACGGTTGCATAGCCATACAATGCGTCATCTAACAAGCACGTTGATGAGGCTGATGACGATGTGGAGTGTCGCTCACTGTGAGCCGTAGATAACGTCGATCTCCCTAAATGGAACGGAGCCATTGTAGACCTTATTGATTATACAACATTGTAACGTTAGATATCTGAAGCATTGGCTAAGGATGGGCTAATAGTAAACAAATTAACAAACATAAAAAAGGGGAAAAAAGGGGGGTGAATTGAGAACCTCCTTCTTTTCGGTTAAAAAGTATGGTCGCTTGTAAATATTTCTTCCATATAAAATTAGCAAATGAAAGCAAATTTTGTTTCCTTCTCTCAGCCATGTGCGTCCACTGCTGAAGATATGCCTCCCCCATATAAGTGAGATTTGCAAATACTCGCCACGCTTGACAGGCGGGTTGTCGAGCGCAGTATGATTTCCAATCATCAGAAGGCGCTGCTGCCCATCTTCTGGTACGTGGTCCCTTAGCCGACTCTCACGGCGCCCGCGGGAAGAGATGGGGGAGTACTATTCTAGGCCGGTACCACCACGGACAAATTTTGTTTAATCAGAAGTAACCTACACGAACTGTTCCTTAATGAGGTATTTTTAAAAGTTGATTCGACTCGTAGTACTTTCAACAAAACAAGCTGGAAAGACTCAAAATTGTTATTTTATGAAACCTCAACACTGCGATAGTGGTACCCGCTCCGCCCATCGAACCGTACATCTTTGGCCGTACAATTCCAAACTGAATCTTTGACTGATTTAACATCAAATAATCGCAGCATGAAAGCAGTTCCACTCCGTGACTCATTCGAATGATTAATATCACCATTCATATGTTGCCAGATTTCAGTTTCGTTTGTTTATTGTACACATGAAATGATTGCTGTTGATCTTTAGAAATTAACTAGGTGTTGGGTGGTGCGCGGGCTGCGAGCAGCCCGCGTTATCGATGTGCATTTGTATTTATTTCAAGATTGTAATTGCAGTTGAAAAAATATATAAAATTCTCATACAAGTAGAGTAAGTGACAGTTTCTTCTAGTTCAGTACAGAGTGTGAGCAGGGTTACCATGTGCAAGTTGATTTTTTTGATAAAATTTTAGTCGCTGTAAAATCGCACCAAGATTGTACACGACTTTTGTTAAGGGACCATACCTCTAAGTGCAGTGGTTATGGTGGGCAGTTGCCTCGGAGACCAGCTCAAGATGTGGAAAAAAAACTCCCCATTCGGGACTCGGCCTTCGGCCTCGTTAGTGACTCTCCTAAGGAATGTAAACGCGTAACACCCCATTCGTAAGTGACTAACACGGCTCGGCCTACGGCCTCGCGGAGGCCACGCTCGGCCTTCGGCCTCGCGGGCCGAAAGCTCGGCCTTCGGCCTCGCAGGTTTGAAGCTCGGCCTGCGGCCTCGCAACCGTGGCGTTGTATCGGCAGCGAAAATCCCCATCCAGTATATAAAAAGATTTAAAAATTCTCATGCAAGTCGAACAACTCACAGATACTTTTAGTTCCCGTGAGCGGTTGCATCAAAGACCAACTCGAGATGTGGAAAAAAAACTCCCCATTCGGGACTCGGCCTTCGGCCTCGTTAGTGACTCTCCTAAGGAATGTAAATACGTAACACCCCATTCGGAACTCGGCCTTCGGCCTCGTAAGTGACTAACACGGCTCGGCCTGCGGCCTCGCCCTGGAAGCTCGGCCTTCGGCCGCGCAGGTTTGAAGCTCGGCCTGCGGCCTCGCAAATAAGAAGTGGTTTCGCCATCAAAAATCCCCATCCAGTAAAAAAAAAACAAATGACGTCATCCAAAATTTTTTTTCATATTTGGAATCAGGAACCCCCAATCTCCCTAAATACCAAATTTCAGCCAGATCGGAGCAACTTGGATTTTGGTATCCGGGTCGAAGGACCAATTTTTAATTTTCGACTAAAACCCCAAATTCTACTACAAACCCTCTATAACATTTGTTCAAACCTCCATACCCACCTATAACGGTTCCGGAGTTGCGGTCGTTTTAAATTTGTATGGGATAACCTCTTTTTTGTTTGGGAGGGTAATTTTTTTTCAACTTTCCAATAAGGTCCCAGGGTTTTAGTCATTTTTAATTTGGCACCTACCCCCCATCGATTATGGTTTCCGAGATCCGTACACCAGTTCCATCAAGGAAACCAAAAATGACACTTTTCGGATTTTTCTGGTGGTCACAGGAACCTCCTCTACACTTTTCCCCTACATTACAAACACCCCCCATCGCTCCTTCTGGGAGAACAATGATGTCAATGAGTCAGTCAGTGAGTGAGTGAGTGGTAATCGAACTTCATATAATATAATAATAACTAGTATTTCGGGTGGTGCGCGGGCTGCGAGCAGCCCGCGTTATCGATGTGCATTAGTAATATTTGTCAAACTGGTAATTGCAGTTAAAAAAAAATATATAAAATTCTCATACAAGTCGAGTAAGTGACTGTTTCTTCTAGTTCAGTACAAAGTGTGAGCAGGGTTACCATGTTTAAGTTGTTTTTTTTTGATAAAATTTTAGGCGCTGTAAAATCGCACCAAGATCGTAAACGACTTTTGTTAAGGGACCATACCTCTAAGTGCAGTGGTTAACGTGGGCAGTTGCCTCGGAGACCAGCTCGAGATGTGGAAAAAAAACTCCCCATTCGGGACTCGGCCTTCGGCCTCGTTAGTGACTCTCCTAAGGAATGTAAACGCGAAACACCCCATTCGTAAGTGACTAACACGGCTCGGCCTACGGCCTCGCGGAGGCCACGCTCGGCCTTCGGCCTCGCGGGCCGAAAGCTCGGCCTTCGGCCTCGCAGGTTTAAAGCTCGGCCTGCGGCCTCGCAACCGTGGCGTTGTATCGCCAGCGAAAATCCCCATCCAGTAAATAAAAAGATTTAAAAATTCTAATGCAATTCGAACAACTGACAGATACTTTTAGTTCCCGTGAGCGGTTGCATCAAAGACCAGCTCGAGATGTGGAAAAAAAACTTTCAATCCGGGACTCGGCCTTCGGCCTCGTTAGTGACTCTCCTAAGGAATGTAAATGCGTAACACCCCATTCGGAACTCGGCCTTCGGCCTCGTAAGTGACTAACACGGCTCGGCCTGCGGCCTCGCGGAGGCCACGCTCGGCCTTCGGCCTCGCGGGCCAAAAGCTCGGCCTTCGGCCTCGCAGGTTTGAAGCTCGGCCTGCGGCCTCGCAAATAGGAAGTGGTTTCGCCTTCAAAAATCCCCATCCAGTAAAAAAAAAACAAATGACGTCACCAAAAAATTTTTTTTATATTTAGAATCAGGGACCCCCAATTTCCCTAAATACTAAATTTTAGCCAGATCGGACCAACTTGAATTTTGGTATCCGGGTCGAAGGACCAATTTTCAATTTTTGACAGAAATCTCAAATTCCCCTACAAATTCTCTATAATATTTGCTTGAACCCCCCATACCCACCTATAACGGTTCCGGAGTTGCGGTCGTTTTAAATTTGTATTGGAGAACTTCTTTTTTGTTCGGGAAGGTAATTTTTTTTCAACTTTCCAAAAAGGTCCCAAAGTTTTAGTCATTTTTAGTTTTAACACCTACCCCCCATCGATTATGGTTTCCGAGATCCGTACACCAGTTCCATCAAGGAACCCAAAATGACACTTTTTGGATTTTTCTGGTAGTCATAGGAACCTCCTCTACACTTTTCCCCTACATCACAAACACCCCCCATCGTTCCTTCTAGGAGAACAATGATGTCAATGAGTGAGTCAGTGAGTGAGTCAGTGGTAATCGAACTTTATATAATATAATAACTAGTATTTCGGGTGGTGCGCGGGCTGCGAGCAGCCCGCGCACCACGTTATCGATGTGCATTAGTAATATTTGTCGAACTGGTAATTGCAGTTAAAAAAATATATAAAATTCTCATACAAGTCGAGAAAGTGACAGTTTCTTCTAGTTCAGTACAAAGTGTGAGCAGGGTTACCATGTGTAAGTTGTTTTTTTTTGATAAAATTTTAGTCGCTGTAAAATCGCACCAAGATTGTAAACGACTTTTGTTAAAGGACCATACCTCTAAGTGCAGTGGTTAACGTGGGCAGTTGCCTCGGAGACCAGCTCGAGATGTGGAAAAAAAACTCCCCATTCGGGACTCGGCCTTCGGCCTCGTTAGTGACTCTCCTAAGGGATGTAACCGCGTAACACGCCTTTCGTAAGTGACTAACACGGCTCGGCCTACGGCCTCGCAGGTTTGAAGCTCGGCCTGCGGCCTCGCAACCGTGGCGTTGTATCGTCAGCGAAAATCCCCATCCAGTAAATAAAAAGATTTAAAAATTTCCATGCAAGTCGAACAACTGACAGATACTTTTAGTTCCCGTGAGCGGTTGCATCAAAGACCAGCTCGAGATGTGGTAAAAACTCCCCATTCTGAACTCGGCCTTCGGCCTCGTTAGTGACTCTCCTAAGGAATGTAAATGCGTAACACCCCATTCGGAACTCGGCCTTCGGCCTCGTAAGTGACTAACACGGCTCGGCCTACGGCCTCGCGGAGGCCACGCTCGGCCTTCGGCCTCGCGGGCCGAAAGCTCGGCCTTCGGCCTCGCCCTGGAAGCTCGGCCTTCGGCCTCGCAGGTTTGAAGCTCGGCCTGCGGCCTCGCAAATAAGAAATGGTTTCGCCATCAAAAATCCCCATCCAGTAAAAAAAAAACAAATGACGTCATCCAAAAATTTTTTTATATTTGGAATCAGGGACCCCCAATCTCCCTAAATACTAAATTTCAGCCAGATCAAACAAACTTGGATTTTGGTATCCGGTTCGAAGGACCAATTTTCAATTTTTGATAGAAACCTCAAATTGCCCTACAAACCCTCTATAATATTTGTTCGAACCCCCCATACCCACCTGCAACGGTTCCGGAGTTGCGATCGTTTTAATTTTGTATAGGAGAACCTCTTTTTTGTTAGGGAGGGTAATTTTTTTTCATTTTTCCAAAAAGGTCCCAAAGTTTTAGTCATTTGTAGTTTTAACACCTACCCCCCATCGATTATGGTTTCCGAGATCCTTACACCAGTTCCATCAAGGAAACCCAAAATGACACTTTTCGGATTTTTCTGGTAGTCATAGGAACCTCCTCTACACTTTTCCCCTACATCACAAACACCCCCCATCGCTCCTTCTAGGAGAACAATGATGTCAATGAGTGAGTCAGTAAGTGAGTCAGTGGTAATCGAACTTTATATAATATAACTAGTATTTCGGGTGGTGCGCGGGCTGCGAGCAGCCCGCGTTATCGATGTGCATTAGTAATATTTGTCAAACTGGTAATTGCAGTTAAAAAAATATATAAAATTCTCATACAAGTCGAGTAAGTGACAGTTTCTTCTAGTTCAGTACAAAGTGTGAGCAGGGTTACCATGTTTAAGTTGTTTTTTTTTGATAAAATTTTAGTCGCTGTAAAATCGCACCAAGATTGTAAACGACTTTTGTTAAGGGACCATACCTCTAAGTGCAGTGGTTAACGTGGGCAGTTGCCTCGGAGACCAGCTCGAGATGTGGAAAAAAAACTCCCCATTCGGGACTCGGCCTTCGGCCTCGTTAGTGACTCTCCTAAGGGATGTAACCGCGTAACACGCCTTTCGTAAGTGACTAACACGGCTCGGCCTACGGCCTCGCGGAGGCCACGCTCGGCCTTCGGCCTCGCGGGCCGAAAACTCGGCCTTCGGCCTCGCGGGCCGAAAGCTCGGCCTTCGGCCTTGCAGGTTTGAAGCTCGGCCTGCGGCCTCGCAACCGTGGCGTTGTATCGTCAGCGAAAATCCCCATCCAGTAAATAAAAAGATTTAAAAATTTCCATGCAAGTCGAACAACTGACAGATACTTTTAGTTCCCGTGAGCGGTTGCATCAAAGACCAGCTCGAGATGTGGTAAAAACTCCCCATTCTGAACTCGGCCTTCGGCCTCGTTAGTGACTCTCCTAAGGAATGTAAATGCGTAACACCCCATTCGGAACTCGGCCTTCGGCCTCGTAAGTGACTAACACGGCTCGGCCTACGGCCTCGCGGAGGCCACGCTCGGCCTTCGGCCTCGCGGGCCGAAAGCTCGGCCTTCGGCCTCGCCCTGGAAGCTCGGCCTTCGGCCTCGCAGGTTTGAAGCTCGGCCTGCGGCCTCGCAAATAAGAAGTGGTTTCGCCATCAAAAATCCCCATCCAGTAAAAAAAAAACAAATGACGTCATCCAAAAATTTTTTTATATTTGGAATCAGGGACCCCCAATCTCCCTAAATACTAAATTTCAGCCAGATCAAACAAACTTGGATTTTGGTATCCGGTTCGAAGGACCAATTTTCAATTTTTGATAGAAACCTCAAATTGCCCTACAAACCCTCTATAATATTTGTTCGAACCCCCCATACCCACCTGCAACGGTTCCGGAGTTGCGATCGTTTTAATTTTGTATAGGAGAACCTCTTTTTTGTTAGGGAGGGTAATTTTTTTTCATTTTTCCAAAAAGGTCCCAAAGTTTTAGTCATTTGTAGTTTTAACACCTACCCCCCATCGATTATGGTTTCCGAGATCCTTACACCAGTTCCATCAAGGAAACCCAAAATGACACTTTTCGGATTTTTCTGGTAGTCATAGGAACCTCCTCTACACTTTTCCCCTACATCACAAACACCCCCCATCGCTCCTTCTAGGAGAACAATGATGTCAATGAGTGAGTCAGTAAGTGAGTCAGTGGTAATCGAACTTTATATAATATAACTAGTATTTCGGGTGGTGCGCGGGCTGCGAGCAGCCCGCGTTATCGATGTGCATTAGTAATATTTGTCAAACTGGTAATTGCAGTTAAAAAAATATATAAAATTCTCATACAAGTCGAGTAAGTGACAGTTTCTTCTAGTTCAGTACAAAGTGTGAGCAGGGTTACCATGTTTAAGTTGTTTTTTTTTGATAAAATTTTAGTCGCTGTAAAATCGCACCAAGATTGTAAACGACTTTTGTTAAGGGACCATACCTCTAAGTGCAGTGGTTAACGTGGGCAGTTGCCTCGGAGACCAGCTCGAGATGTGGAAAAAAAACTCCCCATTCGGGACTCGGCCTTCGGCCTCGTTAGTGACTCTCCTAAGGGATGTAACCGCGTAACACGCCTTTCGTAAGTGACTAACACGGCTCGGCCTACGGCCTCGCGGAGGCCACGCTCGGCCTTCGGCCTCGCGGGCCGAAAACTCGGCCTTCGGCCTCGCGGGCCGAAAGCTCGGCCTTCGGCCTTGCAGGTTTGAAGCTCGGCCTGCGGCCTCGCAACCGTGGCGTTGTATCGTCAGCGAAAATCCCCATCCAGTAAATAAAAAGATTTAAAAATTTCCATGCAAGTCGAACAACTGACAGATACTTTTAGTTCCCGTGAGCGGTTGCATCAAAGACCAGCTCGAGATGTGGTAAAAACTCCCCATTCTGAACTCGGCCTTCGGCCTCGTTAGTGACTCTCCTAAGGAATGTAAATGCGTAACACCCCATTCGGAACTCGGCCTTCGGCCTCGTAAGTGACTAACACGGTTCGGCCTACGGCCTCGCCCTGGAAGCTCGGCCTTCGGCCTCGCAGGTTTGAAGCTCGGCCTGCGGCCTCGCAAATAAGAAGTGGTTTCGCCATCAAAAGTCCCCATCCAGTAAAAAAAAAACAAATGACGTCATCCAAAAATTTTTTGATATTTGGAATTAGGGACCCCCAATCTCCCTAAATACTAAATTTCAGCCAGATCAAACAAACTTGGATTTTGGTATCCGGTTCGAAGGACCAATTTTCAATTTTTGATAGAAACCTCAAATTGCCCTACAAACCCTCTATAATATTTGTTCGAACCCCCCATACCCACCTGCAACGGTTCCGGAGTTGCGATCGTTTTAATTTTGTATAGGAGAACCTCTTTTTTGTTAGGGAGGGTAATTTTTTTTCATTTTTCCAAAAAGGTCCCAGGGTTTTAGTCATTTTTAGTTTTGGCACCTACCCCCCATCGATTATGGTTTCCGAGATCCGTACACCAGTTCCATCAAGGAAACCAAAAATGACACTTTTCGGATTTTTCTGGTGGTCATAGCCACCATAGGGAGGCCAAGCTCAATTTTTAAAATTGGAATTTCCATAATAGACCTAGATGTGGTATCATCTATGATGAAATGTGCACAAGTAGTAAACTATTTAAAAATAAATTAAAGTGGTGCCAAAGCAATGAAGATCAAATTAAAATGAATATCATCGCCGAGCATCGAGCTACGAACAATTTCAAAGAGTTTTGGCGAGCATCTAATAAAACTAATATCAAGCCAGCTCTCCCTGTGACCGTCGACGGTGTGAGTGGTAGTGATAAAATCGCAAATTTGTTTATGAAGCACTTCAGAGTATCATCACCTTTAGGTTCATCCAAGTCAGTGCTACTTTCGGAAGGTTATGCGACTGATGATCTATTTCGGGTCTCCGCTAAACAAATATCCTATATAATTAGCAAAATGAAGAGCGGCAGATCACCCGGTCACGATGGCCTGAGCATCGAACACTTGAAGTATGCGGGAGTGCATTTGCCGCGTGTGCTGGCGACCTTTTATACGTTATGTATAAGTCACTCTTATTTGCCTCAGGATCTCATTAAAACTATCGTTGTTCCTAATGTTAAAAACAAAACGGGGGATTTGTCGGATAAGAGTAATTACAGACCAATATCACTCGCGACTGTTATAGCGAAGGTCTTCGATAGTATTTTGGGCTCGGAACTCGATAAACATGTCTTGACGATCAGAAGTGTATTCAATTTTGAAACAGAAAATACAAAGCGAACTATGAACATTTTTCATTGAAATTAAATAACAAAACTCGATATCACCAAACACGACAACAATTCACGTAGACTCCTAAGCCACGTCTGATGTCTCCGAGTACCCAGGTAGAAGTGTCCAGCAGTGGACTAAATAAGGCACGTCCGCTCAGTACGATGTCCCGTAGTAGAATGACTCGTCCAAGCCAGACGCGCCGGTGACGTAACGTCGGTCGCCCCTTCCACTTGCTACGTCATTGCGTCGACGTCCGATGCCGGCGAGCGCCCGAGTAAAAGTGTGTGCGCTCCGGCTCTGTCTGGCTTATATAGCCAGTCTGCCGCTCGCCCCACCACTACCGCTAGGCGCGTGTAAGACGGCCTCTCCTGACACCCTGACGTCCCCGTCAGGTTCTTCAGGCATTTTTCGTTAACACAATACACCACAACACATGTTCAGCTGAGAATCGTTCCGTCTGACACAAACTTGGCTTACTGACATACTTATCCACACGCTGGCCCAGAAAATCACTAGGCATGTATCAAAAAATGCAGATGTTCATGTGGCGTGGCTCACAACTCGCGAAGAAGGCCGAACGAAGCACCCGGCAAAGTCCATTCATCGCAGTAGTAGCAGCAGCAGCAGCTGCCAGAGCTCGTGTGCTACGAGACCCCGCCTTCAGCAAACAAGCAGAGAGCAAACACCCAGCGCACATTCGTCGCGCCATAACAGCATGTGTCGTTTTCTATTCTTTCATTCATCACACAATCAAGGCCCTCTGTCACCGATACACTCCGAGCTATATCTATGTCAGCTAAATTTCTTCAATACATTCATCACACACAGCTTACTGCATCAGACACTTTTCAGACCGATTCTAAGATGCATTACGAAATGCCGTCAAACTCTACATAGCCACAATGTCGGGGCTGCAAGTACCACAATGTCGGGGCACGAAATAGCCACAATGTCGGGGCTGCGAGTACCACAATGTCGGGGCACGAAATAGCCACAATGCCGGGGCTGCGAGTACCACAATGTCGGGGCACGAAATAGCCACAATGCCGGGGCTGCGAGTACCATAATGTCGAGGTACGAAAGAGTCACAATGTCAGTGCTGCGGGTACCACAAAGTCGAGGTACGAAAGAGTCACAATGTCGAGGTACGAAATAGTCACAAAGTCAGTGCTGCGGGTACCACAATGTCGAGGTATGAAATAGTCACAAAGTCGGTGCTGCGGGTACCACAATGTCGAGGTACGAAATAGTCACAAAGTCGGTGCTGCGGGTACCACAATGTCGAGGTACAAAATAGTCACAAAGTCGGTGCTGCGGGTACCACAATGTCGAGGTACGAAATAGTGACAATGTCGGTGCCCACACCCAATAGGAATGCATCTCTCAGGCCGAAGCTCGCACAACAGGCATTCGTCTGCCAGGCCAGAACCCACACGTATCGAGGATGCGTCTGCCAGGCCGAAATTCTGCGAATTATTTCAAATAAATAAACACAAATTGGTCTTTACATCAGTATTGGTAAAACGTCCGCCTTCCTAGGACTCGGCCTACCTGACCTTTACTTATAAGCCTTCCGAATTAGCAACTTTGATCACTTGGAATAAAATTTAGATTTGTGGGTAAACACACAAAAAAAACATTAAAAAATGACTGAGTAAATAATAGTACTCGCTCAATAGAATGTCATATAATTGTCTGCTCTAATGCCGCATCGGCAGATCTATGCTTTCCAGCTTCAAATGTCAGTAGCCAACAGGACAAACGCACTTATTACAAATAGCACAAACATATGCACCTAGTTATGCATTCCGGTAACACGGTAACCATACAAGCGTAGGCGGCAAAACCGCTGAATTGCGTCTGTGGATCGCGCGGTGGTCCGATGTTCTCGGAACTGCATAAACAAAGATAAGAGGACCGTACCTCTGTGCTTTAGTCACGTAAGTCAGTTCTAAATCAACTCTTGAATGTATCGCACATCAATTAAAATTATATTAATTCGAATTATATTAATTAAAATAAATTTCTTGTGTTTTTAAAAAACTATTTCGGTGATCCTGAAATTTGACTGGCGCAGCCGGTAGGATTTTCGTGCGCGAAGACTACGTAAATACACTCGAAAAATCGCGAGTTTCGCTAGTTTTCGCCGTGCCGTATTGCACTCGATCGCGGAAATCCTCGAACCAAATAAATTGTCAAGACTGGACCCGGATATCAAGAATACTACGTGGGCTCAACGGAAGGATGAGTTCGAGGGCACTGTGAGTAAACTTTTTCACATATCCCATCTGTTCCTGTCTATTTCCGTTTGCCATAATTATCATTATCAATAATCGTTATTTGATTTTCATCGTAGCACATATATGCGTAAATGTGTAATCGTTAATTAGTTAAGTAAAATTAATTGTGTCTCGTTGTTAACACAGTGCATATATAAGTATTATAAAATAGTTTAGGTAACATATTAGACTATAAAAATGGAATTACGCCTCATACCAAGGGAGTTGCTTTGCCTCATTCCGAAATTTGAAGGAGAAGATACCTTATTAAATCTCTTTATAAAAAAGGCTCAATATATACATTCAGGTTTTTCTACTGAAATTCCTGCTCAAGCCTTATATGTGTATCACTCTATAACTAGTAGGTTGGGTGGTAGAGCGGCAGCTTTGGTTAGTGAGCGCGAGGATGTAAATTCGTGGGATGACCTTAAGGAATTATTCATCCAACATTTTGGCGAACCACGTAGTGAGGAATGCTTAGCAATAGAATTGGAAAGTTTAAAAATAAAGCAAAATGAAACCTATTTAGAGTTTTGCAATCGCATACAATCAATTAGAGCAATCTTGGTATCGAAAGTGAATCAGTTGACAAACAGCGAAGTTAGAAAAGCCAAAATTACCATATACAACAATACGTCCCTTAACGTATTTTTGTACAATCTACCCGAAAACCTAATCCGCGTTGTGAGGTTAAAGGTACCAGGGACTTTAGAAAAGGCATTAGAGTATGTACTAGAAGAGGTTAATTTTTATGAACAATACAGTATGAGAAGTAAATTAAATAAACCACAGTCAAACCTTTCGCTACCACAATTTAAATTTGGTATTTCAAATCCACAAACTAACGTCGCTAGCATGCCTAACATGGCCGACATGGCACGCATGCCTGGCAGACCTATCCAACCGACCGGTTTTAAACCAATGTTACAAAACGCAAATCCACCCCGATTTAATTATGGAATACCGAACAACCAAATGAGGTTACCCCAAGTTACCCAAAAACCATTTGGGAACCAACAATTTGGATACCGACCACAGTTCATGCCTCAGCAATTTAATATGCAGCAAAGGTATATGCAGCCATCGCAGTTCAATAATAGACCCCAGCAGCAGCAGTTTGGTTACCGTCCCCAGTTTAACCAAGGTCAATTTGGATACAAACCTCCCGCTTTTAACAAATCAGGTAACACCGATGTTTCTATGCGCACAGCCCCACCAATGAAAACTCAAGGGCAATCTCAACCCCAAGGGTTTCGTCTTAACGAGTTAGAATTAAGTGAACCCATGTACTATTATGATAATGTTGAGAATGCGTATGGATATGATGGTCATGATAACTGGCAACAGGAGGAGGAATACTGTTATTCTGAGCACCTTACGAATGAAATGCGTGTAAACGAGGAAGAAAGCGAAATAGCAAAGAATGATAATAGTGTAGAGGAGGAAGTTCAAAATTTTCACATGCAGGCCTCCATAAAAAACGAGAAATAGTACATTTAAATTGTGACGTTAAGCTCAAACTACCATATGTTTTTATACCAGAGATCGATGCAAAGTTCATGATCGATACTGGTAGCACCAGATCATTCATAAGCCCGCACAAGGCCCATGAGTTCTTTGGGTCTTACACACTTTGTGAACCTTTCACTGTTATCAGCACGCATGCTTCAAGCAGCCATAATGAAGTGGTCCAAATTCCACTGATGCCTTCTTTTAATAGCAGTGAGTGCCACAAATTTTATGTGTATGACGTTGACACGAAGTATGACGGATTGATAGGTAATGATCTTTTAATGCAATTGGAGGCTGTCATCGACTTGAAAAACTTAAAACTCGTTACGAAGTCGACGACGCTTCCAATTATCAATGAAAGCAACCACGTGATTGAGTTAGACCCACGGACAGAACAACTCGTTCGGCTACCTACGGATCAATTCTCCGGGGAAGCTATTTTAAACTATACAAAATTTGGTGAAGGCGTTAGGATGCCATCTGCTATCGTAACCTGCAATAACGGCTATGCCACTACTGTTATCCAAAACACTTTAGAAGAATCCATGACCTTGACTATTACAAGACCATTTAAAGTTACCCAGTATTCAGAAAACCGTAACAGACTAAATTGTACTGATGTGGAGATGAAAGATATTGAAGTTGACAGGTTGCTAGATGACAACTTGACGAGACTTAGACTTGAACACATGAATGAAGAGGAGAGGAATTGCATTAGTAACTTGTGTAAGGAATATAAAGATATCTTTTACAATGACCAGTTACCCTTGACATTTACCAACGAAGTTAAACATTCCATAAGAACAAAAAACGAAGACCCAATTTTTATTAGGCCATATAGGCACCCACCAGCACTAAACGAAGAAATCAACAAACAGGTAGATAAACTCCTTCAGAATGATGTTATTAGAGAATCATACTCCCCCTGGAGCGCACCGGTCCATTTAGTTCCAAAAAAAACGGATGCTTCTGGTGAGAAGAAATTCCGCATGGTAATAGACTATAGACGGTTAAATGAGATCACCACAGACGACAAATATCCCTTGCCAAACATTTCAGACCTTTTCGATAAACTAGGTAAGTCAACTTACTTCAGTACGATCGATTTGGCGAGTGGGTACCACCAAATTGAAGTACAAGAGGACGACAGACATAAGACAGCATTCACCACGCAGTCAGGTCATTGGGAATTTACGCGTATGCCCTTTGGACTTAAGACAGCTCCGGCCACTTTCCAACGGGCCATGGACAACGTCCTGAGAGGCCTGCAGGGCCTGCATTGCATGGTTTATTTAGATGACATCATCATCTACTCGTCCAGCTTACAAGAACACCTAGAGAAGTTCCGTATGGTTTTTGAACGACTACGACAAACAAATTTGAAGGTTACTTTAGATAAGTGTGAATTTTTCCGAAAAGAGGTGCTATATCTAGGCCATATGATTACCAAAGAAGGCCTTAAGCCAAATGACGACAAGATCCAAGTTGTCTTGAACTTCCCAATCCCTAAAACAGCCACCGAGATAAAAAGTTTTCTGGGACTTGTAGGGTACTATCGTAAGTTTATTAAGGACTTTGCCAAGGTCACTCAGCCCCTCACAAACTGTCTTAAGAAAAGAAACAAAATCGAAAGTACCGAACAATATGTAGCCGCTTTCGAACGATGTAAAGAGCTGTTAGTGAATGCACCTGTTCTACAGTTCCCAGACTTCTCAAAACCATTCATTCTAACTACTGACGCGTCCAACTATGCATTGGGGGCAGTTCTATCCCAAGGTTCAATCGGAACGGATAAGCCTATTGCCTATGCTAGCAAGACACTTAACGATGCTGAAACTAGGTACAGTACGATAGAAAAGGAGCTCCTGGCCATTGTATGGTCCGTCAAACACTTTAGGCCATACTTATACGGGAGGAAATTTACTATATATACCGATCACAGGCCGCTTGCTTGGTTAGATTCTATAAACGAACCGAACAGTAAACTTACTCGTTGGAAATTACGCTTATCTGAGTTTGATTACGACATAGTCTACAAAAATGGAAAACAAAATCTCGTAGCAGACGCTCTGTCCCGTGTAAAACTAAATGCCTTAGGTAGTGAGGAGGATGAAGGGTCTATAAAAGTTAATGTAAGCAACGAAGCTATAAAAGAACATTTGGCAGAATTAGATAAAGAAATTCAAAGACTTCAGGACTGCAGAGAGAAAATGGCTAACTCAAGTGATACGGTAACAGCTGACCTATCATCGGACTCCGATAAAACTATACAAATACACAATTCAGATTCAGAAAGGACATTTTCTATACCGTCACCATCTAGTACTCTCTCGGCACCAGAAGATGACGAAACACACACATTCACGAAGCATTCAGTATACAATGTAGATACCGAAGGAATCCCGATACTTAACGAAGCCATAGATACAAAACCAAATCAAATCCTAATCCACACATGGTTTAAAGAGGAATTATCAGTTGAAAACCTTTCGAGACCCAAACAGAAAATATTAGAAGTTCATTTACCTTTAAACAGGCCTGATTTAGTAAAAACCTTCCTTAAAGAATACATTAAACCAAAAGTTAGACATTTTATATATTTCGAAGATAGGAAACACCAAAAACAATTCGCAGAAGCGACAACCGTCTTATTTAAGAAAGGGACGATAAAACTGTTTGAATGCACGCAACGAGTCGTTTACGTTGATGACGAAATGGAACAACGTGATATAGTTAGAAAATATCACATAGGTAAAACGTGCCATCGCGGCATCAAGGAAACGTTAATGCATTTAAAGCGCACATACTTTTGGAATAATATGGATCTGACTGTTGCGACCGCTATAAGTAACTGCGATAAGTGTAAAGCCATGAAATACGACAGAAAACCCATAAAACCAGAACTACAACTGACTCAAACTCAGCACAGACCTTTTCAGGAAATATTCACCGATGTTTTTACTATAGAAGGGAAATCGTTTTTGACCATCATAGACGCTTTTAGTAAACTGGGACAGGCACTCGAAATCAGTAGCAAAACGACACCCGAAATTGTTAGGGCCCTCATTAAATACTTTTCATTGTATGGAGTTCCACGTAAAATTAATTCAGATTCTGGAACTGAGTTTAATAATACATTAATTAAAGAAACACTAGATTTTTATAAAATTGAATTGCATATTGGCACCCCGCATAATCCTAATTCAATGGGATTAATAGAAAGACTTCACTCCACACTACTTGAGATATATCGCCTGGCGAAATACGAACACAAAATTACCGACGCTGCATCCGTAATGACGTATGCAATTATGTCATATAACCAATCCATACATTCTACTACCGGTCTCACACCTTTTGAAGTTGTTTTTGGTCATACGGATTCAACAAGCGTTTTTGACATTCAATTTAATAAACACTACACACAAAAGTTATTACAAGACCATAAAAAACGCACTAAATACCTTTACGAATATATAACTAACAAAGCAATTAGTAAAAAGGAAAAGGTGAAGGAAAAACGTGGTGGTGAGAAAGATTTCAATATCAAACCCGGAGATAAGGTTTTCATAAAAGGAGTTAATGTTAGGCGTAGCAAAGACAAGGCACGCTACGAAAAGGCGGAAGTTATAGGAGATATAGATCGAAATATAGTCCCGGTAAAATTTCATGGAAATAACACTAGAGCACCTGTTAAAGACATAAAACGACCTTCACAGGTTCCTCCTGCTCCTCCTGATGCGCGTCTTCAGGAGCCCAGCCCTTCTACTTCAACCGATCAATCACAATCCCGGATTACTTCCAATCAAAGAGGGACAGGCACTACTTAGTAACGATAAGTGGTCATTAGTTAAGATATTAGATTTAAGCCTTATACGCGAAGATTTAGAGTTAAATGTTAATCGTTATAATGAACTTAACATACAAATAGATAGCTACTATGGCAACAGAGCAGCGGGATCAGAAGTAAACGACCTAAGAAAGCAAACCGATTATACCCGTAATTTAACAATCCAAAAGTTTAGTCAGCTATTGCCTTTAAAACGCCTTAAGCGTGGAATACTTAACCCCCTTGGCTCAATTATTAAGCTCGTAACAGGAAATTTAGATAATGATGATGCGCTTAGGTATGACTCGCTGATAAATGATGTCAAGAAAAGCCAGAATGCAGTTGAAAAGAAAATGACAGTGGTCGCAGAAATGTTGGAATCATTTACAAATGTATCAAATACGGTTAAGCATAACTTTGTTCAGCTAGAGAGAGCGATAGTAGATCTTCAAAGACAGTTGAATAACACAAAACTTACTACTATTAATGAATTACGAGTAACAATTGTCTACAGCATGTTTTTGCATAATTTTGAGACACTCTATATCAGATTAGATGAAATAGAAACATCAATAGCATTCAGTAAACTAGGAACATTGCATCAATCGCTAGTTGATACTAATGAACTGTTATCATTGCTCAAGAGCATAGAAATTCATAGCAAACTTGTCTTTCCTGCAACGTTAGATAACATTTTTAGATTAGAACAATGTATAGAGCTCAAGGTTTACGCTAAAGAAGATCAAATAACTTTTATCATGGATATACCTCTAGTTGATAATGACATATACTCATATTATAAAATCGTTCCATTACCCATCACTAATTCCTTAAACCAAACCACAATTGTATTACCTAAATATCCCTTCCTATTGATGAAAGGGTTGAAAACAGTGCCATTACTCCACCCCTGCAAAGAAGTTGATGAATCAGTATTTTTATGCGAGGAGGATTACACCCCTTTGACAATGAAAGATGTTTGCATAACCCAGTTGATGAACTTTGCTGCCAATGTCACAGCGTGCCGCCCAATACTGGTTGAGTTTGAAGATACAAAAGTCGAGAAGATCCAAACCAACCGATGGATGCTTTACACGAAATCCACTCTGCTGATAACTGAAAACTGTGGAGGCGAGATGAGTCATCATTACCTTCAAGGCACGTACATCATCACAGCCAATGACGACTGTGAAGCTATTGTCAATGGACTAACGCTTAGAAGGCGTCAAGGAAAATTAGAAAGAAAACCCCTGCCCGCATTACCAATTATAAATCTACCTGGAATTCATCCGCCAGCGACAGCCGAACAGGAACCAAGACCAGTAAATTTAGATGAAGTAGACCTGACAAACCTTAAATACCTATCACAAGTGTTAGCGAGCAGTGAAAGTGTTAGTGCAGAGAAAATTAAAAATACAAGTGAATACGAAAGTGTTGTGAACACCAGAAAAATTAGCATTTGGACACTACTTTTATACATACTTTTAATTATAGCCATTATTATATACGTTAAGAAATCTTTGTATTGTAATAGAATAAGTATCATATGTATTCGAAATTCTCAGGAAGAAAACTCCCCAGAGAATTTCGAACTTACGGTGGGAGGAGTTATGCATTCTGGTAACACGGTAACCATACAAGCGTAGGCGGCAAAACCGCTGAATTGCGTCTGTGGATCGCGCGGTGGTCCGATGTTCTCGGAACTGCATAAACAAAGATAAGAGGACCGTACCTCTGTGCTTTAGTCACGTAAGTCAGTTCTAAATCAACTCTTGAATGTATCGCACATCAATTAAAATTATATTAATTCGAATTATATTAATTAAAATAAATTTCTTGTGTTTTTAAAAAACTATTTCGGTGATCCTGAAATTTGACTAGTTAGATATTCTATTTGTAAAGCTAAAAAATACAATATTACGCATCTCGCACCCTTTTCATACTTCTTGAGGAATTTGTTTTAAACGCGGATATTTCATTGACTGGCCGTGTTGGTACCGGCCTAGAATAGTACTCCCCCATCTCTTCCCGTGGGTGTCGTAAGAGTCGACTAAGGGATAACGTACCAGGAGGTGGGCAGCAGCGCCTTCTGAGGATCGGAAATCATACTGCGCTCGCCAACCCGCCAAGCGTGGCGAGTATTGGCAAATCCCCCCTATATATGGGGAGGCATACGTCCAGCAGTGGACGCACATGGCTGAGAAAAGAAAATTTAATTGAATGCATTTAAACAGATAGCTGGTACGTTATTACATCCTAGTTAACAGTTTACAGTCGCATAGATATTTTGCAAAAACTTTCAACCCTAAGAAACTCGCTTTTAATTTCAATATAGGCACAGATATGTTGGAATTATTTATCCGTTTAACCTTTTTTACAAACACCATTAGATTCCTCATTATTCACTTACTATTTCATGCATTAACCGCCCCAGCAGTGGCTAATAGTAAGTGGATGCATCTGAGAAAAATTCTAGGTTATAATCACTGGATTTTAAGGGTTGTCTGCCGTCAGCAACGTTATTAAACCTACATTTTGAGTTGCTGTTATTATAATTTCATTGATAGGAATCTCCACAACTTGGTTCTCCAAAAATCCAAAATTTCCAAAACTAGTATTATCTAATAAACATAAGTATAAGTACTTATGACGTTCCAATAGCTAAGAATTCATCATCCAAGCGTATTAAATGGCAGGAAAATTATAAGTATGCCATCAATCGTGCAAGAAATCGTAATCTTTTAATTATTAATATTATTATGCTATGTTTCATGTCCTTGTAAACACATATTTACCGAGTTAAACATAAAACCGGAATATTATTACAGTTCTGATTTGTAATCAGTAAACTATATTCATAATTTAAAATGAAAACTAGTCTTTCAAGAAGTATAAATATAGGCTTTTCTTATTAGTTCCGAATTTTTCGAACTGGCAAATTAAATCGTCTACATATATAACAGATATCACATCTCTAGATCAAAAGTATTACAGAAAAAAATGTTTTTTTTTTTTTTTTTAAAAACTACACAAGTCAAACGTGAGGTAAGTAGTTACATTGATACAAATGCCATTCATATGCCATAAAAGACAAATTTTAACTATTTCTTATGTGATTCATGTGCAGGTAGTATTAGGTAAATATGCATTTTTCATGTTGCTATATTTACACAGTATAACCATTGCCATATTTTGCCAATACATATTTATATATATATGCTGCTTGAAAATGCCATACATTGCCAAGCAGCCTTCTGTAACCATTTTACATACAGTCCTGTAGTCTTTCATTCAAAAATTTTGAGCTTTGACAAATTATATCAAACGTTTTTGATTTAAAACAAAACCATTGGTCCCATTTTGGTTTGGGTTGTAAAAACACAAACGAAAAAACGGTTGACTGTGAGCGGTAGGTACCTACATTTGTTATGGCATCTATAAAATATGTGCCATAAATATAAATCTTGCAGGTCTGTATTGAACAGTAATTAAGCCACCTATGTACCAACACTTTGTTCCTTTTTTTTTTTTTTTTTTTACGTAAAACATTGTATTCTATTCTATTTTCAAAAGAGTATTAATTTTTCTGTCGTTCTTGATACGTTTTTGTATTAAGGCATGATTTAAAATAATACATAGGTTCCAAGGACAAAGGAATCTTGTATCCTTGATATCCACGATAAAACTATGTGATCGTTTGCGATTTGGAACCATGTACATTTATGTACAAAATGTCGTATATGACCAGCATAGCGTACCTCTGCAGATGCCTCGATGGGCGATGGAGCGGCGGCGCGGGCGCGGGCGGCGCCGGCCCGGCCGGTCCGCTGCTTCCCCATGTTGAAATCCACTCCTCGTAGTGACGCCGCGCGCCGGCTGGTTCTGGGCTGCTCAGTGCCCTGCATCGGCTTTGTCTGTTGGAGTCCGTTGTAGGGGCCTCCAATTTGACTGAACTTAAGTTTTATTTTTAACTACATTATTTGTGTTGAATTTCTCGACTGTCGCATAAAAAGGGACATGCGCCGCTAAGAGACTTGAGTAATTTTATGGTGAAAGGTCTTTTTCTAGCACGCTATGAATGGCTTGTGATAAGGGCGCTCGCGCAATACCTATTTGATTTTACTTAGTCTCCAATAAATTGTCGCGTTTGACGAGAACCTCGGCGATAGATTTGTTTCAGTGCACAGTTGTTGTACTATACCATTTCGCAATTGGTGGGTGTGAGAAACCCCTTGTAATAACCTTATTAGGAGCATTAATAAAAAAAAGCAAGAATTTCTTCGTTCAATTTTGGCGAAAGACCCTGAGCCTGATATTATCGGCAAAGGAACACAATTTTTGTTGTTGGATGTTATTTTTAAAAAAGCGAAATGTAGGTACCTAAATAATGAGCGTAGACATAGGCCGCGTTAGATGGGGCGCAATGCGCAATCGAACATAACGGACACAACCCCGCTGGTTGTTCACACTACAAATTTTCGCCACCACCGCCACGCTACTGATTAATGTTAAGGATTTTTATAGAAACTTTAGAAATTTTTAAATCCTGTCGGTTAGACACGGTCCCCGCTGGACAGTGCGCAATAAAATGTGAAGAAAACAACCCCGCTGGTTGAATCGCATCACATGCCATGTTAACATGAATAAATCTGCGTGACAGACATAACCCCTCTAGTTATTTGCATCACTAATTCGAGAAATTCGATTTTTAAGCAAAGATTATGGCAAACAGGTATTTCGTAAAATTACTTACGGTTTGAATATTCATCCTCTGAATAAGACGACAACATAAACCTGCGACGGCGTTTTAAAGCTCAGATTTCAGGCGTCGTATTTTAGAGTAGGTTATAGACACGGTCCCCGCTGGACAGTGCGCAATAAAATGTGAAGAAAACAACCCCGCTGGTTGAATCGCATCACATGCCATGTTAACTTGTATAATTTGCGTGACAGATATAACCCCACTAGTTATTCGCATCACTAAATCGAGAAAATCGATTTATAAAGTTAATGGCAAGTAAGTACTTCGTAAAATTACTTACGGTTTAAATATTCATCCTCTGGAGAAGGCGGCGAAATAATCCTGCGACTTTTCCAAATCTCGGATTCCAGGCGTCGTATTTTAGGTTAGGTTATAGACACGGTCCCCGCTGGACAGTGCGCCATACAATGTGAAGAAAACAACCCCGCTGGTTGAATCGCATCACCGGATTCCAGGCGTCAAATTTTAGAGTAATGGACACGATCCCCGCTGGGCAGTGCGCCACAAAATGTGAAGAAAACAACCCCGCTGGTTGAATCGCATCACATGCCATGTTAACTTGTATAAATTCGCGTGACAGATATAACCCCGCTAGTTATTCGCATCACTAAATCGAATTCAACAAAGTTAACGGCAAGTAGGTAGATAAGTACCTTATTTTACTTCAAATGTCTTCAGTATTTCTTTTCTTCGTTTTTTGTGGGTAGATACGTGTGAAGCCGTTGAACACTGAACACAGAATGAAGGAATGACGAGCGCGACCAGAGAGGAAAACTACCTCAGTGTTGCCACATTGTCTTTTCTGTTTTACCTAATTAATCTGAAAAAACTGTGTATGAAGCCAGAGCCCAGGACTCAGCTACGAATTGTAAACAGAAGAAATCGCGTCGAATAAAGCTGCGAAGTATAATAACTAGTATTTGGGTGGTGCGCGGGCTGCAAGCAGCCCGCGTTATCGATGTTTATAAGTAATTTTTATCAAAAATGTCATTGCAGTTGAAAAAATATATAAAAATTTCATACAAGTCGAGTAAGTGACAGTTTCTTCTAGTTCAGTACAAAATGTGAGCAGGGTTACCATGTGCAAGTTGATTTTTTAAATTAAATTTTAGTCGCAGTAAAACCGGACCAAGATTGTAAACCACTTTTGTTAAAGGACCCTACCTCTAAGTGCAGTGGTTAACTTTGGCAGTTGCCTCGGAAACCAGCTCGATATGTGAAAATACTCGTTATTCGGAACTCGGCCTTCGGCCTCGTTAGTGACTCCCATATGGTACGTTGAAGCGTTACACCTCATTAGAGCTCGGCCTTCGGCCTCGCAGATTTGAAGCTCGGCCTTCGGCCTCGCAGGTTTGAAGCTCAGCCTTCGGCCTCACGGTGGTAGAGACAGCTTCTTCAAGTTCAGTATAAAGTGAGAACAGAGTTACCATATGCAAGTTTATATTTTTCATTAAAACTTTAGTCGGGGTAAAATCGCACAAAGAATTTAAACGACTTTCGTTAAGGGACCCTACCTCTAATTGTAGTAAATAACGTGGGCAGTTGCATTGGAGACCAGCTCGAGATGTGGAAAAAACTCCCCATCCGGGACTCGGCCTTCGGCCTCGTTAGCGACTTCCATAGGATGCGTTAATGAGGTACACCCCATTCGGAACTCGGCCTTCGGCCTCGTAAGTTACTAACACGGCTCGGCCTACGGCCTTGCGGAGGCCACGCTCGGCCTTCGGCCTCGCGGGCCGAAAGCTCGGCCTCCGGCCTCGCAGGTTTGAAGCTCGGCCTTCGGCCTCGCGGTGTTTAAGGCTCGGCCTGCGGCCTCGCAAGTTACAAAGGGAATGTTTTTAAGCTGTTCCCAATGACGGCCAGCTCGGCCTTCGGCCTCGCAGGCCTACTGTTCGGCCTCCAGCCTCGCTTGGGTGGAGCTCGGCCTTCGGCCACGCCTCCACAGCTCGGCCTGCGGCCTCGCTCGATTGCAGCTCGGCCTACGGCCTCGCAAAGAGAATGTGGTTTCGCCACCAAAAATCCGCATCCAGTAAAAAAAAAACAAATGACGTCATCAAAATACTTTTTTCATATTTCGAATCAGGGACCCCAAATCTCCTTAAATACTTAATTTTAGCCAGATCGGAGCTACTTGAATTTTGGTATCCGGTTCGAAGGACCAATTTGCAATTTTTGACAAAAACCCCGAATTTTCCTACAAACCCTCTATGACATTTGTTCAAACTCCCCATACCCACCTATAACGGTTCCGGAGCTGCGGTCGTTTTAAATTTGTATGGGGAAACCTCTTTTTTAATAGGGAGGGTAATATTTTTCAACTTTTCAAAAGGTTCCCAGTATTTAATCATTTTTAGTTTTAACACCTACCCCCCATCAGTTATGGTTTCCGAGATCCGTACACCAGTTCTATCAAGGAAACCAAAAATGACACTTTTCGGATTTTTCTGGAGGTCACGTGGGCACTCTCTATACAGTTCACATCATAATTTCAACCCAAAAATACTCCTTCTAGGAGAACAATGATGTCAGTGAGTCAATGAGTGGGTCTTCAGCTTTATTATATACTAGTATTTCGGGTGGTGCGCGGGCTGCGAGCAGCCCGCGTTATCGATGTGCATTTGTTTTAATTTCAAGATTGTAATTGCAGTTGAAAATATGTATAAAAATTCTCATACAAGTCGAGAAAGGGACAGTTTCTTCTAGTTCAGTACAAAGTGTGAGCAGGGTCACCATGTGCGAGTTGATTTTTTTAAATAAAATTTTGGTCGCTGTAAAATCGCACCAATATTGTAAACGACTTTTGTTAAGGGACCATACCTCTAAGTGCAGTGGTTAACGTGGGCAGTTGCCTCGGAGACCAGCTCGAGATGTGGAATAAACTCCCCATTCGGGACTCGGCCTTCGGCCTCGTTAGTGACTCTCCTAAGAAATGTAAACGCGTAACACCCCATTCGTAAGTGACTAACACGGCTCGGCCTACGGCCTCGCGGAAGCCACGCTCGGCCTTCGGCCTCGCGGGCCGAAAGCTCGGCCTCCGGCCTCGCAGGTTTGAAGCTCGGCCTGCGGCCTCGCAACCGTGGCGTTGTATCGCCAGCGAAAATCCCCATCCAGTAAATAAAAAGATTAAAAAATTCTCATGCAAGTCGAGCAACTGACAGATACTTTTAGTTCCCGTGAGCGGTTGCATCACAGACCAGCTCGAGATGTGGAAAAAAAACTCCCCATTCGAGCCTCGGCCTTCGGCCTCGTTAGTGACTCTCCTAAGGAATGTAAATGCGTAACACCCCATTCGGAACTCGGCCTTCGACCTCGTAAGTGACTAACACGGCTCGGCCTGCGGCCTCGCGGAGGCTACGCTCTGCCTTCGGCCTCGCGGGCCGAAAGCTCGGCCTACGGCCTCGCCCTCGTAGCTCGGCCTTCGGCCTCGCGGGCCGAAAGCTCGGCCTACGGCCTCGCCCTCGTAGCTCGGCCTTCGGCCTCGCGGGTTTGAAGCTCGGCCTGCGGCCTCGCAGCCGTGGCGTTGTATCGCTAGCGAAAATCCCCATTCAGTAAAAAAAAAACAAATGACGTCATCCAAAAAATTTTTTTATATATCGAATCAGGGACCCTCAATCTCCCTAAATACCAAATTTCAGCCAGATCGGAGCAACTTGGATTTTGGTATCCGGGTCGAAGGACCAATTTTCAATTTTCGAGTAAAACTCCAAATTCTCCTACAAACCCTCTATAACATTTGTTCAAACCCCCCATACCCACCTATAACGGTTCGAGAGCTGCGGTCGTTTTAAATTTGTATGGGAGAACCTCTTTTTTTGTTCGGGAGGGTAATTTTATTTCAACTTTCCAAAAAGTTTTTAAGGTTTTAGTCATTTTTAGTTTTGACACCTATCCCCTATCGATTATGGTTTCTGAGATCCTTACACCAGTTCCATCAAGGAAACCAAAAATGACACTTTTCGGATTTTTTCCTAGGTCACGTGAGCACTCTCTATACAGTTCACACCATAATTTCAAACCAAAAACACTCCTTCTGGGAGAACAATGATGTCAGTGAGTCAATGAGTGGGTCTTCAGCTTTATATATTATAATAACTAGTATTTGGGTGGCACGCGGGCTGCGAGCAGCCCGCGTTATCGATGTGCATTAGTATTATTAACAAAAATGTCGTTGCCAATGCTAAAAAGATATAAAATTCTCATGCAAATCGAATAACTCACAGTTTCATCTATTTCAGTAGGAAGTGTGAGCAGGGTTACCATGTGCAAGTTGATTTTTTTTATAAAATTTTAGTCGCGGTAAAACCGGACCAAGATTGTAAACGACTTTTGTTAAGGGACCCCACTTCTAAGTGCAGTGGTTAATGTGGGCAGTTGCCTCGGAGACCAGCTCGATATGTGAACATACTCGTTATCCGGAACTCGGCCTTCGGCCTCGTTAGTGACTCTATAAGGTACGTTGATGCGTTACACCTCATTCGAGCTCGGCTTTCGGCCTCGCAGATTTGAAGCTCGGCCTTCGGCCTCGCAGGTTTGAAGCTCGGCCTTCGGCCTCGCGGTGGTAAAGACAGCTTCTTCAAGTTCAGTACAAAGTAAGAACAGAGTTACCATATGCTAATTTTTATTTTTTCATTAAAATTTTAGTCAGGGTAAAATCGCACAAAGAATTTAAACGACTTTTGTTAAGGGACCCTACCTCTAATTGTAGTAAATAACGCGGGCAGTTGCATTGGAGACCAGCTCGAGATGTGGAAAAAACTCCCCATCCGGGACTCGGCCTTCGGCTTCGTTAGCGACTTCCATAGGATGCGTAAATGAGGTACACCCCATTCGGAACTCGGCCTTCGGCCTCGTAAGTTACTAACACGGCTCGGCCTACGGCCTCGCGGAGGCCACGCTCGGCCTTCGGCCTCGCGGGCCAAAAGCTCGGCCTCCGGCCTCGCAGGTTTGAAGCTCGGCCTCCGGCCTCACGGTATTTAAAGCTCGGCCTGCGGCCTCGCAAATTACAAAGGGAATGTTTTTAAGCTGTTCCCAATGACGGCCAGCTCGGCCTTTGGCCTCACCTCCACAGCTCGGCCTGCGGCCTCGCTCGATTGCAGCTCGGCCTACGGCCTCGCAAAGAGAATGTGGTTTCGCCACCAAAAATCCGCATCCAGTAAAAAAAAAACTAATGACGTCATCAAAAAACTTTTTTCATATTTCGAATCAGGGACCCCAAATCTCCGTAAATACTTAATTTCAGCCAGATCGGAGCAACTTGAATTTTGGTATCCGGTTCGAAGGACCAATTTGCAATTTTTGACAAAAACCCCAAATTTCCCTACAAACCCTCTATGACATTTGTTCGAACCCCCCCATACCCACCTATAACGGTTCCGGAGCTGCGGTCGTTTTAAATTTGTATGGGAGAACCTCTTTTTTGTTTAATAGGGTAATTTTTTTTTATTTTTTAAAAGGGTCCCAGAGTTTTAGTCATTTTTAGTTTTGACACCTACCCCCCATCGATTATGGTTTTCGAGATCCTTACACCAGTTCCATCAAGGAAACCAAAAATGACACTTTCCGGAGTTTTCCCTAGGTCACGTGGGCACTCTTTATACAGTCCACTATATAATTTTAACCCAAAAACACTCCTTCTGGGAGAACAATGATGTCAGTCAGTCAGTCAATGAGTGGGTCGTCAGCTTTATATATTATAATAATAATAATAATAATAATTACTAGGTGTTGAGTGGTGTGCGGGCTGCGAGCAGCCCGCGTTATCGATGTACATTTGTATATTTTAAAAACTTTTAGTTGCAGTTGAAAAAAATATATGTAAATTCTCATACAAGTCGAGAAAGGGACAGTTTCTTCTAGTTCAGTACAAAGTGTGAGCAGGGTTACCATGTGCAAGTTGATTTTTTTTGATAAAATTTAAGTCGCTGTAAAAGCGCACCAAGATTGTAAACGACTTTTGTTAAGGGACCATACCTCTAAGTGCAGTGGTTAACGTGGGCCGTTGCCTCGAAGACCAGCTCGAGATGTAGAAAATAAATCCCCATTCGGGACACGGCCTTCGGCCTCGTTAGTGACTCTCCTAAGGAATGTAAACGCGTAACACCCCATTCGTAAATGACTAACACGGCTCGGCCTACGGCCTCGCGGAGGCCACGCTCGGCCTTCGGCCTCGCGGAGGCCACGCTCGGCCTTCGGCCTCGCGGGCCGAAAGCTCGGCCTTCGGCCTCGCAGGTTTGAAGCTCGGCCTGCGGCCTCGCAACCGTGGCGTTGTATCGCCAGCGAAAATCCCTATCCAGTAAATAAAAAGATTTAAAAATTCTCATGCAAGTCGAACAACTGACAGATACTTTTAGTTCCCGTGAGCGGTTGCATCAAAGACCAGCTCGAAATGTGGAAAAAAAATTACGTATTCGGGACTCGGCCTTCGGCCTCGTTAGTGACTCTCCTAAGGAATGTAAATGCGTAGCACCCCATGCGGAACTCGGCCTTCGGCCTCGTAAGTGACTAACACGGCTCGGCCTGCGGCCTCGCGGAGGCCACGCTCGGCCTTCGGCCTCGCGGGCTGAAAGCTTGGCCTTCGGCCTCGCCCTCGAAGCTCGGCCTTCGGCCTCGCGGGTTTGAAGCTCGGCCTGCGGCCTCGCAAATAAAAAGTGGTTTCGCCATCAAAAATCCCCATCTAGTAAAAAAAAAAGCAAATGACGTCATCCAAAATTTTTTTTCATATTTGGAATCAGGAACCCCCAATCTCCCTAAATACCAAATTTCAGCCAGATCGGAGCAACTTGGATTTTGGTATCCGGGTCGAAGGACCAATTTTCAATTTTCGACTAAAACTCCAAATTCTCCTACTAACCCTCTATAATATTTGTTTGAACCCCCCATACCCACCTATAATGGTTCCGGAGTTGCGGTCGTTTTAATTTTGTATGGGAGAACCTCTTTTTTGTTTGGGAGGGTCCTTTTTTTTTAACTTTCCATAAGGGTTCTAAGGTTTAAGTCATTTTTAGTTTTGGCTCCTACCCCCCATCGATTATGGTTTTCGAGATCCATACACCAGTTCCATCAAGGAAACCAAAAATGACACTTTTCGGATTTTTCTGGTGGTCATAAGAACCTCCTTTTACACTTTTCCCCTACATCACAAACACCCCCCATCGCTCCTTCTGGGAGAAAAATGATGTCAATGAGTCAGTGAGTGAGTCAGTGAGTGGTAATCGAACTTTATATAATATAAGTAGTATTTGGGTGGCGCGCGGGCTGCGAGCAGCTTGCGTTATCGATGTGCATTTGTATTTTTTATTAAAGTTTTAGTTGCAGTTTAAAAAATATATATAAAATTCTTATACAAGTCGAGTAAGTGACAGTTTCTTCTAGTTCAGTACAAAAGTGAGCAGGGTTACCATGTGCAAGTTGATTTTTGACGTGATAACGTTTTATAAATTGATGAGAATGCCAAAATGAAAAATAGTAACGGTAACATTCCTGTAACGTTCCACCTAAGTTTTATCTAGATCTAGATAATATAATCAAAGTCAAAGTCAAGGTCAAGGTCAAGGTCAAGGTCAAGGTCAAAGTAAAAGTCAAAGTCAAATTCAAAGTCAAACTTCAAAGTCAAAGTCAAAGTCAAAGTCAAAGTCAAAAGTCAAAAGTCAAAAGTCAAAAGTCAAAAGTCAAAAGTCAAAAGTCAAAAGTCAAAGTCAAAAGTCAAGTCAAAAGTCAAAAGTCAAAAGTCAAAAGTCAAAAGTCAAAAGTCAAAAGTCAAAAGTCAAAAGTCAAAAGTCAAAAGTCAAAAGTCAAAAGTCAAAAGTCAAAAGTCAAAAGTCAAAAGTCAAAAGTCAAAAGTCAAAAGTCAAAAGTCAAAAGTCAAAAGTCAAAAGTCAAAAGTCAAAAGTCAAAAGTCAAAAGTCAAAAGTCAAAAGTCAAAAGTCAAGTCAAAAGTCAAAAGTCAAAAGTCAAAAGTCAAAAGTCAAAAGTCAAATGTCAAATGTCAAATGTCAAATGTCAAATGTCAAATGTCAAATGTCAAATGTCAAATGTCAAATGTCAAATGTCAAATGTCAAATGTCAAATGTCAATTGTCAATTGTCAAATGTCAAATGTCAAATGTCAAATGCCAAATGCCAAATGTCAAATGTCAAATGTCAAATGTCAATGTCATACATGATTATGTCGTTATCACGTAAATCTATCGTCCGTAAACCGACTTTACAGACAACCAATTTTTTTGATAAAATTTTAGTCGCTGTAAAATCGCACCAAGATTGTAAACGACTTTTGTTAAGAGACCATACCTCTAAGTGCAGTGGTTAACGTGGGCCGTTGCCTCGGAGACCAGCTCGAGATGTGGAAAAAACTCCCCATTCGGGACTCGGCCTTCGGCCTCGTTAGTGATTCTCCTAAGGAATGTAAACGCGTAACACCCCATTCGTAAGTGACTAACACGGCTCGGCCTAAGGCCTCGCGGAGGCCACGCTCGGCCTACGGCCTCGCGGGCCGAAAGCTCGGCCTTCGGCCTCGCAAGTTTGAAGCTCGGCCTGCGGCCTCGCAACCTTGGCGTTGTATCGCCAGCGAAAATCCCTATCCAGTAAATAAAAAGATTTAAAAATTCTCATGCAACTCGAACAACTGACAGATAATTTTAGTTCCCGTGAGCGGTTGCATCAAAGACCAGCTCAAGATGTGGAAAAAAAACTCCCCATTCGGGACTCGGCCTTCGGCCTCGTTAGATACTCTCCTAAGGAATGTTAATGCGTAACACCCCATTCGGAACTCGGCCTTCGGCCTCGTAAGTGACTAACACGGCTCGGCCTGCGGCCTCGCGGAGGCCGCGCTCGGCCTTCGGCCTCGCGGGCCGAAAGTTCGGCCTTCGGCCTCGCCCTGGAAGCTTGGCCTTCGGCCTCGCAGGTTTGAAGCTCGGCCTGCGGCCTCGCAAATAAGAAGTGGTTTCGCCATCAAAAATCCTCATCCAGTAAAAAAAAAACAAATGACGTCATCCAAAAATTTTTTTTATGAGATGAGATGTGGAAAAAACTCCCCATCCGGGACTCGGCCTTCGGCCTCGTTAGCGACTTCCATAGGATGCGTTAATGAGGTACACCCCATTCGGAACTCGGCCTTCGGCCTCGTAAGTTACTAACACGGCTCGGCCTACGGCCTCGCGGAGGCCACGCTCGGCCTTCGGCCTCGCGGGCCGAAAGCTCGGCCTCCGGCCTCGCAGGTTTGAAGCTCGGCCTCCGGCCTCGCGGTATTTAAAGCTCGGCCTGCAGCCTCGCAAGTTACAAAGGGAATGTTTTTAAGCTGTTCCCAATGACGGCCAGCTCGGCCTTCGACCTCGCAGGCCTACAGCTCGGCCTCCGGCCTCGCTAGGGTGGAGCTCGGCCTTCGGCCTCGCCTCCACAGCTCGGCCTACGGCCTCGCAAAGAGAATGTGGTTTCGCCACCAAAAATCCGCATCCAGTAAAAAAAAAACTAATGACGTCATCAAAAAACTTTTTTCACATTTCAAATCAGGGACCTCAAATTTCCCTAAATATTTAATTTCAGCCAGATCGGAGCAACTTGAATTTTGGTATCCGGTTCGAAGGACCAATTTGCAATTTTTGAGAAAAACCCCAAATTTCCCTACAAACCCTCTATGACATTTGTTTGAACCCCCCATACCCACCTATAACGGTTCCGGAGCTGCGGTCGTTTTAAATTTGTATGGGAGAACCTCTTTTTTGTTTGGGAGGGTAATTTTTTTTTATTTTTCCAAAAGGTTCCCAGGGTTTTAGTCATTTTTAGTTGTGACACCTACCCCCCATCAATTATGGTTTACGAGATCCCTACACCAGTTCCATCAAGGAAACCAAAATTGACATTTTTCGGAGTTTTCCTTAGGTCACGTGGGCACTCTTTATACAGTCCACTATATAATTTTAACCCAAAAACACTCCTTCTGGGAGAACAATGATGTCAGTCAGTCAGTCAATGAGTGGGTCTTCAGCTTTATATATTATAACTAGTATTTGGGTGGCGCGCGGGCTGCGAGCAGCCCGCGTTATCGATGTGCATTAGTATTATTAGCAAAAATGTCGTTGCAGTTGCTTAAAAGATATAAAATTCTCATGCAAATCGAATAACTCACAGTTACATCTATTTCAGTAGAAAGTGTAAGCAGGGTTACCATGTGCAAGTTGATTTTTTAAATTAAATTTTAGTCGCAGTAAAACCGGACCAAGATTGTAAACGACTTTTGTTAAAGGACCCCACCTCTAAGTGCAGTGGTTAACGTGGGCAGTTGCCTCGGAGACCAGCTCGATATGTGAAAATACTCGTTATCCGGAACTCGGCCTTCGGCCTCGTTAGTGACTCCCATAAGGTGTGTTGATGCGTTACACCTCATTCGAGCTCGGCCTTCGGCCTCGCAGATTCGAAGCTCGGCCTTCGGCCTCGCAGGTTTGAAGCTCGGCCTTCGGCTTCGCGGTGGTAAAGACAGCTTCTTCAAATTCAGTACAAAGTGAGAACAGAGTTACCATATGCAAGTTTATATTTTTCAATAAAATTTTAGTCGGGGTAAAATCGCACAAAGAATTTAAACGACTTTTGTTAAGGGACCCTACCTCTAATTGTAGTAAATAACGTGGGCAGTTGCATTGGAGACCAGCTCGAGATGTGGAAAAAACTCCCCATCCGGGACTCGGCCTTCGGCCTCGTTAGCGACTTCCATAGGATGCGTTAATGGGGTACACCCCATTCGGAACTCGGCCTTCGCCCTCGTAAGTTACTAACACGGCTCGGCATACGGCCTCGCTGAGGCCACGCTCGGCCTTCGGCCTCGCGGGCCGAAAGCTCGGCCTCCGGCCTCACAGGTTTGAAGCTCGGCCTTCGGCCTCGCGGTGTTTAAGGCTCGGCCTGCGGCCTCGCAAGTTACAAAGGGAATGTTTTTAAGCTGTTCCCAATAACGGCCAGCTCGGCCTTCGGCCTCGCAGGCCTACAGCTCGGCCTTCGGCCTCGCTAGGGTGGAGCTCGGCCTTCGGCCTCGCCTCCACAGCTCGGCCTGCGGCCTCGCTCGATTACAGCTCGGCCTACGGCCTCGCAAAGGGAATGGGGTGTAGCCATCAAAAATCCCCATCCAGTAAAAAAAAAAACAAATGACGTCACCAAAAAATTTTTTTTATATTTGGAATCAAGGACCCCCAATTTCCCAAAATACTAAATTTTAGCCAGATCGGACCAACTTGAATTTTGGTATCCGGGTCGAAGGACCAATTTTCAATTTTTGACAAAAACCCTTAATTTCCCTACAAAACCTCTATAACATTTGTTCGAACCCCCCATAGCTACCTATAACGGTTCCGGAGCTGCGGTCGTTTTAAATTTGTATGGGGAAACCTCTTTTTTAATAGGTAGGGTAAATTTTTTCATTTTTCCAAAAGGTTCCCAGGGTTTTAGTCATTTTTAGTTTTGACACCTACCTCCCATCGCTTATGGTTTTCGAGATCCGTACACCAGTTCCATGATGGAAACCAAAAATGACACTTTTCGGATTTTTCTGGAGGTCACGTGGGCACTCTCTATACAGTCCACACCATAATTTCAACCCAAAAATACTCCTTCTGGGAGAACAATTCTGTCAGTGAGTCAATCAGTGGTAGAGCAGCTTTATATATTATAATAATAACTAGTTATCGATGTGCATTAGTATTATTAATAAAAATGTCGTTGCAGTTGCTAAAAAGATATAAAATTTTCATGCAAATCGAATAACTCACAGTTTCATCTATTTCAGTAGAAAGTAAGAGCAGGGTTACCATGTGCAAGTTGATTTTTTCAATTAAATTTAAGTCGCGGTAAAACCGGACCAAGATTGTAAACGACTTTTGTTAAGGGACCCCACCTCTAAGTGCAGTGGTTAACGTGGGCAGTTGCCTCGGAGACCAGCTCGATATGTGAAAATACTCGTTATTCGGAACTCGGCCTTCG
Source organism: Apeira syringaria (assembly GCA_934044485.1). Taxonomy (NCBI): domain Eukaryota; kingdom Metazoa; phylum Arthropoda; class Insecta; order Lepidoptera; family Geometridae; genus Apeira; species Apeira syringaria. Next base: position 1,111,343 of record OW203683.1, on the reverse strand, counting down.
GCCTCGTTAGTGACTCCCATATGGTACGTTGAAGCGTTACACCTCAATCGAGCTCGGCCTTCGGCCTCGCAGATTTGAAGCTCGGCCTTCGGCCTCGCAGGTTTGAAGCTCGGCCTTAGGCCTCGCAGTGGTGAAGACAGCTTCTTCAAGTTCAGTACAAAGTGAGAACAGAGTTACCATATGCAAGTTTATTTTTTTCATTAAAATTTTAGTCGGGGTAAAATCGCACAAAGAATTTAAACGACTTTTGTTAAGGGACCCTACCTCTAATTGTAGTAAATAACGTGGGCAGTTGCATTGGAGACCAGCTCGAGATGTGGAAAAAACTCCCCATCCGGGACTCGGCCTTCGGCCTCGTTAGCGACTTCCATAGGATGCGTTAATGAGGTACACCCCATTCGGAACTCGGCCTTCGGCCTCGTAAGTTACTAACATGGCTCGGCCTACGGCCTCGCGGAGGCCACGCTCGGCCTTCGGCCTCGCGGGCCGAAAGCTCGGCCTACGGCCTCGCAGGTTTAAAGCTCGGCCTTCGGCCTCGCGGTGTTTAAGGCTCGGCCTGCGGCCTCGCAAGTTACAAAGGGAATGTTTTTAAGCTGTTCCCAATGACGGCCAGCTCGGCCTTCGGCCTCGCAGGCCTACAGCTCGGCCTCCGGCCTCGCTAGGGTGGAGCTCGGCCTTCGGCCTCGCCTCCACAGCTCGGCCTGCGGCCTCGCTCGATTGCAGCTCGGCCTACGGCCTCGCAAAGAGATTGTGGTTTCGCCACCAAAAATCCGCATCCAGTAAAAAAAAAAACAAATGACGTCATCAAAAAACTTTTTTCATATTTCGAATCAGGGACCCCAAATCTCCCTAAATACCAAATTTCAGCCGGATCGAAGCAACTTGGATTTTTGTATCCGGTTCGAAGGACCAATTTGCAATTTTTGACAAAATCCCCAAATTTCCCTACAAACCCTCTATGACATTTGTTCAAACCCTCCATACCTATCTTTAACGGTTGAGGAATGGCGATCGTTTTAAATTTGTATGGGAGAACCTCTTTTTTGTTTGGGAGGGTAATTTTTTTTCAATTTTCCAAAAGGATCCCAGGGTTTTAGTCATTTTTAGTTTTGACACCTACCCCCCATCGATTATGGTTTTCGAGATCTCTACACCAGTTCCATCAAGGAAACCAAAAATGAAACTTTTCGGATTTTTCCCTAGGTCACGTGGGCACTCCCTATACAGTCCACACCATAATATAAACCCAAAAATACTCCTTCTAGGAGAACAATGATGTCAGTGAGTCAGTGGGTCTTCAGCTTTATATAATAAAACTAGTATTTGGGTGGCGCGCGGGCTGCGAGCAGCCCGCGTTATCGATGTGCATTAGTATTATTAACAAAAATGTCGTTGCAGTTGCTACAAAGATATAAAATTCTCATGCAAATCGAATAACTCACAGTTACATCTATTTCAGTAGAAAGTGTGAGCGAGGCTACCATGTGCAAGTTGATTTTTTTAATAAAATTTTAGTCGCTGTAAAATCGCACCAAGATTGTAAACGACTTTTGTTAAGGGACCCCACCTCTAAGTGCAGTGGTTAACGTGGGCAGTTGCCTCGGAGACCAGCTCGATATGTGAAAATACTCGTTATCCGGAACTCGGCCTTCGGCCTCGTTAGTGACTCCCATAAGGTGTGTTGATGCGATACACCTCATTCGAGCTCGGCCTTCGGCCTCGCAGGTTTGAAGCTCGGCCTTCGGCCTCGCAGGTTTGAAGCTCGGCCTTCGGCCTCGCGGTGGTAAAGACAGCTTCTTCAAGTTCAGTACAAAGTAAGAACAGAGTTACCATATGCAAGTTTATTTTTTTCATTAAAATTTTAGTCGGGGTAAAATCGCACAAAGAATTTAAACGACTTTTGTTAAGGGACCCTACCTCTAATTGTAGTAAATAACGTGGGCAGTTGCATTGGAGACCAGCTCGAGATGTGGAAAAAACTCCCCATCCGGGACTCGGCCTTCGGCCTCGTTAGCGACTTCCATAGGATGCGTTAATGAGGTACACCCCATTCGAAACTCGGCCTTCGGCCTCGTAAGTTACTAACACGGCTCGGCCTACGGCCTCGCGGAGGCCACGCTCGGCCTTCGGCCTCGCGGGCCGAAAGCTCGGCCTCCGGCCTCGCAGGTTTGAGGCTCGGCCTTCGGCCTCGCGATGTTTAAGGCTCGGCCTGCGGCCTCGCAAGTTACGAAGGGAATGTTTTTTAACTGTTCCCAATTACGGCCAGCTCGGCCTTCGGCCTCGCAGGCCTACAGCTCGGCCTCCGGCCTCGCTCGATTGCAGCTCGGCCTACGGCCTCGCAAAGAGAATGTGGTTTCGGCACCAAAAATCCGCATCCAGTAAAAAAAAAACTAATAACGTCATCAAAAAAATTTTTTCATATTTCGAATTAAGGACCCCAATTCTCCTTAAATACTTAATTTCAGCCAGATCGGAGCAACTTGAATTTTGGTATCCGGTTCGAAGGACCAATTTCAAGTTTTGGACCAATCCCCAAATTTCCCTATAAACCCTCTATAACATTTGTTCAAACTTCCCATACTTACCTAAAACGGTTCCGGAGTTGCGATCGTTTAAATTTTGTATGGGAGAACCTCTTTTTTAATAGGTAGGGTAATTGTTTTTAACTTTCCAAAAGGGTCCCAGGGTTTTAGTCATTTTTAGTTTTGACACCTACCCCCCATCGCTTATGGTTTCCGAGATCCGTACACCAGTTCCATGAAGGAAACCAAAAATGGCACTTTTCGGATTTTTCTGGGGGTCACGTGACCACTCTCTATACAGTCCACACCATAATTTCAACCCAAAAATACTCCTTCTAGGAGAACAATGATGTCAGTGAGTCAATGAGTGGGTCTTCAGCTTTATATATTATAATAACTAGTATTTGGGTGGCGCGCGGGCTGCGAGCAGCCCGCGATATCGATGTGCATTTGTATTTATTTCAAGATTGTAATTGCAGTTGAAAAAATATATAAAATTCTCATACAAGTAGAGTAAGTGAGAGTTTTTTCTAGTTCAGTACAAAGTGTGGGCAGGGTTACCATGTGCAAGTTGATTTTTTAATTAAATTTAAGTCGCGGTAAAACCGGACCAAGATTGTAAACGACTTTTGTTAAGGGACCCAACCTCTAAGTGCAGTGGTTAACGTGGGCAGTTGCCTCGGAGACCAGCTCGATATGTGAAAATACTCGTTATCCGGAACTCGGCCTTCGGCCTCGAAGTCAAAGTCAAAGTCAAAGTCAAAGTCAAATGTCAAGTCAATTGTCAATTGTCAATTGTCAATTGTCATATGTCATATGTCATATGTCATATGTCATATGTCATATGTCATATGTCATATGTCATATGTCATATGTCATATGTCATATGTCATATGTCATATGTCATATGTCATATGTCATATGTCATATGTCATATGTCATATGTCATATGTCATATGTCATATGTCATATGTCATATGTCATATGTCATATGTCATATGTCATATGTCATATGTCATATGTCATATGTCATATGTCATATGTCATATGTCATATGTCATATGTCATATGTCATATGTCATATGTCATATGTCATATGTCATATGTCATATGTCATATGTCATATGTCATATGTCATATGTCATATGTCATATGTCATATGTCATATGTCATATGTCATATGTCATATGTCATATGTCATATGTCATATGTCATATGTCAAATGTCAAATGTCAAATGTCAAATGTCAAATGTCAAATGTCAAATGTCAAATGTCAAATGTCATATGTCATATGTCATATGTCAAATGTCAAATGTCAAATGTCAAATGTCAAATGTCAAATGTCAAATGTCAAATGTCAAATGTTAAATGTCAAATGTCAAATGTCAAATGTCAAATGTCAAATGTCAAATGTCAAATGTCAAATGTCAAATGTCAAATGTCAAATGTCAAATGTCAAATGTCAAATGTCAAATGTCAAATGTCAAATGTCAAATGTCAAATGTCAAATGTCAAATGTCAAATGTCAAATGTCAAATGTCAAATGTCAAATGTCAAATGTCAAATGTCAAATGTCAAATGTCAAATGTCAAATGTCAATTGTCAATTGTCAATTGTCAATTGTCAATTGTCAAATGTCAAATGTCAAATGTCAAATGTCAAATGTCAAATGTCAAATGTCAAATGTCAAATGTCAAATGTCAAATGTCAAATGTCAAATGTCAAATGTCAAATGTCAAATGTCAATTGTCAATTGTCAATTGTCAATTGTCAATTGTCAAATGTCAATGAACTATGTAATTTTTATTTTTATTTTCATTTTCAAATATACATCATAAATCATAATTAACATCATTGATACAAACATAATATAAAAATAATTTAGAATAACAATAAAATAATCTAACTTAAAATAAAAACCTTAAACATTTAATAAAATCTAAATTAAATCTAAAACGGGCCCCTGCGGCATTGTACCCAAGATGTTGGCAGCGTTTCCTCTTTGTATTGCTAGGCTAATACGTTGAGCGAGGAAGCTGCCAGCTCTTCGGTCTCCTGAGACGTCAACCAGTCTCTTGGAGATTTCCTTGTAGAAGTTGAGCGCGCTAGGACCCCACGGACCAAGGGTCTCACCGAACCGAACACCGAAAGGAACAAAATTGTATTCCGCGCCGAGACCGCTGTATTTAACTACTTTTGCCTTTTCGGCCGATTCTGCCGCCGTTCCTGGCCTCGTGGAGGTTTAGTGGACATGTGAAGGGGCTAGTGTGTCAATGTCAATGTCATACATGATTATGTCGTTATCACGTAAATCTATCGTCCGTAAACCGACTTTACAGACAACCAATTTTTTTGATAAAATTTTAGTCGCTGTAAAATCGCACCAAGATTGTAAACGACTTTTGTTAAGAGACCATACCTCTAAGTGCAGTGGTAAACGTGGGCCGTTGCCTCGGAGACCAGCTCGAGATGTGGAAAAAACTCCCCATTCGGGACTCGGCCTTCGGCCTCGTTAGTGATTCTCCTAAGGAATGTAAACGCGTAACACCCCATTCGTAAGTGACTAACACGGCTCGGCCTAAGGCCTCGCGGAGGCCACGCTCGGCCTTCGGCCTCGCGGGCCGAAAGCTCGGCCTTCGGCCTCGCAGGTTTGAAGCTCGGCCTGCGGCCTCGCAACCTTGGCGTTGTATCGCCAGCGAAAATCCCTATCCAGTAAATAAAAAGATTTAAAAATTCTCATGCAAGTCGAACAACTGACAGATACTTTTAGTTCCCGTGAGCGGTTGCATCAAAGACCAGCTCAAGATGTGGAAAAAAAACTCCCCATTCGGGACTCGGCCTTCGGCCTCGTTAGTGATTCTCCTAAGGAATGTAAACGCGTAACACCCCATTCGTAAGTGACTAACACGGCTCGGCCTAAGGCCTCGCGGAGGCCACGCTCGGCCTTCGGCCTCGCGGGCCGAAAGCTCGACCTTCGGCCTCGCAGGTTTGAAGCTCGGCCTGCGGCCTCGCAACCTTGGCGTTGTATCGCCAGCGAAAATCCCTATCCAGTAAATAAAAAGATTTAAAAATTCTCATGCAAGTCGAACAACTGACAGATACTTTTAGTTCCCGTGAGCGGTTGCATCAAAGACCAGCTCAAGATGTGGAAAAAAAACTCCCCATTCGGGACTCGGCCTTCGGCCTCGTTAGATACTCTCCTAAGGAATGTTAATGCGTAACACCCCATTCGGAACTCGGCCTTCGGCCTCGTAAGTGACTAACACGGCTCGGCCTACGGCCTCGCGGAGGCCACGCTCGGCCTTCGGCCTCGCGGGCCGAAAGCTCGAGATGTGGTAAAAACTCCCCATGCTGAACTCGGCCTTCGGCCTCGTTAGTGACTCTCCTAAGGAATGTAAATGCGTAACACCCCATTCGGAACTCGGCCTTCGGCCTCGTAAGTGACTAACACGGCTCGGCCTACGGCCTCGCGGAGGCCACGCTCGGCCTTCGGCCTCGCGGGCCGAAAGCTCGGCCTTCGGCTTCGCAGGTTTGAAGCTCGGCCTGCGGCCTCGCAGCCGTGGCGTTGTATCGCCAGCGAAAATCCCCATCCAGTAAAAAAAAAACAAATGACGTCATCCAAAAAATTTTTTCATATTTAGAATCAGGGACCCTCAATCTCCCTAATCACCAAATTTCAGCGAAATCGGAACAACTTGAATTTTGGTATCCGGGTCGAAGGACCAATTTTCAATTTTCGACTAAAACCCCAAATTTTCCTACAAACCCTCTATAACATTTGTTTAAACCCCCCATACCCACCTATAACGGTTCGGGAGCAGCGGTCGTTTTAAATTTGTATGGGAGAACCTCTTTTTTGTACGGGAGGGTAATTTTTTTTCAACTTTCCAAAAAGGTTTCAGGGTTTTAGTCATTTTTAGTTTTGACACCTACCCCCCATCAATTATGGTTTCCGAGATCCTTACACCAGTTCCATCAAGGAAACCAAAAATGACACTTTTTGGATTTTTCTGGTGGTCATAGGAACCTCTTTTACACTTTTCCTCTACACCACAAACACTCCCCCTTCTGGGAGAACAATGATGTCAATGAGTCAGTGAGTGAGTGAGTGAATGAGTGAGTGGTAATCGAACTTTATATATTAAAACTAGTATTTCGGGTGGTGCGCGGGCTGTGAGCAGCCCGCGTTATCGATGTGCATTTGTATATTTTTTAAAATTTTAGTTGCAGTTGAAAAAAATATTTAAAAATTCTCAGACAAGTCGAGAAAGGGACAGTTTCTTCTAGTTCAGTACAAAGTGTGAACAGGGTTACCATGTGCAAGTTGATTTTTTCGATAAAACTTTAGTCGATGTAAAATCGCCCCAAGATTGTAATCGAGTTTTGTTTGGGGACCATACCTCTAAGTGCAGTGGTTAACGTGGGCCGTTGCCTCGGAGACCAGCTCGAGATGTGAGAAAAGCCCCCCATTCGGGACTCGGCCTTCGGCCTCGTTAGTGACTCTCCTAAGGAATATAAACGCGTAACACCCCATTCGTAAGTGACTAACACGGCTCGGCCTACGGCCTCGCGGAGGCCACGCTCGGCCTTCGGCCTCGCGGGCCGAAAGCTCGGCCTTCGGCCTCGCAGGTTTGAAGCTCGGCCTGCGGCCTCGCAACCGTGGCGTTGTATCGTCAGCGAAAAACCCCATCCAGTAAATAAAAATATTTAAAAATTCTCATGCAAGTCGAACAACTGACAGATACTTTTAATTCCCGTGAGCGGTTGCATAAAAGACCAGCTCGAGATGTGGTAAAAACTCCCCGTTCTGAACTCGGCCTTCGGCCTCGTTAGTGACTCTCCTAAGGAATGTAAATGCGTAACACCCCATTCGGAACTCGGCCTTCGGCCTCGTAAGTGACTAACACGGCTCGGCCTACGGCCTCGCCCTCGAAGCTCGGCCTTCGGCCTCGCAGGTTTGAAGCTCGGCCTGCGGCCTCGCAAATAAGAAGTGGTTTCGCCATCAAAAATCCCCATCCAGTAAAAAAAAAACAAATGACGTCATCCAAAAATTTTTTTCATATTTGGAATCAGGGACCCCAATCTCCCTAAATACTAAATTTCAGCCAGATCGGAGCAACTTGGATTTTGGTATCCGGGTCGAAGGATCAATTTTCAATTTTCGACTAAAACCCCAAATTTTCCTACAAACCCTCTATAACATTTGTTTAAACCCCCCATACCCACCTATAACGGTTCGGGAGCAGCGGTCGTTTTAATTTTGTATGGGAGAACCTCTTTTTTGTACGGGAGGGTAATTTTTTTTCAACTTTCCAAAAAGGTTTCAGGGTTTTAGTCATTTTTAGTTTTGACACCTACCCCCCATCAATTATGGTTTCCGAGATCCTTACACCAGTTCCATCAAGGAAACCAAAAATGACACTTTTCGGATTTTTCTGGTGGTCATAAGAACCTCCTTTTACACTTTTCCCCTACATCACAAACACCCCCCATCGCTCCTTCTGGGAGAAAAATGATGTCAATGAGTCAGTGAGTGGTAATCGAACTTTATATAATATAACTAGTATTTGGGTGGCGCGCGGGCTGCGAGCAGCTTGCGTTATCGATGTGCATTTGTATTTTTTATTAAAGTTTTAGTTTCAGTTTAAAAAATATATAAAATTCTTATACAAGTCGAGGAAGTGACAGTTTCTTCTAGTTCAGTACAAAGTGTGGGCAGGGTTACCATGTGCAAGTTGATTTTTTTGATAAAATTTTAGTCGCTGTAAAATCGCACCAAGATTGTAAACGACTCTTGTTAAGGGACCATACCTCTAAGTGCAGTGGTTAACGTGGGCCGTTGCCTCGGAGACCAGCTCGAGATGTGGAAAAAAAACTCCCCATTCGGGACTCGGCCTTCGGCCTCGTTAGTGACTCTCCTAAGGAATGTAAATGCGTAACACCCCATTCGGAACTCGGCCTACGGCCTCGCGGAGGCCACGCTCGGCCTTCGGCCTCGCAGGTTTGATGCTCGGCCTGCGGCCTCGCAACCGTGGCGTTGTATCGCCAGCGAAAATCCCCATCCAGTAAATAAAAAGATTTAAAAATTCTCATGAAAGTCGAACAACTGGCAGATACTTTTAGTTCCCGTGAGCGGTTGCATCAAAGACCAGCTCGAGATGTGTTTAAAACTCCCCATGCTGAACTCGGCCTTCGGCCTCGTTAGTGACTCTCCTAAGGAATGTAAATGCGTAACACCCCATTCGGAACTCGGCCTTCGGCCTCGTAAGTGACTAACACGGCTCGGCCTACGGCCTCGCGGAGGCCACGCTTCGGCCTCGCGGGGGCGAAAGCTCGGCCTTCGGCCTCGCCCTCGAAGCTCGGCCTTCGGCCTCGCAGGTTTCAAGCTCGGCCTGCGGCCACGCAAATAAGAAGTGGTTTCGCCATCAAAAATCCCCATCCAGTAAAAAAAAAACAAATGACGTCATCCAAAAAATTTTTTCATATTCGGAATCAGGGACCCCCAATCTCCCTAAATAATAAATTTTAGCCAGATCAGAGCAACTTGTATTTTGGTATCCGGGTCGAAGGACCAATTTTTAATTTTTGGCAGAAACCTCAAATTTCCCTACAAACCCTCTTTAACATTTGTTTGAACCCCCCATACTTTTCTATAACGGTTCGGGAGTTGCGGTCGTTTTAATTTTGTATGGGAGAACCTCTTTTTTGTTTGGGAGGGTAATTTTTTTTCAACTTTCCAAAAAAGTCCCAGGGTTTTAGTCATTTAAAGTTTTAACACCTACCCCCCATCGATAATGGTTTCCGAGATCCGTACACCAGTTCCATCAAGGAAACCAAAAATGACACTTTTCGGATTTTTCTGGTGGTCATAGGAACCTCCTCTACACTTTTTTCCTACATTACAAACACCCCCCATCGCTCCTTCTGGGAGAACAATGATGTCAATGAGTGAGTCAGTCAGTGAGTCAGTGGTAATCGAGCTTTATATAATATAACTAGGTGTTGGGTGGTGCGCGGGCTGCGAGCAGCCCGCGTTATCGATGTGCATGAGTAATATTTATCAAACTGGTAATTGCAGTTAAAAAAATATATAAAATTCTCATACAAGTCGAGTAAGTGACAGTTTCTTCTAGTTCAGTACAAAGTGTGAGCGGGGTAACATGTGTAAGTTGTTTTTTTTTGATAAAATTTTCGTCGCTGTAAAATCGCACCAAGATTGTAAACGACTTTTGTTAAGGGACCATACCTCTAAGTGCAGTGGTTAACGTGGGCAGTTGCCTCGGAGACCAGCTCGAGATGTGGAAAAAAAACTCCCCATTCGGGACTCGGCCTTCGGCCTCGTTAGTGACTCTCCTAAGGAATGTAAACGCGTAACACCCCATTCGTAAGTGACTAACACGGCTCGGCCTGCGACCTCGCGGAGGCCACGCTCGGCCTTCGGCCTCGCGGTCCGAAAGCTCGGCCTTCGGCCTCGCAGGTTTGAAGCTCGGCCTGCGGCCTCGCAACCGTGGCGTTGTATCGCCAGCGAAAATCCCCATCCAGTGAATAAAAAGATTTAAAAATTCTCATGCAAGTCGAACAACTGACAGATACTTTTAGTTCCCGTGAGCGGTTGCGTCAAAGACCAGCTCGAGATGTGGAAAAAAAACTCCCCATTCGGAACTCGGCCTTCGGCCTCGTTAGTGACTCTCCTAAGGAATGTAAATGCGTAACACCCCATTCGGAACTCGGCCTTCGGCCTCGTAAGTGACTTACACGGCTCGGCCTACGGCCTCGCGGAGGCCACGCTCGGCCTTCGGCCTCGCGGACCGAAAGCTCGGCCTTCGGCCTCGCCCTCGAAGCTCGGCCTTCGGCCTCGCAGGTTTGAAGCTCGGCCTGCGGCCTCGCAAATAAGAAGTGGTTTCGCCATCAAAAATCCCCATCCAGTAAAAAAAAAACAAATGACGTCATCCAAAAATTTTTTTCATATTTGGAATCAGGGACCCCCAATCTCCCTCAATACCAAATTTCAGCCAGATCGGAGCAACTTGGATTTTGGTATCCGGGTCGAAGGACCAATTTTCAATTTTCGACTAAAACCCCAAATTCTCCCACTAACCCTCTATAACATTTGTTCAAACCCCTCATACCCACCTATAACGGTTCGGGAGCTGCGGTCGTTTTAAATTTGTATGGGAGAACCTCTTTTTTGTTCGGGAGGGTAAATTTTTTTCAACTTTCCAAAAAGGTCCCAGGGTTGTAGTCATTTTTAGTTTTGGCACCTACCCCCTATCGATTATGGTTTCCGAGATCCGTACACCAGTTCCACGAAGGAAACCAAAAATGGCACTTTTCGGATTTTTCTGGAGGTCACGAAAACCTCCTCTACACTTTTCACCTACATCACAAACACCCCCCATAGCTCCTTCTAGGAGAACAATTATGTCAATCAGTCAGTCAGTCAGTGAGTGAGTCAGTGGTAATCGAGCTTTATATATATAACTAGTATTTCGGGTGGTGCGCGGGCTGCGAGCAGCCCGCGTTATCGATGTGCATTTGTATTTTTATTTAAGGTTTTAGTTGCAGTTTATAAAAATATATAAAATTCTCATACATGTCGAGTAAGTGACAGTTTCTTCTAGTTCAGTACAAAGTGTGAGCAGGGTTACCATGTGCAAGTTGATTTTTTTGATAAAAATTTAGTTGCTGTAAAATCGCACCAAGATTGTAAACGACTTTTGTTAAGGGACCATACCTCTAAGTGCAGTGGTTAACGTGGGCAGTTGCCTCGGAGACCAGCTCGAGATGTGGAAAGAAAACTCCCCATTCGGGACTCGCAACCGTGGCGTTGTATCGCCAGCGAAAATCCCCATCCAGTAAATTTAAAAATTCTCATGCAAGTCGAACAACTGACAGATACTTTTAGTTCCCGTGAGCGGTTGCATCAATGACCAACTCGAGATGTGGAAAAAAAACTCCCCATTCGGGACTCGGCCTTCGGCCTCGTTAGCGACTCTCCTAAGGAATGTAAATGCGTAACACCCCATTCGGAACTCGGCCTTCGGCCTCGTAAGTGACTAACACGGCTCGGCCTACGGCCTCGCGGAGGCCACGCTCGGCCTTCGGCCTCGCGAGCCGAAAGCTCGGCCTTCGGCCTCGCAGGTTTGAAGCTCGGCCTGCGGCCTCGCAAATAAGAAGTGGTTTCGCCATCAAAAATCCCCATCCAGTAAATAAAAAGATTTAAAAATTCTCATGCAAGTCGAACAACTGACAGATACTTTTAGTTCCCGTGAGCGGTTGCATCAAAGACGAGTTTGAGATATGGAAAAAAAACTTCCCATTCGGGACTCGGCCTTCGGCCTCGTTAGTGACTCTCCTAAGGAATGTTAATGCGTAACACCCCATTTGGAACTCGGCCTTCGGCCTCGTAAGTGACTAACACGGCTCGGCCTGCGGCCTCGCGGAGGCCACGCTCGGCCTTCGGCCTCGCGGGCCGAAAGCTCGGCCTTCGGCCTCGCCCTCGAAGCTCGGCCTTCGGCCTCGCAGGTTTGAAGCTCGGCCTGCGGCCTCGCAGCCGTGGCGTTGTATCGCCAGCGAAAATCCCCATCCAGTAAAAAAAAAAACAAATGACGTCATCCAAAATTTTTTTTCATATTTGGAATCAGGGACCCCCAATCTCCCTAAATACTAAATTTCAACCAGATCGGAGCAACTTAGATTTTGGTATCCGGGTCGAAGGACCAATTTTCAATTTTCGACTAAAACCTCAAATTCTCCTACAAACCCTCTATAACATTTGTTTAAACCCCCCATACCTACCTATAACGGTTCGGGAGCTGCGGTCGTTTTAAATTTGTATGGGAAAACCTCTTTTTTGTTCGGGAGGGTAATTTTTTTTTAACTTTCCAAAAAGGTCCCAGGGTTTTAGTCATTTTTAGTTTTGACACCTACCCCCCATCGATTATGGTTTCCGAGATCCGTACACCAGTTCCATCAAGGAAACCAAAAATGACACTTTTCGGATTTTTCTGGTGGTCATAGGAACCTCCTCTACACTTTTCCCCTACATTACAAACACCCCCCATCGCTCCTTCTGGGAGAACAATGATGTCAATGAGTGAGTCAGTCAGTGAGTCAGTGGTAATCGAACTTTATATAATATAATAACTAGGTGTTGGGTGGTGCGCGGGCTGCGAGCAGCCCGCGTTATCGATGTGCATTAGTAATATTTATCAAGATTCTTAGTTGCAGTTTATAAAAATATATAAAATTCTCATACAAGTCGAGTAAGTGACAGTTTCTTCTAGTTCAGTACAAAGTGTGGGCAGGGTTACCATGTGCAAGTTGATTTTTTTTGATAAAATTTTAGTCGCTGTAAAATCGCACCAAGATTGTAAACGACTTTTGTTAAGGGACCATACCTCTAAGTGCAGTGGTTTACGTGGGCAATTGCCTCGGAGACCAGCTCGAGATGTGGAAAAAAAACTCCCCATTCGGGACTCGGCCTTCGGCCTCGTTAGTGACTCTCCTAAGGAATGTAAACGCGTAACACCCCATTCGTAAGTGACTAACACGGCTCGGCCTACGGCCTCGCGGAGGCCACGCTCGGCCTTCGGCCTCGCGGGCCGAAAGCTCGGCCTTCGGCCTCGCAGGTTTGAAGCTCGGCCTGCGGCCTCGCAACCGTGGCGTTGTATCGCCAGCGAAAATCCCCATCCAGTAAATAAAAATATTTAAAAATTCTCATGCAAGTCGAACAACTGACAGATACTTTTAGTTCCCGTGAGCGGTTGCATCAAAGACCAGCACGAGACGTGGAAAAAAAACTCCCCATTCGGGACTCGGCCTTCGGCCTCGTTAGTGACTCTCCTAAGGAATGTAAATGCGTAACACCCCATTCGGAACTCGGCCTTCGGCCTCGTAAGTGACTAACACGGCTCGGCCTACGGCCTCGCGGAGGCCACGCTCGGCCTTCGGCCTCGCGGGCCGAAAGCTCGGCCTTCGGCCTCGCCCTCGAAGCTCGGCCTTCGGCCTCGCAGGTTTGAAGCTCGGCCTGCGGCCTCGCAGCCGTGGCGTTGTATCGCCAGCGAAAATCCCCATCCAGTAAAAAAAAAAACAAATGACGTCATCCAAAAAATTTTTCCATATTTGGAATCAGGGACCCCCAATCACCCTAAATACCAAATTTTACTCAGATCGGAGGAACTTGGATTTTGGTATCCGGGTCGAAGGACCAATTTGCAATTTTTGACTAAAACCCCAAATTCTCCTTTAAACCCTCTATAACATTTGTTCAAACCCCCCATACCCACCTATAACGGTTTCGGAACTGCGGTCGTTTTAAATTTGTATGGGAGAACCTCTTTTTTGTTCAGGAGGGTAATTTTTTTTCAACTTTCCAAAAGGATCCCAGGGTTTTAGTTATTTTTAGTTTTGACACCAACCCCCCATCGATTATAGTTTCCGAGATCCGTACACCAGTTCCATCAAGGAAACCAAAAATGACACTTTTCGGATTTTTCTGGAGGTCACGAAAACCTCCTCTACACTTTTCCCCTACATCACAAACACCCCCCATCGCTCCTTCTAGGAGAACAATTATGTCAATCAGTCAGTGAGTCAGTGAGTGAGTCAGTGGTAATCGAGCTTTATATATATACTAGTATTTCGGGTGGTGCGCGGGCTGCGAGCAGCCCGCGTTATCGATGTGCATTAGTAATATTTATCAAACTGGTAATTGCAGTTAAAAAAAAAAATATAAAATTCTCATACAAGTCGAGTAAGTGACAGTTTCTTCTAGTTCAGTACAAAGCGTGGGCAGAGTTACCATGTGCAAGTTGATTTTTTTGATAACATTTTAGTCGCTGTAAAATCGCCCCAAGATTGTAAACGACTTTTGTTAAGGGACCATACCTCTAAGTGCAGTGGTTAACGTGGGCAGTTGCCTCGGAGACCAGCTCGAGATGTGGAAAAAAACTTCCTATTCGGGACTCGGCCTTCGGCCTCGTTAGTGACTCTCCTAAGGAATGTAAACGCGTAACACCCCATTCGTAAGTGACTAACACGGCTCGGCCTACGGCCTCGCGGAGGCCACGCTCGGCCTTCGGCCTCGCGGGCCGAAAGCTCGGCCTTCGGCCTCGCAGGTTTGAAGCTCGGCCTGCGGCCTCGCAACCGTGGCGTTGTATCGTCAGCGAAAATCCCCATCCAGTAAATAAAAAGATTTAAAAATTTCCATGCAAGTCGAACAACTGACAGATACTTTTAGTTCCCGTGAGCGGTTGCATCAAAGACCAGCTCGAGATGTGGTAAAAACTCCCCATGCTGAACTCGGCCTTCGGCCTCGTTAGTGACTCTCCTAAGGAATGTAAATGCGTAACACCCCATTCGGAACTCGGCCTTCGGCCTCGTAAGTGACTAACACGGCTCGGCCTACGGCCTCGCGGAGGCCACGCTCGGCCTTCGGCCTCGCGGGCCGAAAGCTCGGCCTTCGGCCTCGCCCTCGAAGCTCGGCCTTCGGCCTCGCAGGTTTGAAGCTCGGCCTGCGGCCTCGCAAATAAGAAGTGGTTTCGCCATCAAAAATCCCCATCCAGTAAAAAAAAAACAAATGACGTCATCCAAAAAAATTTTTCATATTCGGAATCAGGGACCCCCAATCTCCCTAAATACTAAATTTCAGCCAGATCAGAGCAACTTGGATTTTGGTATCCGGGTCGAAGGACCAATTTTTAATTTTTGACAGAAACCTCAAATTCCCCTACAAACCCTCTATAACATTTGTTTGAACCCCCCATACCCACCTATAACGGTTCCGGAGTTGCAGTCGTTTTAAATTTGTATGGGAGAACCTCTTTTTTGTTCGGGAGGGTAATTTTTTTTCAACTTTCCAAAAGGATCCCAGGGTTTTAGTCATTTTTAGTTTTGGCACCTACCCCCCATCGATTATGGTTTCCGAGATCCGTACACCAGTTCCATCAAGGAAACCAAAAATGACACTTTTCGGATTTTTCTGGTGGTCATGGGAACCTCCTCTACACTTTTCCCCTACATTACAAACACCCCCCATCGCTCCTTCTGGGAGAACAATGATGTCAATGAGTGAGTCAGTCAGTCAGTGAGTCAGTGGTAATCGAGCTTTATATAATATAACTAGTATTTCGGGTGGTGCGCGGGCTGCGAGCAGCCCGCGTTATCGATGTGCATTTGTATATTTTTTAAAATTTTAGTTGCAGTTGAAAAAAATATATAAAAATTCTCATACAAGTCGAGAAAGGGACAGTTTATTCTAAATCAGTACAAAGTGTGGCAGGGTTACCATGTGCAAGTTGATTTTTTTGCTAAAATTTTAGTCGCTGTAAAATCGCACCAAGATTGTAAACGACTTTTGTAAAGGGACCATACCTCTAAGTGCAGTGGTTAACGTGGGCAGTTGCCTCGGAGACCAGCTCGAGATGTAAAAAAAAAACTCCCCATTCGGGACTCGGCCTTCGGCCTCGTTAGTGACTCTCCTAAGGAATGTAAACGCGTAACACCCCATTCGTAAGTGACTAACACGGCTCGGCCTACGGCCTCGCGGAGGCCACGCTCGGCCTTCGGCCTCGCGGGCCGAAAGCTCGGCCTTCGGCCTCGCGGGTTTGAAGCTCGGCCTGCGGCCTCGCAACCGTGGCGTTGTATCGCCAGCGAAAATCCAGTAAATAAAAAGATTTAAAAATTCTCATGCAAGTCGAACAACTGACAGATACTTTTAGTTCCCGTGAGCGGTTGCATCAAAGACCAGCTCGAGATGTGGAAAAAAAACTCCCCATTCGGGACTCGGCCTTCGGCCTCGTTAGTGACTCTCCTAAGGAATGTAAATGCGTAACACCCCATTCGAAACTCGGCCTTCGGCCTCGTAAGTGACTAACACGGCTCGGCCTGCGGCCTCGCGGAGGCCACGCTCGGCCTTCGGCCTCGCGGGCCGAAAGCTCGGCCTTCGGCCTCGCCCTGGAAGCTCGGCCTTCGGCCTCGCAGGTTTGAAGCTCGGCCTGCGGCCTCGCAAATAAGAAGTGGTTTCGCCATCAAAAATCCCCATCCAGTAAAAAAAAAACAAATGACGTCATCCAAAAATTTTTTTCATATTTGGAATCAGGGACCCCCAATCTCCCTAAATACCAAATTTTAGCCAGATCGGAGTAACTTGGATTTTGGTATCCGGGTCGAAGGACCAATTTTCAATTTTCGACTAAAATTCCAAATTCTCCTACAAACCCTCTATAACATTTGTTTAAACCCCCCATACCCACCTATAACGGTTCGGGAGCTGCGGTCGTTTTAAATTTGTATGGGAGAACCTCTTTTTTGTTCGGGAGGGTAATTTTTTTTCATTTTTCCAAAAGGGTCCCAGGGTTTTAGTTATTTTTAGTTTTGACACCTACCCCCCATCGATTATGGTTTTCGAGATCCGTACACCAGTTCCATCAAGGAAACCAAAAATGACACTTTTCGGATTTTTCTGGTGGTCATAGGAACCTCCTCTACACTTTTTCCCTACATCACAAACACCCCCCATCGCTACTTCTGGGAGAACAATGATGTCAATGAGTGAGTCAGTGAGTCAGTGGTAATCGAACTTTATATAATATAATAATAATAATAATAATAACTAGTATTTCGGGTGGTGCGCGGGCTGCGAGCAGCCCGCGTTATCAATGTGCATTTATATTTATTTCAAGATTGTAATTGCAGATGAAAAAATATATAAAATTCTCATACGAGTCGAGTAAGTGACAGTTTCTTCTAGTTCAGTACAAAGTGTGAGCAGGGTTACCATGTGCAAGTTGATTTTTTTGACGTGATAACGTTTTATAAATTGATGAATGCCAAAATGAAAAATAGTAACGGTAACATTCCTGTAACGTTCCACCTAAGTTTTATCTAGATCTAGATAATATAATCAAAGTCAAAGTCAAAGTCAAAGTCAAAGTCAAAGTCAAGGTCAAGGTCAAGGTCAAGGTCAAGGTCAAGGTCAAGGTCAAGGTCAAAGTAAAAGTCAAAGTCAAATTCAAAGTCAAACTTCAAAGTCAAAGTCAAAGTCAAAGTCAAAGTCAAAGTCAAAGTCAAAGTTAAAGTCAAAGTCAAAGTCAAAGTCAAAGTCAAAGTCAAAGTCAAAGTCAAATGTCAAGTCAATTGTCAATTGTCATATGTCATATGTCATATGTCATATGTCATATGTCATATGTCATATGTCATATGTCATATGTCATATGTCATATGTCATATGTCATATGTCATATGTCATATGTCATATGTCATATGTCATATGTCATATGTCATATGTCATATGTCATATGTCATATGTCATATGTCATATGTCATATGTCATATGTCATATGTCATATGTCATATGTCATATGTCATATGTCATATGTCATATGTCATATGTCATATGTCATATGTCATATGTCATATGTCATATGTCATATGTCATATGTCATATGTCATATGTCATATGTCATATGTCATATGTCATATGTCATATGTCATATGTCATATGTCATATGTCAAATGTCAAATGTCATATGTCATATGTCATATGTCAAATGTCAAATGTCATATGTCATATGTCATATGTCACATGTCACATGTCATATGTCAAATGTCATATGTCAAATGTCATATGTCATATGTCAAATGTCAAATGTGAAATGTCATGTCAAATGTCATATGTCATATGTCATATGTCATATGTCATATGTCATATGTCATATGTCAAATGTCAAATGTCAAATGTCAAATGTCAAATGTCAAATGTCAAATGTCAAATGTCAAATGTCAAATGTCAAATGTCAAATGTCAAATGTCAAATGTCAAATGTCAATTGTCAATTGTCAATTGTCAAATGTCAAATGTCAAATGTCAAATGTCAAATGTCAAATGTCAAATGTCAAATGTCAAATGTCAAATGTCAAATGTCAAATGTCAAATGTCAAATGTCAAATGTCAAATGTCAAATGTCAAATGTCAAATGTCAAATGTCAAATGTCAAATGTCAAATGTCAAATGTCAAATGTCAAATGTCAAATGTCAAATGTCAAATGTCAAATGTCAAATGTCAAATGTCAAATGTCAAATGTCAAATGTCAAATGTCAAATGTCAAATGTCAAATGTCAAATGTCAAATGTCAAATGTCAAATGTCAAATGTCAAATGTCAAATCTCAAATCTCAAATGTCAAATGTCAAATGCCAAATGCCAAATGCCAAATGCCAAATGCCAAATGCCAAATGCCAAATGTCAAATGTCAAATGACAAATGTCAAATTCCAAATGTCAAATGTCAAATGTCAAATGTCAAATGTCAAATGTCAAATGTCAAATGTCAAATGTCAAATGTCAAATGTCAAATGTCAAATGCCAAATGCCAAATGTCAAATGTCAAATGTCAAATGTCAAATGTCAAATGTCAATGTCATACATGATTATGTCGTTCTCACGTAAATCTATCGTCCGTAAACCGACTTTACAGAACCAATTTTTTTGATAAAATTTAAGTCGCTGTAAAATCGCACCAAGATTGTAAACGACTTTTGTTAAGGGACCATACTGTAATGTAGGTAGCATTAGTATTAATAACCATTAATAACCATATTATATAAAGCTCGATTACCACTCACTGACTGACTGACTCACTGACTCATTGACATCATTGTTCTCCCAGAAGGAGCGATGGGGGGTGTTTGTGATGTAGGGGAAAAGTGTAGAAGAGGTTTCTGTGACCACCAGAAAAATCCTAAAAGTGTCATTTTTGGTTTCCTTGATGGAACTGGTGTATGGATCTCGGAAACCATAATCGATGGGGGGTAGGTGTCAAAACTAAAAATGACTAAAACCCTGGGACCTTTTTGGAAAGTTGAAAAAAAATTACCCTCCCGAACAAAAAAGAGGTTCTCCCATACAAATTTAAAACGACCGCAGCTCCCGAACCGTTATAGGTGGCAATGGGGGGTTTGAACAA
Organism: Apeira syringaria; assembly: GCA_934044485.1. Lineage (NCBI taxonomy): Eukaryota > Metazoa > Arthropoda > Insecta > Lepidoptera > Geometridae > Apeira > Apeira syringaria. The sequence goes on along the minus strand of OW203683.1, from coordinate 1,091,855 downwards.
ATGTTAAAGAGGGTTTGTAGGAGAATTTGGGGTTTTAGTCAAAAATTAAAAATTGGTCCTTCGACCCGGATACCAAAATCCAAGTTGCTCCGATCTAGCTGAAATTTGGTATTTAGGGAGATTGGAGGTCCCTGATTCCAAATATGAAAAAATTTTTTGGATGACGTCATTTGTTTTTTTTTTACTGGATGGGGATTTTTGATGGCGAAACCACTTCTTATTTGCGAGGCCGCAGGCCGAGCTTCAAACCTGCGAGGCCGAAGGCCGAGCTTCCAGGGCGAGGCCGAAGGCCGAGCTTTCGGCCCGCGAGGCCGAAGGCCGAGCGTGGCCTCCGCGAGGCCGCAGGCCGAGCCGTGTTAGTCACTTACGAGGCCGAAGGCCGAGTTCCGAATGGGGTGTAACGAATTAACGACCCTCAGGTGAGTCGCTAACGAGGCCGAAGGCCGAGTCCCGGATGGGGAGTTTTTTTTCCTCATCTCGAGCTGGTCTTTGATGCAACCGCTCACGGGAACTAAAAGTATCTGTCAGTTGTTCGACTTGCATGAGAATTTTTAAATCTTTTTATTTACTGGATGGGGATTTTCGCTGACGATACAACGTCACGGTTGCGAGGCCGCAGGCCGAGCTTCAAACCCGCGAGGCCGAAGGCCGAGCTTTCGGTCCGCGAGGCCGAAGGCCGAGCGTGGCCTCCGCGAGGCCGTAAGCCGAGCCGTGTTAGTCACTTACGAATGGGGTGTTACGCGTTTACATTCCTTAGGAGAGTCACTAACGAGGCCGAAGGCCGAGTCCCGAATGGGGAGCTTTTTCCACATCTCGAGCTGGTCTCCGAGGCAACGGCCCACGTTAACCACTGCACTTAGAGGTATGGTCCCTCAACAAAACTCGATTACAATCTTGGGGCGATTTTACATCGACTAAAATTTTATCGAAAAAATCAACTTGCACATGGTAACCCTGCTCACACTTTGTACTGAACTAGAAGAAACTGTCCCTTTCTCGACTTGTATGAGAATTTTTAAATATTTTTTTCAACTGCAACTAAAATTTTAAAAAATATACAAATGCACATCGATAACGCGGGCTGCTCGCAGCCCGCGCACCACCCGAAATACTAGTTATTATTTATATTATATAAAGCTCGATTACCACTGACTCACTCACTCACTCATTGACATCATTGTTCTCCCAGAAGGAGCGATGGGGGGTGTTTGTAGTGTAGAGGAAAAGTGTAGAGGAGGTTCCTATGACCACCAGAAAAATCCGAAAAGTGTCATTTTTGGTTTCCTTGATGGAACTGGTGTACGGATCTCGGAAACCATAATCGATGGGGGGTAGGTGTCAAAACTAAAAATGACTAAAACCCTGGGACCTTTTTGGAAAGTTGAAAAAAAATTACCCTCCCGAACAAAAAAGAGGTTCTCCCATACAAATTTAAAACGACCGCAGCTCCCGAACCGTTATAGGTGGGTATGGGGGGTTTGAACAAATGTTATAGAAGGTTTGTAGGACAATTTGGGGTTTTAGTCGAAAATTGAAAATTGGTCCTTCGACCCGGATACCAAAATCCAAGTTGCTCCGATCTGGCTGAAATTTGGTATTTAGGGAGATTGGGGGTCCCTAATTCCAAATATGAAAAAATTTTTGGATGACGTCATTTGTTTTTTTTTTTACTGGATGGGGATTTTTGATGGCGAAACCACTTCTTATTTGCGAGGCCGCAGGCCGAGCTTCAAACCTGCGAGGCCGAAGGCCGAGCTTCCAGGGCGAGGCCGAAGGCCGAGCTTTCGGCCCGCGAGGCCGAAGGCCGAGCGTGGCCTCCGCGAGGCCGTAGGCCGAGCCGTGTTAGTCACTTACGAGGCCGAAGGCCGAGTTCCGAATGGGGTGTTACGCATTTACATTCCTTAGGAGAGTCACAAACGAGGCCGAAGGCCGAGTTCAGAATGGGGAGTTTTTACCACATCTCGAGCTGGTCTTTGATGCAACTGCTCACGGGAACTAAAAGTATCTGTCAGTTGTTCGACTTGCATGAGAATTTTTAAATATTTTTATTTACTGGATGGGGATTTTCGCTGACGATACAACGCCACGGTTGCGAGGCCGCAGGCCGAGCTTCAAACCTGCGAGGCCGTAGGCCGAGCTTTCGGCCCGCGAGGCCGAAGGCCGAGCGTGGCCTCCGCGAGGCCGTAGGCCGAGCCGTGTTAGTCACTTACGAATGGGGCGTTACGCGTTTATATTCCTTAGGAGAGTCACTAACGAGGCCGAAGGCCGAGTCCCGAATGGGGAGCTTTTTTCACATCTCGAGCTGGTCTCCGAGGCAACGGCCCACGTTAACCACTGCACTTAGAGGTATGGTCCCCTAACAAAACTCGATTACAATCTTGGGGCGATTTTACATCGACTAAAGTTTTATCGAAAAAATCAACTTGCACATGGTAACCCTGTTCACACTTTGTACTGAACTAGAAGAAACTGTCCCTTTCTCGACTTGTCTGAGAATTTTTAAATATTTTTTTCAACTGCAACTAAAATTTTTAAAAATATACAAATGCACATCGATAACGCGGGCTGCTCGCAGCCCGCGCACCACCCGAAATACTAGTTTATATATATAAAGCTCGATTACCACTGACTGACTCACTCACTGACTGATTGACATAATTGTTCTCCTAGAAGGAGCGATGGGGGGTGTTTATGGTGTAGGGAAAAAGTGTAGAGGAGGTTCCTGTGACCACCAGAAAAATCCGAAAAGTGTCATTTTTGGTTTCCATCATGGAACTGGTGTAGGGATCTCGGAAACTATAATCGATGGGGGGTTGGTGTCAAAACTAAAAATGACTAAAACCCTGGGATCCTTTTAAAAAAATAAAAAAAAATAACCCTCCCGAACAAAAAAGAGGTTCTCCCATACAAAATTAAAACGATCGCAACTCCGGAACCGTTATAGGTAGGTATGGGGGGTTCAAACAAATATTATAGAGGGTTTATAGGGAAATTTGAGGTTTCTGTCAAAAATTGCAAATTGGTCCTTCGACCCGGATACCAAAATCCAAGTTGCTCCGATCTCGCTGAAATTTGGTATTTAGGGAGATTGAGGGTCCCTAAATCTAAATATAAAAAAAAAATTTGGATGACGTCATTTGTTTTTTTTTTTACTGGATGGGGATTTTCGCTGGCGATACAACGCCACGGCTGCGAGGCCGCAGGCCGAGCTTCAAACCTGCGAGGCCGAAGGCCGAGCTTTGAGGGCGAGGCCGAAGGCCGAGCTTTCGGCCCGCGAGGCCGAAGGCCGAGCGTGGCCTCCGCGAGGCCGTAGGCCGAGCCGTGTTAGTCACTTACGAGGCCGAAGGCCGAGTTCCGAATGGGGTGTAACGAATTAACGTCCCTCAGGTGAGTCGCTAACGAGGCCGAAGGCCGAGTTCCGAATGGGGGGTTTTTTCCACATCTCGAGCTGGTCTTTGATGCAACTGCTCACGGGAACTACAAGTATCTGTCAGTTGTTCGACTTGCATGAGAATTTTTAAATCTTTTTATTTACTGGATGGGGATTTTCGCTGGCGATACAACGCCACGGTTGCGAGGCCGCAGGCCGAGCTTAAAACTTGCGAGGCCGAAGGCTGAGCTTTCGGCCCGCGAGGCCGAAGGCCGAGCGTGGCCTCCGCGAGGCCGTAGGCCGAGCCGTGTTTGTCACTTACGAATGGGGTGTTACGCGTTCCTTAGGAGAGTCACTAACGAGGCCGAAGGCCGAGTCCCGAATGGGGAGTTTTTTTCCCACATCTTGAGCTGGTCTCCGAGGCAACTGCCCACGTTAACCACTGCACTTAGAGGTATGGTCCCTTAACAAAAGTCGTTTACAATCTTGGTGCGATTTTACAGCGACTAAAATTTTATTAAAAAAAATCAACTTGCACATGGTAACCCTGCTCACACTTTGTACTGAACTAGAAGAAACTGTCCCTTTCTCGACTTGTATGAGAATTTTTATATATTTTTTCCACTGCAATTGCAATCTTGAAATAAATACAAATGCACATCGATAACGCGGGCTGCTCGCAGCCCGCGCACCACCCAACACCTAGTTATATTATATAAAGTTCGATTACCACTCACTCACTCACTCACTCATTGACATCATTGTTCTCCCAGAAGGAGCGATGGGGGGTGTTTGTGATGTAGGGGAAAAGTGTAGAGGATGTTCCTATGACCACCAGAAAAATCCGAAAAGTGTCTTTTTTGGTTTCCTTGATGGAACTGGTGTACGGATCTCAGAAACCATAATCGATGGGTGGTAGGTGCCAAAACTAAAAATGACTAAAACCCTGGGATCTTTTTGAAAAAATGAAAAAAAATTACCCTCCCGAACAAAAAAGAGGTTCTCCCATACAAATTTAAAAAGACTGCAGCTCCGAAACCGTTATAGGTGGGTATGGGGGGTTTGAACAAATGTTATAGAGGGTTTGTAGGAGAATTTGGTGTTTTAGTCGAAAATTGAAAATTGGTCCTTCGACCCGGATACCAAAATCCAAGTTGCTCCGATCTGGCTGAAATTTGGTATTTAAGGAGATTTGGGGTCCCTGATTCAAAATATGAAAAAAATTTTTGGATGACGTCATTTGTTTTTTTTTTACTGGATGGGGATTTTAGATGGCGAAACCACTTCTTATTTGCGAGGCCGCAGGCCAAGCTTCAAACCTGAGAGGCCGAAGGCCGAGCTTCCAGGGCGAGGCCGAAGGCCGAGCTTTCGGCCCGCGAGGCCGAAGGCCGAGCGTGGCCTCCGCGAGGCCGCAGGCCGAGCCGTGTTAGTCACTTACGAGGCCGAAGGCCGAGTTCCGAATGGGGTGTAACGAATTAACGACCCTCAGGTGAGTCGCTAACGAGGCCGAAGGCCGAGTCCCGGATGGGGAGTTTTTTTTTCACATCTCGAGCTGGTCTTTGATGCAACCGCTCACGGGAACTAAAAGTATCTGTCAGTTGTTCGACTTGCATGAGAATTTTTAAATCTTTTTATTTACTGGATGGGGATTTTCGCTGGCGACACAACGCCACGGTTGCGAGGCCGCAGGCCGAGCTTCAAACCTGCGAGGCCGAAGGCCGAGCTTTCGGCCCGCGAGGCCGAAGGCCGAGCGTGGCCTCCGCGAGGCCGTAGGCCGAGTTCCGAATGGGGTGTTACGCATTTACATTCCTTAGGAGAGTCACTAACGAGGCCAAAGGCCGAGTCCCGAATGGGGAGTTTATTCCACATCTCGAGCTGGTCTCCGAGGCAACTGCCCACGTTAACCACTGCACTAAGAGGTATGGTCCCTTAACAAAAGTCGTTTACAATCTTGGGGCGATTTTACAGCGACTAAAATTTTATCAAAAAAATCAACTTGCACATGGTAACCCTGCTCACACTTTGTATTGAACTAGAAGAAACTGTCCCTTACTGAACTTGTATGAGAATTTTTAAATATTTTTTTCAACTGCAACTAAAATTTTTAAAAATATACAAATGCACATCGATAACGCGGGCTGCTCGCAGCCCGCGCACCACCCGAAATACTAGTTTATATATATAAAGCTCGATTACCACTGACTCACTGACTGACTCACTGACTGATTGACATAATTGTTCTCCTAGAAGGAGCGATGGGGGGTGTTTGTGATGTAGGGAAAAAGTGGAGAGGAGGTTTCTGTGACCTCCAGAAAAATCCGAAAAGTGTCATTTTTGGTTTCCATCATGGAACTGGTGTAGGGATCTCGGAAACTATAATCGATGGGGGGTTGGTGTCAAAACTAAAAATGACTAAAACCCTGGGATCCTTTTAAAAAATTGAAAAAAAATTACCCTCCCAAACAAAAAAGAGGTTCTCCCATACAAATTTAAAACGACCGCAACTCCGAAACCGTAATAGGTGGGTATGGGGGGTTCAAACAAATATTGTAGTGGGTTTGTAGGAGAATTTGGGGTTTTAGTCAAAAATTGCAAATTGGTCCTTCGACCCGGATACCAAAATTCAAGTTGCTTCGATCTGGCTGAAATTTGGTATTTTGGGAGATTGGGGGTCCCTGATTCGAAATATAAAAAAATGTTTTGGATGACGTCATTTGTTTTTTTTTTACTGGATGGGGATTTTCGCTGGCGATACAACGCCACGGCTGCGAGGCCGCAGGCCGAGCTTCAAACCCGCGAGGCCGAAGGCCGAGCTTGGAGCGCGAGGCCGAAGGCCGAGCTTTCGGCCCGCGAGGCCGAAGGCCGAGCGTGGCCTCCGCGAGGCCGCAGGCCGAGCCGTGTTAGTCACTTACGAGGCCGAAGGCCGAGTTCCAAATGGGGTGTTACGCATTAACATTCCTTAGGAGAGTCACTAACGAGGCCGAAGGCCGAGTCCCGAATGGGAAGTTTTTTTTCCACATCTCGAGCTAATCTTTGATGCAACCGCTCACGGGAACTAAAAGTATCTGTCAGTTGTTCGACTTGCATGAGAATTTTTTAATCTTTTTATTTACTGGATGGGGATTTTCGCTGGCGATACAACGCCACGGTTGCGAGGCCGCAGGCCGAGCTTCAAACCTGCGAGGCCGCAGGCCGAGCTTTCGGCCCGCGAGGCCGAAGGCCGAGCGTGGCCTCCGCGAGGCCGTAGGCCGAGCCGTGTTAGTCACTTACGAATGGGGTGTTACGCGTTTACATTCCTTAGGAGAGTCACTAACGAGGCCGAAGGCCGAGTCCCGAATGGAGAGTTTTTTTTCCACATCTCGGGCTGGTCTCCGAGGCAACGGCCCACGTTAACCACTGCACTTAGAGGTATGGTCCCTGAACAAAAGTCGTTTACAATCTTGGGGCGATTTTACAGCGACTAAAATTTAATAAAAAAAATCAACTTGCACAAGGTAACCCTGCTCACACTTTGTACTGAACTAGATGAAACTGTCACTTACTCGACTTGCAGAGAATTTTATATTTATTTTTTAACTGCAATTAACAGTTTGATAAAAATTACTAATGCACATCGATAACGCGGGCTGCTCGCAGCCCGCGCACCACCCAACACCTAGTTATATATATAAAGCTCGATTACCACTCACTGACTCACTCACTGACTCACTGATTGACAGAATTGTTCTCCTAGAAGGAGCGATGGGGGGTGTTTGTGGTGTAGGGGAAAAGTGTAGAGGAGGGTCCCGTGACCTCCAGAAAAATCCGAAAAGTGTCATTTTTGGATTCCATCATGGAACTGGTGTAGGGATCTCGGAAACTATAATAGATGGGGGGTAGGTGCCAAAACTAAAAATGGCTAAAACCCTGGGACCTTTTTGGAAAGTTGAAAAAAATTTACACTCCCAAACAAAAAAGAGGTTCTCCCATACAAATTTAAAACGACCGCAGCTCCGGAACCGTTATAGGTGGGTATGGGGGGTTCAAACAAATATTATAGAAGGTTTGTAGGAGAATTTGGGTTTTTAGTCAAAAATTGCAAATTGGTCCTTCGACCCGGATACCAAAATCCAAGTTTGTCTGATCTGGCTGAAATTTGGTATTTAGGGAGATTAGGGGTCCCTGATTTTAAATATAAAAAAATTTTTTGGATGACGTCATTTTTTTTTTTTTTACTGGATGGGGATTTTCGCTGGCGATACAACACCACGGCTGCGAGGCCGCAGGCCGAGCTTCAAACCTGCGAGGCCGAAGGCCGAGCTTCCAGGGCGAGGCCGAAGGCCGAGCTTTCGTTCCGCGAGGCCGAAGGCCGAGCGTGGCCTCCGCGAGGCCGTAGGCCGAGCCATGTTAGTCACTTACGAGGCCGAAGGCCGAGTTCCGAATGGGGTGTTACGCATTTACATTCCTTAGGAGAGTCACTAACGAGGCCGAAGGCCGAGTCCCGAATGGGGAGTTTATTCCACATCTCGAGCTGGTCTCCGAGGCAACTGCCCACGTTAACCACTGCACTTAGAGGTATGGTCCCTTAACAAAAGTCGTTTACAATCTTGGTGCGATTTTACAGCAACTAAAATTTTTTTAAAAAAATCAACTTGCACATGGTAACCCTGCTCACACTTTCTACTGAACTAGAAGAAACTGTCACTTACTCGACTTGTATGAGAATTTTTTATATTTTTTTAACTGCAATGACATTTTTGTTAATAATACTAATGCACATCGATAACGCGGGCTGCTCGCAGCCCGCGCACCACCCAACACCTAGTTATTATATAAGTATTAAATAGATATTGTGGGTAGGCGCACAACAAATGTCAATTGCTTGTCTCCGATTAAACGCCGATCGCACAACAATACATGGTCGTTATTTTGCCTATTTCCCGCATATTTCTCAGTGGCGACGAGTAAAAACTACATAAATATACGCGTGGTGTAATAGTTTACCAGAAACAAGTGTAGTACAAGTGTTAATATGTCGATCGGTAAAATATCCGAGTTCGACATTCACAAGGACGATTGGAAACTGTACATTGAACGGTTGGAACAATATTTTGTTGTGAACGATATTCAAAAAGAAAGACAAGTGCCGACATTAATTACAGTCATGGGAGCAGAAAGCTATGAGTTATTGGTAAATCTGTGCACGCCGGCCAAACCAGTAACCAAATCATTCCAACAGATAATTGATGTGATGACGCAACATTTACAACCGAAACCGAGCGAGTTGGCGGAAAGATATAAATTCAGACAACGAGTGCAGAAAAGTAGCGAGAAGATAGCAGACTATGTGGCCGAACTCAAGAAAATGTCGAAAACTTGTGCGTTCGGTGTCGGCTTAGAGGAGAACCTACGAGACCAAATGGTGTGCGGCATTATAAGTGAAACAACACGACAACGGTTGTTTGCTGAAGATAACCTTAATTTCGTTCGAGCATACAGCTTGGCAGTGAGTTTAGAGGCCGCCGAAAAGGACGCAGCCGTGATGGAAAATTATGCAAAATCTCACGAGACGATAGCAGGATGTCAAAGTATGTCAGACGCAAAATGGCGTCGTAATCCAAAATCTGCGGTAATGAAAACAGGAACACAGCAGAAAAATTGCAGTACGGAAACAAGGGAAGCAACGCGGAGACCGACGCGATTTCGTGAGTGGGGCCAGCAGCAGCAAGTGGAGTGCCGGGCGTGCGGCGGCGCGCATCAAGTTTCCCGTTGTAGGTTTGCGAGATACACCTGCCGCGCCTGTAATAAGATGGGACACCTGCGCCGCATGTACCCACACTTAAGTAACCAGCACTGCGTGGAGGCAGCAGAGGTTAAGAACCTCAGAAAAGTAGAGGTAGACAGTGATGATAGTGATGAGGTAATTGACATTTTTATAAATCAATTAGCTATAGCCCAGTGTAAACCCTTTGTGACAACATTAAAAATAAATAATACTTTCCTTGATATGGAATGCGATACAGGTAGCGCCGTATCGTGTATTAGTTATAACACATATGAAAAACAGTTTAGCGATTTACCTATGCACCATTGTAATTTAGTATTACGTTATTATACGGGTGAGGTAGTTCGACCAATCGGAAGTATTAGACCTATTGTCGAATACGGTAGTAACAAGAAGGAATTAGACCTATATGTAATTAAAAACGGCAAGACTGCCTTACTCGGCAGGCAGTGGATAGTGGAGCTAAAAATTAAGTTGCCTTCCTTTGATAATGAGAATTTTTTGAACTCAGTCAGATGCGACGATTTCAATTTAGCCGCTTTCAGTTCCAGATTCTGTAATGTATTCGCGTCTGGGTTGGGGCGCTTCACCGGGGCGCCAGTGACGATCCACGTACGTGAGGGGGCACGGCCCGTGTTCATGCGCGCGCGGCCGCTCGCCTACGCACTGCGCGAGCCGGTGGAGCGCACGCTCGACCAGCTGCAGCGGGACGGCATCCTTACACCTGTCGAGCGCTCCGACTGGGCGACACCCATCGTGCCGGTCGTCAAGAAGGACGGTAACATCAGAATTTGTGCCGATTATAAGCTCACGCTAAACAAGGTTTTGGAAATTGACCGTTATCCGTTACCACGTGTAGAAGATCTATTTGTACGTTTGCAGGGAGGGCAGAAATTCAGTAAAATTGATCTTTCCCAGGCCTATGCACAATTTGCCCTAGATGAATCAAAAAAAATACACCGTTATCAACACCCATAAGGGTTTATTTACTTATAATAGACTAGTATATGGGTTAGCTTCGGCTCCTGGTATTTTCCAGCGCTGTGTGGAGGAACTTTTCGCGGATTTACCACAAGTAGGTGTATTTCTAGATGACATTATAATTACTGGGAAGATAGACCAAGAGCATATTAAAAACTTGTATCGGGTATTTGAGAGGTTAGAAAAACACGGCCTACGTGTTAAAAGGGAAAAATGTGAGTTTTTTGCTGACTCCATTAGTTATCTCGGTCATATTATTAGTAAAGACGGCATACAGACATGCCCCGATAAGGTTAAAGCAATATTAAATACACCGCCCCCCACAAACGTATCTGAATTGCGATCCTTCCTAGGTATGGTCATATATTACTCGAAGTTTGTGAAAGGTATAAGTACTATCCTAGCGCCATTATATGATTTGCTTAAAGCCGGATCAAAATTTGACTGGAGTAATAAATGTGAGAGTGCATTTAAACTAATAAAAAATAAACTGGCCAGTAGTGAAGTTCTGGTACATTACTCGGGCTCGCTGCCCTTGGTATTGACGGCAGACGCGAGCAGCGTCGGCGTCGGAGTAGTCCTGTCGCACCTGACGCCGGAAGGGGAGCGCCCCGTGGCGTACGCGTCACGATCACTCACGGCCGCCGAGCGACATTACTCGCAGATTGACCGCGAGGCGCTCGCTATCGTGTACGGCGTGCGAAAGTTTCACCAGTATTTGTATGGTCGAACATTTACACTTCGAACCGACCACAAACCATTGACACATATATTTGGTGATAAAATAGGCATTCCAGTAATGGCCGCATCTCGGCTCCAACGATGGGCCGTTCTTTTGTCAGGATATACTTATGACATAGAATACGTACCTTCGAAAAGAAACTGTGCTGATGCCTTGTCGCGCCTGCCGGCTAAAGGGGCGTGCAAACGCGGTTCATTGCCGGAAATCACTTACTGTAATTTCGTAGAAAACTTTTTACCGGTGACCAATAATGATGTAAAAAAAGCTACCGCGAAAGATAATTTACTTAATAGAATAAAAATGTATGTTGAATCTGGATGGCCCAGCTCCCGCGCGGACGAGCTAGTTAAGCCGTATTTTGTCAGACGCCACGAACTGTATGTCGAGAATGGGTGTCTGATGTGGGGTTACAGGATGGTGGTACCCGCTTCTCTAAGGAAACTTGTTCTGCAACAACTTCACATTAGTCATATGGGAATAGTTAAGACGAAAAGCTGGGCACGAAGCTACGTGTGGTGGCCGGGCATCGACCACGACGTCGAAACGTTATGTCGGGAGTGTGAGACGTGTGCGCTGGAAGCAGCGGCACCACCACATGCTGTTCCGAAACCTTGGCCGTACCGTGCACAGCCCTGGTCACGCCTACACATAGATTTCTTAGGGCCATATAATGGTGAAACCTTTTTAGTTTTAATCGATTCTACGTCGAAATGGCTGGAAGTATTTGAAATGAAGCGGACTAACAGTGCGGCGGTAATTAAAGTACTTAGGAGTACATTTGCTAGATTTGGATTACCGATTGAACTTGTTTCGGACCGTGGGCCCCCTTTTACAAGCTCTGAATTTACTGAGTTTCTAAATAAAAACGGCATTCAACAGGTATTCTCCCCCGCATACCATCCTGCTTCTAACGGCGCAGCAGAATGTGCTGTCAAATTGTGCAAACGTGCAATAAAAAAATCGATCCGAGACAAAGTCGATGTCGATGGTGCACTGCAAACTTTCCTTTTAAACTATAGGAATACTATACACAGCACAACCGGTGAGTCACCTGCTAGGTTGTTACAGAAACGATGCCTTAGATCGCGCCTAGACTTATTACGCAATGATAACTCGATAAGAAATAACGTGCATAAATCACAACAGCAGCAGGCGCGAAACTCAGGTGGGGTGGAGCGAGCATTCAAAGATATCTTGGATGATGGAAGCGGTCAATTTTTTAAAAGGCACATAGACCAAATACGTCGTAGGTCTCGGTTATCTGATGTTCCATGTCCTGTTCTAAGTGAAAGTGAGGGTGAGCAAGCGCTTCAGTGTGAGGGTGCTGGCCCGCCGGTTGGGGTGGTGATGGATGGTGCTGAGAAGGGTGTTGATCAGCAGACCGAGCATAAATCCGATATTGACACGGAAACTATGGAAGCCCCTCTTAAATCAACCTCCTCCGATCAGCCGTCACCACCCTATGCACGTGCCCCTGCTCGCATAAGAAAAAAGGTAGTAAGATACGGCTTTGAAATAGATTAAATATTATTGTTTTCTTAGATTTAAACTTATTATACTTAGGTCATGTTAAAAGGTTCATTGTGCCTATAACTCGATTAAGTATAAACTTCTCAATCAAAGTTACGATGGTAAGTTAAGATTTATGGTGGAGGTGTAATGTAGGTAGCATTAGTATTATTATATAAGTATTAAATAGATATTGTGGGTAGGCGCACAACAAATGTCAATTGCTTGTCTCCGATTAAACGCCGATCGCACAACAATACATGGTCGTTATTTTGCCTATTTCCCGCATATTTCTCACATACCTCTAAGTGCAGTGGTTAACGTGGGCAGTTGCCTCGGAGACCAGCTCGAGATGTGGAAAAAAAACTCCCCATTCGGGACTCGGCCTTCGGCCTCGTTAGTGACTCTCCTAAGGAATGTAAACGCGTAACACCCCATTCGTATGTGACTAACACGGCTCGGTCTACGGCCTCGCGGAGGCCACGCTCGGCCTTCGGCCTCGCGGGCCGAAAGCTCGGCCTACGGCCTCGCAGGGTTGAAGCTCGGCCTGCGGCCTCGCAACTGTGGCGTTGTATCGCCAGCGAAAATCCCCATCCAGTAAATAAAAAGATTTAAAAATTCTCATGCAAGTCAAACAACTGACAGAAACTTTTAGTTCCCGTGAGCGGTTGCATCAAAGACCAGCTCGAGATGTGGAAAAAAAACTCCCCATTCGGGACTCGGCCTTCGGCCTCGTTAGTGACTCTCCTAAGGAATGTTAATGCGTAACACCCCATTCGGAACTCGGCCTTCGGCCTCGTAAGTGACTAACACGGCTCGGCCTGCGGCCTCGCCCTCGAAGCTCGGCCTTCGGCCTCGCAGGTTTGAAGCTCGGCCTGCGGCCTCGCAGCCGTGGCGTTGTATCGCCAGCGAAAATCCCCATCCAGTAAAAAAAAAACAAATGACGTCATCCAAAAAAAATTTTCATATTTGGAATCAGGGACCCCCCAACTCCCTAAATACCAAATTTCAGCCAGATCAGACAAACTTGGATTTTGGTATCCGGGTCGAAGGACCAATTTTCAATTTTCGACTAAAACCCCAAATTCTCCTACAAACCCTTTTATAACATTTGTTCAAACCCCCCATACCCACCTTTAACGGTTCGGGAGCTGCGGTCGTTTTAAATTTGTATGAGAGAACCTTTTTTTTGTTTGGGAGGGTAATTTTTTTTCATTTTTCCGAAAAGGTCCCAGGGTTATAGTCATTTTTAGTTATGGCACCTACCCCCCATCGATTATGGTTTCCGAGATCCATACACCAGTTCCATCAAGGAAACCAAAAATGACACTTTTCGGATTTTTCTGGTGGTCATAGGAACCTCCTCTACACTGTTCCCCTACACCACAAACACCCCCCATCGCTCCTTCTAGGAGAACAATGATGTCAATGAGTCAGTGAGTCAGTGAGTCAGTGAGTCAGTGGTAATCGAACTTTATATAATATAATAACTAGGTGTTGGGTGGTGCGCGGGCTGCGAGCAGCCCGCGTTATCGATGTGCATTAGTAATATTTATTAAGATTTGTAGTTGCAGTTGAAAAAATATATAAAATTCGCATACAAGTCGAGTAAGTGACAGTTTCTTCTAATTAAGTACAAAGTGTGAGCAGGGTTACCATGTGTAAGTTGATTTTTTTGATAAAATTTTAGTCGCTGTAAAATCGCACCAAGATTGTAAACGACTTTTGTTAAGGGACCATACCTCTAAGTGCAGTGGTTAACGTGGGCAGTTGCCTCGGAGACCAGCTCGAGATGTGGAAAAAAAACTTCCCATTCGGGACTCGGCCTTCGGCCTCGTTAGTGACTCTCCTAAGGAATGTAAACGCGTAACACCCCATTCGTAAGTGACAAACACGGCTCGGCCTACGGCCTCGCAGGTTTAAAGCTCGGCCTGTGGCCTCGCAACCGTGGCGTTGTATCGCCAGCGAAAATCCCCATCCAGTAAATACAAAGATTTAAAAATTCTCATGCAAGTCGAACAACTGACAGATACTTTTAGTTCCCGTGAGCGGTTGCATCAAAGATCAACTCGAGATGTGGAAAAAACCCCCCATTGGGACTCGGCCTTCGGCCTCGTTAGCGACTCACCTAAGGGACGTTAATTCGTTACACCCCATTCGGAACTCGGCCTTCGGCCTCGTAAGTGACTAACACGGCTCGGCCTACGGCCTCGCGGAGGCCACGCTCGGCCTTCGGCCTTCGGCCTCGCAGGTTTGAAGCTCGGCCTGCGGCCTCGCAAATAAGAAGTGGTTTCGCCATCAAAAATCCCCATCCAGTAAAAAAAAAACAAATGACGTCATCTAAAAAAATTTTTAATATTTGGAATCAGGGACCCCCAATTTCCCTAAATACCAAATTTCAGCCAGATCAGACAAACTTGGATTTTGGTATCCGGGTCGAAGGACCAATTTTCAATTTTTGACTAAAACCCCAAATTCTCCTACAAATTCACTACAATATTTGTTCGAACCCCCCATACCCACCTATAACGGTTTCGGAGCTGCGGTCGTTTTAAATTTGTATGGGAGAACCTCTTTTTTGTTCGGGAGGGTAATTTTTTTTCATTTTTTCAAAAGGATCCCAGGGTTTTAGTCATTTTTAGTTGGGACACCAACGCCCCATCGATTATAGTTTCCGAGATCCCTACACCAGCTCCATGATGGAAACCAAAAATGACACTTTTCGGATTTTTCTGGAGGTCACGGAAACCTCTTTTACACTTTTTCCCTACACCACAAATACCCCCCATCGCTCCTTCTAGGAGAACAATTATGTCAATCAGTCAGTGAGTGAGTGAGTGAATCAGTGGTAATCGAGCTTTATATATATACTAGGTGTTGGGTGGTGCGCGGGCTGCGAGCAGCCCGCGTTATCGATGTGCATTAGTAATATTTATCAAGATTCTTAGTTGCAGTTTATAAAAATATATAAAATTCTCATACAAGTCGAGTAAGTGACAGTTTCTTCTAGTTCAGTAGAAAGTGTGAGCAGGGTTACCATGTGCAAGTTGATTTTTTTGATAAAATTTTAGTCGCTGTAAGATCGCACCAAGATTGTAAACGACTTTTGTTAAGGAACCATACCTCTAAGTGCAGTGGTTGACGTGGGCCGTTGCCTCGGAGACCAGCTCGAGATGTGGAAAAACCCCCCCATTCGGGACTCGGCCTTCGGCCTCGTTTGCGACTCACCTGAGGGACGTTAATTCGTTACAACCCATTCGGAACTCGGCCTTCGGCCTCGTAAGTGACTAACACGGCTCGGCCTACGGCCTCGCGGAGGCCACGCTCGGCCTTCGGCCTCGCGGGCCGAAAGCTCGGCCTTCGGCCTCGCAGGTTTGAAGCTCGGCCTGCGGCCTCGCAACCGTGGCGTTGTATCGCCAGCAAAAATCCCCATCCAGTAAATAAAAATATTTAAAAATTCTCATGCAAGTCGAACAACTGACAGATACTTTTAGTTCCCGTGAGCGGTTGCATCAAAGACCAGCACGAGACGTGGAAATAAAACTCTCCATTCGGGACTCGGCCTTCGGCCTCGTTAGTGACTCTCCTAAGGAATGTAAATGCGTAACACCCCATTCGGAACTCGGCCTTCGGCCTCGTAAGTGACTAACACGGCTCGGCCTACGGCCTCGCGGAGGCCACGCTCGGCCTTCGGCCTCGCGGGCCGAAAGCTCGGCCTTCGGCCTCGCCCTCGAAGCTCGGCCTTCGGCCTCGCAGGTTTGAAGCTCGGCCTGCGGCCTCGCAGCCGTGGCGTTGTATCGCCAGCGAAAATCCCCATCCAGTAAAAAAAAAATCAAATGACGTCATCCAAAAAATTTTTTCATATGTGGAATCAGGGACCCCCAATCTCCCTAAATACCAAATTTCAGCCAGATCGGAGCAACTTGGATTTTGGTATCCGGGTCGAAGGACCAATTTGCAATTTTTGACTAAAACCCCGAATTCTCCTACAAACCCACTACAATATTTGTTTGAACCCCCCATACCCACCTATAACGGTTTCGGAGCTGCAGTCGTTTTAAATTTGTATGGGAGAACCTCTTTTTTGTTTGGGAGGGTAAATTTTTTTCAATTTTCCAAAAAGGTCCCAGGGTTTTAGCCATTTTTAGTTTTGGCACCTACCCCCCATCTATTATAGTTTCCGAGATCCCTACACCAGTTCCACGAAGGAAACCAAAAATGGCACTTTTCGGATTTTTCTGGAGGTCACGGAAACCTCCTCTACACTTTTTCCCTACACCACAAACACCCCCCATTGCTCCTTCTAGGAGAACAATTCTGTCAATCAGTCAGTGAGTGAGTCAGTCAGTGGTAATCGAGGTTTATATATATACTAGGTGTTGGGTGGTGCGCGGGCTGCGAGCAGCCCGCGTTATCGATGTGCATTTGTATTTTTAATTGAAGTTTTAGTTGCAGTTTATAAATTATATAAAACTGTCATACAAGTCGAGTAAGTGACAGTTTCTTCTAGTTCAGTACAAAGTGTGGGCAGTGTTACCATGTGCAAGTTGATTTTTTTGATAAAATTTTAGTCGCTGTAAAATCGCACCAAGATTGTAAACGACTTTTGTTAAGGGACCATACCTCTAAGTGCAGTGGTTAACGTGGGCAGTTGCCTCGGAGACCAGCTCGAGATGTGGAAAAAAAACTCCCCATTCGGGACTCGGCCTTCGGCCTCGTTAGTGACTCTCCTAAGGAATGTAAATGCGTAACACCCCATTCGGAACTCGGCCTTCGGCCTCGTAAGTGAATAACATGGCTCGGCCTACGGCCTCGTGGAGGCCACGCTCGGCCTTCGGCCTCGCGGGCCGAAAGCTCGGCCTTCGGCCTCGCCCTGGAAGCTCGGCCTTCGGCCTCGCAGGTTTGAAGCTCGGCCTGCGGCCTCGCAGCCGTGGCGTTGTATCGCCAGCGAAAATCCCCATACAGTAAAAAAAAAAAAAATGACGTCATCCAAAAATTTTTTTTATATTTAAAATCAGGGACCCCCAATCTCCCTAAATACCAAATTTCAGCCAGATCAGACAAACTTGGATTTTGGTATCCGGGTCGAAGGACCAATTTGCAATTTTTGACTAAAAACCCAAATTCTCCTACAAACCCTCTATAATATTTGTTCAAACCCCCCATACCCACCTATAATGGTTCCGGAGCTGCGGTCGTTTTAAATTTGTATGGGAGAACCTCTTTTTTGTTCGGGAGGGTAATTTTTTTTCAACTTTTAAAAAGGATCCCAGGGTTTTAGTCATTTTTAGTTTTGGCACCTACCCCCTATCTATTATAGTTTCCGAGATCCCTACACCAGTTCCACGAAGGAAACCAAAAATGGCACTTTTCGGATTTTTCTGGAGGTCACAGAAACCTTCTCTCCACTTTTTCTCTACATCACAAACACCCCCCATCGCTCCTTCTAGGAGAACAATTATGTCAATCAGTCAGTGAGTCAGTGAGTGAGTCAGTGGTAATCGAGCTTTATATATATAAACTAGTATTTGGGTGGCGCGCGGGCTGCGAGCAGCCCGCGTTATCGATGTGCATTAGTATTATTAACAAAAATGTCGTTGCAGTTGCTAAAAAGATATAAAATTCTCATGCAAATCGAATAACTCACAGTTTCATCTATTTCAGTAGAAAGTGTGAGCAGGGTTACCATGTGCAAGTTGATTTTTTTTAAGAAAATTTTAGTCGCGGTAAAACCGGACCAAGATTGTAAACGACTTTTGTTAAGGGACCCCACCTCTAAGTGCAGTGGTTAACGTGGGCAGTTGCCTCGGAGACCAGCTCGATATGTGAAAATACTCGTTATCCGGAACTCGGCCTTCGGCCTCGTTAGTGACTCCCATAAGGTACGTTGATGCGTTACACCTCATGCGAGCTCGGCCTTCGGCCTCGCAGATTTGAAGCTCGGCCTTCGGCCTCGCAGGTTTGAAGCTCGGCCTTCGGCCTCGCGGTGGTAAAGACAGCTTCTTCAAGTTCAGTACAAAGTGAGAACAGAGTTACCATATGCAAGTTTATTTTTTTCATTAATATTTTAGTCGGGGTAAAATCGCACAAAGAATTTAAACGACTTTTGTTAAGGGACCCTACCTCTAATTGTAGTAAATAACGCGGGCAGTTGCATTGGAGACCAGCTCGAGATGTGGAAAAAACTCCCCATCCGGGACTCGGCCTTCGGCCTCGTTAGCGACTTCCATAGGATGCGTTAATGAGGTACACCCCATTCGGAACTCGGCCTTCGGCCTCGTAAGTTACTAACACGGCTCGGCCTACGGCCTCGCGGAGGCCACGCTCGGCCTTCGGCCTCGCGGGCCGAAAGCTCGGCCTCCGGCCTCGCAGGTTTGAAGCTCGGCCTTCGGCCTCGCGGTGTTTAAGGCTCGGCCTGCGGCCTCGCAAGTTACAAAGGGAATGTTTTTAAGCTGTTCCCAATGACGGCCAGCTCGGCCTTCGGCCTCGCAGGCCTACAGCTCGGCCTCCGGCCTCGCTAGGGTGGAGCTCGGCCTTCGGCCTCGCCTCCACAGCTCGGCCTGCGGCCTCGCTCGATTACAGCTCGGCCTACGGCCTCGCAAAGAGAGTGTGGTTTCGCCACCAAAAATCCGCATCCAGTAAAAAAAAAACTAATGACGTCATCAAAAAACTTTTTTCATATTTCGAATCAAGGACCCCAAATCTACCTAAATACTTAATTTCAGTCAGATCGGAGCAACTTGAATTTTGGTATCCGGTTCGAAGGACCAATTTCAAGTTTTGGACAAAATCCCCAAATTTCCCTATAAACCCTCTATAACATTTGTTCAAACTCCACATACCTACCTAAAACGGTTCCGGAGTTGCGATCGTTTTAAATTTGTATGGGAGAACCTCTTTTTTAATAGGTAGGGTAATTTTTTTCATTTTTCCAAAAGGTTCCCAGGGTTTTAGTCATTTTTAGTTTTGACACCTACCCCCCATCGATTATGGTTTTCGAGATCCCTACACCAGTTCCATCAAGGAAACCAAAAATGACACTTTTCGGATTTTTCTGGAGGTCACGTGGGCACTCTCTATACAGTCCACTATATATTTCTAACCCAAAAACACTCCTTCTGGGAGAACAATTCTGTCAGTGAGTCAATCAGTGGTAGTGCAGCTTTATATATTATAACTAGTATTTGGGTGGCGCGCGGGCTGCGAGCAGCCCGCGTTATCGATGTGCATTTGTATTTATTTCAAGATTGTAATTGCAGTTGAAAAAATATATAAAATTATCATACAAGTAGAGTAAGTGACAGTTTCTTCTAGTTCAGTACAAAGTGTGGGCAGGGTTACCATGTGCAAGTAGATTTTTTTGATAAAATTTAAGTCGCTGTAAAATCGCACCAAGCTTGTAAACGACTTTTGTTAAGGGACCATACCTCTAAGTGCAGTGGTTAACGTGGGCAGTTGCCTCGGAGACCAGCTCGGGATGTGGAAAAAAAACTCCCCATTCGAGACTCGGCCTTCGGCCTCGTTAGTGACTCTTCTAAGGAATGTAAGCGCGTAACACCCCATTCGTAAGTGACTAACACGGCTCGGCCTACGGCCTCGCGGAGGCCACGCTCGGCCTTCGGCCTCGCAGGTTTGAAGCTCGGCCTGCGGCCTCGCAACCGTGGCGTTGTATCGCCAGCGAAAATCCCCATCCAGTAAATAAAAAGATTTAAAAAATCTCATGCAAGTCGAACAACTGACAGATACTTTTAGTTCCCGTGAGCGGTTGCATCAAAGACCAACTCGAGATGTGGAAAAAAAATTCCCCATTCGGGACTCGGCCTTCGGCCTCGTTAGTGACTCTCCTAAGGAATGTAAATGCGTAACACCCCATTCGGGACTCGGCCTTCGGCCTCGTAAGTGACTAACACGGCTCGGCCTGCGGCCTCGCGGAGGCCACGCTCGGCCTTCGGCCTCGCGGGCCGAAAGCTCGGCCTTCGGCCTCGCCCTGGAAGCTCGGCCTTCGGCCTCGCAGGTTTGAAGCTCGGCCTGCGGCCTCGCAGCCGTGGCGTTGTATCGCCAGCGAAAATCCCCATCCAGTAAAAAAAAACAAATGACGTCATCCAAAATTTTTTTTTATATTTGGAATCAGGGACCCCCATTCTCCCTAAATACCAAATTTCAGCCAGATCAGACAAACTTGGATTTTGGTATCCGGGTCGAAGGACCAATTTTTAATTTTTGACAGTAACCTCAAATTCCCCTACAAACCCTCTATAATATTTGTTAGAACCCCCCATACCCACCTACAACGGTTCCGGAGTTGCGATCGTTTTAATTTTGTATGGGAGAACCTCTTTTTTGTTCTGGAGGGTAATTTTTTTTCAACTTTCCAAAAGGGTCCCAGGGTTTTAGTCATTTTTAGTTTTGGCACCTACCACCCATCGATTATGGTTTCCGAGATCCATACACCAGTTCCATCAAGGAAACCAAAAATGACACTTTTCGGATTTTTCTGGTGGTCATAGGAACCTCCTCTACACTTTTTCCCTACACCACAAACACCCCCCATCGCTCCTTCTGGGAGAACAATGATGTCAATGAGTCAGTCAGTCAGTGAGTGAGTGAGTGAGTGGTAATCGAGCTTTATATAATATGGTTAACTAGATGTTCGGTTGTGCGCGGGCTGCGAGCAGCCCGCGTTATCGATGTGCATTTGTATTTTTAATTAAAGTTTTAGTTGCAGTTTATAAATTATATAAAATTCTCATACAAGTCGAGTAAGTGACAGTTTCTTCTAGTTCAGTACAAAGTGTGGGCAGTGTTACCATGTGCAAGTTGATTTTTTTGATAAAATTTTAGTCGCTGTAAAATCGCCCCAAGATTGTAATCGAGTTTTGTTAAGGGACCATACCTCTAAGTGCAGTGGTTAACGTGGGCAGTTGCTTTGGAGACCAGCTCGAGAAGTAAAAAAAAACTCCCCATTCGGGACTCGGCCTTCGGCCTCGTTAGTGACTCTCCTAAGGAATGTAAAAGCGTAACACCCCATTCGGAACTCGGCCTTCGGCCTCGTAAGTGACTAACATGGCTCGGCCTACGGCCTCGTGGAGGCCACGCTCGGCCTTCGGCCTCGCGGGCCGAAAGCTCGGCCTTCGGCCTCGCCCTCGAAGCTCGGCCTTCGGCCTCGCAGGTTTGAAGCTCGGCCTGCGGCCTCGCAGCCGTGGCGTTGTATCGCCAGCGAAAATCCCCATCCAGTAAAAAAAAAAAAATGACGTCATCCAAAAAATTTTTTTATATTTAGAATCAGGGACCCCCAATCTCCCTAAATACCAAATTTCAGCCAGATCAGACAAACTTGGATTTTGGTATCCGGGTCGAAGGACCAATTTGCAATTTTTGACTAAAAACCCAAATTCTCTTACAAACCCTCTATACTATTTGTTCGAACACCCCATACCCACCTATAACGGTTCCGGAGCTGCGGTCGTTTTAAATTTGTATGGGAGAACCTCTTTTTTGTTTGGGAGGGTAATTTTTTTTCAACTTTCCAAAAAGGTCCCAGGGTTTTAGCCATTTTTAGTTTTGGCACCTACCCCCCATCTATTATAGTTTCCGAGATCCCTACACCAGTTCCACGAAGGAAACCAAAAATGGCACTTTTCGGATTTTTCTGGAGGTCACAGGAACCTCCTCTCCACTTTTCCCCTACATTACAGACACCCCCCATAGCTCCTTCTAGGAGAACAATTATGTCAATCAGTCAGTGAGTGAGTGAGTCAGTCAGTGGTAATCGAGCTTTATATATATAATAATAACTAGTATCTGGGTGGTGCGCGGGCTGCGAGCAGCCCGCGTTATCGATGTGCATTTGTATGTTTTATTAAAGTTTTAGTTGCAGTTTAAAAAATATATATAAAATTCTCATACCAGTCGAGAAAGGGACAGTTTCTTCTAGTTCAGTACAAAGTGTGAGCAGGGTTACCATGTGCAAGTTGATTTTTTTATCAAATTTTAGTCGCTGTAAAATCGCCCCAAGATTGTAAACGACTTTTGTTCAGGGACCATACCTCTAAGTGCAGTGGTTAACGTGGGCCGTTGCCTCGGAGACCAGCTCGAGATGTGGAAAAAAAACTCCCCATTCGGGACTCGGCCTTCGGCCTCGTTAGTGACTCTCCTAAGGAATGTAAACGCGTAACACCCCATTCGTAAGTGACTAACACGGCTCGGCCTACGGCCTCGCGGAGGCCACGCTCGGCCTTCGGCCTCGCGGGCCGAAAGCTCGGCCTTCGGCCTCGCAGGTTTGAAGCTCGGCCTGCGGCCTCGCAACCGTGGCGTTGTATCGCCAGCGAAAATCCCCATCCAGTAAATAAAAAGATTAAAAAATTCTCATGCAAGTCGAACAACTGACAGATACTTTTAGTTCCCGTGAGCGGTTGCATCAAAGACCAGCTCAAGATGTGGGAAAAACCCCCCATTCGGGACTCGGCCTTCGGCCTCGTTAGTGACTCTCCTAAGGAATGTAAATGCGTAACACCCCATTCGGAACTCGGCCTACGGCCTCGTAAGTGACTAACACGGCTCGGCCTGCGGCCTCGCGGAGGCCACGCTTGGCCTTCGGCCTCGCCCTCGAAGCTCGGCCTTCGGCCTCGCAGGTTTGAAGCTCGGCCTGCGGCCTCGCAAATAAGAAGTGGTTTCGCCATCAAATATCCCTATCCAGTAAAAAAAAAACAAATGACGTCATCCAAAATTTTTTTTCATATTTGGAATCAGGGACCCCCAATCTCCCTAAATACCAAATTTCAGCCAGATCGGAGCAACTTAGATTTTGGTATCCGGGTCGAAGGACCAATTTTCAATTTTCGACTAAAACCCCAAATTCTCCTACAAACCCTCTATAACATTTGTTTAAACCCCCCATACCCACCTATAACGGTTCCGGAGCTGCGGTCGTTTTAAATTTGTATGGGAGAACCTCTTTTTTGTTCGGGAGGGTAATTTTTTTTCATTTTTCCAAAAAGGTCCCAGGGTTTTATTCATTTTTAGTTTTGACACCTACCCCCCATCGATTATGGTTTCCGAGATCCATACACCAGTTCCATCAAGGAAACCAAAAATGACACTTTTTGGATTTTTCTGGTGGTCATAGGAACCTCCTTTACACTTTTCCCCTACATCACAAACACCCCCCATCGCTCCTTCTGGGAGAACAATGATGTCAATGAGTCAGTCAGTCAGTCAGTGAGTGAGTGGTAATCGAGCTTTATATAATATGGTTATGGTTAAATGGTTAATGGTTAATATGGTTAATAACTAGTTATATATTATAATTATAATAATGGTTAATAATAATGGTTATCGATATGGTTAATGGTTAATATGAACATAGAAAAACCATCAAACCTATCTGGGTTCGTGTTGTATGTATTGCTTCCGGACTGTTTGGCCTTGGTCTAAGTGAAACTTGTGTTCCAGACGTTTCGTCGATCACTGCGGTCGACATCTTCAGTGGTTCAGGTCCGAGCGGCGACAAGAGCGTAGAACTCTCCTTCGAGGCGTCTTCTCTGTTACTGATGAATGCACTGATACTGATCATCAGTAACAGAGAAGACGCCGCGAAGGAGAGTTCTACGCTCTTGTCGCCGCTCGGATATTTAGCATAATTAGCTTTGTATTTTGATTTAGACATGTATCTTCTTTTTTAAAGCTTGCGTTTGACAACTATCTCACCCAGGGCATTCATTAACCTATTAGAGTCTCTGGCCATATTAGGATAATGAGGAATCTATGTATGTGCTCGACGAAGTAACATTTTTGTTTTAAAGAATTATAGATAATCAACGTTCTAGATTTTTTTCTTCCTTACAGTTATCTTAAATGAAAAGGTAATATAATTTTATCCACAGGTGTAACTCAACTTTGCGACTGCATATGCTAACGAGCAACTAGGTATTGAAGTCAACCATCTTTTGAGTTATTGCATAATTAATATGTTTTTCGGTAATAGCATATCGGTTATATTTAGTAATTTAGCAGATTTAGGGGGCTCTGGTCAGGTGCTCAGAGTGCCTAGTGGGAAAGAGGGGCCTGCTCTCATTTGATGTTAAGCGATGACCTAAGATGTAGCACGTAAGCCAAGGTACTTATTTACATGTTCTCCTATATAGACATTTTCATTCCATCATAAACTCTGCACGAACTTATTGTAATATGTCGAACAGTTTATTCAGTTGGTGTATGTGCAAATAGTTAGGGTGTGAACACACTGTTCACGCACCGCGTGGCCCGTACAAATTTAAAAATACCAGATGTTGGAAACAATAGCAGAAGACGGAGGCATTTGCAGCGCTGAAATCCAAATGAATGTGATTTCCAAAAATCTCCAATGCAAGACGCATCTGTTCTGGTGTCGCCTAGACGTACACTGATTCGCCTGGGCATTACTAGGCCGCTTCAGTGGCCATTTAACCCGGTCAATGCGAAACATATTAACAATAAACATTCTGTGATGATTGTAGCCAGGTTAATTCAAGTCGATTCGTATTTTTATCCGTCATTGGTCCAGATGAGAATAGGTGAACACGTGATGCTCGCTCGCCACCCGATTCCAAACCCAGATTGACTTGGTGACGGTAAGGGTAAACTCGCCTGCAACGCGCCCCAAGCGCGGTTCCAGGCAATATGTCATTGTTTGCAGAACGTATGGTTATTCATTCATAACAGTCATGCAAGTTAATTCATGTGCATAACTTCACCAATAAACTATAGAGCTCTGTGTCACGTCCGCCTGACGGCGGGGTGCAATAATAATATATTAGAGAAAAATAAAAGAGTATAAAAATTACAATGGTTTATTTTAAACAAAAAAACAGAAATGTTCAATTAAGCACTTATTGGTGAACTATAATCACCCTCAGGGTGTGGTTGCAGCACAGGGAGTTCTTTTATGTCAAAATACAGTCTAGTGCACTGGGGACTTAATTTGGGTCACGACAACGCCGCAACGCGCGGGGGGGAACTGGTATGGTAATGATATGCGCCGCCTCGAAGGGGAGCACGTGGCGGCCGGCAGCCTGTGGCGACGTAGTCGAGGTCAGCGCCGATGTCCGCCTCCTTCGAAGGCAGGACGGTGAGAGGTTCCCGTCAGTATTTCAGGTGCAGCTTCGAACCCGAATGGTGGACCCCCAGTATCCTGGAAATGTGTTGAGGAATCCACTGAAGCGCGAAGGACCCGATACCCAGGCACTAGGTGAGACCAGGTGTGGGTGTCGGTATCCTTCGCGAATTAAGTTACCATTACAAAACAAGAAAAAGAAATTACGATTATACATTACTGTTACAAATAAAGTTTAAAATTCTACTACAAAATTCAATCATGAAAAAATATCATTCCACCGCGTAGAAAAAACGGCCGGCGGGGCGGACGCGCAACGACCTTGCTTGCCCTTTGCGACATCGCGGGCCGGTTCCGAGCGACGCGTGGAATGTACAAATTATTAAGAAATTTAACGTATACATATTATAAAGTGTGCTCTTCTTATTGATACTATTATCTACGACAGAAAGTACGTAGATACGTGTTACAGAAATTTACTAATTATTAATAGGTTATGGTACGGCTGAACAATATGTTATTTATGTATATCGGTGGTATCTCGTAACATACTACTGTATAAAACAAACTACGTATAATAGGGCTGATCCTACCTACATGAAACGAATTAAATATTACGATAACAGGTATGTCCGAGCCACCGATGTACGTGAGGAATGCGCATTTAAATAGATGCGGTTCTACCCGCGAAGAACACATCGATGCATCTCGAAGTGATTGCATAAGCACGGTTACATTACTATTGATGGTAATAACTCCCTGTCACATCTCGTCGCGTCGTTAAACCCTAATACGAAAAGGTATATATAGATATATCCATAGCAATCATACGTTATTTAAATGAATGTAAAATCACGCGACGGACGGCAATTCGATATACACGACGAACGAACTAACATGGGCGAACATAATTTATGGACAATTCTGCTTACCGAGGGGGTTAGATGAATGGTGCACTGATTCTATACTTTCAAATATAATTATCTTCCAGACTTTTTTTCTTTTGGTGTTGTTTCCCTGGTGGGTCGAATAAAATAACTGGCGCTGGTGAGACGTGCTGCTGGTTTTATACTAAACGTTCGCTATTGTTTTTTCTCGGAATGCAGTGGCTTAATGAGCCCTGCCTGTTTTGTGAGAGAGTTGCTACGGGAAGGAGCGGGATAGCCGATGTCGAGATAACAATGTTTTGATCTCGGACGCTCGCTTCGTATTTTGCGCGCGGCTTCCCTTTCGACTGCAGTAATTAGTTAGTTTGTCCGTTTGTTCGTAATTATGCTAACTGTTTATATATTTGTATTTTAAACCCTTGTTACAACGTAACATCTGGTACTGGAGTCACGTGGGATTGCATGTCGGTAGATATGCACGGATTACGCCAGGTGTCGTCTGTGGCGTGGCGTTATGCCACATTTTCATAGTATGCCTTTATGATCTATGCTCAGCATGCATCGCGTGAGTGTGCTCAGAACAAAACCAAAGAGAGACCATCGGTTTTTTCTGAGCACACTAACATGTAAACCGTTAATTTTGACTTGAATCAACGCGTCGCATCACGCAATGATCGCGTGCCATTTTATTAGTATGTTCCCGCCTTTATATTTTCATCATATAAACTCAATTCAGGTATATCTTGCCTTTCTATGTAAGTAGCTAAATATACTGTCACATGTACAAGTAGGTATATAACACCATAGATTGAAGTAGTTGGAACGTTATTTATTATATATGAATATAATTAATGACAATGTTAGTAATTAACATTTTGGAGGCTGACAGCTTGTGTGTACGCTCGTTTGTTGAATATGAACAAGATTAACATTATCAGGGAAACTAATAAAGGCACCTATTCTCTTTTATGTTAAATATACTCTTTTCAATTATATAAAAGTTTATAGAACTTTAGATGTGTTTGAATATGACAAAGATCAAGAAGATAAGAGAAGTGGTGAACGTATGTATTATTAATTCCAGAAATGATTTATCGGTTAATAGCTACTGTCTGGATTTGTGGTTTTGCCGTTGGTCAAGATACGAACTGCAACTTTAGACAAGAGGTAAGTTTTTTTCATCTACATTATGTTTCATAACCCTCAATTATAACAGA
Source organism: Apeira syringaria (assembly GCA_934044485.1). NCBI lineage: Eukaryota > Metazoa > Arthropoda > Insecta > Lepidoptera > Geometridae > Apeira > Apeira syringaria. The sequence goes on along the minus strand of OW203683.1, from coordinate 1,064,295 downwards.
GGCATCGAGAGTGAGCTATATCATAATCAGCATCTCAGTCATAGGACGTCCACTGCTGGACATATTACTCCCCCATTGATTTCCACAAAGACCGGTTCGAAGCGGCTATATAGTGACCGAAATAAAACGTATAAGAGACACGGCTTGTTGACTCTAAAGCCTGTACGTGGAAGTATCAGAAACTACGAGCAAAATATTGCGTTCGTTGTTCAGGAAGTTTTCAAAATAATAATCTTGGAGCTATGAAAGGGGTAAAGCTACTAGCTAGGAACTCTCCACAAAATCGAATGAGAAGATTAGTAAAATAGCAAAAGCATCATATTACAATCCGTAGACTATAACAAGATTAGAAGTGGCAGAGGGCCGGGCCGGGCCGGGGATAATCACATGCGAAGGATTGGTCTGATCAAGAAATATATACCTTCATCTGTTATGTAATGATGAAAAGGATTAAATGTTACATACGATATTATAATGTTTACTTATTATCTGTATTTTTTTATACTGTAAAGTATAGACCTAGCGTTTGACCACTGTCTCACTTGATGGTCAGTGACGATGTGGTCGAAGATGTTATCACGCTAAACTAGGAAGCTCACTGTATTTGCGCAAATATATCGCAATATGAATTATATACTACAATACATATTATAAAGAGGTAAAGTTTGTGAGGTTGTAGGGGCTAAACTCTGGATTCACTAAAGCGATTTTGAAAATTCCTTTTACCAATAGATAGCCACGTTATTTGTGAGTGTCCAAGGCTCATCATCATCGTCATCATCATGATCATGATCACCACGCAGCGCAGGTGGAACCGGGGCGCAGCAAGTTGTTAATAAATCAAACGAGACTTGATCGCGTGAAAATCATTTATTAATTGACTTGCCTCGACGTTTCTACCAAGTTGCATTGGTGTCGTCACGAGAAGTAGGTACTGATTGATTAATTAACAACTAGCGGCCCGACCCGGCTTCGCACGGGTGGACATACGATTTTTTTATATGTATTTCTATTCACTTTTAATTAAATTAATTATTATATATAATTTAAAGTGAAAAGTGGTTATTGTGACATAACGATAATACGTATGGTATCGGGAAGTTTTTTATAGATATTGATATGTTATTTAATATTGTAGAACATACTATTGTTCTATCATCAATAGTTTCCGCAGCGCATGCGACGGAAGACGTTTCATTGCACTTTTTTACACCTTGGGGTACGTTACTTAAGTTTTTGAAATCGGCACAGTAGTTTTTGAGTTTATTCATTACAAACATGCACACACACAAAAATACAAATTTTTCCTCTTTATAGTTGGGCTCGAATCGTGAAGCAGGGCGGAGTTCACCAAAATTTAAATGTCCGATTATCAATTTACCGATTACCGTCGGTCAAACAGTTTTTACCGTAACTGTTTGAGCGACGGATAAATAGATAATCGGACGTTACAATTTTCGTAAACTGGAGTTGACCCTTAAATATTACGATAATGTAGGTATATATTTGCACAGGAAATGGCGGGCACCTTTCTATCTGAAGTATTTTTTTCACTCCTACAGCCCGTAGGCTTTATTACTAAGCAGATTGTTGTTCTCTGATAAATACAAATTATCAACCAAAATCTAATCAACAATACCGCAACATCATATAATAGTACATATCGATATAAGGGGTACCTAAATTGTCGACATATTCCGATAAAGAAACTGTACCTTTGTTCATGAAATGCCCCGTACATTGTAAACAGAGAAACAAAACAAAGATGACGAGATGATCTTGTTTGAATATCATTTAAGCCATTGCGCCCATATTGCATTCGTGCGGAAACACAGATTTAGGCAATGAATTCTACTCGTGTGAATGTGGAAGCAAGTCGCTTTGTTTGACAAGTTGGAACGTCTACCACATAAGGATATCGCATGTCCGTCTGGTCGTTCGTTGAAGTGGAGTTACATAATTTGTTTTTGAAGCAGCGTGCCCTCCCCGAATTGTATCCGAGAAAACACCGATAAACAAGCTGCTTTACAACATCGGTGTTGCAGATATCGGAACTAGATGCGGCAAACTGTGTGAACGCATTTAGTAATGAGGGTTCCACAAACTCAAGTGCTTTCGATTCATGATTCATTGTTTAAGGTTGTTTAATTCCAAACAAAGCATTAATATTTTTAGCCGATTCAGCGTTAGTTCCGCATCGGATCTCGTATTCAAAAACTACTCTTTATTTCCACTCTCAGTATTATAACTTTATGACGTCTATATTTCTCAAAAAAAACCAATTGATTTTCGAAAATAGAATATTGCCTAGTTTAATAGATATCTTTAAAGACATTTCTACAAAAAGCCTCACACCACTAAGGTCAATTTGAAGTATGTATTTTACTTTTATGAAACGGCAATTCATGTTAAAACCATATTATTTTCCCTCTCTAAACTCACACTAGCTTAAATTATATCTCAGTTACAAAAACGATCTATTCAACTGTTCCTAAAAAGTGCAAGTAGATGTTTTATGTTTATTTTGTATGTATAATATCATTTATGTGTTATATTATAATGATTTAGGATATCTCTGTACTGTTCTAACATCGTTATCATCGTCTCAGCCATAGGACGTCCACTGCTGGACATAGGCTTCCTATTGATTTCTACTGTTCTAACATAATTAAGAACACATATAAAAAAAATACAATCGAATTGAGTAGCGGTTTCGAAGTCGGTTCAAATCCAGAGCCGGCGACGATCTGACATTCGTCATTTTATGAAACCTGAAATTTTTTCCATGCTTTTTTTATACTGATAGATCTAGCGTTTGACCACTATCTCACTTGATGGTCAGGATGTAATCACGAGAGACCTTACTGGATCTCAAAGATTGCAGCACACTGTGTGTGTTTGGTGGCAGTTTTTCAGACTTGAGGGTGGTAACTATACAAACAAAAATGAGGTTCTGTCGTGTCTAAATATTGTTTATTTCGACATAATACATTTATTTCAATAGTTTATCTCATAGCAAGTTGAGCTATCGACTTTTACTGGCCTACCGCTTAATCAACGTTTGATAGAGATCATTTCGGCTTATGTTTCAAAGATATGATAAGAATCGGTGGATAGATATCAGAAGTGATTGAATATCTCAGTTAATTAACAATAAACATAATAATAAAATACACTAATTATTATGAGCTAATAATGGGGTGGGGCGAGGGGTGGCGAACAGGTGAATGTTCGATAAGCGTGTTCAGGTCTTATGCCTGATTGAACTATTGACCTAGTACGCTAATGCGCTAGCAATAGGGTTGTAAATAAAACCAACTATTGAGTACTAATAGCGATCTGGTTTGATCTGCCGATTTAATTTTTAATCAAATGGTATGACTAACGTCATGCGAATAACGCTTGCGTGTTTTAACGTCTAACAGCGCCATCTAGCTAAAATATACAAAACTAAAATCACACAACACAAGCACAAGCTTCACTCGTAACAATGTGGGCTTTGCGTTGAACATACCGCCCACCAAAGGCATTTAGTAGCGAAATGCCTTTTACAAATATTGCACTAGCGCAGATGGTTACGATATGGTGCGGTAAATGTACTACAATTATACAAATTAAAATTTTGATAAATAAACCATTTGTTCGACCTGAATAAAGTTAATAGTAGTTAGAAACAATAATTTCCTGACACTTATTACAACTTAGCTATAACCTACTTAAAGTGTACCTATTATACTATTTTTAATTAATTGGTAAGATACAAAGTTTTGAAGTGGGTCTTTTGACCTCGGAATTTTTGACCTTTAATGTGACCACACGAGTAACGTTATCATTACCTGGATGTTTCTTTAATATGCGTCCCATTAACCAACGACTTGGAGGTAAGTCATCCTCCTTAACAAGCACGATATCTCCAATATTTGGCTCTGGCACTAAAGTTTTCCATTTGTATCTATTAATCATATTAGATAAATACTCTTGGGACCAGCGGCGCCAAAAGCTCTGCAGCATCTGTTGAATCAATTGCCACCTTGTTAAAGAACTTACGTTGGACTCTAAATAACTACTGTCATCCGGTACAGCGATCAGTGGCCCCCCTATTAGGAAATGTCCTGGAGTTAGCGGGAGTGGATCACTCGGATCTGAACTGTCCACAGTTATAGGCCGGGAGTTTAAGCACGCCTCAATTTGACTCAGTAGAGTGCTCATCTCCTCAAATGTAAGTGTGGAGTCACGAATCACGCGTTTTAAATGAAACTTTGTAGATTTCACACCTGCTTCCCATAATCCTCCGAAGTTAGGTGCTCGAGCAGGAATGAAATGCCAAGCAGTTCCATGTGCCTCTAAATAAGCTGCAAATTCTTCTTGAATTGTGTAAATGTGTTGTAACTCTTTAGAAGCGCCTACGAATGTCGTGCCATTATCGCTCCAGAGTTGAGTGCAGTGACCTCGTCTGGAAACAAATCTCCTGAAAGCTGCCAAGAACGCCTGAGTGCTCATATCACTAACAACTTCTAAATGTATAGCTTTAGTAGCCATACAGATAAATAAACAGATATATCCTTTATGGGAATTATGACCTCGACCTTTTGTGGTCCTAATTTGTATTGGGCCTGCATAATCCACCCCGCTATGCAGAAACGCCCTTGCCGGTGAACATCGCACTGAAGGCAATGAACCCATGTATGGATATTTTATGGAGGCTTTTTGGCGAACACATGACACACATTTTCTAATATGTTGCTTCACTAAGCTTTTTATGCCTATTATCCAATAAGCTGCCCTCAGATGGTTCACCATCAGTTGAATTCCGCCATGGAGAGTTGTTACATGGGCGTCCATAACTACCAACTTAGTGAAATGAGATGAATGTGGCAGTATAATGGGATGTTTTGTCTGATCGTCTAAGTTAGAGTTGTGTAATCTACCACTGACTCTCATGATTTTGTTTTCGTCTAGATATGGACACAAAGTTTTCAACTTACTATTCTTTTTGTGCAAATTACCTTGATTCAATAAATCTGTGTACTCTTCTTTAAACTCTTCCATTTGTACTTTTCGTATGCAGCATTTTAGCGCACTGTCTAGTTCGGCTTTAGTTAAATAAACCGCATTTCTCGGAGATCTATTGTAAAATCTTCTGCAAAAGGCTATAACTCTTAAGAGCTTCTGCAAGGAAGAGAATCGTTCTAATATTTTGTCCTCGATTGTTGCACTATGGTGGACTCTTACTGCTTCTTCCAGGTTGACCCTCAAGTCCTTTGGTTTTTTATAAGTAACTTGGCAGTCGCGCAGAAATGGTGGACCTAAGAACCAAAGCTCATTATCTGCAAGTGCACCTGGCTGAACACCTCTGGAAGCACAATCCGCTGGGTTATCCCTTGACCTAACATGAAACCATTGTGAGGAATCTAATGATGTCAATATTGTGGAAACTCTGTTGGCCACAAAGGTTTGCCACTTATTAGGATGGCTGTTGAGCCATCCGAGAACAACCGTCGAGTCTGTCCACGCCTTGATGTTGCTTTTTTCAATACTCAAGACTTCAGCGACCTCAGCTAAGAGTTGAGACAATAGCACAGCCCCGCAGAGTTCAAGTCGAGGGATACTTATTTGTTTAATTGGTGCGACACGCGTTCGCGCTGCTACCAAACAAACATGCCTTTCACCTGTTTTTCTAACAGTTCTCACGTAGGCCACGGCCGAGTATGCCAATTTGGAGGCATCGCAAAACCCATGTAGCTCTTGGCAGTCATCTATGTTGGACGTACCTAACCACCGTGGGATCTTAACAGCCGTGAGTTGTGCTAGTTCACTTTGGTAGCTAGCCCATTCATTTTGTAATTCAGTTGGAATGGGCTCATCCCAGTTTGTGCCTGCCAACCATAGCTTTTGTATGAATATCTTTGCTACTACTATTGTTGGGGCAATCCAGCATAGAGGATCATACAACCTTGCTATGATGGATATAATTGATCTTTTGGTGTTAAGTGTGGTTGTTGGTATTGGTAGATTTACTGTGTATCGAAATTGATCTTCTTTGCGATCCCAAGTCAGTCCTAACACCTTTGTTGTGTTCTCTAGTTTTTGGTCTATGTCATATTTTTGTTTGTACTCGTGCACATTGTCCTTTAATATATCATGTATATTTAATACATCACTTTGTATGTCCTGTGTACTGTCTTGTTTTTCTTGTGCACTGTTCTGTGTTGTATGTCCTTTGTTTTCTTTGTTCTTTTTATTATTAAGTATGTCCTGTGTTTTGTCCTTTATGTCCTTATTGTTACATTGGCCTTCATATAAGTTGATTTGCGACAGCAATTTATCATTGTTACTGTTCCATTTTTGTAGTTTAAATCCACCTTTTGCTAATAGCTCCGTTATTTGCTCATAAATATTTATTCCTTCTTCGAAATTGGAACAGCCTGTCATTAGGTCGTCCATGTAGAACGACTGTACTACTCGTGGAGACGCTAAGGGAAAATTTGCACCTTCATCCAGACTGACCTGATGTAAAGCTTTCACTGCCAGATAAGGCGCCGACGCAGTTCCAAAAGTTACAGTCCTTAATTCATAATCCATTATTTCATTTTCTGGATGATCACGCCATACAACTCGTTGGAACATCAAATCTTCGTCAGCTATCCTGACCTGCCGATACATTTTTATTATATCTCCTACTAGCACAATAGGATGAACTCTCCAGCTTAATACCAAATGGCGAAGGTCTGGCTGTAGCTTAGGTCCGATCATCAATGTGTCATTCAGCGACACATGACGATTGTTCTTACTAGAAGCATTAAATACAACGCGTACTTTTGTAGTTGTTTTATCGTTTCTCACGACAGCGTGGTGTGGTAGGTAAACAGCTTCGTGTTTCTTTGTGTCGTCTTCCTTTACTAGCCGCATGTGTCCTAATTGTAAGTATTCATTCATTACTTCTGTGTAGCTGTTTTTAAGCTCTGGGTCTTTATTTAGTCGCTTTTCTAGTGCCTTAAACTTTGCAATAGCAATCTGTCGCGAGTTGCCTCCTAAACAGCCTGGGGGATTGTTCCGGAATGGTAGCGTAACGATGTATCGTCCTTCGGGTGTCCTTTTTGTTGTACTGGCGAAAATCTCTTCGCATTTTTGTTCTTCGTCGGTCAATAAGCCCTTTTTACTGTTCTGTTGTTCTTCTATTTCCCAAAATCGTTTTAATTGATCGTCTTCATTGACCTGAGCATGCATTACTGCTATGCTCCAAGTATGACCGTTTTCATTGGTGTCTGAAACTACCCCAGATAAGACCCAACCTAAATATGTACTCTGGGCTATAAGGTTTCCACTTGGACTCTTTTTCAAACCATCCTTTAAAATTTGGCTATATACATCGGCTCCTAACAGTAGGTCGATCTTGCTAGGTACGTGGAATTTTGGGTCTGCAAGGCATAGATTTTGTGATTCTGCCCATTCGATAGCATCTGTACTATGTTGATCTGGTAGGTGGGATGTTATATTTTTAAGCACATATGCCTTTATCTCTAAGCCAAACTCCTTCTCATTCCGTGATGTAAGCTTGATGATGACTACAGACTTTGATGTCACCCCCTTTTCCCCTCCTAGGCCAGTGACCGTGCCTCTGATAGGATGTTTTTTGAGACGCAAAAGCTGTACTGTGGATTCGCTTATAAAACAGGCCTGAGAACCTTGGTCAAGCAAAGCTCTGACCACATAACGTGCTCCTGATTTGGACTCTGCATTGACTAGCGCTGTCGCTAGTAAAACCTGACGACACCTTATAACTTTCTGAGTAGATAAGCAAGAAACTATAGGGCCTGTGCTAACCGATGTACTAGTACTCTCGGCAGACTCCTTTTCAGATGCTGTAGAAGCCTCGTTATCATTTTCAGGATGCAGTAAAGAATGGTGTCGCCTCTTACAAATCCTACAGGTTGTAGGCTTCTTGCAGTCATATACAGAATGATTACTGCCTAAGCAATTAAAGCAGATTGAATTTTTGGCTACAAAGTCGCGTCGCTGAGCACATTCTTGTTTCGCGAATTTCTTGCAAAAGCAAAGCTTGTGACCTTGGGCACAGAACTCACAACGCATAACTGACGACTTGGTGGCCAATAACGCCTTTGGTTTCGTATTAGTAGGACCACTGTTTTGGTGTACTGGTGACTTCCTTGTGTCAACAAATTCTAATGCCCGGAAACGATTTTCCATAAAACTTTTAAGTTGATCTAAAGTTGGCAATTCATTTGCATCAGATTCAGAAGAAATGTGTAGCTCCCACTGTTTACGCGTTTCAGTATCGAGTTTAAAGGTAACAATATGAATAACAATAACGTCCCATGTGCTCACATCTACTTTAATATTTTTGAGTGCATTCATACAGTCGATGGTAGTATCTAATAGTTCTTTCAAGCCCGATGCCGATTCAATATTTAACCGTTTTTGTTCGAAAAAGCGTTTTAAAATACAATTAACTAAATATTTTCGATTATTGTAGCGTTTTTCTAATAATGACCAACATTGACTGTAATTCGCATCAGTAATTGGGGTGTGCTTAATAAGTTGAGCTGCTTCACCCGTCAAGTAACTTTTTAAATAATGTAACTTTTCTACATTTTCGAGTGAAGTATTACTGTGAACTAGCGATACAAACAAATCATGAAATGTAACCCATTCAGAATAATGTCCAGAAAAATTAGGAATCACAATTTTTGGAAGTCGTACGCCTGAGCTTTCTGATCTACTATCAGAATTATTATTCTGCTTTGAACCACCTGCCTCTTGTGCAGACGGTACGAATTGACTTAACGCCACTTTCATTAAAGATTTAAACACTAAATAATTGTCCTCAGTCAATTCATACACTTCTTTGGTGACGTACGTTGTGCTCTCTAATTCTCTAGGATCTGATATTTCATACAATTTAGCATTATTTGATCTAAATAATTTCCAATCTTGTTCTAAGTTTTCTAACCTTGCTTCTATATACTCCTTAGTTATTCTTTCTTTTGGACTTTTCTTAAAATTTGCCATGCCTTTTTTCATGGAATTATGTAACCCTATCTGTACATTCAGAAGTCCTTCCATTTTGCACTATACTTAAAATATATTACTTACAACAGTTAACCTTTTCCCTTGAACTAATAAGATTATATGACAATTTCACAAGTTTACATATGAAGATAGTACTGAATACAATCTCATCTCATCAAATTAATATTGTTGACACAAATTTTACAACACTTTTTTGACTGACTTTCAAACTACTAAGATTTTTGCAAATTTTTCTAAGTCCAAACCAATTTTTTAGAAATTTTACAAGTGTTTCAAATTATAATCATATACACTGGATGGAAAATCGGGCATGGATTCCCCGTTCCCCCGTTTTTCTCTTAATTATTCTAAGTCCTAACTTCGATCATGCAAACGTTAAAGTTCTAAATATTTTCTTCAAATTCACTAGTTAATTAATGATAATTGTACTCACGATTGCACTTCACTCACTGATTAATTTGAACTCATTCATATCCTGGATGCCTGGTTGATTGACTCCGCTTCCCCAGCTCACCAGATGCCGCTCCGCTGCCCGCACACTGCACCTTTCAGTACGCTGCGCCGTTGGTAGGTGGTGGTCGCTCTGGTTGGACCCCACAGCTTGCCATCCACAGCTCCACAGCCCGGTGTCCACCGTAGTAGTGCCCGTACGGTTTGTTGCAGCGATCCACTGCTGTACCGGCACTATTGTCCTCTTCGGAGACCTAATCTACCTTGCCATTCGGGTCGATTGAACCAATGTTCAGGTCTTAAGCCTGGTTGAACTATTGACCTAGTACGCTAATGCGCTAGCAATAGGGTTGTAAATAAAACCAACTATTGAGTACTAATAGCGATCTGGTTTGATCTGCTGATTTAATTTTTAATCAAATGGTATGACTAACGTCATGCGAATAACGCTTGCGTGTTTTAACGTCTAACAGCGCCATCTAGCTAAAATATACAAAACTAAAATCACACAACACAAGCACAAGCTTCACTCGTAACAATGTGGGCTTTGCGTTGAACAAAGCGAAACGTATCAGTGTGTTAACGTATAGAATACTTGTATACTTCATACAAGTACACTTTATTGGGACCAAAATTTATTAGAATGATAAATACAATAGTACGGATGTTCAATAGGCAGCCTTACCGCTACTAGCGGTCTATTCCAGGCAACCTTTGGATGTTAATATATTATGAGCAGGGAGGATGCGTAATGTGTTATTAAAGATAATTCTTCTTCTTCTCCTTATCCCACCTTAGGCGGGGTCGGCGCGACATGTCTTCCTCTTCCATTCTCTTCCATCATTAGTCGTCTCAGTGCTCAATCCTTTCATAAACATATCTTTGCTCACACAGTCCATCCATGCCTTCTTCGGGGTTCCTCTACCTCTCTATCTATCCATTGTATATACTTATTCATCCCTATATATTTACTCGTATGCATAACATGAAGTATAAACATACTTACGAGTACATATATAGTCACGAATCTTTCCCGTACAGGTTATAGAGACCACTGACTTCCAATTGCGATCCACAATCCATAAAAAGAAAAACATTTAATTGATTATGAAAACTTTGTTTCGGTAATTGGTCGTTTCAATTTCGGTGAACTCCACCCTTAGGTTAATTGTTATGTTTAATAGGTGAACGCGGGAGAAACTTTCTACTTATATAATTCCGGTTACCCACGTAACTATGGCCCGGGAATAACATGCAGATATATTGCAGTCTGTCCGGTTGGGTACAACTGTAGAGCTTCCTGTAGAATATCCATACCATTTTTTTTTTTTTTTTTTCCCGGGGAAATCCTTTATGGATACCACCGGCCGGGGGAGGCACGGTGGTTATGTGGGAGTCCCCGCCAGAGTGGCGAGTGTACCCACTAAAACCCCGGGGTGTTCCTCGAAAAATTTAATCAACAAAACTTTCTTCTGATGCTTCAATATACCACCTATACGTAATAAGCGTTTTGCTGTTTTGCACCGCGTGGTGATGAAAAACGGTGATGATTGTGATGATGAAAATAAGCCCATGTGTTTAACACATGGGCACATTTTACAACAGGGTAAAAGCTATCTGTGTTCCAAATTTTATCGAAACCCGTTTAGTATTTTTTGCGTGAAAGAGTAACAAACATACATCTTCATATCAATAGTCACAAACTTTCGCATTTATAATATTAGTAGGATTCTAAAATGTACAAAATCTATCATCTATCATCGGTCGACTCGACGTACGGCAATGCGCCATCGCGATATGGTAGTAATACCACCTATACGTACGAAGCGTTTTGCTTCCACATTCCTACAGCGTACTGCCAAGGAATGGAACTCGTTGCCCGAGTCTGTGTTTCCCAATATGTACAATCCTGGAGTCTTCAAGTCGCGAGTGAATAGGTACCTTCTAGGCTTGCCTGCTACACCTTAGACCGCGTCATCACTTATCGTCAGGTGAGACAGTAGTCAAACGCAAATTTATAATATTTAAAACCAAAAAAAATACCGGCTGCACTCCGGGAGTGCAGGCAGACGTGAAAACTTGAACATGACTGATGATGATGATGAAAAGTAGCCTATGTGATATTCCGGGACCTGATCTAATGATCTACACAAAATTTCATCCAAATTCATCCGTTCAGCCGTTCTGGCGTGATTGAGTAACAAGCATCCATCCATCCATCCATCCATACTTTAAGATTTATAATATTAGTGGGACACAGAATTAACATGATGACGTTTTTTTTGTAACAATGAAATGATAATAATGAAACTCTTTATTATATCGGCGTTTTGATCACCGAACTAAAGAATAAAACGATTTTATCAAATAAAGTTTTATTTAATAAAACAACAAACCAAATGTTTCTTATTAGTAACACATTTAAGTTTAAATTACGGCAGTTTACTCTCTCTCCGTCTTACGAATTCGAAGACGTCATGTCCTAACGTTCTGACGCGAATTTAATATTTTTTCCCCATACAAAAGTGCACAATGCCGCTAAAGAAGTTTTTATTTCAAAAAGCTATAACACCACATTCAGACATACATACATACATACCCCTCCTTTTCATGGGTGGTTAGAATTAACTTGTATTTTTATTTTCTTCTTGGGTACTAATGCTTATAAACAATTGTAGGGAGACATTCGATTACGACATAGGAATTGTAACAGTCAGCAACAGGTTCAAACCAACCGTCGTGCCGGTCTGTCTCCCGTTCAGGTACACCAGCACTGATGCTACGGGGTTCAATCTCAGTCTTCTGGGTAAGCAAATAATACACTATTATAGTATAAAAAACTGTAGACCCCAAAACGTCTGTACATAGAAACTATTTTCACTAAAACATAGCATTTTTGAAATGATAATCGACCGAACAAGAATCTAGTGCTTATTTCATTCATATCGATTATCTTTGTTTCAAACCAGTTATTACTGGTTAGTAGATTATGTAGTAGTATATGTATATAAGTATATATCAGTCATCAGGTTACCATAGTACAGGCTCTGCCTAGTTTGGGACCTGAAGACCTTGTGTGAATGTTAATAAATAAAAAAGATTATGTAAACTTTAGTACTATCTTTGAGCATTTATAAAAGTTCTAAATCTTCCTTACGATGAAGATAGATGCTCAGGTAAGGGAACGTTTATTTAACGAAATTTTAATTCGTAAGTACGTCAAAGGGCTCACAGGTAATCACTCGATTTAATATTTGGGTTATATATCATTTTAGATGTCAAGAACAGTAACTTTCACCTCGAGAAGTTAGGGAGCGAGTAATGGTGTGTGCTAGTTTTTAATTAGAACAATAATTAAGGAAAGTCCAGAACTAGACGAAAGGGGATATATAGGTAATTCTATTGCTGGTATAATCAATATACTAGGTCAAGCAAGCATGGCTACGGTCCGGGCTCTGGAGGATCACTGTTCATTTATCCGCTGCCGATTACAATTTATTTCGTGGAAATTCTTCATATAAAATGCTCCATTGGGATAATTACGAGTCACCCAATCACTGCCATTTTGATCTGACAACTTTATATGTTCGGAAGGCAAGTTCGCGGCCCGCCGCCGTGGCTCTTCACCACTCTCTCACTCGACGGTCCGTGCGGTCCAGTTATGCTCTCCAGGACAGCTGCTTGTATAGATAGTGATTGGTGACAGTTTCTCAAAGTTGATGCCGATACTGGAAACCGGCCGTACCCATGGTACGAATATCATAACCATGTTACTTTAACCTGAAGGTTAAGTTAGTCGCAGGGATAGAACCAGCGACCATGAGGTTGACAGCTCAGGAGAGCATAACAGTTATAGAGCTTTGGATGACTTGAAACCTGTATGTCAGAACCAGCCGGATTGTTCCGGACTAACTCTGTATTCGTAAATGCTTTGTGTTAACTACGTTATATAATTAACATTAGTTTTAAATGTCACTAGGTTATGGTCTCACTGAGCCGGGAGGGATGACGTCTGACACGTTGCAGGCCGTAAACGTGACAGTGATCAGCCAAGAGAGGTGTGCCCGTACTGACAACGTCACCCCGCGACAGTTCTGCACATTTACTCTTGGGAAGGATTCTAGCCAGGTAATTAATGAATTAATATCGCCACTCACAAATATCGAACAAGATTTGCCTACACTGACAATGATACCTCAAAACGAATCTGTACACCTTTTCTTTGGAAACTTAGGAAAAATCTGCTTTTGGTGGTATTTGTTTGAACGATTAGTCGTTTCTAATAGTTGTTAGTATCACGACACAGTTTCGGAGTTTCATGCTACAGCCATTCCCCTCTTTGCGTTTGTTGCTCTTAGGATCGAATAAGGTGATGTGTTAGGGGGTTACGTCCCCCTACCCTAACTTACAATCATATATACTAAATATCAAAGCTTGATATGCATAATCCTTTTAATAAAATTAACATTTTAAAGTGTATCTCACTGGTTTATATACACTGATTTTGCTGCTCTATTTAGATATATATACATACTACTGTAAGTGCAGTAAGCAATTTATGTAATAAATAAACAGATGAACTTGTTATCAACAACATCATCATCATCATCATCTCACCAGACATACGCCTCCCCCATTGGTCTCCACAAGGACCGATTCGAAGCGGCCCTCATCAACCATCTTCCAGTGATCGTGACTAAGTAGGTCGTCTGTCCGCATTTCAGGCAGAAGAGCATGCTGTCTGTCGTCTCCACTTTAGAACCTTTTAATTCATCGGCTATCAGTCTTGCGTGCGACGCGCCTCGCCCATTGCCACTTCATTTGCTCATCGGCTGAGCTATGTCTGTGGATTCTTTTGTTATCGATATATGCTTTTCTATATAGCGGATTACTATATAGACTCTAATAACAGTGTGCTATGTTGTTAAAGACAACGTTACCTATCTACAAACTTAATCCGAAATCGTTTTGAAAGGCTCAACCGTTGTCCATGGCGCTTGTTCCCTTTTTAATAATACCGTTTGTAGTAAATAAGGGTTTATTTTGATTGACAGCACGACAGCGGCGGCCCCGCTTTGTATGAGCAACCCACAAACGGCCGGCTGTACCAATTTGGTATCATTAGCAACGGCAGATCGTGTGCGACAACGAGTCCCGGTATCCAGACCAAGGTCACGTCGTCAGTACTGCTCAGATGGATTATCAACAACGTTCCTGCCACATTTTGCAATATATAGACAAAAATATAGCGAGTCCAACATTTCCCGTAGTCAAAGCAAAATAGACCAAATTGTAATAAATAAGCTGTAAACTGTTGAGTTACAATATTTTATTTCCTAAAATTAATACGAACCCATACATTAAACAGTTTTTTTTTTTTTTTTTCACACACTCACACCCCCGCACTAGGATACCCTGTGTCGCGGAAGGCATAGACACACACAATCACAATACACAAACATCCAAGACCCGAGAACAAACATCTTTGCTCATCACAGAAATGTTTGTCCCGGCCGGGATTCGAACCCGGGGTCGCACTTCCAAAGTCAGTGTCGCTGACCACTGAGCCACGACGACCGTCAAAAGTTAGACTAAAGGTACGATGAGAAGGAGCTTTGCGAACTGTACTGTGTCTTAAAAAAACCAACTATAATATTCACATACTCACAAACATTCATGTCATTTAAATAGTATAATTTGTACTTACAACAGCCGCCTCTCATAGTGCAGCCGTATCGCACCGTGAAACAATTGAACTCGGAACTAATTGTCACTTATCTAGTGCAACTGTGACACAGATAAATAATAGTTTGAACGGACGGTACGTGCATTATTCAATTGTTTATTACGAGTGCGATACGATAACCGTGACGGAAGTTGTTCCTGCTTCAGGCACCATTTTCACATTTGCCCACTGCCACAAAAAGTATAATACCTAGGTAAGTACTAAAAGTTTCCGGAACTGGCCACTTACATAAACAATATTTAAAAAGTAAATACAACATTTCAAAAAAGGAACTCTTCGGCTGTAGAATGCCGTTTATCTGACAGTCATTTTTTTTACATTGCGACGTTATTTTTTAAATTGCGTGTCTACATTAACATGTATTTAACTCGGGAAAATGTTCCTAGTATGATTTTCTACGATTTAAGGTGTAATTTGACAGCTCAACAGAGCATCACTCGGCTTCAATCTGTATTTGGCGATGAAGCACCATGCAAGACGAATATTTATAGATGGTTTGCAGAATTCAAGCGCAGTCGTGCCAATCTCAGTGACGAATCTCGCGATAGTCGCACGTCCAGCGCTGTGAACAACAAAAACATCGATGCTGTTCGCCGTATGATTGAAACAGACAGGCATGTGACCCACCATGAGATTTGCGCATCCTTAGACATGGGCTTGAGTCAAATACAATCTATCCTACACAAACATTAGCCAGATACAACAAAGGTGCGTCAAATTTGGTGTGGAACATAGCAGCAAGTGACAAAACATGGATTTATTGCTACGATCCCTAAACAAAGCAGCAATCGAGCGTATGGGCCTTTGATATGAGCCGAAACCAACAAAAGCGGCGCGCGTGAAAAGTGCATCTAAGCGGTCGATTGCTTCTTCTCTCAATAAAACTGAACACGTGGCTACTGTTCTTACGACAATCGTCGAACACGACCATTTGTTTGACGGAAATTATTGACGAACTCTGTAAAAATAACCGTAAACGCCGTATCATCCTGCACCACGACAATGCTACACGGCCAGACAGACAAACGAATTTTTGAAGGTGAAAAACGTAGAACTTATGAGCCATCCTGCATACAGTCCTGACTTGGTATCTTGTGACTTTTTTCTTTTCTTAATAATTAATAACCAATTAACGGTTAACCATTTTCATCACCAGAAGAGGCTGTCGGAGAGTATGAAAAACACGTTTCTGAACTCATCACGGTGGAGTGGCACAAAAGTTTTCAAAATTGGTTTAACGGAATGAAAAAGTGCATTTACGCTAAGGGGAATATTTTGAGAAACAATAAATTCATTTTTGACATTTAATCGTTTTTTTTTTCATTCCGGAAACGTTTAGTGCATGCCACGTAATGACTGAGCACCGAGCTCAGTGAATAATAGTGTGTACGCAACCGACAGCAAACAATTTATATAATTCTCAGCCATAATTTGTAAATATTGGTTTGCCTCGCTGCAAATCTTTAGCGATAAGTTTTTTACTATTTAGTAGTCATTATTTTGGGAGTCATTTTTGTCCCACGTTATTTAAAAGAATATAATTTCATTGTAAGAGTCGGCGCCACCGCGGCTAATTCGGCGGAGAAAATATAGTATAACCTAGGTAGCGGTGACATGTTTAAATCGTTTGGGGTCGGTGCCGGCTGCTCGGGAGTCCTGGGGACTGGGAGTTCATCCGATTTCCAAAACTTAACATAGCGATTAATCGATGCGACCCATGATCATAATCATCAAAATGACATTTGGCTTGACGAATCAGCATTGTAATGTAACGGGGCAATGCTATTAGCATTCTGAGTGAGCTGCCTACGGGTAAGAAAATGTCAGGTAAGCCAAGGCTGGCAATAGCTAGTGGATTTCTCAAGTGTTTTTGTAGTAGCTGTACTATTGTAATTAGTTATTAGTTTTCATTTCAGTAAAGGCATTTGACGCCTAAAAGATAAGGCCTAAATGTAATTGCTATGCCTTTTTTTTTTTTTTTTTTTTGACCCGGGGAAATCCTTTATGGATACCACCGGCCGGGGGAGGCACGGTGGTTATGTGGGAGTCCCCGCCAGAGTGGCGAGTGTACCCACTAAAACCCCGGGGTGTTCCTCCGTCGTCGGCAAGTGACGGGGGGCACGGTTCCGCTTGCACACTATCCGCAGCCCCCGTCGACGCCGCTGCCCGCCTTGCGACGGGCCCACCTCGGGGAGGGATTCCTCCCTCACCCCTCGTGCACGATGCCCTCGGGAACACATCGAAGGCATCGCCACCTCGGAGGGCTCATACTTGGGGGGTGCCAGACGCCCCCGCATCTAGCACCCCCGGCCCTCTCAGCGGAGAAGGAGTGCGGGTCCGATCAGCCCGCCTCCGTGTCCGCGCTCGCCGGAGCGGGTGAGAAAGAGGATCCCTTTCTCTCTCCCGCTCCGCGGCCTCCCTCTGTGACATCACCGTTTCACAGAAGGAGGTGACCGCCTCCCACGACCTCTCATCACCGACCATCTTGGCTAAGACGACCGGCAAGGAGAGGTCAGTGCCTCCCAGAGCCGCGACCAAAGCTCGGCGCGAGCAAATGTAATTGCTATGCCTATTTTAAGTGTTTCATTCATACTTTGCAAATATGATAGCTTCGCGGTTTTTACTGAGCATCAGCTGTCAGCCTGACAGTCAATTCTATATCCACTGGATGAAGGTCCTCGTGTAAGGAACATCATTATCAATAGACGAAAACAGTATCTATAAACTATACGAAAATTTGTTTGTTTGTCTCCTGACTCTGAGAAACACAATGAAATTGTAATTGGTAAATTTATATCCAAAGCACTTTCCGCGCATGCTTCCCTGCGCAGTAACCACTACCCTGAAGTTAGCCACCCTCGACTGCGCAGAAGCCACTACCCCGAGGTTAGCCACCCTCGACCATACGGGCCACTATCGACCTGCTCAGTAGGCATTTTCTTTTCAAGACAACTTTTAAAGACTAACGTTGAATGTAACCTTTTCTTAATATCCTCATTTCTGGATTTAACATGACCGTTTACCTTTTGTTTTGCAAAGATTTTCTTAAATTATAAAGCGTTACTTTATTAGCTTAGTATTTTGTCCATTCATTATGATTTTATTATAATTGTGTGATATAAATACGGTTAGGTTATTTACTGTAGTGAAATATTTAAAAAGAAATGGAAATAATACAGATAAGTGATTTTGAAGTGAGGTGGTTGAGTTGAGATGCCAAAAAGAATTCCGTTTCATATAGTTTATGCTACAAGTAAGTATTTAACTGCGGTAAGTCTATAATTAATTAAATTATTATTCATGATAGGATAGCAAGAAAGTTATCTTTGTTATATAAGGACGTAGCTTTATTCGGTGAATTATATGTGTGCCCTTGGACATATTTAGAAATAGCATCACTTAAAAAACTAATCATAAATAATCTGTTTATATTTGCTGTCAAATCTGAATAATTTATAACTCATATAATACAAATTTGTTACATAATGTATTGCAAATTTCATACAAAAGAAAAATCACGAAAATGCATAATTGCATTACTCAACGATAGTACATCAACAAAGAGTAAGTATTTAACAAAACATAGGCTACTACTTTATTCGTTCACAATATACCGACCCACCCACATAGAATATATTTTTATGTGCGTAGAGGGATGTAAAAAGACACATTTACGTCAGTAAGATACATATACGATATATATATATAAGATACTACAGAATGTAAATCCTTTTATTTGCTGTTTCAAGAAATGTCAAATTAAGAACTGCGGATTTTGTTTATTACATAAATAAGTTCCAGAAACATTGTTTGAAAACAAGAATTGTTTTCATAATAATCATCGTATCAGCCGTAGGACGTCCACTGCTGGACATAGGCCTCCCCCATTGATTTCCACAAGGACCTGTTGGAAGCGGCCCGTATTCAGCCCTTGCCTGCGATCTTATTCAGGTCGTCTGTCCACGTCAATCCAGAATTGTTTTAGCAGTGAGAAAACTTAAGAATCTCTAAAATTATATATTTTAAAAATTAAAATCAATATTGATTGCTGTTGAAAATATTAAAGGCCTACAGAAAATTTAGTATTTTATAAGAAAAAGTAGGTCAATTTCAGCTATTCTTTATCAGAGAATTGTTTATAAATAAGAATTGTTGTAGCAATGTCCCATACCTGGAATTTAAATGAAGGCTCCTATTAAAATGCCATCACGAAATAGCTGATAGAAAAGTTAATTTATTTTGTAAGTTGAAGGGTCGAGTTTCCAATGGCATGTCGTGTACATGTTTAAATAGACTGTTCGTAATTGGATGAAATCGATCGGTTCGTATCAGGGGCAGTGCAGTTCTTTACGAATTGTATCTGTCCATAGGCAGTGGTTACAACTTAACATCCTGTGAGCCTTTCGCTTGTTCTATCCCCTTATATCATAAAACAACAGGGCTGGCAGTGAAGCTCGCTTATGTGATCAGTACCCGTGTAGTACTGTGATCACAACTGGAATGAATGATTTATCATTCACAACTAATTGCTTTCGTACATCAGAACTGAAAACACATTTAAGTTTATTGTCTTAGAATGGCAGTCGTAAGACTTTGTCACACATCCTCGTAGATATAGGTACATTATGGTAATTCCTTCTTACTATGGGTGCAGACCCAAGACCAGACTACGAAGATTTTAGCTGTTAATAAGCAAATGGTATGAATAAAATAATTTTTCAGGCCTGCAGCCTTGCCAGAACCAACTGTAGCCCGCTACGTGAAACTGAGACTATCGGGTCCTCATCCACCAGCGAGCGAGAGCGATCAGGCAATATATAACTCGCTTTTCAAAAACGGGTATTATATTGTATTTTAGTGAATATACTTACGTAATTATCACCATAAGCTGTGAAGCCCTGCGAACGATTCTGCCAACATTAATTATTATCGCAAACTTTCTATTTTTTTCCTGCAATGATGTGTTTGGTTTTTAATGTAATATTTATTCATTATGCGTAAACATAGACACGGTATGCCTACTGACTTCGACAAACAAGTTATATGCATGTTGCTGGCGGGAAGCTGGTAGAACCTTATGGCCCCATGCCCACGGCGGCTTTTTGTAGCGATGCTGTTGCGCATTTTGTAAACGCGCTTCTGCATCGCGACTGACGCGCGACACTACCGCTACTGCAGCGCTACAAAAAGTCGCCGGGGTCGAGGGGCCTAAGACCGGTTCACAAGTTTCATCATCACTATTATTATTTCAGTCATAGCCCGCGCACTCACTGGCTATTCTAACACTCTCTAATCGCTTCCGATTGGAAGCAGCCTAATTCACTTTACTCACGCTGTATACTGGCACTAATTGTTCTCAAGTCCTGCAGTTAGACGTCGGCCGTCGCATGAACCGCTGTAGCGATTAAGTCGAGAACTTTCTTTCTTCTCTATCGTTTCACCCTTGACAGAGCGGTCGTGGTCATCATGAAGTACTATTCGATTTTGGGGCAGATGTTATTCGCCACGCAGTGTCTCGCCAACACTCTTTATTAGACGACAGTCTACTGCATTCATGTCAAGGGCCGCCGACCGCAGTTTATGTTTGGTCGGTCCATCGCATAGGTGATCTTCTTCGCGGTCTCGTGCCGTCTACTCAGCCTTGGACAACGAGACGCTCGATGGAGGTATCCTCTACTCTATGTGATATTTAACCAACTTCACAAATCAATCTTCAACTTGTACTTAGGTGGCTCTCATGGCTGTAAACGTCCTGGGCGAGGAAATAGAAGAAATCGAGAAAACTATACCAATCAGCCCCAAGTCTGAGCCAACGTACTCTCCATACGATGACTTGGCGTTTGTTATGTACGTGGACACTGAGATAGCTGACCTGGTGAGGACGTTGGATGAAAAGAAACGGATAGCAGTTAATGGTAAGAGCCGATATTTCTTTTTATGATTATTCTAAAGTAAGTGATTTTTGGGACTTTTTCATTATATAGCATCTTTGTGGTCATCCATGAACTACGACATAAAACTGGCACCTCGTTATTTCAAGACACAGGATTTTGCTTAGTTTGAAACACGACAACTTTTTTGAACTTTCAGATTAATCCAATATACATTTCATTAAAATGGATTCTGTAATTCTTTATATTTTTAAGAAAATCTTAAGGAATTTATTTATTTATTTATTAACATTCACACAAGGTCTTCAGGTCCCAAACTAGGCAGAGCCTGTCCTATGGTAACCTGATGACTGATATATATATACTTATATATATGTCGCCGCGCTGTTATGGAGGCGCCGTAAAATAGTTATAATAATTAAAACTCCGTTGATTATAAATTCGTGTTCTTAAATCATATTAGAATTTTTAAGTTAGATTATAATTCATGGTATTTAATTATGGTAAATTATTAATATTTGAGACTCAATTTGATTCGAGTTTTTGCGAGTACTTTGATGTAAGTAATTTTTACTATTCTTAATTGCTTTTGATGCTTTAGCTTATTAGAATTTATTTGTAAAAACGTTTTGATAATTAAGATTTTATTTGGAATCCATGATGAGATTATTTGTAGTAAATATCACATTGCGAAAAATACGCTAGCGCCTCCTGTCGCCATTTTGACGAACAAACGGAACTATGGCGGCAGGCGGGCTCTAAAAGATTATTCAGAGTCAGTCTGTTGCGGATTTTTGGACGAGTAAGTGTGAGTGTCGAACCCATGCTCAATTTTATTCCGGATTCCAAATATAATCACTCTTGCCTTTATTTTCAATAAATATTAGAGTCAAAGTAAAGAAATAGTGTTGAAATTTAGCTATTGAAGTGTTAAGCATTTATTTCTTTAAGCATTTCTTGGTGAAGTGAAGTAATTGTAAAAAGTGATAGTGTTAAGGAGTGGCTATTGATAATAATCACGCCCTATGAGTTTCTTGTCTGTTCTTCTCATACGGTTAGTCTCTTGCGAACAGACGTAGCTATACCTACCCTCAAAAGTTGATTGCAATAGTTATTAAAAGCAAGTTAACTCCTTAGCTGTTATGTTTCATTCCAATACTACCTGGTTAGTTCCTGCTTAGGTAGGTAGATCTGCAGTGACTCTTTATTTATTGGCGGCTGGCCCTAGTAGTTAGTTCATTTGCTTAAATAAAGACTGTAAAACCTTGACCTGCCTAAGGGCCAATGGTTTTACATTTAAAAAAAAAAAAAACAAACCTAGATTTGTTAAATTTTATTTAATTCTGTGTAATTTTTATATAATAATGTGAATTGAAAACCCACGATGGATTTATTGTAATCTGAAATAAAAAAAAAAAATTGAAAATTTGAAAATTTGAAAATAAATTTTGAAACCACGATTAGCCTAGTACTAAGCACTAGTACTAGGCGAATCGTGACCGCGTCCGCGAGCGCCCCGTATTCTCCTTGAAAAAGACCACCGAATGTGGTTGAAACTATAGTCAAAACCCTCTGACTTATTACGTGAGTAACTCCCGTGTTTTATACATTTATAATATTTATTACGGTATAGAAACCAACCGAGACTTCAAAATAGAAAATAGAATTATCAAAAACATAATACATTATAAATGGACCTCTACGCGATTGCGACCTTTAAGTTGCTAAATGTAACGTGCAAATTAAAACCTCATCAAGGTTTCACTTTTCATGTAAACATACACCTTAGAATATAATCATCTGAAAATAAAAAATACTATCAATTCTTTTGCGTTTTAGACCTTATTTCGTTCAAATTGAGGCGCGCTTATTGAAGATTAATCTATTTACAGCGAACCTTAAAAGTATACTGATAAGAAAATAAATACCTTTGCTATCTCTCACCGAAGTTTTCAATTAGCTGATTCATCATTTACAAAAATAAAATCTAGCTACCCACATCAAGGTTGACACAGAGTCAACCCCCCCTTTTTTTTTTTTTTGACCCGGGGAAATCCTTTATGGATACCACCGGCCTGGGGAGGCACGGTGGTTATGTGGGAGTCCCCGCCAGAAGGGCGGGTGTACCCACTAAAACCCCGGGGTGTTCCTCCGTCGTCGGCAAGTGACGGGGGGCACGGTTCCGCTTGCGCACTATCCGCAGCCCCCGTCGACGCCGCTGCCCGCCTTGCGACGGGCCCACCTCGGGGAGGGATTCCTCCCTCACCCCTCGTGCACGATGCCCTCGGGAACACATGGAGGGCATCGCCACCTCGGAGGGCTCATACTTGGGGGGTGCCAGACGCCCCCGCATCTAGCACCCCCGGCCCTCTCAGCGGAGACGGAGTGCGGGTCCGATCAGCCCGCCTCCGTGTCCGCGCTCGCCGAAGTGGGTGAGAGAGAGGATCCCTTTCTCTCTCCCGCTCCGCGGCCTCCCTCTGTGACATCACCGTTTCACAGAAGGAGGCGACCGCCTCCCACGACCTCTCATCACCGACCATCTTGGCTAAGACGACCGGCAAGGAGAGGTCAGTGCCTCCCAGAGCCGCGACCAAAGCTCGGCGTGGCTCGGCTCCTCCCGGACAAGCCTCCAGTGCGTGCTGGGCGGAGTCTTCCGCGTGCCCACACTGGTGGCAGACCGGGGAGACTTCCCTCCTGGCACAACGGTGCAGGTACCTCCCAAAGCAACCATGCCCCGAGAGGACCTGCGACAGCCTATAGGAGAGCCTCCCATGCCTCCGGTTAACCCACTCTCCGAGTATGGGACGGATAGCCTCGAGGAGTCGTCGAGCGCTATCCCCCCTCTGCGTGGGTTCTGCGAGGAGCCTTCCCTCCCACTGCGTGATGGCGGATGCTCTGGCTTCCTCCCGCCAGAGCATCACCTCCCTCGGCGCCGGTCGCTCGTTACGCTCCCGTGCTTCGGCTCTACGCCAGTAGACCGAGGCAAGGACTTCAGCCTCAAGGTCCCACGGAAGCGTCCCGGCGAGGGCGCATGCCACCTCATGAGAGAGCGTGCGGTACCCTCTGCACACTCTCTTTGCCATCACGGGTTGCGCTCCGATCAGCAGGGCGGTAGTCTGCCGATCGAGCTGTCCCGCCCATATCGGGGCGCCATAGAGCGCCATGGAGCCGACCACCGCGGTATACAGCCGCCGGCAGCTCCCCTCTCCTCCACCGATGTTCGGGAGGAGGCGGCTCAGCGCTCCGGCCGTCGCCACGAGTTTCGGGGACAGCCGTCGCATATGCGCCCCGAACTTCCACCTCCCGTCAAGGACAACACCCAAGTACTTGAGCGTTGTCCGGACAGGGATGGGGGTACCTCCCACCACTATGGTGGAGCCTGCAGGTGGCGCTCGTCGGGGTCCATGAAAACACATGGCCTCCGACTTATGGAGCGCGACCTCCAGGCCCAGCATCCGGATCCTGGACACGGCCGTCGCGACAGCGGCTGTTGCCAGGATCACTACCTCCCTGTAGCTCTGCCCCCGCGCGGTCACCAGTGTGTCGTCAGCGTAGCAAACTACGTCGACTCCACGAAGGTTACCGCAGCGGAGGACCCAATCGTACCCAATGTTCCACAAGAGTGGTCCGAGGACAGACCCCTGTGGAACACCGCGCGTCATGGGGCTACATCCCACCCCTTGGGTCGTCGAGTAGACTACCTCTCTATCGGAGAGGTAGTCCTCGACGAGCCTCCGCAGGTACCTGGGCACATTGTGGTGCCCCAGGCCCGCGTGTATCGTGCTCCACGGGAGCGTGTTGAATGCGTTGGCGATGTCCAACGATGTGGCCAACAACACGCCTCCACTGGAGCACGCCTCCTCGGAGAGGTCGCGGACGCGCGAGATCGCGTCGATCGTCGAGCGACCCCTCCGGAAACCGAACTGGTTGGGCGCCAGGTCCGGTCCGGTCGTCTCGAGGTGCTTGACAAGGCGGGCAGCGACTATTCTCTCGAACAGCTTGCCGGCCTCATCAAGCAGCACGATCGGACGATACCCCACGGGCTCGTCCGCTGGACGACCCTCCTTCCTTATGAGGACGAGGATGCCCCTTCTCCACCGTCTGGGAAATCTGCCGACCCTGAGGCACTTGTCAAAGACACCTCTCAGGGCGGTGCCCAGGTGCTCCAAGGAGAGGGCCCACACGCGGCCCGGTATGCCGTCAGGCCCGGGCGCCGTGTTTTTGGCCCTCATCCTGAGCACTGCAGCACCTAGCTCTCCCTCGGAGATGGGGGCAGGTTCGTCCTCTCCCTCGGCGAGATCGGCCGATAGGGCGGCCACAGCAGTGGAAGGTGTGAAGTCGGTCCCCGGCGCACCGGGGAACAATCCCTCGACCACTCTTTGCAGCACCACCGGTTGGAGCGAGGCCGTGGTGGGGGGACCGCAGGGGCGGAGCTTTTGTCTCGCCCATAAGTACGGTCGACCCCACGGATCGCGCTCAAGCCCTTCCAGCAGTTGCTGCCAAGCCTGCTTCTTGGCCTCCCCTATCGCTAGGCGTAGGGCCCTGGAAGCCTCCCTGTAGGCGGCGTACAGAGACTCGGTGTTTTCGGTCTCTTGCCGCCTACGCCTTCTATACCGCTGGTATTGGCGTCTCCTCGTCACGCAGCGTCTCCGAAGTTCGGCGATCTCCTCCGACCACCAGTAGACCTGGCGTCTGGGCTGTGGGGCATGCGAACGCGGCATCGCGGCCTCGCAGATACGCGTAACCGCCTCACACAGCCTGTCCGCCATCGCGTCCGGGTCTACCGGTCCCGGTTCCTGAGGAGCGCCACTCCACGCTTCGACGAGGATCGCCTCCAGCAGGAGTTACCATATGCAAGTTTTATTTTTATCATTAAAATTTTAGTAGGGGTAAAATCGCACAAAGAATTTAAACGACTTTTGTTAATGGACCCTACCTGTAATTGTAGTAAATAACGTGGGCAGTTGCATTGGAGACCAGCTCGAGATGTGGAAAAAACTCCCCATCCGGGACTCGGCCTTCGGCCTCGTTAGCGACTTCCATAGGATGCGTTAATGAGGTACACCCCAATCGGAACTCGGCCTTCGGCCTCGTAAGTTACTAACACGGCTCGGCCTACGGCCTCGCGGAGGCCACGCTCAGCCTTCGGCCTCGCGGGCCAAAAGCTCGGCCTCCGGCCTCGCAGGTTTGAAGCTCGGCCTTCGGCCTCGCGGTGTTTAAGGCTCGGCCTGCGGCCTCGCAAGTTACAAAGGGAATGTTTTTAAGCTGTTCCCAATGACGGCCAGTTTGGCCTTCGGCCTCGCAGGCCTACAGCTCGGCCTCCGGCCTCGCTAGGGTGGAGCTCGGCCTTCGGCCTCGCCTCCACAGCTCGGCCTGCGGCCTCGCTCGATTGCAGCTCGGCCTGCGGCCTCGCAGCCGTGGCGTTGTATCGCCAGCGAAAATCCCCATTCAGTAAAAAAAAAAACAAATGACGTCATCCAAAATTTTTTTTTATATTTGGTATCAGGGACTCTCAATCTCCCTAAATACCAAATTTCAGCCAGATCGGAGCAACTTGGATTTTGGTATCCGGGTCGAAGGACCAATTTGCAATTTTTGACTAAAACCCCGAATTTTCCTACAAACCCACTACAATATTTGTTAGAACCCCCCATACCCACCTATAACGGTTTCGGAGCTGCGGTCGTTTAAAATTTGTATGGGAGAACCTCTTTTTTGTTTGGGAGGGTAATTTTTTTTCAACTTTCCAAAAGGGTCCTAGGGTTTTAGTCATTTTTAGTTTTGGCACTTACCCCCTAACTATTATAGTTTCCGAGATCCTTACACCAGTTCCATCAAGGAAACCAAAAACGACATTTTTCGGATTTTTCTGGAGGTCACGGGAACCTCCTCTACACTTTTCCCCTACATCACAAACACCCCCCATAGCTCCTTCTAGGAGAACAATTATGTCAATCAGTCAGTGAGTGAGTCAGTCAGTGGTAATCGAGCTTTATATATATAACTAGGTGTTGGGTGGTGCGCGGGCTGCGAGCAGCCCGCGTTATCGATGTGCATTAGTAACTTTTATCAAACTGGTAATTGCAGTTAAAAAAATATATAAAATTCTCATACAAATCGAGTAAGTGACAGTTTCTTCTAGTTCAGTACAAAGTGTGAGCAGGGTTACCATGTGCAAGTTGATTTTTTTGATAAAATTTTAGTTGCTGTAAAATCGCACCAAGATTGTAAACGACTTTTGTTAAGGGACCATACCTCTAAGTGCAGTGGTTAACGTGGGCAGTTGCCTCGGAGACCAGCTCGAGATGTGGAAAAAAAACTCCCCATTTGGGACTCGGCCTTCGGCCTCGTTAGCGACTCACCTGAGGGACGTTGATTCGTTACACCCCATTCGGAACTCGGCCTTCGGCCTCGTAAGTGACTAACACGGCTCGGCCTACGGCCTCGCGGTGGCCACGCTCGGCCTTCGGCCTCGCGGGCCGAAAGCTCGGCCTTCGGCCTCGCCCTCGAAGCTCGGCCTTCGGCCTCGCAGGTTTGAAGCTCGGCCTGCGGCCTCGCAGCCGTAGCGTTGTATCGCCAGCGAAAATCCCCATCCAGTAAAAAAAAAACAAATGACGTCATCCAAAATTTTTTTTTATATTTGGAATCAGGGACTCCCAATGTCCCTAAATACCAAATTTCAGCCAGATCAGACAAATTTGGATTTTGGTATCCGGGTCGAAGGACCAATTTGCAATTTTTGACTAAAAACCCAAATTCTCCTACAAACCCTCTATAATATTTGTTCGAACCCCCCATACCCACCTATAACGGTTCCGGAGCTGCGGTCGTTTTAAATTTGTATGGGAGAACCTCTTTTTTGTTCGGGAGGGTAATTTTTTTTCAACTTTCCAAAAGGGTCCCAGGGTTTTAGTCATTTTTAGTTTTGGCACCTACCGCCCATCGATTATGGTTTCCGAGATCCCTACACCAGTTCCATCAAGGAAACCAAAAATGGCACTTTTCGGATTTTTCTGGAGGTCACGGGAACTTCCTCTACACTTTTCCCCTACACCACAAACACCCCCCATCGCTCCTTCTAGGAGAACAATTATGTCAATCAGTCAGTGAGTGAGTGAGTGAATCAGTGGTAATCGAGCTTTATATATATACTAGGTGTTGGGTGGTGCGCGGGCTGCGAGCAGCCCGCGTTATCGATGTGCATTTGTATTATTAACAATAATGTCATTGCAGTTGAAAAAATATATAAAATTCTCATACAAGTAGAATAAGTGACAGTTTCTTCTAGTTCAGTACAAAGTGTGAGCAGGGTTACCATGTGCAAGTTGATTTTTTTGATAAAATTTTAGTCGCTGTAAAATCGCACCAAGATTGTAAACGACTTTTGTTTAGGGACCCCACCTCTCAGTGCAGTGGTTAACGTGGGCAGTTGCCTCGAAGACCAGCTCGAGATGTGGAAAAACCTCCCGTTCGGGACTCGGCCTTCGGCCTCGTTAGCGACTCACCTGAGGCACGTTAATTCGTTACACCCCAATCGGAACTCGGCCTTCGGCCTCGTAAGTGACTAACACGGCTCGGCCTACGGCCTCGCGGAGGCCACGCTCGGCCTTCGGCCTCGCGGGCCGAAAGCTCGGCCTTCGGCCTCGCAGGTTTGAAGCTCGGCCTTCGGCCTCGCAGGTTTGAAGCTCGGCCTTCGGCCTCGCAGGTTTGAAGCTCGGCCTGCGGCCTCGCAGCCGTGGTGTTGTATCGCCAAAGAATATCCCCATCCAGTAAAAAAAAAACAAATGACGTCATCCAAAAATTTTTTTTATATTTAGAATCAGGGACCCCAAATCTCCCTAAATACCAAATTTCAGCCAGATCGGAGTAACTTGGATTTTGGTATCCGGGTCGAAGGACCAATTTGCAATTTTTGACTAAAACCCCGAATTTTCCTACAAACCCACTACAATATTTGTTAGAACCCCCCATACCCACCTATAACGGTTTCGGAGCTGCGGTCGTTTAAAATTTGTATGGGAGAACCTCTTTTTTGTTTGGGAGGGTAATTTTTTTTCAACTTTCCAAAAGGGTCCTAGGGTTTTAGTCATTTTTAGTTTTGGCACTTACCCCCTAACTATTATAGTTTCCGAGATCCTTACACCAGTTCCATCAAGGAAACCAAAAACGACATTTTTCGGATTTTTCTGGAGGTCACGGGAACCTCCTCTACACTTTTCCCCTACATCACAAACACCCCCCATAGCTCCTTCTAGGAGAACAATTATGTCAATCAGTCAGTGAGTGAGTCAGTCAGTGGTAATCGAGCTTTATATATATAACTAGGTGTTGGGTGGTGCGCGGGCTGCGAGCAGCCCGCGTTATCGATGTGCATTAGTAACTTTTATCAAACTGGTAATTGCAGTTAAAAAAATATATAAAATTCTCATACAAATCGAGTAAGTGACAGTTTCTTCTAGTTCAGTACAAAGTGTGAGCAGGGTTACCATGTGCAAGTTGATTTTTTTGATAAAATTTTAGTTGCTGTAAAATCGCACCAAGATTGTAAACGACTTTTGTTAAGGGACCATACCTCTAAGTGCAGTGGTTAACGTGGGCAGTTGCCTCGGAGACCAGCTCGAGATGTGGAAAAAAAACTCCCCATTTGGGACTCGGCCTTCGGCCTCGTTAGCGACTCACCTGAGGGACGTTGATTCGTTACACCCCATTCGGAACTCGGCCTTCGGCCTCGTAAGTGACTAACACGGCTCGGCCTACGGCCTCGCGGTGGCCACGCTCGGCCTTCGGCCTCGCGGGCCGAAAGCTCGGCCTTCGGCCTCGCCCTCGAAGCTCGGCCTTCGGCCTCGCAGGTTTGAAGCTCGGCCTGCGGCCTCGCAGCCGTAGCGTTGTATCGCCAGCGAAAATCCCCATCCAGTAAAAAAAAAACAAATGACGTCATCCAAAATTTTTTTTTATATTTGGAATCAGGGACTCCCAATGTCCCTAAATACCAAATTTCAGCCAGATCAGACAAATTTGGATTTTGGTATCCGGGTCGAAGGACCAATTTGCAATTTTTGACTAAAAACCCAAATTCTCCTACAAACCCTCTATAATATTTGTTCGAACCCCCCATACCCACCTATAACGGTTCCGGAGCTGCGGTCGTTTTAAATTTGTATGGGAGAACCTCTTTTTTGTTCGGGAGGGTAATTTTTTTTCAACTTTCCAAAAGGGTCCCAGGGTTTTAGTCATTTTTAGTTTTGGCACCTACCGCCCATCGATTATGGTTTCCGAGATCCCTACACCAGTTCCATCAAGGAAACCAAAAATGGCACTTTTCGGATTTTTCTGGAGGTCACGGGAACTTCCTCTACACTTTTCCCCTACACCACAAACACCCCCCATCGCTCCTTCTAGGAGAACAATTATGTCAATCAGTCAGTGAGTGAGTGAGTGAATCAGTGGTAATCGAGCTTTATATATATACTAGGTGTTGGGTGGTGCGCGGGCTGCGAGCAGCCCGCGTTATCGATGTGCATTTGTATTATTAACAATAATGTCATTGCAGTTGAAAAAATATATAAAATTCTCATACAAGTAGAATAAGTGACAGTTTCTTCTAGTTCAGTACAAAGTGTGAGCAGGGTTACCATGTGCAAGTTGATTTTTTTGATAAAATTTTAGTCGCTGTAAAATCGCACCAAGATTGTAAACGACTTTTGTTTAGGGACCCCACCTCTCAGTGCAGTGGTTAACGTGGGCAGTTGCCTCGAAGACCAGCTCGAGATGTGGAAAAACCTCCCGTTCGGGACTCGGCCTTCGGCCTCGTTAGCGACTCACCTGAGGCACGTTAATTCGTTACACCCCAATCGGAACTCGGCCTTCGGCCTCGTAAGTGACTAACACGGCTCGGCCTACGGCCTCGCGGAGGCCACGCTCGGCCTTCGGCCTCGCGGGCCGAAAGCTCGGCCTTCGGCCTCGCCCTCGAAGCTCGGCCTTCGGACTCGCAGGTTTGAAGCTCGGCCTGCGGCCTCGCAGCCGTGGTGTTGTATCGCCAAAGAATATCCCCATCCAGTAAAAAAAAAACAAATGACGTCATCCAAAAATTTTTTTTATATTTAGAATCAGGGACCCCAAATCTCCCTAAATACCAAATTTCAGCCAGATCGGAGTAACTTGGATTTTGGTATCCGGGTCGAAGGACCAATTTGCAATTTTTGACTAAAAACCCAAATTCTCCTACAAACCCTCTATAATATTTGTTTAAACCCCCCATACCCACCTATAATGGTTCCGGAGCTGCGGTCGTTTTAAATTTGTATGGGAGAACCTCTTTTTTGTTCGGGAGGGTAATTTTTTTTCAACTTTGAAAAAGGATCCCAGGGTTTTAGTCATTTTTAGTTTTGGCACCTACCCCCTATCTATTATAGTTTCCGAGATCCCTACACCAGTTCCACGAAGGAAACCAAAAATGGCACTTTTCGGATTTTTCTGGAGGTCACAGGAACCTCCTCTCCACTTTTCCCCTACATTACAGACACCCCCCATAGCTCCTTCTAGGAGAACAATTATGTCAATCAGTCAGTGAGTGAGTGAGTCAGTCAGTGGTAATCGAGCTTTATATATATAATAACTAGGTGTTGGGTGGTGCGCGGGCTGCGAGCAGCCCGCGTTATCGATGTGCATTTGTATTTTTAATTAAAGTTTTAGTTGCAGTTTATAAATTATATAAAATTCTCATACAAGTCGAGTAAGTGACAGTTTCTTCTAGTTCAGTACAAAGTGTCGGCATGGTTACCATGTGCAAGTTGATTTTTTTGATAAAATTTTAGTCGCTGTAAGATCGCACCAAGATTGTAAACGACTTTTGTTAAGGAACCATACCTCTAAGTGCAGTGGTTGACGTGGGCCGTTGCCTCGGAGACCAGCTCGAGATGTGGAAAAAACCCCCCATTCGGGACTCGGCCTTCGGCCTCGTTAGCGACTCACCTGAGGGACGTTAATTCGTTACACCCCATTCGGAACTCGGCCTTCGGCCTCGTAAGTGACTAACACGGCTCGGCCTACGGCCTCGCGGAGGCCACGCTCGGCCTTCGGCCTCGCGGGCCGAAAGCTCGGCCTTCGGCCTCGCCCTCGAAGCTCGGCCTTCGGACTCGCAGGTTTGAAGCTCGGCCTGCGGCCTCGCAGCCGTGGCGTTGTATCGCCAGCGAAAATCCCCATCCAGTAAAAAAAAAAACAAATGACGTCAACCAAATTTTTTTTTTATATTTGGAATCAGGGACCCTCAATCTCCCTAAATACCAAATTTCAGCGAGATCGGAGCAACTTGGATTTTGGTATCCGGGTCGAAGGACCAATTTGCAATTTTTGACAAAAACCCCGAATTCTTCTACAAACCCTCTATAATATTTGTTCGAAACCCCCATACCCACCTATAACGGTTTCGGAGCTGCGGTCGTTTTAAATTTGTATGGGAGAACCTCTTTTTTGCTTGAGAGGGTATTTTTTTTTCAACTTTCCAAAAGGGTCCCAAGGTTTTAGTCATTTTTAGTTTTGACACCTACCACCCATCGATAATAGTTTCCGAGATCCCTACACCAGTTCCATCAAGGAAACCAAAAATGACACTTTTTGGATTTTTCTGGAGGTCACAGAAACCTTCTCTCCACTTTTTCCCTACAACACAAACACCCCCCATCGCTCCTTCTAGGAGAACAATTATGTCAATCAGTCAGTGAGTCAGTCAGTGAGTCAGTGGTAATCGAGCTTTATATATATAACTAGGTGTTGGGCGGTGCGCGGGCTGCGAGCAGCCCGCGTTATCGATGTGCATTTGTATTTTAAATTAAAGTTTTAGTTGCGGTTTAAAAAATTTATATAAATTTCTCATACAAGTCGAGTAAGTGACAGTTTCTTCTAGTTCAGTACAAAGTGTGGGCAGTGTTACCATGTGCAAGTTGATTTTTTTGATAAAATTTTAGTCGCTGTAAAATCGCCCCAAGATTGTAATCGAGCTTTGTTAAGGGACCATACCTCTAAGTGCAGTGGTTATCGTGGGCAGTTGCCTCGGAGACCAGCTCAAGATGTAGAAAAACTTCCCATTCGGGACTCGGCCTTCGGCCTCGTTAGTGACTTTCCTAAGGAATGTAAATGCGTAACACCCCATTCGGAACTCGGCCTTCGGCCTCGTAAGTGACTAACACGGCTCGGCCTGCGGCCTCGCCCTGGAAGCTCGGCCTACGGCCTCGCAGATTTGAAGCTCGGCCTGCGGCCTCGCAAATAAGAAGTGGTTTCGCCATCAAAAACCCCCATCCAGTAAAAAAAAAACAAATGACGTCATCCAAAAAATTTTTTTATATTTAGAATCAGGGACCCCCAATCTCCCTAAATACTACATTTCAGCCAGATCAGACAAACTTGGATTTTGGTATCCGGGTCGAAGGACCAATTTGCAATTTTTGACTAAAACCCCAAATTCTCCTACAAACCCTCTATAATATTTGTTCGAACCCCCCATACCCACCTATAACGGTTTCGGAGCTGCAGTCGTTTTAATTTTGTATGGGAGAACCTCTTTTTTGTTCAGGAGGGTAATTTTTTTTCATTTTTCCAAAAGGATCCCAGGGTTTTAGTCATTTTTAGTTTTGACACCAACCCACCATCGATTATAGTTTCCGAGATCCGTACACCAGTTCCATCAAGGAAACCCAAAATGACACTTCGGATTTTTCTGGAGGTCACGAAAACCTCCTCTACACTTTTCCCCTACATCACAAACACCCCCCATCGCTCCTTCTAGGAGAACAATGATGTCAATGAGTGAGTCAGTGAGTCAGTGAGTGGTAATCGAACTTTATATAATATAACTAGTATTTGGGTGGTGCGCGGGCTGCGAGCAGCCCGCGTTATCGATGTGCATTTGTATTATTAACAATAATGTCATTGCAGTTGAAAAAATATATAAAATTCTCATACAAGTAGAATAAGTGACAGTTTCTTCTAGTTCAGTCCAAAGTGTGAGCAGGGTTACCATGTGCAAGTTGATTTTTTTTATTAAATTTTAGTTTAATTTTAATAGTTAGTTTTTATTAATTTTTTTATTATTTTTATTATTAAAAAAAAACTCCCCATTCGGGACTCGGCCTTCGGCCTCGTTAGTGACTCTCCTAAGGAATGTAAACGCGTAACACCCCATTCGTAAGTGACTAACACGGCTCGGCCTACGGCCTCGCGGAGGCCACGCTCGGCCTTCGGCCTCGCGGGCCGAAAGCTCGGCCTTCGGCCTCGCAGGTTTGAAGCTCGGCCTGCGGCCTCGCAACCGTGGCGTTGTATCGTCAGCGAAAATCCCCATCCAGTAAATAAAAAGATTTAAAAATTCTCATGCAAGTCGAACAACTGACAGATACTTTCAGTTCCCGTGACCGGTTGCATCAAAGACAGGCTCGAGATGTGGTAAAAACTCCCCATGCTGAACTCGTAAGTGACAAACACGGTTTGGCCTGCGGCCTCGCGGAGACCACGCTCGGCCTTCGGCCTCGCGGGCCGAAAGCTCGGCCTTCGGCCTCGCCCTCGAAGCTCGGCCTTCGGCCTCGCGGGTTTGAAGCTCGGCCTACGGCCTCGCAAATAAGAAGTGGTTTCGCCATCAAAAATCCCCATCCAGTAAAAAAAAAACAAATGACGTTATCCAAAAATTTTTGTAATCAGGGACCCCCAATCTCCCTAAATACCAAATTTTAGCCAGATCGGAGCAACTTGGATTTTGGTATCCGGGTCGAAGGACCAATTTTCAATTTTTGACTAAAACCCCAAATTCTCCTACAAACCCTCTATAATATTTGTTCGAACCCCCCATACCGACCTATAACGGTTCCGGAGTTGCGGTCGTTTTAAATTTGTATGGGAGAACCTCTTTTTTGTTTGGGAGGGTAATTTTTTTTCAACTTTCCAAAAGGGTCCCAGGGTTTTAGTCATTTTTAGTTTAGGCACCTACCCCCCATCGATTATGGTTTCCGAGATCCGTACACCAGTTCCATCAAGGAAACCAAAAATGACACTTTTCGGATTTTTCTGGAGGTCACAAAAACCTTCTCTACACTTTTCCCCTACATCACAAACACCCCCCATCGCTCCTTCTAGGAGAACAATTATGTCAATCAGTCAGTGAGTCAGTGAGTGAGTCAGTGGTAATCGAGCTTTATATATTATAATAACTAGTATTTCGGGTGGTGCGCGGGCTGCGAGCAGCCCGCGTTATCGATTTGCATTTGTATTGTTATCAAAATTTTAGTTGCAGTTGAAAAAATATATATAAAATTCTCATACAAGTAAAGTAAGTGACAGTTTCTTCTTGTTCAGTACAAAGTGTGAGCAGGGTTACCATGTGAAAGTTGATATTTTCGATAAAATTTTAGTCGATGTAAAATCGCCCCAAGATTGTAATCGAGTTATGTTAAGGGACCATACCTCTAAGTGCAGTGGTTAACGTGGGCCGTTGCCTCGGAGACCAGCTCGAGATGTGGAAAAAGCTCCCCATTCGAGACTCGGCCTTCGGCCTCGTTAGTGACTCTCCTAAGGAATGTAAACGCGTAACACCCCATTCGTAAGTGACTAACACGGCTCGGCCTACGGCCTCGCGGAGGCCACGCTCGGCCTTCGGCCTCGCGGGCCGAAAGCTCGGCATTCGGCCTCGCAGGTTTGAAGCTCGGCCTGCGGCCTCGCAACCGTGGCGTTGTATCGTCAGCGAAAATCCCCATCTAGTAAATAAAAAGATTTAAAAATTTCCATGCAAGTCGAACAACTGACAGATACTTTTAGTTCCCGTGACCGGTTGCATCAAAGACCAGCTCGAGATGTGGTAAAAACTCCCCATGCTGAACTCGGCCTTCGGCCTCGTTAGTGACTCTCCTAAGGAATGTTAATGCGTAACACCCCATTCGGAACTCGGCCTTCGGCCTCGTAAGTGACTAACACGGCTCGGCCTACGGCCTCGCGGAGGCCACGCTCGGCCTTCGGCCTCGCGGGCCGAAAGCTCGGCCTTCGGCCTCGCCCTCGAAGCTCGGCCTTCGGCCTCGCAGGTTTGAAGCTCGGCCTGCGGCCTCGCAAATAAGACGAGGTTTCGCCATCAAAAATCCCCATCCAGTAAAAAAAAAACAAATGACGTCATCCAAAAAATTTTTTCATATTCGGAATCAGGGACCCCCAATCTCCCTAAATACTAAATTTTAGCCAGATCAGAGCAACTTGGATTTTGGTATCCGGGTCGAAGGACCAATTTTCAATTTTCGACTAAAACCCCAAATTCTCCTACAAACCCTCTATAACATTTGTTCAAACCTCCCATACCCACCTATAACGGTTCGGGAGCTGCGGTCGTTTTAAATTTGTATGGGAGAACCTCTTTTTTGTTAAGAAGGGTAATTTTTTTTCAACTTTCCAAAAAGGTCCCAGGGTTTTATTCATTTTTAGTTTTGACACCTACCCCCCATCGATTATGGTTTCCGAGATCCGTACACCAGTTCCATCAAGGAAACCAAAAATGACACTTTTCGGATTTTTCTGTTGGTCATAGGAACCTCCTCTACACTTTTCCCCTACATTACAAACACCCCCCATCACTCCTTCTGGGAGAACAATGATGTCAATGAGTGAGTGAGTGAGTCAGTGAATGGTAATCGAACTTTATATAATATAACTAGTATTTCGGGTGGTGCGCGGGCTGCGAGCAGCCCGCGTTATCGATGTGCATTAGTAATATTTATCAAGACTTGTAGTTGCAGTTTATAAAAATATATAAATTTGTCATAGAAAGTCGAGTAAGTGACAGTTTCTTCTAGTTCAGTACAAAGTGTATGCAGGGTTACCATGTGCAAGTTGATTTTTTTGATAAAATTTTAGTCGCTGTAAAATCGCACCAAGATTGTAAACGACTTTTGTAAAGGGACCATACCTCTAAGTGCAGTGGTTAACGTGGGCAGTTGCCTCGGAGACCAGCTCGAGATGTGGAAAAAAAACTCCCCATTCGGGACTCGGCCTTCGGCCTCGTTAGTGACTCTCCTAAGGAATGTAAACGCGTAACACCCCATTCGTAAGTGACTAACACGGCTCGGCCTACGGCCTCGCGGAGGCCACGCTCGGCCTTCGGCCTCGCGGGCCGAAAGCTCGGCCTTCGGCCTCGCGGGTTTGAAGCTCGGCCTGCGGCCTCGCAACCGTGGCGTTGTATCGCCAGCGAAAATCCAGTAAATAAAAAGATTTAAAAATTCTCATGCAAGTCGAACAACTGACAGATACTTTTAGTTCCCGTGAGCGGTTGCATCAAAGACCAGCTCGAGATGTGGAAAAAAAACTCCCCATTCGGGACTCGGCCTTCGGCCTCGTTAGTGACTCTCCTAAGGAATGTAAATGCGTAACACCCCATTCGAAACTCGGCCTTCGGCCTCGTAAGTGACTAACACGGCTCGGCCTGCGGCCTCGCGGAGGCCACGCTCGGCCTTCGGCCTCGCGGGCCGAAAGCTCGGCCTTCGGCCTCGCCCTGGAAGCTCGGCCTTCGGCCTCGCAGGTTTGAAGCTCGGCCTGCGGCCTCGCAAATAAGAAGTGGTTTCGCCATCAAAAATCCCCATCCAGTAAAAAAAAAACAAATGACGTCATCCAAAAATTTTTTTCATATTTGGAATCAGGGACCCCCAATCTCCCTAAATACCAAATTTTAGCCAGATCGGAGTAACTTGGATTTTGGTATCCGGGTCGAAGGACCAATTTTCAATTTTCGACTAAAATTCCAAATTCTCCTACAAACCCTCTATAACATTTGTTTAAACCCCCCATACCCACCTATAACGGTTCGGGAGCTGCGGTCGTTTTAAATTTGTATGGGAGAACCTCTTTTTTGTTCGGGAGGGTAATTTTTTTTCATTTTTCCAAAAGGGTCCCAGGGTTTTAGTTATTTTTAGTTTTGACACCTACCCCCCATCGATTATGGTTTTCGAGATCCGTACACCAGTTCCATCAAGGAAACCAAAAATGACACTTTTCGGATTTTTCTGGTGGTCATAGGAACCTCCTCTACACTTTTTCCCTACATCACAAACACCCCCCATCGCTACTTCTGGGAGAACAATGATGTCAATGAGTGAGTCAGTGAGTCAGTGGTAATCGAACTTTATATAATATAACTAGTATTTCGGGTGGTGCGCGGGCTGCGAGCAGCCCGCGTTATCGATGTGCATTAGTATTTATTTCATGATTGTAATTGCGGTTGAAAAAATATATAAAATTCTCATACAAGTCGAGTAAGTGACAGTTTCTTCTAGTTCAGAACAAAGTGTGAGCAGCGTTACCATGTGCAAGTTGATTTTTTTGAAAAAATTTTAGTCGCTGTAAAATCGCACCAAGATTGTAAACGACATTTGTTAAGGGACCATACCTCTAAGTGCAGTGGTTAACGTGGGCAGTTGCTTCGGAGACCAGCTCGAGATGTAGAAAAAAAACTCCTCATTCGGGACTCGGCCTTCGGCCTCGTTAGTGACTCTCCTAAGGAATGGAAACGCATAACACCCCATTCGTAAGTGACTAACACGGCTCGGCCTACGGCCTCGCGGAGGCCACGCTCGGCCTTCGGCCTCGCGGGCCGAAAGCTCGGCCTTCGGCCTCGCAGGTTTGAAGCTCGGCCTGGGGCCTCGCAACCGTGGCGATGTATCGTCAGCGAAAATCCCCATCCAGTAAATAAAAAGCTTTAAAAATTCTCATGCAAGTCGAACAACTGACAGATACTTTTAGTTCCCGTGTGCGGTTGCATCAAAGACCAGCTCGAGAAGTGGAAAAAAACTCCCCATTCGGGACTCGGCCTTCAGCCTCGTTAGTGACTCTCCTAAGGAATGTAAATGCGTAACACCCCATTCGGAACTCGGCCTTCGGCCTCGTAAGTGACTAACACGGCTCGGCCTGCGGCCTCGCGGAGGCCACGCTCGGCCTTCGGCCTCGCGGGCCGAAAGCTTGGCCTTCGGCCTCGCCCTCGAAGCTCGGCCTTCGGCCTCGCAGGTTTGAAGCTCGGCCTGCGGCCTCGCAAATAAGAAGTGGTTTCGCGATCAAAAATCCCCATCCAGTAAAAAAAAAACCAATGACGTCATCAAAAAAAATTTTTCATATTCGGAATCAGGGACCCCCAGTCTCCCTAAATACTAAATTTCAGCCAGATCAGAGCAACTTGGATTTTGGTATCCGGGTCGAAGGACCAATTTTTAATTTTTGACAGAAACCTCAAATTCTCCTACAAACCCTCTATAACATTTGTTCAAACCCCCCATACCCACCTATAACGGTTCGGGAGCTGCGGTCGTATTAAATTTGTATGGAAGAACCTCATTTTTGTTCGGGAGGGTAATTTTTTTTCAACTTTCCAAAAAGGTCCCAGGGTTTTAGTCATTTTTAGTTCTGGAACCTACCCCCCATCGATTATGGTTTCCGAGATCCTTACACCAGTTCCATCAAGGAAACCAAAAATTACACTTTTCGGATTTTTCTGGTGGTCATAGGAACCTCCTCTACACTTTTCCCTTACACTACAAACACCCCCCATCGCTCCTTCTGGGAGAACAATGATGTCAATGAGTGAGTGAGTCAGTGAGTGAGTGGTAATCGAGCTTTATATAATATAACTAGTATTTGGGTGGTGCGCGGGCTGCGAGCAGCCCGCGTTATCGATGTGCATTTGTATTTATTTCAAGATTGTAATTGCAGTTGAAAAAATATATAAAATTCTCATACAAGTCGAGTAAGTGACAGTTTCTTCTAGTTCAGTACAAAGTGTGAGCAGGGTTACCATGTGAAAGTTGATTTTTTCGAAAAAATTTTCGTCGATGTAAAATCGCCCCAAGATTGTAATCGAGTTTTGTTAAGGGACAATACCTCTAAGTGCAGTGGTTAACGTGGGCCGTTGCCTCGGAGACCAGCTCGAGATGTGGAAAAAGCTCCCCATTCGGGACTCGGCCTTCGGCCTCGTTAGTGACTCTCCTAAGGAATGTAAACGCGTAACACCCCATTCGTAAGTGACTAACATGGCTCGGCCTACGGCCTCGCGGAGGCCACGCTCGGCCTTCGGCCTCGCGGGCCGAAAGCTCGGCCTTCGGCCTCGCAGGTTTGAAGCTCGGCCTGCGGCCTCGCAACCGTGGCGTTGTATCGCCAGCGAAAATCCCCATCCAGTAAATAAAAAGATTTAAAAATTCTCATGCAAGTCGAACAACTGACAGATACTTTTAGTTCCCGTGAGCGGTTGCATCAAAGACCAGCTCGAGATGTGGAAAAAAAACTCCCCATTCGGGACTCGGCCTTCGGCCTCGTTAGTGACTCTCCTAAGAAATGTAAATGCGTAACACCCCATTCGGAACTCGGCCTTCGGCCTCGTAAGTGACTAACACGGCTCGGCCTACGGCCTCGCGGAGGCCACGCTCGGCCTTCGGCCTCGCGGGCCAAAAGCTCGGCCTTCGGCCTCGCCCTCGAAGCTCGGCCTTCGGCCTCGCAGGTTTGAAGCTCGGCCTGCGGCCTCGCAAATAAAAAGTGGTTTCGCCATCAAAAATCCCCATCCAGTAAAAAAAAAACAAATGACGTCATCCAAAAAATTTCCAAAAGGGTCCCAAGGTTTTAGTCATTTTTAGTTTTGACACCTACCACCCATCGATAATAGTTTCCGAGATCCCTACACCAGTTCCATCAAGGAAACCAAAAATGACACTTTTTGGATTTTTCTGGAGGTCACAGAAACCTTCTCTCCACTTTTTCCCTACAACACAAACACCCCCCATCGCTCCTTCTAGGAGAACAATTATGTCAATCAGTCAGTGAGTCAGTCAGTGAGTCAGTGGTAATCGAGCTTTATATATATAACTAGGTGTTGGGCGGTGCGCGGGCTGCGAGCAGCCCGCGTTATCGATGTGCATTTGTATTTTAAATTAAAGTTTTAGTTGCGGTTTAAAAAATTTATATAAATTTCTCATACAAGTCGAGTAAGTGACAGTTTCTTCTAGTTCAGTACAAAGTGTGGGCAGTGTTACCATGTGCAAGTTGATTTTTTTGATAAAATTTTAGTCGCTGTAAAATCGCCCCAAGATTGTAATCGAGCTTTGTTAAGGGACCATACCTCTAAGTGCAGTGGTTATCGTGGGCAGTTGCCTCGGAGACCAGCTCAAGATGTAGAAAAAACTTCCCATTCGGGACTCGGCCTTCGGCCTCGTTAGTGACTTTCCTAAGGAATGTAAATGCGTAACACCCCATTCGGAACTCGGCCTTCGGCCTCGTAAGTGACTAACACGGCTCGGCCTGCGGCCTCGCGGAGGCCACGCTCGGCCTTCGGCCTCGCCCTGGAAGCTCGGCCTACGGCCTCGCAGATTTGAAGCTCGGCCTGCGGCCTCGCAAATAAGAAGTGGTTTCGCCATCAAAAACCCCCATCCAGTAAAAAAAAAACAAATGACGTCATCCAAAAAATTTTTATATATTTAGAATCAGGGACCCCCAATCTCCCTAAATACTACATTTCAGCCAGATCAGACAAACTTGGATTTTGGTATCCGGGTCGAAGGACCAATTTGCAATTTTTGACTAAAACCCCAAATTCTCCTACAAACCCTCTATAATATTTGTTCGAACCCCCCATACCCACCTATAACGGTTTCGGAGCTGCAGTCGTTTTAATTTTGTATGGGAGAACCTCTTTTTTGTTCAGGAGGGTAATTTTTTTTCATTTTTCCAAAAGGATCCCAGGGTTTTAGTCATTTTTAGTTTTGACACCAACCCACCATCGATTATAGTTTCCGAGATCCGTACACCAGTTCCATCAAGGAAACCCAAAATGACACTTCGGATTTTTCTGGAGGTCACGAAAACCTCCTCTACACTTTTCCCCTACATCACAAACACCCCCCATCGCTCCTTCTAGGAGAACAATGATGTCAATGAGTGAGTCAGTGAGTCAGTGAGTGGTAATCGAACTTTATATAATATAACTAGTATTTGGGTGGTGCGCGGGCTGCGAGCAGCCCGCGTTATCGATGTGCATTT
This sequence comes from Apeira syringaria, assembly GCA_934044485.1. Classification (NCBI taxonomy): domain Eukaryota; kingdom Metazoa; phylum Arthropoda; class Insecta; order Lepidoptera; family Geometridae; genus Apeira; species Apeira syringaria. Next base: position 1,022,130 of record OW203683.1, on the reverse strand, counting down.
GTATTATTAACAATAATGTCATTGCAGTTGAAAAAATATATAAAATTCTCATACAAGTAGAATAAGTGACAGTTTCTTCTAGTTCAGTCCAAAGTGTGAGCAGGGTTACCATGTGCAAGTTGATTTTTTTTATTAAATTTTAGTTTAATTTTAATAGTTAGTTTTTATTAATTTTTTTATTATTTTTATTATTAAAAAAAAACTCCCCATTCGGGACTCGGCCTTCGGCCTCGTTAGTGACTCTCCTAAGGAATGTAAACGCGTAACACCCCATTCGTAAGTGACTAACACGGCTCGGCCTACGGCCTCGCGGAGGCCACGCTCGGCCTTCGGCCTCGCGGGCCGAAAGCTCGGCCTTCGGCCTCGCAGGTTTGAAGCTCGGCCTGCGGCCTCGCAACCGTGGCGTTGTATCGTCAGCGAAAATCCCCATCCAGTAAATAAAAAGATTTAAAAATTCTCATGCAAGTCGAACAACTGACAGATACTTTCAGTTCCCGTGACCGGTTGCATCAAAGACAGGCTCGAGATGTGGTAAAAACTCCCCATGCTGAACTCGGCCTTCGGCCTCGTTAGTGACTCTCCTAAGGAATGTAAATGCGTAACACCCCATTCGGAACTCGGCCTTCGGCCTCGTAAGTGACTAACACGGCTCGGCCTGCGGCCTCGCGGAGGCCACGCTCGGCCTTCGGCCTCGCGGGCCGAAAGCTCGGCCTTAGGCCTCGCCCTCGAAGCTCGGCCTTCGGCCTCGCGGGTTTGAAGCTCGGCCTGCGGCCTCGCAAATAAGAAGTGGTTTCGCCATCAAAAATCCCCATCCAGTAAAAAAAAAACAAATGACGTTATCCAAAAATTTTTGTAATCAGGGACCCCCAATCTCCCTAAATACCAAATTTTAGCCAGATCGGAGCAACTTGGATTTTGGTATCCGGGTCGAAGGACCAATTTTCAATTTTTGACTAAAACCCCAAATTCTCCTACAAACCCTCTATAATATTTGTTCGAACCCCCCATACCGACCTATAACGGTTCCGGAGTTGCGGTCGTTTTAAATTTGTATGGGAGAACCTCTTTTTTGTTTGGGAGGGTAATTTTTTTTCAACTTTCCAAAAGGGTCCCAGGGTTTTAGTCATTTTTAGTTTAGGCACCTACCCCCCATCGATTATGGTTTCCGAGATCCGTACACCAGTTCCATCAAGGAAACCAAAAATGACACTTTTCGGATTTTTCTGGAGGTCACAAAAACCTTCTCTACACTTTTCCCCTACATCACAAACACGCTCCTTCTAGGAGAACAATTATGTCAATCAGTCAGTGAGTCAGTGAGTGAGTCAGTGGTAATCGAGCTTTATATATTATAATAACTAGTATTTCGGGTGGTGCGCGGGCTGCGAGCAGCCCGCGTTATCGATTTGCATTTGTATTGTTATCAAAATTTTAGTTGCAGTTGAAAAAATATATATAAAATTCTCATACAAGTAAAGTAAGTGACAGTTTCTTCTTGTTCAGTACAAAGTGTGAGCAGGGTTACCATGTGAAAGTTGATATTTTCGATAAAATTTTAGTCGATGTAAAATCGCCCCAAGATTGTAATCGAGTTATGTTAAGGGACCATACCTCTAAGTGCAGTGGTTAACGTGGGCCGTTGCCTCGGAGACCAGCTCGAGATGTGGAAAAAGCTCCCCATTCGAGACTCGGCCTTCGGCCTCGTTAGTGACTCTCCTAAGGAATGTAAACGCGTAACACCCCATTCGTAAGTGACTAACACGGCTCGGCCTACGGCCTCGCGGAGGCCACGCTCGGCCTTCGGCCTCGCGGGCCGAAAGCTCGGCATTCGGCCTCGCAGGTTTGAAGCTCGGCCTGCGGCCTCGCAACCGTGGCGTTGTATCGTCAGCGAAAATCCCCATCTAGTAAATAAAAAGATTTAAAAATTTCCATGCAAGTCGAACAACTGACAGATACTTTTAGTTCCCGTGACCGGTTGCATCAAAGACCAGCTCGAGATGTGGTAAAAACTCCCCATGCTGAACTCGGCCTTCGGCCTCGTTAGTGACTCTCCTAAGGAATGTTAATGCGTAACACCCCATTCGGAACTCGGCCTTCGGCCTCGTAAGTGACTAACACGGCTCGGCCTACGGCCTCGCGGAGGCCACGCTCGGCCTTCGGCCTCGCGGGCCGAAAGCTCGGCCTTCGGCCTCGGCCTCGCAGGTTTGAAGCTCGGCCTGCGGCCTCGCAGCCGTGGCGTTGTATCGCCAGCGAAAATCCCCATCCAGTAAAAAAAAAACAAATGACGTCATCCAAAAAATTTTTTCATATTCGGAATCAGGGACCCCCAATCTCCCTAAATACTAAATTTTAGCCAGATCAGAGCAACTTGGATTTTGGTATCCGGGTCGAAGGACCAATTTTCAATTTTCGACTAAAACCCCAAATTCTCCTACAAACCCTCTATAACATTTGTTCAAACCTCCCATACCCACCTATAACGGTTCGGGAGCTGCGGTCGTTTTAAATTTGTATGGGAGAACCTCTTTTTTGTTAAGAAGGGTAATTTTTTTTCAACTTTCCAAAAAGGTCCCAGGGTTTTATTCATTTTTAGTTTTGACACCTACCCCCCATCGATTATGGTTTCCGAGATCCGTACACCAGTTCCATCAAGGAAACCAAAAATGACACTTTTCGGATTTTTCTGTTGGTCATAGGAACCTCCTCTACACTTTTCCCCTACATTACAAACACCCCCCATCACTCCTTCTGGGAGAACAATGATGTCAATGAGTGAGTGAGTGAGTCAGTGAATGGTAATCGAACTTTATATAATATAACTAGTATTTCGGGTGGTGCGCGGGCTGCGAGCAGCCCGCGTTATCGATGTGCATTAGTATTTATTTCATGATTGTAATTGCGGTTGAAAAAATATATAAAATTCTCATACAAGTCGAGTAAGTGACAGTTTCTTCTAGTTCAGAACAAAGTGTGAGCAGCGTTACCATGTGCAAGTTGATTTTTTTGAAAAAATTTTAGTCGCTGTAAAATCGCACCAAGATTGTAAACGACATTTGTTAAGGGACCATACCTCTAAGTGCAGTGGTTAACGTGGGCAGTTGCTTCGGAGACCAGCTCGAGATGTAGAAAAAAAACTCCTCATTCGGGACTCGGCCTTCGGCCTCGTTAGTGACTCTCCTAAGGAATGGAAACGCATAACACCCCATTCGTAAGTGACTAACACGGCTCGGCCTACGGCCTCGCGGAGGCCACGCTCGGCCTTCGGCCTCGCGGGCCGAAAGCTCGGCCTTCGGCCTCGCAGGTTTGAAGCTCGGCCTGGGGCCTCGCAACCGTGGCGATGTATCGTCAGCGAAAATCCCCATCCAGTAAATAAAAAGCTTTAAAAATTCTCATGCAAGTCGAACAACTGACAGATACTTTTAGTTCCCGTGTGCGGTTGCATCAAAGACCAGCTCGAGAAGTGGAAAAAAACTCCCCATTCGGGACTCGGCCTTCAGCCTCGTTAGTGACTCTCCTAAGGAATGTAAATGCGTAACACCCCATTCGGAACTCGGCCTTCGGCCTCGTAAGTGACTAACACGGCTCGGCCTGCGGCCTCGCGGAGGCCACGCTCGGCCTTCGGCCTCGCGGGCCGAAAGCTTGGCCTTCGGCCTCGCCCTCGAAGCTCGGCCTTCGGCCTCGCAGGTTTGAAGCTCGGCCTGCGGCCTCGCAAATAAGAAGTGGTTTCGCGATCAAAAATCCCCATCCAGTAAAAAAAAAACCAATGACGTCATCAAAAAAAATTTTTCATATTCGTAATCAGGGACCCCCAGTCTCCCTAAATACTAAATTTCAGCCAGATCAGAGCAACTTGGATTTTGGTATCCGGGTCGAAGGACCAATTTTTAATTTTTGACAGAAACCTCAAATTCTCCTACAAACCCTCTATAACATTTGTTCAAACCCCCCATACCCACCTATAACGGTTCGGGAGCTGCGGTCGTATTAAATTTGTATGGAAGAACCTCATTTTTGTTCGGGAGGGTAATTTTTTTTCAACTTTCCAAAAAGGTCCCAGGGTTTTAGTCATTTTTAGTTCTGGAACCTACCCCCCATCGATTATGGTTTCCGAGATCCTTACACCAGTTCCATCAAGGAAACCAAAAATTACACTTTTCGGATTTTTCTGGTGGTCATAGGAACCTCCTCTACACTTTTCCCTTACACTACAAACACCCCCCATCGCTCCTTCTGGGAGAACAATGATGTCAATGAGTGAGTGAGTCAGTGAGTGAGTGGTAATCGAGCTTTATATAATATAACTAGTATTTGGGTGGTGCGCGGGCTGCGAGCAGCCCGCGTTATCGATGTGCATTTGTATTTATTTCAAGATTGTAATTGCAGTTGAAAAAATATATAAAATTCTCATACAAGTCGAGTAAGTGACAGTTTCTTCTAGTTCAGTACAAAGTGTGAGCAGGGTTACCATGTGAAAGTTGATTTTTTCGATAAAATTTTAGTCGATGTAAAATCGCCCCAAGATTGTAATCGAGTTTTGTTAAGGGACAATACCTCTAAGTGCAGTGGTTAACGTGGGCCGTTGCCTCGGAGACCAGCTCGAGATGTGGAAAAAGCTCCCCATTCGGGACTCGGCCTTCGGCCTCGTTAGTGACTCTCCTAAGGAATGTAAACGCGTAACACCCCATTCGTAAGTGACTAACATGGCTCGGCCTACGGCCTCGCGGAGGCCACGCTCGGCCTTCGGCCTCGCGGGCCGAAAGCTCGGCCTTCGGCCTCGCAGGTTTGAAGCTCGGCCTGCGGCCTCGCAACCGTGGCGTTGTATCGCCAGCGAAAATCCCCATCCAGTAAATAAAAAGATTTAAAAATTCTCATGCAAGTCGAACAACTGACAGATACTTTTAGTTCCCGTGAGCGGTTGCATCAAAGACCAGCTCGAGATGTGGAAAAAAAACTCCCCATTCGGGACTCGGCCTTCGGCCTCGTTAGTGACTCTCCTAAGAAATGTAAATGCGTAACACCCCATTCGGAACTCGGCCTTCGGCCTCGTAAGTGACTAACACGGCTCGGCCTACGGCCTCGCGGAGGCCACGCTCGGCCTTCGGCCTCGCGGGCCGAAAGCTCGGCCTTCGGCCTCGCCCTCGAAGCTCGGCCTTCGGCCTCGCAGGTTTGAAGCTCGGCCTGCGGCCTCGCAAATAAAAAGTGGTTTCGCCATCAAAAATCCCCATCCAGTAAAAAAAAAACAAATGACGTCATCCAAAAAATTTCCAAAAGGGTCCCAAGGTTTTAGTCATTTTTAGTTTTGACACCTACCACCCATCGATAATAGTTTCCGAGATCCCTACACCAGTTCCATCAAGGAAACCAAAAATGACACTTTTTGGATTTTTCTGGAGGTCACAGAAACCTTCTCTCCACTTTTTCCCTACAACACAAACACCCCCCATCGCTCCTTCTAGGAGAACAATTATGTCAATCAGTCAGTGAGTCAGTCAGTGAGTCAGTGGTAATCGAGCTTTATATATATAACTAGGTGTTGGGCGGTGCGCGGGCTGCGAGCAGCCCGCGTTATCGATGTGCATTTGTATTTTAAATTAAAGTTTTAGTTGCGGTTTAAAAAATTTATATAAATTTCTCATACAAGTCGAGTAAGTGACAGTTTCTTCTAGTTCAGTACAAAGTGTGGGCAGTGTTACCATGTGCAAGTTGATTTTTTTGATAAAATTTTAGTCGCTGTAAAATCGCCCCAAGATTGTAATCGAGCTTTGTTAAGGGACCATACCTCTAAGTGCAGTGGTTATCGTGGGCAGTTGCCTCGGAGACCAGCTCAAGATGTAGAAAAAACTTCCCATTCGGGACTCGGCCTTCGGCCTCGTTAGTGACTTTCCTAAGGAATGTAAATGCGTAACACCCCATTCGGAACTCGGCCTTCGGCCTCGTAAGTGACTAACACGGCTCGGCCTGCGGCCTCGCGGAGGCCACGCTCGGCCTTCGGCCTCGCCCTGGAAGCTCGGCCTACGGCCTCGCAGATTTGAAGCTCGGCCTGCGGCCTCGCAAATAAGAAGTGGTTTCGCCATCAAAAACCCCCATCCAGTAAAAAAAAAACAAATGACGTCATCCAAAAAATTTTTATATATTTAGAATCAGGGACCCCCAATCTCCCTAAATACTACATTTCAGCCAGATCAGACAAACTTGGATTTTGGTATCCGGGTCGAAGGACCAATTTGCAATTTTTGACTAAAACCCCAAATTCTCCTACAAACCCTCTATAATATTTGTTCGAACCCCCCATACCCACCTATAACGGTTTCGGAGCTGCAGTCGTTTTAATTTTGTATGGGAGAACCTCTTTTTTGTTCAGGAGGGTAATTTTTTTTCATTTTTCCAAAAGGATCCCAGGGTTTTAGTCATTTTTAGTTTTGACACCAACCCACCATCGATTATAGTTTCCGAGATCCGTACACCAGTTCCATCAAGGAAACCCAAAATGACACTTTTCGGATTTTTCTGGAGGTCACGAAAACCTCCTCTACACTTTTCCCCTACATCACAAACACCCCCCATCGCTCCTTCTAGGAGAACAATTATGTCAATCAGTCAGTGAGTCAGTGAGTGAGTCAGTGGTAATCGAGCTTTATATATATAACTAGTATTTGGGTGGTGCGCGGGCTGCGAGCAGCCCGCGTTATCGATGTGCATTTGTATTATTAACAATAATGTCATTGCAGTTGAAAAAATATATAAAATTCTCATACAAGTAGAATAAGTGACAGTTTCTTCTAGTTCAGTCCAAAGTGTGAGCAGGGTTACCATGTGCAAGTTGATTTTTTTTATTAAATTTTAGTCGCTGTAAAATCGCCCCAAGATTGTAAGCGACTTTTGTTCAGGGACCATACCTCTAAGTGCAGTGGTTAACGTGGGCCGTTGCCTCGGAGACCAGCTTGAGATGTGGAAAAAAAACTCCCCATTCGGGACTCGGCCTTCGGCCTCGTTAGTGACTCTCCTAAGGAATGTAAACGCGTAACACCCCATTCGTAAGTGACTAACACGGCTCGGCCTACGGCCTCGCGGAGGCCACGCTCGGCCTTCGGCCTCGCGGGCCGAAAGCTCGGCCTTCGGCCTCGCAGGTTTGAAGCTCGGCCTGCGGCCTCGCAACCGTGGCGTTGTATCGTCAGCGAAAATCCCCATCCAGTAAATAAAAAGATTTAAAAATTCTCATGCAAGTCGAACAACTGACAGATACTTTCAGTTCCCGTGACCGGTTGCATCAAAGACAGGCTCGAGATGTGGTAAAAACTCCCCATGCTGAACTCGGCCTTCGGCCTCGTTAGTGACTCTCCTAAGGAATGTAAATGCGTAACACCCCATTCGGAACTCGGCCTTCGGCCTCGTAAGTGACTAACACGGCTCGGCCTGCGGCCTCGCGGAGGCCACGCTCGGCCTTCGGCCTCGCGGGCCGAAAGCTCGGCCTTCGGCCTCGCCCTCGAAGCTCGGCCTTCGGCCTCACGGGTTTGAAGCTCGGCCTGCGGCCTCGCAAATAAGAAGTGGTTTCGCCATCAAAAATCCCCATCCAGTAAAAAAAAAACAAATGACGTTATCCAAAAATTTTTGTAATCAGGGACCCCCAATCTCCCTAAATACCAAATTTTAGCCAGATCGGAGCAACTTGGATTTTGGTATCCGGGTCGAAGGACCAATTTTCAATTTTTGACTAAAACCCCAAATTCTCCTACAAACCCTCTATAATATTTGTTCGAACCCCCCATACCGACCTATAACGGTTCCGGAGTTGCGGTCGTTTTAAATTTGTATGGGAGAACCTCTTTTTTGTTTGGGAGGGTAATTTTTTTTCAACTTTCCAAAAGGGTCCCAGGGTTTAAGTCATTTTTAGTTTAGGCACCTACCCCCCATCGATTATGGTTTCCGAGATCCGTACACCAGTTCCATCAAGGAAACCAAAAATGACACTTTTCGGATTTTTCTGAAGGTCACAAAAACCTTCTCTACACTTTTCCCCTACATCACAAACACCCCCCATCGCTCCTTCTAGGAGAACAATTATGTCAATCAGTCAGTGAGTCAGTGAGTGAGTCAGTGGTAATCGAGCTTTATATATTATAATAACTAGTATTTCGGGTGGTGCGCGGGCTGCGAGCAGCCCGCGTTATCGATGTGCATTAGTATTTATTTCATGATTGTAATTGCGGTTGAAAAAATATATAAAATTCTCATACAAGTCGAGTAAGTGACAGTTTCTTCTAGTTCAGAACAAAGTGTGAGCAGCGTTACCATGTGCAAGTTGATTTTTTTGAAAAAATTTTAGTCGCTGTAAAATCGCACCAAGATTGTAAACGACATTTGTTAAGGGACCATACCTCTAAGTGCAGTGGTTAACGTGGGCAGTTGCTTCGGAGACCAGCTCGAGATGTAGAAAAAAAACTCCTCATTCGGGACTCGGCCTTCGGCCTCGTTAGTGACTCTCCTAAGGAATGGAAACGCATAACACCCCATTCGTAAGTGACTAACACGGCTCGGCCTACGGCCTCGCGGAGGCCACGCTCGGCCTTCGGCCTCGCGGGCCGAAAGCTCGGCCTTCGGCCTCGCAGGTTTGAAGCTCGGCCTGGGGCCTCGCAACCGTGGCGATGTATCGTCAGCGAAAATCCCCATCCAGTAAATAAAAAGCTTTAAAAATTCTCATGCAAGTCGAACAACTGACAGATACTTTTAGTTCCCGTGTGCGGTTGCATCAAAGACCAGCTCGAGAAGTGGAAAAAAACTCCCCATTCGGGACTCGGCCTTCAGCCTCGTTAGTGACTCTCCTAAGGAATGTAAATGCGTAACACCCCATTCGGAACTCGGCCTTCGGCCTCGTAAGTGACTAACACGGCTCGGCCTGCGGCCTCGCGGAGGCCACGCTCGGCCTTCGGCCTCGCGGGCCGAAAGCTTGGCCTTCGGCCTCGCCCTCGAAGCTCGGCCTTCGGCCTCGCAGGTTTGAAGCTCGGCCTGCGGCCTCGCAAATAAGAAGTGGTTTCGCCATCAAAAATCCCCATCCAGTAAAAAAAAAACCAATGACGTCATCAAAAAAAATTTTTCATATTTGGAATCAGGGACCCCCAATCTCCCTAAATACCAAATTTCAGCCAGATCGGAGCAACTTGGATTTTGGTATCCGGGTCGAAGGACCAATTTTCAATTTTCGACTAAAACCCCAAATTCTCCTACAAACCCTCTATAACATTTGTTCAAACCCCCCATACCCACCTATAACGGTTCGGGAGCTGCGGTCGTTTTAAATTTGTATGGGAGAACCTCTTTTTTGTTCAGGAGGGTAATTTTTTTTCAACTTTCCAAAAAGGTTCCAGGATTTTAGTCATTTTTAGTTTTGACACCTACCCCCCATCGATTATGGTTTCCGAGATCCGTACACCAGTTCCATCAAGGAAACCAAAAATGACACTTTTCGGATTTTTCTGGTGGTCATGGGAACTTCCTCTACACTTTTCTCCTACACCACAAACACCCCCCAACGCTCCTTCTGGGAGAACAATGATGTCAATGAGTGAGTGAGTGAGTGAGTGGTAATCGAACTTTATATAATATAACTAGTATTTGGGTGGCGCGCGGGCTGCGAGCAGCCCGCGTTATCAATGTGCATTAGTATTATTAACAAAAATGTCGTTGCAGTTGCTAAAAAGATATAAAATTCTCATGCAAGTCGAATAACTCACAGTTTCATATATTTCAGTAGAAAGTGTGAGCGAGGTTACCATGTGCAAGTTGATTTTTTTAATAAAATTTTAGTCGCGGTAAAACCGGACCAAGATTGTAAACGACTTTTGTTAAAGGACCCCACCTCTAAGTGCAGTGGTTAACGTGGGCAGTTGCCTCGGAGACCAGCTCGATATGTGAAAATACTCGTTATCCGGAACTCGGCCTTCGGCCTCGTTAGTGACTCCCATATGGTACGTTGATGCGTTACACCTCATTCGAGCTCGGCCTTCGGCCTCGCAGATTTGAAGCTCGGCCTTTGGCCTCGCAGGTTTGAAGCTCGGCCTTCGGCCTCGCGTTGGTGAAGACGGCTTCTTCAAGTTCAGTATAAAGTGAGAACAGAGTTACCATGTGCAAGTTTATTTTTTTGATAAAATTTTAGTCGCTATAAATTCGCCCCAAGATTGTAAACGACTTTTGTTAAGAGACCATATCTCTAAGTGCAGTGGTTATCGTGGGCAGTTGCATTGGAGACCAGCTCGAGATGTGGAAAAAACTCCTCATCCGGGACTCGGCCTTCGGCCTCGTCAGCGACTTCCATAGGATGCGTTAATGAGGTACACCCCATTCGGAACTCGGCCTTCGGCCTCGTAAGTTACTAACACGGCTCGGCCTACGGCCTCGCGGAGGCCACGCTCGGCCTTCGGCCTCGCGGGCCGAAAGCTCGGCCTCCGGCCTCGCAGATTTGAAGCTCGGCCTTCGGCCTCGCGGTGTTTAAGGCTCGGTCTGCGGCCTCGCAAGTTACAAAGGGAATGTTTTTAAGCTGTTCCCAATGACGGCCAGCTCGGCCTTCGGCCTCGCAGGCCTACAGCTCGGCCTCCGGCCTCGCTAGGGTGGAGCTCGGCCTTCGGCCTCGCCTCCGCAGCTCGGCCTTCGGCCTCGCCTCCGCAGCTCGGCCTGCGGCCTCGCTCGATTGCAGCTCGGCCTGCGGCCTCGCAAAGGGAATGTGGTTTCGCCACCAAAATTCCGCATCCCGTAAAAAAAAAAACAAATGACGTCATCAAAAAACTTTTTTCATATTTCGAATCAGGAAACCCAAATCTCCCTAAGTACCTAATTTCAGCCAGATCGGAGCAACTTGGGTTTTGGTATCCGGTTCGAAGGACCAATTTGCAATTTTTGACAAAATCCTCAAAATTCCCTACAAACCCTCTATAACATTTGTTCGAACCTCCCATAGCTACCTATAACGGTTCCGCAGCTGCGGTCGTTTTAAATTTGTATGGGGAAACCTCTTTTTTAATAGGTAGGGTAATTTTATTCATTTTTCCAAAAGATTCCTAAAATTTTAGTCATTTTTAGTTTTGACACCTACCCCCCATCGCTTATGGTTTTCGAGATCCGTACACCAGTTCCATGATGGAAACCAAAAATGACACTTTTCGGATTTTTCTGGAGGTCACGTGGGCACTCCCTATACAGTCCACTATATACGTTTAACCTTAAAACACTCCTTCTGGGAGAACAATTCTGTCAGTGAGTCAATAATAATATAATAATAATATATTATATTATAATAACTAGTATTTGGGTGGCGCGCGGGCTGCGAGCAGCCCGCGTTATCGATTTGCATTAGTATTATTAACGAAAATGTCGTTGCAGTTCGTAAAGAGATATAAAATTCTTATGCAAATCGAATAACTCACAGTTTCATCTATTTCAGTAGAAAGTGTGAGCAGGGTTACCATGTGCAAGTTGATTTTTTTAATTAAATTTAAGTCGCGGTAAAACCGGACCAAGATTGTAAACGACTTTTGTTAAAGGACCCCACCTCTAAGTGCAGTGGTTAACGTGGGCAGTTGCCTCGGAGACCAGCTCGATATGTAAAAATACTCGTTATTCGGAACTCGGCCTTCGGCCTCGTTAGTGACTCCCATATGGTACGTTGAAGCGTTACACCTCATTAGAGCTCGGCCTTCGGCCTCGAGGATTTGAAGCTCGGCCTTCGGCCTCGCAGGTTTGAAGCTCGGCCTTAGGCCTCGCGTTGGTAAAGACAGCTTCTTCAAGTTCAGTATAAAGTGAGAACAGAGTTACCATATGCAAGTTTATATTTTTCATTAAAATTTTAGTCGGGGTAAAATCGCACAAAGAATTTAAACGACTTTCGTTAAGGGACCCTACCTCTAATTGTAGTAAATAACGTGGGCAGTTGCATTGGAGACCAGCTCGAGATGTGGATAAAACTCCCCATCCGGGACTCGGCCTTCGGCCTCGTTAGCGACTTCCATAGGATGCGTTAATGAGGTACACCCCATTCGGAACTCGGCCTTCGGCCTCGTAAGTTACTAACACGGCTCGGCCTACGGCCTCGCGGAGGCCACGCTCGGCCTTCGGCCTCGCGGGCCGAAAGCTCGGCCTCCAGCCTCGCAGGTTTGAAGCTCGGACTTCGGCCTCGCGGTGTTTAAGGCTCGGCCTGCGGCCTCGCAAGTTACAAAGGGAATGTTTTTAAGCTGTTCCCAATGACGGCCAGCTCGGCCTTCGGCCTCGCAGGCCTACAGCTCGGCCTCCGGCCTCGCTAGGGTGAAGCTCGGCCTTCGGCCTCGCCTCCACAGCTCGGCCTGCGGCCTCGCTCGATTGCAGCTCGGCCTACGGCCTCGCAAAGAGAATGTAGTTTCGCCACCAAAAATCCGCATCCAGTAAAAAAAAACAAATGACGTCATCAATAAACTTTTTTAACATTTCGAATCAGGGACCCCAAATCTCCCTAAATACCAAATTTCAGCCGGATCGAAGCAACTTGGATTTTTGTATCCGGTTCGAAGGACCAATTTGCAATTTTTGACAAAATCCCCAAATTTTCCGACAAACTTTCTATGACATTTGTTCAAACCCTCCATACTTATCTATAACGGTTTAGGAGTTGCGATCGTTTTAATTTTGTATGGGAGAACCTCTTTTTTGTTAAGGAGGGTAATTTTTTTTCATTTTTCCAAAAGGGTCCCAGGGTTTTAGTCATTTTTATTTTTGACACGTAGGTGTCAAAATTGGGGTAGCCCAATCGGTTATGGTTTCTGAGATCCGTACACCTGTTCCATGAAGGTAACCAAAAATGCCACTTTTCGGATTTTTCTAGGGGTCACGTGACCACTCTCTATACAGTCCACACCATAATTTAAACCCAAAAATACTCCTTCTAGGGAAACAATGATGTCAGTCAGTCAATCAGTGGTAGTTCAGCTTTATATATAATATTATTATAACTAGTATTTGGGTGGCGCGCGGGCTGCGAGCAGCCCGCGTTATCGATTTGCATTAATATTATTAACGAAAATGTCGTTGCAGTTCGTAAAAAGATATAAAATTCTTATGCAAATCGAATAACTCACAGTTTCATCTATTTCAGTAGAAAGTGTGAGCAGGGTTACCATGTGCAAGTTGATATTTTGACGTGATAACGTTTTATAAATTGATGAATGCCAAAATGAAAAATAGTAACGGTAACATTCCTGTAACGTTCCACCTAAGTTTTATCTAGATCTAGATAATATAATCAAAGTCAAAGTCAAGGTCAAAGTCAAAGTCAAAGTCAAAGTCAAAGTCAAAGTCAAAATCAAAATCAAAATCAAAATCAAAGTCAAAGTCAAAGTCAAGGTCAAAGTCAAGGTAAAGGTCAAAGTCAAAGTCAAGGTCAAGGTCAAAGTCAAAGTCAAAGTCAAAGTCAAAGTCAAAGTCAAATGTCAAATGTCAAATGTCAAATGTCAAATGTCAAATGTCAAATGTCAAATGTCAAATGTCAAATGTCAAATGTCAAATGTCAAATGTCAAATGTCAAATGTCAAATGTCAAATGTCAAATGTTTAAATGTCAAATGTTTAAATGTCAAATGTCAAATGTCAAATGTCAAATGTCAAATGTCAAATGTCAAATGTCAAATGTCAAATGTCAAATGTCAAATGTCAAATGTCAAATGTCAAATGTCAAATGTCAAATGTCAAATGTCAAATGTCAAATGTCAAATGTCAAATGTCAAATGTCAAATGTCAAATGTCAAATGTCAAATGTCAAATCTCAAATGTCAAATGTCAAATGTCAAATGTCAAATGTCAAATGTCAAATGTCAATTGTCAAATGTCAATTGTCAATTGTCAATTGTCAATTGTCAATTGTCAATTGTCAAATGTCAAATGTCAAATGTCAAATGTCAAATGTCAAATGTCAAATGTCAAATGTCAAATGTCAAATGTCAAATGTCAAATGTCAAATGTCAAATGTCAAATGTCAAATGTCAAATGTCAAATGTCAAATGTCAAATGTCAAATGTCAAATGTCAAATGTCAAATGTCAAATGTCAAATGTCAAATGTCAAATGTCAAATGTCAAATGTTTAAATGTCAAATGTCAAATGTCAAATGTCAAATGTCAAATGTCAAATGTCAAATGTCAAATGTCAAATGTCAAATGTCAAATGTCAAATGTCAAATGTCAAATGTCAAATGTCAAATGTCAAATGTCAAATGTCAAATGTCAAATGTCAAATGTCAAATGTCAAATGTCAAATGTCAAATGCCAAATGCCAAATGCCAAATGCCAAATGCCAAATGCCAAATGCCAAATGCCAAATGCCAAATGTCAAATGTCAAATGTCATATGTCATATGTCATATGTCATATGTCATATGTCATGTCATATGTCATATGTCATATGTCATATGTCATATGTCAAAATAAAAAAATAAATACTTAATACTAAATACTAAATTTCAGCCAGATCAGAGCAACTTGGATTTTGGTATCCGGGTCGAAGGACCAATTTTCAATTTTCGACTAAAACCCCAAATTCTCCTACAAATTCTCTATATTATTTGTTTAAACCCCCCATACCCACCTATAACGGTTCCGGAGCTGCGGTCGTTTTAAATTTGTATGGGGAAACCTCTTTTTTAATAGGGAGGGTAATTTTTTTTTAATTTTTCAAAAGGTTCCCAGAGTTTTAGTCATTTTAAGTTTTGACACCAACCCCCCATCGCTTATGGTTTTCGAGATCCGTACACCAGTTCCATGATGGAAACCAAAAATGAATCTTTTCGGATTTTTCTAGAGTTCACGTGGGCACTCCCTATACAGTCCATTATATAATTCTTACCCAAAAACACTCCTTCTGGGAGAACAATTCTGTCAGTGACTCAATGAGTGGTAGTTTAGCTTTATATATTATAATAACTAGTATTTCGGGTGGTGCGCGGGCTGCGAGCAGCCCGCGTTATCGATTTGCATTAGTAACTTTTATCAAACTGGTAATTGCAGTTGAAAAAATATATAAATTTCTCATACAAGTCGAGTAAGTGACAGTTTTTTCTAATTCAGTACAAGGTTTGGGCAGGGTTACCATGTGCAAGTTGATTTATTTAATAAAATTTAAGTTGCTGTATTATCGCCCCAAGATCGTAAACGACTTTTGTTAAGGGACCCCACCTCTAAGTGCAATGGTTAACGTGGGCAGTTGCCTCGAAGACCAGCTCGAGATGTGGAAAAAACCCCCTATTCGGGACTCGGCCTTCGGCCTCGTGAGCGACTCACCTGAGGGACGTTAATTCGTTACACCCCAATCGGAACTCGGCCTTCGGCCTCGTTAGTGACTAACACGGCTCGGCCTACGGCCTCGCGGAGGCCACGCTCGGCCTTCGGCCTCGCAGGTTTGAAGCTCGGCCTGCGGCCTCGCAGCCGTGGTGTTGTATCGCCAAAGAAAATCCCCATCCAGTAAAAAAAAAAACAAATGACGTCATCCAAAATTTTTTTTTATATTTAGAATCAGGGACCCCCATTCTCCCTAAATACCAAATTTCAGCCAGATCGGAGCAACTTGGATTTTGGTATCCGGTTCGAAGGACCAATTTTCAATTTTTGACAGGAACTTCAAATTTTCCCTGCAAATCCTCTATAATATTTGTTTAAACCCCCCATACCCACCTATAACGGTTCCGGAGCTGCGGTCGTTTTAAATTTGTATGGGAAAACTTTTTTTTTTATCAGGAGGGTAAATTTTTTTTTAATTTACAAAAGGCTCCCAGGGTTTTAGTCATTTTTAGTTTTAATACCTACCCCCTATCGATTATAGTTTCCGAGATCCCAACACCAGTTCCATCAAGGAAACCAAAAATGGCACTTTTCGGATTTTTCTGGAAGTTGCGGGAACCTCCTCTACAGTTTTCCTCTACACCACAAACACCCCCCATCGCTCCTTCTAGGAGAACAATTCTGTCAATCAGTGAGTCAGTGAGTCAGTGGTAATCGAGCTTTATATAACATAACTAGTATTTCGGGTGGTGCGCGGGCTGCGAGCAGCCCGCGTTATCGATGTGCATTTGTATATTTTTTAAAATTTTAGTTGCAGTTGAAAAAAATATTTGAAAATTCTCATACAAGTCGAGAAAGGGACAGTTTCTTTTAGTTCAGTACAAAGTGTGAACAGGGTTACCATGTGCAAGTTGATTTTTTCGATAAAACTTTAGTCGATGTAAAATCGCCCCAAGATTGTAATCGAGTTTTGTTAGGGGACCATACCTCTAAGTGCAGTGGTTAACGTGGGCCGTTGCCTCGGAGACCAGCTCGAGATCTGAAAAAAGCTCCTTATTCGGGACTCGGCCTTCGGCCTCGTTAGTGACTCTCCTAAGGAATATAAACGCGTAACACCCCATTCGTAAGTGACTAACACGGCTCGGCCTACGGCCTCGCGGAGGCCACGCTCGGCCTTCGGCCTTGCGGGCCGAAAGCTCGGCCTTCGGCCTCGCAGGTTTGAAGCTCGGCCTGCGGCCTCGCAACCGTGGCGTTGTATCGTCAGCGAAAATCCCCATCCAGTGAATAAAAATATTTAAAAATTCTCATGCAAGTCGAACAACTGACAGATACTTTTAGTTCCCGTGAGCGGTTGCATCAAAGACCAGCTCGAGATGTGGTAAAAACTCCCCATTCTGAACTCGGCCTTCGGCCTCGTTAGTGACTCTCCTAAGGAATGTAAATGCGTAACACCCCATTCGGAACTCGGCCTTCGGCCTCGTAAGTGACTAACACGGCTCGGCCTACGGCCTCGCGGAGGCCACGCTCGGCCTTCGGCCTCGCGGGCCAAAAGCTCGGCCTTCGGCCTCGCCCTCGAAGCTCGGCTTTCGGCCTCGCAGGTTTAAAGCTCGGCCTGCGGCCTCGCAAATAAGAAGTGGTTTCGCCATCAAAAATCCCCATCCAGTAAAAAAAAAAACAAATGACGTCATCCAAAAATTTTTTTCATATTTAGAATCAGAGACCCCCAATCACACTAAATATCAAATTTCAGCTAGATCGGAGCAACTTGGATTTTGGTATCCGGGTCGAAGGACCAATTTTCAATTTTCGACTAAAACCCCAAATTTTCCTACAAACCCTCTATAACATTTGTTTAAACCCCCCATACCCACCTATAACGGTTCGGGAGCTGCGGTCGTTTTAAATTTGTATGGGAGAACCTCTTTTTTGTTCGGGAGGGTAATTTTTTTTCAATTTTCTAAAAAGGTCACAGGGTTTTAGTCATTTTTAGTTTTGGGACCTACCCCCCATCGATTATGGTTTCCGAGATCCGTACACCAGTTCCATCAAGGAAACCAAAAATGACACTTTTCGGATTTTTCTGGTGGTCATAGGAACCTCCTCTACACTTTTCCCCTACACCACAAACACCCCCCATCGCTCTTTCTGGGAGAACAATGATGTCAATGAGTGAGTGAGTGAGTGAGTCAGTGGTAATCGAACTTTATATAATATAACTAGTATTTGGGTGGTGCGCGGGCTGCGAGCAGCCCGCGTTATCGATGTGCATTAGTAATTTTTATCAAGATTTGTAGTTGCAGTTAAAAAATATTTAAAATTCTCAAACAAGTCGAGTAGGTGACAGTTTCTTCTAGTTCAGTACAAAGTGTGAGCAGGGTTACCATGTGAAAGTTGATTCTTTTTGATAAAATTTTAGTCGCTGTAAAATCGCACCAAGATTGTAAACGACTTTTGTTAAGGGACCATACCTCTAAGTGCAGTGGTTAACGTGGGCAGTTGCCTCGGAGACCAGCTCGAGATGTGGAAAAAAACTCCCCATTCGGGACTCGGCCTTCGGCCTCGTTAGTGACTCTCCTAAGGAATGTAAACGCGTAACACCCCATTCGTAAGTGACTAACACGGCTCGGCCTATGGCCTCGCGGAGGCCACGCTCGGCCTTCGGCCTCGCGGGCCGAAAGCTCGGCCTTCTGCCTCGCAGGTTTGAAGCTCGGCCTGCGGCCTCGCAACCGTGGCGTTGTATCGCCAGCGAAAATCCCCATCCAGTAAATAAAAAGATTTAAAAATTCTCATGCAAGTCGAACAACTGACAGATACTTTTAGTTCCCGTGAGCGGTTGCATCAAAGACCAGCTCGAGATGTGGAAAAAAATCTCCCCATTTGGGACTCGGCCTTCGGCCTCGTTAGTGACTCTCCTAAGGAATGTAAATGCGTAACACCCCATTCGGAACTCGGCCTTCGGCCTCGTAAGTGACTAACACGGCTCGGCCTGCGGCTTCGCGGAGGCCACGCTCGGCCTTCGGCCTCGCGGGCCGAAAGCTCGGCCTTCGGCCTCGCAGGTTTGAAGCTCGGCCTGCGGCCTCGCAGCCGTGGCGTTGTATCGCCAGCGAAAATCCCCATCCAGTAAAAAAAAAACAAATGACGTCATCCAAAAAATTTTTTCATATTTGGAATCAGGGACCTCCAATCTCCCTAAATACCAAATTTCAGCCAGATCGGAGCAACTTGGATTTTGGTATCCGGTTCGAAGGACCAATTTTCAATTTTCGACTAAAACCCCAAATTCTCCTACAAACCCTCTATAACATTTGTTTAAACCCCCCATACCCACCTATAACGGTTCGGGAGCTGCGGTCGTTTTAATTTTGTATGGGAGAACCTCTTTTTTGTTCGGGAGGGTAATTTTTTTTCAACTTTCCAAAAAGGTCCCAGGGTTTTAGTCATTTTTAGTTTTGACACCTACCCCCCATCGATTATGGTTTCAGAGATCCGTACACCAGTTCCATCAAGGAAACCAAAAATGACACTTTTCGGATTTTTCTGGTGGTCATAGGAACATCCTCTACACTTTTCCCCTACATCACAAACACCTCCCATCGCTCCTTCTAGGAGAACAATGATGTCAATCAGTCAGTCAGTCAGTCAGTCAGTCAGTCAGTCAGTCAGTCAGTGAGTGGTAATCGAACTTTATATAATATAACTAGTATTTGGGTGGTGCGCGGGCTGCGAGCAGCCCGCGTTATCGATGTGCATTAGTAATTTTTATCAAGATTTGTAGTTGCAGTTAAAAAATATTTAAAATTCTCAAACAAGTCGAGTAGGTGACAGTTTCTTCTAGTTCAGTACAAAGTGTGAGCAGGGTTACCATGTGAAAGTTGATTCTTTTTGATAAAATTTTAGTCGCTGTAAAATCGCACCAAGATTGTAAACGACTTTTGTTAAGGGACCATACCTCTAAGTGCAGTGGTTAACGTGGGCAGTTGCCTCGGAGACCAGCTCGAGATGTGGAAAAAAACTCCCCATTCGGGACTCGGCCTTCGGCCTCGTTAGTGACTCTCCTAAGGAATGTAAACGCGTAACACCCCATTCGTAAGTGACTAACACGGCTCGGCCTATGGCCTCGCGGAGGCCACGCTCGGCCTTCGGCCTCGCGGGCCGAAAGCTCGGCCTTCTGCCTCGCAGGTTTGAAGCTCGGCCTGCGGCCTCGCAACCGTGGCGTTGTATCGCCAGCGAAAATCCCCATCCAGTAAATAAAAAGATTTAAAAATTCTCATGCAAGTCGAACAACTGACAGATACTTTTAGTTCCCGTGAGCGGTTGCATCAAAGACCAGCTCGAGATGTGGAAAAAAATCTCCCCATTTGGGACTCGGCCTTCGGCCTCGTTAGTGACTCTCCTAAGGAATGTAAATGCGTAACACCCCATTCGGAACTCGGCCTTCGGCCTCGTAAGTGACTAACACGGCTCGGCCTGCGGCCTCGCGGAGGCCACGCTCGGCCTTCGGCCTCGCGGGCCGAAAGCTCGGCCTTCGGCCTCGCCCTCGAAGCTCGGCCTTCGGCCTCGCAGGTTTGAAGCTCGGCCTGCGGCCTCGCAGCCGTGGCGTTGTATCGCCAGCGAAAATCCCCATCCAGTAAAAAAAAAACAAATGACGTCATCCAAAAAATTTTTTCATATTTGGAATCAGGGACCTCCAATCTCCCTAAATACCAAATTTCAGCCAGATCGGAGCAACTTGGATTTTGGTATCCGGTTCGAAGGACCAATTTTCAATTTTCGACTAAAACCCCAAATTCTCCTACAAACCCTCTATAACATTTGTTTAAACCCCCCATACCCACCTATAACGGTTCGGGAGCTGCGGTCGTTTTAATTTTGTATGGGAGAACCTCTTTTTTGTTCGGGAGGGTAATTTTTTTTCAACTTTCCAAAAAGGTCCCAGGGTTTTAGTCATTTTTAGTTTTGACACCTACCCCCCATCGATTATGGTTTCAGAGATCCGTACACCAGTTCCATCAAGGAAACCAAAAATGACACTTTTCGGATTTTTCTGGTGGTCATAGGAACCTCCTCTACACTTTTTCCCTACATCACAAACACCTCTCATCGCTCCTTCTAGGAGAACAATGATGTCAATCAGTCAGTCAGTCAGTCAGTCAGTCAGTCAGTCAGTGAGTGGTAATCGAACTTTATATATTATAATAACTAGTATTTCGGGTGGTGCGCGGGCTGCGAGCAGCCCGCGTTATCGATGTGCATTTGTATATTTTTAAAAGTTTTAGTTGCAGTTGAAAAAATATATAAAATTCTCATACAAGTCGAATCAGTGACAGTTTCTTCTAGTTCAGTACAAAGTGTGAGCAGGGTTACCATTTGCAAGTTGAATTTTTAGATAAAATTTTAGTCGCTGTAAAATCGCACCAAGATTTTAAACGACTTTTGTTAAGGGACCATACCTCTAAGTGCAGTGGTTAACGTGGGCAGTTGCCTCGGAGACCAGCTCGAGATGTGGAATAAACTCCCCATTCGGGACTCGGCCTTCGGCCTCGTTAGTGACTCTCCTAAAGAATGTAAACGCGTAACACCCCATTCGTAAGTGACTAACACGGCTCGGCCTACGGCCTCGCGGAGGCCACGCTCGGCCTTCGGCCTCGCGGGCCGAAAGCTCGGCCTTCGGCCTCGCAGGTTTGAAGCTCGGCCTGCGGCCTCGCAACCGTGGCGTTGCATCTCCAGCGAAAATCCCCATCCAGTAAATAAAAAGATTTAAAAATTCTCATGCAAGTCGAACAACTGACAGATACTTTTAGTTCCCGTGAGCGGTTGCATCAAAGACCAGCTCGAGATGTGGGAAAAACCCCCCATTCGGGACTCGGCCTTCGGCCTCGTTAGTGACTCTCCTAAGGAATGTAAATGCGTAACACCCCATTAGGAACTCGGCCTTCGGCCTCGTAAGTGACTAACACGGCTCGGCCTGCGGCCTCGCCCTCGAAGCTCGGCCTTCGGCCTCGCAGGTTTGAAGCTCGGCCAGCGGCCTCGCAAATAAGAAGTGGTTTCGCCATCAATTATCCCCATCCAGTAAAAAAAAAACAAATGACGTCATCCAAAAAATTTTTTGGAATCAGGGACCCCAAATCTCCCTTAATACTAATTTTCAGCCAGATCAAAGCAACTTGGATTTTGGTATCCGGGTCAAAGGACCAATTTTTAATTTTCGACTAAAACCCCAAATTCTCCTACAAACCCTCTATAACATTTGTTTGAACCCCCCATACCCACCTATAACGGTTCCGGAGCTGCGGTCGTTTTAAATTTGTATGGGAGAACCTCTTTTTTGTTCGGGAGGGTAATTTTTTTTCAATTTTCCAAAAAGTTCCCAGGGTTTTAGTCATTTTTAGTTCTGACACCTACCCCCCATCGATTATGGTTTCCGAGATCCGTACACCAGTTCCATCAAGGAAACCAAAAATGACACTTTTCGGATTTTTCTGGTGGTCATAGGAACCTCCTCTACACTTTTTCCCTACATTACAAACACCCCCCATCGCTCCTTCTGGAAGAACAATGATGTCAATGAGTGAGTGAGTCAGTGGTAATCGAGCTTTATATAATATGGTTAATAATTAGTATTTGGGTGGCGCGCGGGCTGCGAGCAGCCCGCGTTATCGATGTGCATTAGTATTATTAACAAAAATGTCGTTGCAGTTGCTAAAAAGATATAAAATTTTCATGCAAATCGAATAACTCACAGTTACATCTATTTCAGTAGAAAGTGTGAGCAGGGTTACCATTTGCAAGTTGATGTCTTTAATTAAATCTTAGTCGCAGTAAAACCGGACCAAGATTGTCAACGACTTTTGTTAAAGGACCCCACCTCTAAGTGCAGTGGTTAACGTGGGCAGTTGCCTCGGAGACCAGCTCGATATGTGAAAATACTCGTTATTCGGAACTCGGCCTTCGGCCTCGTTAGTGACTCTCATATGGTACGTTGAAGCGTTACACCTCATCGAGCTTGGCCTTCGGCCTCGCAGATTTGCAGCTCGGCCTTCGGGCTCGCAGGTTTGAAGCTCGGCCTTCGGCCTCGCGGTGGTAAAGACAGCTTCTTCAAGTTCAGTACAAAGTGAGAACAGGGTTACCATATGCAAGTTTATTTTTTTCATTAAAATTTTAGTCGTGGTAAAATCGCACAAGGAATTTAAACGACTTTTGTTAAGGGACCCTTCCTCTAATTGTAGTGAATAACGTGGGCAGTTGGATTGGAGACCAGCTGTATTTATTTTAAGATTGTAATTGCAGTTGAAAAAATATATAAAATTCTCATACAAGTTAAGCTAGGGACAGTTTCTTCTAGTTCAGTACAAAATGTGGGCAGGGTTACCATGAGCAAGTTGATTTTTTTGATAAAATTTTAGTCGCTGTAAAATCGCACAAAGATTGTAAACGACTTTTGTTAAGGGACCATACCTCTAAGTGCAGTGGTTAACGTGGCCAGTTGCCTCGGAGACCAGCTCGAGATGTGAAAAAAACTCCCCATTCGGGACTCGGCCTTCGGCCTCGTTAGTGACTCTCCTAAGGAATGTAAACGCGTAACACCCCATTCGTAAGTGACTAACACGGCTCGGCCTACGGCCTCGCGGAGGCCACGCTCAGCCTTCGGCCTCGCGGGCCGAAAGCTCGGCCTTCGGCCTCGCAGGTTTAAAGCTCGGCCTGCGGCCTCGCAACCGTAGCGTTGTATCGCCAGCGAAAATCCCCATCCAGTTAATAAAAAGATTTAAAAATTCTCATGCAAGTCGAACAGCTGACAGATACTTTCCCGTGAGCGGTTGCATCAAAGACCAGCTCGAGATGTGGAAAAAAAACTCCCCATTCGGGACTCGGCCTTCGGCCTCGTTAGTGACTCTCCTAAGGAATGTAAATGCGTTACACCCCATTCGGAACTCGGCCTTCGGCCTCGTAAGTGACTAACACGGCTCGGCCTGCGGCCTCGCGGGCCAAAAGCTCGGCCTTCGGCCTCGCCCTCGAAGCTCGGCCTTCGGCCTCGCAGGTTTGAAGCTCGGCCTGCGGCCTCGCAGCCGTGGCGTTGTATCGCCAGCGAAAATCCCCATCCAGTAAAAAAAAAACAAATGACGTCATCCAAAAAATTTTTTCATATTCAGAATCAGGGACATCCAATCTCCCTAAATACTAAATTTCAGCCAGATCAGATTAACTTGGATTTTGGTATCCGGGTCGAAGGACCAATTTTCAATTTTTGGCAGAAACCTCAAATTCCCCTTCAATTCTTCTATAATATTTGTTTGAACCCCCCATACCCACCTATAACGGTTCCGGAGTTGCGGTCGTTTAAATTTTGTATAGGAGAACCTCTTTTTTGTTTAAGAGGGTAATTTTTTTTCAACTTTTTAGAAGGATATCAGGGTTTTAGTCATTTTTAGTTTTGACACTAACCCCCCATCGATTATAGTTTTCGAGATCCCTACACCAGTTCCATCGAGGAAACCAAAAATGACACTTTTCGGATTTTTCTGGTGGTCATGAGAACCTCCTCTAAACTTTTCCCCTTACATCACAAACACCCCCCATCGCTCCTTCTGGGAGAACAATGATGTCAATGAGTCAGTGAGTCAGTGAGTGAGTGGTAATCGAGCTTTATATAATACTAGTATTTGGGTGGCGCGCGGGCTGCGAGCAGCCCGCGTTATCGATGTGCATTAGTATTATTAACAAAAATGTCGTTGCAGTTGCTAAAAAGATATAAAATTCTCATGCAAATCGAATAACTCACAGTTTCATCTATTTCAGTAGAAAGTGTGAGCAGGGTTACTATGTGCAAGTTGATTTTTCAAATTAAATTTTAGTTGCAGTAAAACCGGACCAAGATTGTAAACCACTTTTGTTTAAGGACTCCACATCTAAGTGCAGTGGTTAACGTGGGCAGTTGCCTCGGAGACCAGCTCGATATGTGAAAATACTCGTTATCCGGAACTCGGCCTTCGGCCTCGTTAGTGACTCCCATAAGGTGTGTTAATGCGTTACACCTTATTCGAGCTCGGCCTTCGGCCTCGCAGGCCTACAGCTCGGCCTCCGGCCTCGCTTAGGTGGAGCTCGGCCTTCGGCCTCGCCTCCACAGCTCGGCCTGCGGCCTCGCTCGATTGCAGCTCGGCCTACGGCCTCGCAAAGAGAATGTGGTTTCGCCACCAAAAATCCGCATCCAGTAAAAAAAAAACGAATGACGTCATCAAAAAACTTTTTTCATATTTCGAATCAAGGACTCCAAATCTCCTTAAATATGTAATTTCAGCTAGATCAGAGCAACTTGGATTTTGGTATCCGGTTCGAAGGACCAATTTCAAGTTTTGGACAAAATCCCCGAATTTCCCTACAAACCCTCTATGACATTTGTTTGAACCCCCCATATCTACCTAAAACGGTTCCGGAGTTGCGATCGTTTTAATTTTGTATGGGAGAACCTCTTTTTTGTTAGGAAGGGTAATATTTTTTCATTTTTCCAAAAAGGTCCCAGGGTTTTCGTCATTTTTAGTTGTAACACCTACCCCCCATCGGTTATGGTTTCCGAGATCTCTACACCTGTTCCATGAAGGAAACAAAAAATGCCACTTTTCGGATTTTTTCCTAGGTCACGTGGGCACTCCCTATACAGTCTACTATTTAATTTTAACCCAAAAACACTCCTTCTGGGAGAACAATGATGTCAGTCAGTCAGTCAATCAGTGGTAATGCAGCTTTATATATTATAATAATAACTAGTATTTGGGTGGCGCGCGGGCTGCGAGCAGCCCGCGTTATCGATGTGCATTAGTATTATTAACAAAAATGTCGTTGCAGTTGCTGAAAAGATATAAAATTCTCATGCAAATCGAATAACTCACAGTTACATCTATTTCAGTAGAAAGTGTGAGCAGGGTTACCATGTGCAAGTTGATTTTTTTAATCAAATTTTAGTCGCGGCAAAACCGGACCAAGATTGTAAACAACTTCTGTTAGAGGACCCCGCCTCTAAGTGCAGTGGTTAACGTGGGCAGTTGCCTCGGAGACCAGCTCGATATGTGAAAATACTCGTTATCCGGAACTCGGCCTTCGGCCTCGTTAGTGACTCCCATAAGGTGTGTTGATGCGTTACACCTCATTCGAGCTCGGCCTTCGGCCTCGCAGATTTGAAGCTCGGCCTTCGGCCTCGCAGGTTTGAAGCTCGGCCTTCGGCCTCGCGTTGGTAAAGACGGCATCTTCAAGTTCAGTACTAAGTGAGAACAGAGTTACCATATGCAAGTTTATTATTTTCATTAAAATTTTAGTTGTGGTAAAATCGCACAAAGAATTTAAACGACTTTTGTTAAGGGACCCTACGTCTAATTGTAGTAGATAACGTGAGCAGTTGCATTGGAGACCAGCTCGAGATGTGGAAAAAAAACTCCCCATCCGGGACTCGGCCTTCGGCCTCGTTAGCGACTTCCATAGGATGCGTTAATGAGGTACACCCCATTCGGAACTCGGCCTTCGGCCTCGTAAGTTACTAACACGGCTTGGCCTACGGCCTCGCGGAGGCCACGCTCGGCCTTCGGCCTCGCGGGCCGAAAGCTCGGCCTCCGGCCTCGCAGGTTTGAAGCTCGGCCTTCGGCCTCGCGGTGTTTAAGGCTCGGCCTGCGGCCTCGCAAGTTACAAAGGGAATGTTTTTTAACTGTTCCCAATGACGGCCAGCTCGGCCTTCGGCCTCGCAGGCCTACAGCTCGGCCTCCGGCCTCGCTAGGGTGGAGCTCGGCCTTCGGCCTCGCCTCCACAGCTCGGCCTGCGGCCTCGCTCGATTGCAGCTCGGCCTACGGCCTCGCAAAGGGAATGTGGTTTAGCCACCAAAATTCCGCATCCCGTAAAAAAAAAACAAATGACGTCATCAAAAAACTTTTTTCATATTTCGAATCAGGGACTCCAAATCTCCCTAAATATTTAATTTCAGCCAGATCGGAGCAACTTGGATTTTGGTATCCGGTTCGAAGGACCAATTTGCAATTTTTGACAAAAACCCCAAATTTCTCTACAAACCCTCTATGACATTTGTTCAAACCCCCCATACCTATCGATAACGGTTCCGGATCTGCGATCGTTTTAAATTTGTATGGGAGAACCTCTTTTTTGTTAGGGAGGGTAATTTTTTTTCAATTTTCCAAAAGGGTCTTAGGGTTTAAGTCAGTTTTAGTTTTGACATCTACCCCCCATCGATTATAGTTTCCGAGATCCCTACACCAGTTCCATCAAGGAAACCAAAAATGTCACTTTTCGGATTTTTCTGGAGGTCACGTGGGCACTCTCTATACAGTCCACACCATAATCTCAACCCAAAAATACTCTTTCTAGGAGAACAATGATGTCAGTGAGTCAGTGGGTCTTCAGCTTTATATTAACCACTAGGTGTTGCGTGGCGCGCGGGCTGCGAGCAGCCCGCGTTATCGATGTGCATTAGTATTATTTAACAAAAACGTCGTTGCAGTTGCTAAAATGATATAAAAATCTCATGCAAGTCGAATAACTCACAGTTACATCTAATTCAGTAGAAAGTATGAGCAGGGTTACCATGTGCAAGTTGATTTTTTTGATAAAATTTTAGTCGCTGTAAAATCGCCCCAAGATTGTAATCGAGTTTTGTTAAGGGACCATACCTCTAATTGCAGTGGTTATCGTGGGCAGTTGCCTTGGAGACCAGCTCGAGATGTGAAAAAAACTCCCCATTCGGGACCCGGCCTTCGGCCTCGTTAGTGACTCTCTTAAGGAATGTAAACGCGTAACACCCCATTCGTAAGTGACTAACACGGCTCGGCCTACGGCCTCGCGGAGGCCACGCTCGGCCTTCGGCCTCGCGGGCCGAAAGCTCGGCCTTCGGCCTCGCAGGTTTGAAGCTCGGCCTGCGGCCTCGCAACCGTGGCGTTGTATCGCCAGCGAAAATCCCCATCCAGTAAATAAAAAGATTAAAAATTCTCATGCAAGTCGGACAACTGACAGATACTTTTAGTTCCCGTGAGCGGTTGCATCAAAGACCAGCTCGAGATGTGGAAAAAACTCCCCATCCGGGACTCGGCCTTCGGCCTCGTTAGCGACTTCCATAGGATGCGTTAATGAGGTACACCCCATTCGGAACTCGGCCTTCGGCCTCGTAAGTTACTAAAACGGCTCGGCCTACGGCCTCGCGGAGGCAACGCTCGGCCTTCGGCCTCGCGTGCCGAAAGCTCGGCCTCCGGCCTCGCAGGTTTGAAGCTCGGCCTTCGGCCTCGCGGTGTTTAAGGCTCGGCCTGCGGCCTCGCAAGTTACAAAGGGAATGTTTTTAAGCTGTTCCCAATGACGGCCAGCTCGGCCTTCGGCCTCGCAGGCCTACAGCTCGGCCTCCGGCCTCGCTAGGGTGGAGCTCGGCCTTCGGCCTCGCCTCCACAGCTCGGCCTGCGGCCTCGCTCGATTGCAGCTCGGCCTACGGCCTTGCAAAGAGAATGTGGTTTCGCCACCAAAAATCCGCATCCAGTAAAAAAAAAACTAATGACGTCATCAAAAAACTTTTTTCATATTTCGAATCAAGGACCCCAAGTCTCCCTAAATACCTAATTTCAGCCAGATCGGAGCAACTTGGATTTTGGTATCCGGTTCGAAGGACCAATTTCAAGTTTTGGACAAAATCCCCAAATTTCCCTACAAACCCTCTATAACATTTGTTCAAACTCCCCATACCTACCTAAAACGGTTCCGGAGTTGCGATCGTTTTAATTTTGTATGGGAGAACCTCTTTTTTGTTCGGGATGGTAATTTTTTTTCATTTTTCCAAAAGGGTCTCAGGGTTTTAGTCATTTTTAGTTTTGACACCAACCCCCCATCGATTATGGTTTTCGAGATCCCTACACCAGTTCTATCAAGGAAACCAAACATGACACTTTTTGGATTTTTCCCTAAGTCACGTGGGCACTCTCTATCCAGTCAACTATATAATTCTTACCTAAATACCTAAAAGCACTCTTTCTGGGAGAACAATGATGTCAGTCAGTCAGTCAATCAGTGGTAGAGCAGCTTTATATATTATAATTATTTATTTTTTTTATTATTTTTTATAATATATAAAGCTCGATTACCACTGACTCACTGACTCACTCATTGACATCATTGTTCTCCCAGAAGGAGCGATGGGGGGTGTTTGTGATGTAGCGGAAAAGTGTAGATGAGGTTCCTGTGACCACCAGAAAAATCCGAAAAGTGTCATTTTTGGTTTCCTTGATGGAACTGGTGTAGGGATCTCGGAAACCATAATCGATGGGGGGTAGGTGCCAAAACTAAAAATGACTAAAACCCTGGGACCCTTTTGGAAAATTGAAAAAAAATTACCCTCCCGAACAAAAAAGAGGTTCTCCCATACAAATTTAAAACGACCGCAACTCCGGAACCGTTATAGGTGGGTATGGGGGGTTCAAACAAATGTTATAGAGGGTTTGTAGGGAAATTTGAGGTTTCTGTCAAAAATTGAAAATTGGTCCTTCGACCCGGATACCAAAATCCAAGTTGCTCTGATCTGGCTGAAATTTAGTATTTAGGGAGATTGGGGGTCCCTGATTCCGAATATGAAAAAATTTTTTGGATGACGTCATTTGTTTTTTTTTTACTGGATGGGGATTTTTGATGGCGAAACCACTTCTTATTTGCGAGGCCGCAGGCCGAGTTTCAAACCTGCGAGGCCGAAGGCCGAGCTTCGAGGGCGAGGCCGAAGGCCGAGCTTTCGGCCCGCGAGGCCGAAGGCCGAGCGTGGCCTCCGCGAGGCCGTAGGCCGAGCCGTGTTAGTCACTTACGAGGCCGAAGGCCGAGTTCCGAATGGGGTGTTACGCATTAACATTCCTTAGGAGAGTCACTAACGAGGCCGAAGGCCGAGTCCCGAATAGGGAGTTTTTTTTCCACATCTCGAGCTGGTCTTTGATGCAACCGCTCACGGGAACTAAAAGTATCTGTCAGTTGTTCGACTTGCATGAGAATTTTTAAATCTTTTTATTTACTGGATGGGGGTTTTCGCTGGCGATACAACGCCACGGTTGCGAGGCCGCAGGCCGAGCTTCGAACCTGCGAGGCCGAAGGCCGAGCTTTCGGCCCGCGAGGCCGAAGGCCGAGCGTGGCCTCCGCGAGGCCGTAGGCCGAGCCGTGTTAGTCACTTACGAATGGGGTGTTACGCGTTTACATTCCTTAGGAGAGTCACTAACGAGGCCGAAGGCCGAGTCCCGAATGGGGATTTATTTTCCACATCTCGAGCTGGTCTCCGAGGCAACGGCCCACGTTAACCACTGCACTTAGAGGTATGGTCTCTTAACAAAAGTCGTTTACAATCTTGGCGATTTTACAGCGACTAAAATTTTATCAAAAAAATCAACTTGCACATGGTAACCATGCCCACACTTTGTACTGAACTGGAAGAAACTGTCACTTACTCTACTTGTATGAGAATTTTACATATTTTTTCAACTGCAATTACAATCTTGAAATAAATACAAATGCACATCGATAACGCGGGCTGCTCGCAGCCCGCGCACCACCCGAAATACTAGTTTATATATATAAAGCTCGATTACCACTGACTCACTGACTGACTCACTGACTGATTGACATAATTGTTCTCCTAGAAGGAGCGATGGGGGGTGTTTGTGATGTAGGGAAAAAGTGGAGAGAAGGTTTCTGTGACCTCCAGAAAAATCCGAAAAGTGCCATTTTTGGTTTCCTTCGTGGAACTGGTGTAGGGATCTCGGAAACTATAATAGATAGGGGGTAGGTGCCAAAACTAAAAATGACTAAAACCCTAGGATCCTTTTTAAAAGTTGAAAAAAAATTACCCTCCCGAACAAAAAAGAGGTTCTCCCATACAAATTTAAAACGACCGCAGCTCCGGAACCATTATAGGTGGGTATGGGGGGTTTGAACAAATATTATAGAGGGTTTGTAGGAGAATTTGGGTTTTTAGTCAAAAATTGCAAATTGGTCCTTCGACCCGGATACCAAAATCCAAGTTTGTCTGATCTGGCTGAAATTTGGTATTTAGGGAGATTGGGGGTCTTTGATTTTAAATATAAAAAAATTTTTTGGATGACGTCATTTTTTTTTTTTTTACTGTATGGGGATTTTCGCTGGCGATACAACGCCACGGCTGCGAGGCCGCAGGCCGAGCTTCAAACCTGCGAGGCCGAAGGCCGAGCTTCCAGGGCGAGGCCGAAGGCCGAGCTTTCGGCCCGCGAGGCCGAAGGCCGAGCGTGGCCTCCACGAGGCCGTAGGCCGAGCCATGTTAGTCACTTACGAGGCCGAAGGCCGAGTTCCGAATGGGGTGTTACGCATTTACATTCCTTAGGAGAGTCACTAACGAGGCCGAAGGCCGAGTCCCGAATGGGGAGTTTTTTTTTACTTCTCGAGCTGGTCTCCGAGGCAACTGCCCACGTTAACCACTGCACTTAGAGGTATGGTCATTAACAAAACTCGATTACAATCTTGGGGCGATTTTACAGCGACTAAAATTTTATCAAAAAAATCAACTTGCACATGGTAACACTGCCCACACTTTGTACTGAACTAGAAGAAACTGTCACTTACTCGACTTGTATGACAGTTTTATATAATTTATAAACTGCAACTAAAACTTCAATTAAAAATAGGCCGTAGGCCGAGCTGCAATCGAGCGAGGCCGCAGGCCGAGCTGTGGAGGCGAGGCCGAAGGCCGAGCTCCACCCCAGCGAGGCCGGAGGCCGAGCTGTAGGCCTGCAAGGCCGAAGGCCGAGCTGGCCGTCATTGGGAACAGCTTAAAAACATTCCCTTTGTAACTTGCGAGGCCGCAGGCCGAGCTTTAAACACCGCGAGGCCGAAGGCCGAGCTTCAAACCTGCGAGGCCGGAGGCCGAGCTTTCGGCCCGCGAGGCCGAAGGCCGAGCGTGGCCTCCGCGAGGCCGTAGGCCGAGCCGTGTTAGTAACTTACGAGGCCGAAGGCCGAGTTCCGAATGGGGTGTACCTCATTAACGCATCCTATGGAAGTCGCTAACGAGGCCGAAGGCCGAGTCCCGGATGGGGAGTTTTTTCCACATCTCGAGCTGGTCTCCAATACAACTGCCCACGTTATTTACTACAATTAGAAGTAGGGTCCCTTAACAAAAGTCGTTTAAATTCTTTGTGCGATTTTACCACGACTAAAATTTTAATGAAAATTATAAACTTGCATATGGTAACTCTGTTCTCACTTAGTACTGAACTTGAAGAAGCCGTCTTCCAACGCGAGGCCGAAGGCCGAGCTTCAAAC
The DNA here is from genome assembly GCA_934044485.1 of Apeira syringaria. Classification (NCBI taxonomy): domain Eukaryota; kingdom Metazoa; phylum Arthropoda; class Insecta; order Lepidoptera; family Geometridae; genus Apeira; species Apeira syringaria. The sequence goes on along the minus strand of OW203683.1, from coordinate 990,562 downwards.
CTGCGAGGCCGAAGGCCGAGCTTCAAATCTGCGAGGCCGAAGGCCGAGCTCGAATGAGGTGTAACGCATCAACGTACCTTATGGGAGTCACTAACCAGGCCGAAGGCCGAGTTCCGGATAATGAGTATTTTCACATATCGAGCTGGTCTCCGAGGCAACTGCCCACGTTAACCACTGCACTTAGAGGTGGGGTCCCTTAACAAAAGTCGTTTACAATCTTGGTCCGGTTTTAGAGCGACTAAAATTTTATTAAAAAAATCAACTTGCACATGGTAACCTCGCTCACACTTTCTACTGAAATATATGAAACTGTGAGTTATTCGATTTGCATGAGAATTTTATATCTTTTTAGCAACTGCAACGACATTTTTGTTAATTATACTAATGCACATCGATAACGCGGGCTGCTCGCAGCCCGCGCGCCACCCAAATACTAGTTATATTATATAAAGTTCGATTACCACTCACTCACTGACTGACTGACTGATTGACATCATTGTTCTCCTAGAAGGAGCGATGGGAGGTGTTTGTGATGTAGGGGAAAAGTGTAGAGGAGGTTCCTGTGACCACCAGAAAAATCCGAAAAGTGTCATTTTTGGTTTCCTTGATGGAACTGGTGTACGGATCTCGGAAACCATAATCGATGGGTGGTAGGTGTCAAAACTAAAAATGACTAAAACCCTGGGACCCTTTTGGAAAGTTGGAAAAAAATTACCCTCCCGAACAAAAAAGAGGTTCTCCCATACAAATTTAAAACGACCGCAACTCCGGAACCGTTATAGGTGGGTATGGGGGGTTTGAACAAATGTTATAGAGGGTTTGTAGGAGAATTTGGGGTTTTAGTCGAAAATTGAAAATTGGTCCTTCGACCCGGATACCAAAATTCAAGTTGTTCCGATTTCGCTGAAATTTGGTATTTAGAGAGATTGAGGGTCCCTGATTTCAAATATGAAAAAATTTTTTGGATGACGTCATTTGTTTTTTTTTTACTGGATGGGGATTTTTGATGGCGAAACCACTTCTTATTTGCGAGGCCGCAGGCCGAGCTTCAAACTTGCGAGGCCGAAGGCCGAGCTTCGAGGGCGAGGCCGAAGGCCGAGCTTTCGGCCCGCGAGGCCGAAGGCCGAGCGTGGCCTCCGCGAGGCCGTAGGCCGAGCCGTGTTAGTCACTTACGAGGCCGAAGGCCGAGTTCCGAATGGGGTGTTACGCATTTACATTCCTTAGGAGAGTCACTAACGAGGCCGAAGGCCGAGTCCCGAATGGGGAGTTTTTTTCCACATCTCGAGCTGGTCTTTGATGCAACCGCACACGGGAACTAAAAGTATCTGTCAGTTCTTCGACTTGCATGGAAATTTTTAAATCTTTTTTTATACTGGATGGGGGTTTTCGCTGACGATACAACGCTACGGTTGCGAGGCCGCAGGCCGAGCTTCAAGTCTGCGAGGCCGAAGGCCGAGCTTTCGGCCCGCGAGGCCGAAGGCCGAGCGTGGCCTCCGCGAGGCCGTAGGCCGAGCCGTGTTAGTCACTTACGAATGGGGTGTTACGCGTTTACATTCCTTAGGAGAGTCACTAACGAGGCCGAAGGCCGAGTCCCGAATAGGGAGTTTATTCCACACCTCGAGCTGGTCTCCGAGGCAACTGCCCACGTTAACCACTGCACGTAGAGGTATGGTCCCTTAACAAAAGTCGTTAACAATCTTGGTGCGATTTTACAGCGACTAAAATTTTATCAAAAAAATCAACTTGCACATGGTAACCCCTCTCACACTCTGTACTGAACTAGAAGAAACTGTCACTTACTCTACTTGTATTAGAATTTTATATATTTTTTCAACTGCAATTACAATCTTGAAATAAATACAAATGCACATCGATAACGCGGGCTGCTCGCAGCCCGCGCACCACCCGAAATACTAGTTATATATATAAAGCTCGATTACCACTGACTGACTCACTGACTCACTCACTCACTGAATGACAGAATTGTTCTCCTAGAAGGAGCGATGGGGGGTGTTTGTGATGTAGGGGAAAAGTGTAGAAGAAGTTTCTGTGACCTTGAGAAAAATCCGAAAAGTGTCATTTTTGGTTTCCTTGATGGAACTGGTGTAGGGATCTCGGAAACTATAATCGATGGGGGGTTGGTGTCAAAACTAAAAATGACTAAAACCCTGGGATCCTTTTAAAAAGTTGAAAAAAAATTACCCTCCCGAACAAAAAAGAGGTTCTCCCATACAAATTTAAAACGACCGCAGCTCCGGAACCATTATAGGTGGGTATGGGGGGTTTAAACAAATATTGTAGTGGGTTTGTAGGAGAATTTGGGGTTTTAGTCAAAAATTGCAAATTGGTCCTTCGACCCGGATACCAAAATCCAAGTTACTCCGATCTGGCTGAAATTTGGTATTTAGGGAGATTGGGGGCCCCTGATTCCAAATATGAAAAAATTTTTTGGATGACGTCATTTGTTTTTTTTTTACTGGATGGGATTTTTGATGGCGAAACCACTTCTTATTTGCGAGGCCGCAGGCCGAGCTTCAAACCTGCGAGGCCGAAGGCCGAGCTTCCAGGGCGAGGCCGAAGGCCGAGCTTTCGGCCCGCGAGGCCGAAGGCCGAGCGTGGCCTCCGCGAGGCCGTAGGCCGAGCCATGTTAGTCACTTACGAGGCCGAAGGCCGAGTTCCGAATGGGGTGTTACGCATTTACATTCCTTAGGAGAGTCACTAACGAGGCCGAAGGCCGAGTCCCGAATGGGGAGTTTTTTTTTACTTCTCGAGCTGGTCTCCGAGGCAACTGCCCACGTTAACCACTGCACTTAGAGGTATGGTCCTTTAACAAAACTCGATTACAATCTTGGGGCGATTTTACAGCGACTAAAATTTTATCAAAAAAATCAACTTGCACATGGTAACACTGCCCACACTTTGTACTGAACTAGAAGAAACTGTCACTTACTCGACTTGTATGACAGTTTTATATAATTTATAAACTGCAACTAAAACTTCAATTAAAAATACAAATGCACATCGATAACGCGGGCTGCTCGCAGCCCGCGCACCACCCAACACCTAGTTATATTATATAAAGTTCGATTACCACTGACTCACTCACTCACTGACTCACTCATTGACATCATTGTTCTCCCAGAAGGAGCGATGGGGGGTGTTTGTGATGTAGGGGAAAAGTGTAGAGGAGGTTTTCGTGACCTCCAGAAAAATCCGAAAAGTGTCATTTTTGGTTTCCTTGATGGAACTGGTGTACGGATCTCGGAAACTATAATCGATGGGGGGTTGGTATCAAAACTAAAAATGACTAAAACCCTGGGATCCTTTTGGAAAGTTGAAAAAAAATTACCCTCCTGAACAAAAAAGAGGTTCTCCCATACAAAATTAAAACGATCGCAACTCCGGAACCGTTATAGGTGGGTATGGGGGGTTTAAACAAATATTGTAGTGGGTTTGTAGGAGAATTTGGGGTTTTAGTCAAAAATTGCAAATTGGTCCTTCGACCCGGATACCAAAATCCAAGTTACTCCGATCTGGCTGAAATTTGGTATTTAGGGAGATTGGGGGCCCCTGATTCCAAATATGAAAAAATTTTTTGGATGACGTCATTTGTTTTTTTTTTACTGGATGGGGATTTTTGATGGCGAAACCACTTCTTATTTGCGAGGCCGCAGGCCGAGCTTCAAACCTGCGAGGCCGAAGGCCGAGCTTCCAGGGCGAGGCCGAAGGCCGAGCTTTCGGCCCGCGAGGCCGAAGGCCGAGCGTGGCCTCCGCGAGGCCGCAGGCCGAGCCGTGTTAGTCACTAACGAGGCCGAAGGCCGAGTTCCGAATGGGGTGTTACGCATTTACATTCCTTAGGAGAGTCACTAACGAGGCCGAAGGCCGAGTCCCGAATGGGGAGTTTTTTTTCCACATCTCGAGCTGGTCTTTGATGCAACCGCTCACGGGAACTAAAAGTATCTGTCAGTTGTTCGACTTGCATGAGAATTTTTAAATCTTTTTATTTACTGGATGGGGATTTTCGCTGGCGATACAACGCCACGGTTGCGAGGCCGCAGGCCGAGCTTCAAACCTGCGAGGCCGAAGGCCGAGCTTTCGGCCCGCGAGGCCGAAGGCCGAGCGTGGCCTCCGCGAGGCCGTAGGCCGAGCCATGTTAGTCACTTATGAATGGGGTGTTACGCGTTTACATTCCTTAGGAGAGTCACTAACAAGGCCGAAGGCCGAGTCCCGAATAGGGAGTTTATTCCACATCTCGAGCTGGTCTCCGAGGCAACTGCCCACGTTAACCACTGCACTTAGAGGTATGGTCCCTTAACAAAACTCGTTTAAAATCTTGGTGCGATTTTGAAGCGACTAAAATTTTATCAAAAAAATCAACTTGCACATGGTAACCCTGCTCACACTTTGTACTGAACTAGAAGAAACTGTCACCTACTCGACTTGTATGAGAATTTTATATATTTTTATAAACTGCAACTAAGAATCTTGATAAATATTACTAATGCACATCGATAACGCGGGCTGCTCGCAGCCCGCGCACCACCCAACACCTAGTTATATATATAAAGCTCGATTACCACTCACTCACTCACTGACTCACTCACTGATTGATATAATTGTTCTCCTAGAAGGAGCTATGGGGGGTGTTTGTGGTGTAGGGGCAAAGTGTAGAGGAGGTTCCTGTGACCTCCAGAAAAATCCGAAAATTTTCATATTTGGTTTCCATCATGGAACTGGTGTAGGGATCTCGGAAACTATAATAGTTGGGGGATACGTGCAAAAACTAAAAATGACTAAAACCTTGGGACCCTTTTGGAAAATTGAAAAAAAATTACCCTCCCAAACAAAAAAGAGGTTTTCCCGAACAAATTTAAAACGACCGCAGCTCCGAAACCGTTATAGGTGGGTATGGGGGGTTCAAACAAATATTGTAGTGTATTTGTAGGAGAATATGGGGTTTTAGTCAAAAAATTTAAATTGGTCCTTCGAACCGGATACCAAAATCCAAGTTGCTCCGATCTGGTTGAAATTTGGAATTAAGGGAGATTGAGGGTCCCTAATTCCAAATATAAAAAAAATTTTAGATGACGTCATTTGTTTTTGTTTTTACTGGATGGGGATTTTCTTTGGCGATGCAACACCACGGCTGCGAGGCCGCAGGCCGAGCTCCAAACCTGCGAGGCCGAAGGCCGAGCTTCGAGGGCGAGGCCGAAGGCAGAGCTTTCGGCCCGCGAGGCCGAAGGCCGAGCGTGGCCTCCGCGAGGCCGTAGGCGTAGGCGTAGGCCGAGCCGTGTTAGTCACTTACGAATGCGGTGTTACGCGTTTACATTCCTAAGGAGAGTCACTAACGAGGCCGAAGGCCGAGTCCCGAATGGGGAGCTTTTTCCACATCTCGAGCTGGTCTCCGAGGCAACGGCCCACGTTAACCACTGCATTTAGAGGTATGGTCCCTTAACATAACTCGATTACAATCTTGGGGCGATTTTACATCGACTAAAATTTTATCGAAAAAATCAACTTTCATATGGTAACCCTGCTCACACTTTGTACTGAACTAGAAGAAACTGTCACTTACTTTACTTGTATGAGAATTTTATATATATTTTTTTTTCTGCAACTAAAATTTTGATAACAATACAAATGCAAATCGATAACGCGGGCTGCTCGCAGCCCGCGCACCACCCAAATACTAGTATATATATAAAGCTCGATTACCACTGATTCACTCACTGACTGACTGAGTCACTGATTGACAGAATTGTTCTCCTAGAAGGAGCGATGGGGGGTGTTTGTGGTGTAGGGGAAAAGTGTAGAGAAGGTTTTCGTAACTTCTAGAAAAATCCGAAAAGTGTCATTTTTGGTTTCCATCATAGAACTGGTGTAGGGATCTCGGAAACTATAATCGATGGGGGGTTGGTGTCAAAACTAAAAATGACTAAAACCCTGGGATCCTTTAATAAAGTTGAAAAAAAATTACCCTCCCGAACAAAAAAGAGGTTCTCCCATACAAAATTAAAACGATCGCAACTCTGGAATTGTTATAGGTAGGTATGGGGATTTCAAACAAATATTATAGAGGGTTTAGAAGGAAATTCGAAGTTTCTGTCAAAAATTGAAAATTGGTCCTTTGACCCGGATACCAAATTCCAAGTTGCTTTGATCTCGCTGAAATTTAGTATTTAGGGAGATTGAGGGTCCCTGATTACAAATATAAAAAAAAAATTTGGATGACGTCATTTGTTTTTTTTTTTTTACTGGATGGGGATTTTCGCTGGCGATACAACGCTACGGCTGCGAGGCCGCAGGCCGAGCTTCAAACCTGCGAGGCCGAAGGCCGAGCTTCGAGGGCGAGGCCGAAGTTTGAGCTTTTAGCCCGCGCGGCCGAAGGCCGAGCGTGGCCTCCGCGAGGCCGTAGGCCGAGCCGTGTTAGTCACTTACGAGGCCGAAGGCCGAGTTCCGAATGGGGTGTAACGAATTAACGTCCCTCAGGTGAGTCGCTAACGAGGCCGAAGGCCGAGTCCCGAATGGGGGGTTTTTTCCACATCTCAAGCTGGTCTCCGAGGCAACGGCCCACGTCAACCACTGCACTTAGAGGTATGGTTCCTTAACAAAAGTCGTTTACAATCTTGGTGCGATCTTACAGCGACTAGAATTTTTTTTAAAAAATCAACTTGCACATGGTAACCCTGCCGACACTTTGTACTGAACTAGAAGAAACTGTCACTTACTCGACTTGTATGAAAATTTAATATATTTTTATAAACTGCAACTAAGAATCTTGATAAATATTACTAATGCACATCGATAACGCGGGCTGCTCGCAGCCCGCGCACCAATCAATACCTAGTTATTATAATATATAAAGCTGACGACCCACTCATTGACTGACTGACTGACATCATTGTTCTCCCAGAAGGAGTGTTTTTGGGTTAAAATTATATAGTGGACTGTATAAAGAGTGCCCACGTGACCTAGGGAAAACTCCGAAAAGTGTCATTTTTGGTTTCCTTGATGGAACTGGTGTAGGGATCTCGAAAACCATAATCGATGGGGGGTAGGTGTCAAAACTAAAAATGACTAAAACCCTGGGAACCCCTACCAAACAAAAAAGAGGTTCTCCCATACAAATTTTAAACGACCGCAGCTCCGGAACCGTTATAGGTGGGTATGGGGGGTTCGAACAAATGTCATAGAGGGTTTGTAGGGAAATTTGGGGTTTTTGTCAAAAATTGCAAATTGGTCCTTCGAACCGGATACCAAAATTCAAGTTGCTCCGATCTGGCTAAAATTAAGTATTTACGGAGATTTGGGGTCCCTGATTCGAAATATGAAAAAAGTTTTTTGATGACGTCATTCGTTTTTTTTTTTTTACTGGATGCGGATTTTTGGTGGCGAAACCACATTACCTTTGCGAGGACGTAGGCCGAGCTGCAATCGAGCGAGGCCGCAGGCCGAGCTGTGGAGGCGAGGCCAAAGGCCGAACTCCGCCCTAGCGAGGCCGGAGGCCGAGCTGTAGGCCTGCGAGGCCGAAGGCCGAGCTGGCCGTCATTGGGAACAGCTTAAAAACATTCCCTTTGTAACTTGCGAGGCCGCAGGCCGAGCTTTAAATACCGCGAGGCCGGAGGCCGAGCTTCAAACCTGCGAGGCCGGTTGCCGAGCCTTCGGCCCGCGAGGCCGAAGGCAGAGCGTGGCCTCCGCGAGGCCGTAGGCCGAGCCGTGTTAGTAACTTACGAGACCGAAGGCCGAGTTCCGAATGGGGTGCTACGCATTTACATTCCTTAGGAGAGCCACTAACGAGACCGAAGGCCGAGTCCCGGATGGGGAGTTTTTTCCACATCTCGAGCTGGTCTCCAATGCAACTGCCCGCGTTATTTACTACAATTAGAGGTAGGGTCTCTTAACAAAAGTCGTTTAAATTCTTTGTGCGATTTTACCCCGACTAAAATTTTAATGAAAAAAATAAACTTGCATATGGTAACTCTGTTCTCACTTTGTACTGAACTTAAAGAAGCTGTCTTTACCACCGCGAGGCCGAAGGCCGAGCTTCTAACCTGCGAGGCCGAAGGCCGAGCTTCAAATCTGCGAGGCCGAAGGCCAAGCTCGAATGAGGTGTAACGCATCAACGTACCTTATGGGAGTCACTAACGAGGCCGAAGGCCGAGTTCCGGATAACGAGTATTTTCACATATCGATCTGGTCTCCGAGGCAACTGCCCACGTTAACCACTGCACTTAGAGGTGGGGTCCCTTAACAAAAGTCGTTTACAATCTTGGTCCGGTTTTACCGCGACTAAAATTTTATAAGAAAAATCAACTTGCACATGGTAACCCTGCTTACACTTTCTACTGAAATAGATGTAACTGTGAGTTATTCGATTTGCATGAGAATTTTATATCATTTTAGCAACTGAAACGACATTTTTGTTAATAATACTAATGCACATCGATAACGCGGGATGCTCGCAGCCCGCGCGCCACCCAAATACTAGTTATTTTATTATATATATAAAGCTCGATTACCACTGACTCACTCACTGACTGACTGACTGATTGACAGAATTGTTCTCCTAGAAGGAGCGATGGGGGGTGTTTGTGGTTTAGGGGAAAAGTGTAGAAGAGGTTCCCGTGACCTCCAGAAAAATCCGAAAAGTGTCATTTTTGGTTTCCATCATGGAACTGAAGTAGGGATCTCGGAAACCATAAACGATGGGGGGTAGGTGCCAAAACTAAAAATGACTAAAACCCTATGACACTTTTGGAAAGTTGAAAAAAAATTACCCTCCCGAACAAAAAAGAGGTTCTCCTATACAAATTTAAAACGACCGCAGCTCCCGAACCGTTATAGGTGGGTATGGGGGGTTTGAACAAATGTTATAGAGGGTTTGTAGGAAAATTTGGGGTTTTAGTCGAAAATTGAAAATTGGTCCTTCGACCCGGATACCAAAATCCAAGTTGCTCCGATCTGGCTGAAATTTGGTATTTAGGAAGATTGGGGGTCCCTGATTCCAAATATGAAAAATTTTTTTGGATGACGTCATTTGTTTTTTTTTTACTGGATGGGGATTTTTGATGGCGAAACCACTTCTTATTTGCGAGGCCGCAGGCCGAGCTTCAAACCTGCGAGGCCGAAGGCCGAGCTTCCAGGGCGAGGCCGAAAGCCGAGCTTTTGGCCCGCGAGGCCGAAGGCCGAGCGTGGCCTCCGCGAGGCCGCAGGCCGAGCCGTGTTAGTCACTTACGAGGCCGAAGGCCGAGTTCCGAATGGGGTGTTACGCATTTACATTCCTTAGGAGAGTCACTAACGAGGCCGAAGGCCGAGTCCCGAATGGGGAGTTTTTTTTCCACATCTCGAGCTGGTCTTTGATGCAACCGCTCACGGGAACTAAAAGTATCTGTCAGTTGTTCGACTTGCATGAGAATTTTTAAATCTTTTTATTTACTGGATGGGGATTTTCGCTGGCGATACAACGCCACGGTTGCGAGGCCGCAGGCCGAGCTTCAAACCTGCGAGGCCGAAGGCCGAGCTTTCGGCCCGCGAGGCCGAAGGCCGAGCGTGGCCTCCGCGAGGCCGTAGGCCGAGCCATGTTAGTCACTTACGAGGCCGAAGGCCGAGTTCCGAATGGGGTGTAACGAATTAACGTCCCTCAGGTGAGTCGCTAACGAGGCCGAAGGCCGAGTCCCGAATGGGGGGTTTTTACCACATCTCGAGCTGGTCTCCGAGGCAACGGCCCACGTCAACCACTGCACTTAGAGGTATGGTTCCTTAACAAAAGTCGTTAACAATCTTGGTGCGATCTTACAGCGACTAAAATTTTATCAAAAAAATCAACTTGCACATGGTAACCCTGCCGACACCTTGTACTGAACTAGAAGAAACTGTCACTTACTCGACTTGAATGAGAATTTTATATATTTTTATAAACTGCAACTACAAATCTTGATAAATATTACTAATGCACATCTATAACGCGGGCTGCTCGCAGCCCGCGCACCATCCAACACCTAGTTATATTATTATTATAATATATAAAGCTAAACTACCACTCATTGAGTCACTGACAGAATTGTTCTCCCAGAAGGAGTGTTTTTGGGTTAGAAATATATAGTGGACTGTATAGAAAGTGCCCACGTGACCTCCAGAAAAATCCGAAAAGTGTTATTTTTGGTTTCCATCATGGAACTGGTGTACGGATCTCAAAAACCATAAGCGATGGGGGGTAGGTGTCAAAACTAAAAATGACTAAAACCCTGGGAACCTTTTGGAAAAATGAAAAAAATTACCCTCCCTATTAAAAAAGAGGTTTGCAAATACAAATTTAAAACGACCGCAGCTGCGGAACCGTTATAGGTGGGTATGGGGGGTTCGAACAAATGTCATAGAGGGTTTGTAGGGAAATTTGGGGTTTTTGTCAAAAATTGCAAATTGGTCCTTCGAACCGGATACCAAAATTCAAGTTGCTCCGATCTGGCTAAAATTTAGTATTTAGGGAGATTTGGGGTCCCTGATTCGAAATATGAAAAAAGTTTTTTGATGACGTCATTAGTTTTTTTTTTACGGGATGCGGAATTTTGGTGGCGAAACCACATTCCCTTTGCGAGGCCGTAGGCCGAGCTGCAATCGAGCGAGGCCGCAGGCCGAGCTGTGGAGGCGAGGCCGAAGGCCGAGCTGGCCGTCATTGGGAACAGCTTAAAAACATTCCCTTTGTAACTTGCGAGGCCGCAGGCCGAGCCTTAAACACCGCGAGGCCGAAGGCCGAGCTTCAAACCTGCGAGGCCGGAGGCCGAGCTTTCGGCCCGCGAGGCCGAAGGCCGAGCGTGGCCTCCACGAGGCCGTAGGCCGAGCCGTGTTAGTAACTTACGAGGCCGAAGGCCGAGTTCCGAATGGGGTGTACCTCATTAACGCATCCTATGGAAGTCGCTAACGAGGCCGAAGGCCGAGTCCCGGATGGGGAGTTTTTTACACATCTCGAGCTGGTCTCCAATGCAACTGCCCACGTTATTTACTACAATTAGAGGTAGGGTCCCTTAACAAAAGTCGTTTAAATTCTTTGTGCGATTTTACCCCGACTAAAATTTTAATGAAAAATATAAACTTGCATATGGTAACTCTGTTCTCACTTTATACTGAACTTGAAGAAGCTGTCTTTACCACCGCGAGGCCGAAGGCCGAGCTTCAAACCTGCGAGGCCGAAGGCCGAGCTTCAAATCTGCGAGGCCGAAGGCCGAGCTCTAATGAGGTGTAACGCATCAACGTACCTTATGGGAGTCACTAACGAGGCCGAAGGCCGAGTTCCGGATAACGAGTATTTTCACATATCGAGCTGGTCTCCAAAGCAACTGCCCACGTTAACCACTGCACTTAGAGGTATGGTCCCTTAACAAAAGTCGTTTACAATCTTGATGCAATTTTACAGCGACTAAAATTTTATCGAAAAAATCAACTTGCACATGGTAACCCTACTCACTCTTTGTACTGAAATAGATGAAACTGTGAGTTATTCGATTTGCATGAGAATTTTATATCATTTTAGCAACTGCAACGACATTTTTGTTAATAATACTAATGCACATCGATAACGCGGGCTGCTCGCAGCCCGCGCGCCACGCAACACCTAGTTATATATATAAAGCTCGATTACCACTGACTGACTCACTCACTCACTGACTGATTGACATAATTGTTCTCCTAGAAGGAGCTATGGGGGGTGTCTGTAATGTAGGGGAAAAGTGGAGAGGAGGTTCCTGTGACCTCCAGAAAAATCCGAAAAGTGCCATTTTTGGTTTCCTTCGTGGAACTGGTGTAGGGATCTCGGAAACTATAATAGATGGGGGGTAGGTGCCAAAACTAAAAATGGCTAAAACCCTGGGACCTTTTTGGAAAGTTGAAAAAAAATTACCCTCCCAAACAAAAAAGAGGTTCTCCCATACAAATTTAAAACGACCGCAGCTCCGGAACCGTTATAGGTGGGTATGGGGTGTTCGAACAAATAGTATAGAGGGTTTGTAAGAGAATTTGGGTTTTTAGTCAAAAATTGCAAATTGGTCCTTCGACCCGGATACCAAAATCCAAGTTTGTCTGATCTGGCTGAAATTTGGTATTTAGGGAGATTGGGGGTCCCTGATTTTAAATATAAAAAAATTTTTTGGATGACGTCATTTTTTTTTTTTTTACTGGATGGGGATTTTCGCTGGCGATACAACGCCACGGCTGCGAGGCCGCAGGCCGAGCTTCAAACCTGCGAGGCCGAAGGCCGAGCTTCGAGGGCGAGGCCGAAGGCCGAGCTTTCGGCCCGCGAGGCCGAAGGCCGAGCGTGGCCTCCACGAGGCCGTAGGCCGAGCCATGTTAGTCACTTACGAGGCCGAAGGCCGAGTTCCGAATGGGGTGTTACGCATTTACATTCCTTAGGAGAGTCACTAACGAGGCCGAAGGCCGAGTCCCGAATGGGGAGTTTTTTTTTACTTCTCGAGCTGGTCTCCGAGGCAACTGCCCACGTTAACCACTGCACTTAGAGGTATGGTCCCTTAACAAAACTCGATTACAATCTTGGGGCGATTTTACAGCGACTAAAATTTTATCAAAAAAATCAACTTGCACATGGTAACACTGCCCACACTTTGTACTGAACTAGAAGAAACTGTCACTTACTCGACTTGTATGAGAATTTTATATAATTTATAAACTGCAACTAAAACTTTAATTAAAAATACAAATGCACATCGATAACGCGGGCTGCTCGCAGCCCGCGCACAACCGAACATCTAGTTATATTATATAAAGTTCGATTACCACTGACTCACTCACTGACTGACTCATTGACATCATTGTTCTCCCAGAAGGAGCTATGGGGGGTGTTTGTGGTGTAGGGGAAAAGTGTAGAGGAGGTTCCTATGACCACCAGAAAAATCCGAAAAGTGTCATTTTTGGTTTCCTTGATAGAACTGGTGTAAGGATCTCGGAAACCATAATCGATGGGGGGTAGGTGTCAAAACTAAAAATGACTAAAACCCTGGGAACTTTTTGGAAAGTTGAAAAAAAATTACCCTCCCAAACAAAAAAGAGGTTCTCCCATACAAATTTAAAACGACCGCAGCTCCCGAACCGTTATAGGTGGGTATGGGGGGTTTAAACAAATGTTATAGAGGGTTTGTAGGAGAATTTGGGGCTTTAGTCGAAAATTGAAAATTGGTCCTTCGACCCGGATACCAAAATCCAAGTTGCTCCGATCTGGCTGAAATTTAATATTTAGGGAGATTGAGGGTCCCTGATTCCAAATATGAAAAAAATTTTTGGATGACGTCATTTGTTTTTTTTTTACTGGATGGGGATTTTCGCTGGCGATACAACGCCACGGCTGCGAGGCCGCAGGCCGAGCTTTAAACCCGCGAGGCCGAAGGCCGAGCTCCGAGGGCGAGGCCGAAGGCCGAGCTTCCGGCCCGCGAGGCCGAAGGCCGAGCGTGGCCTCCGCGAGGCCGCAGGCCGAGCCCTGTTAGTCACTTACGAGGCCGAAGGCCGAGTTCCGAATGGGGTGTTACGCATTTACATTCTTTAGGAGAGTCACTAACGAGGCCGAAGGCCGAGTTCAGAATGGGGAGTTTTTACCACATCTCGAGCTGGTCTTTGATGCAACCGCTCACGGGAACTAAAAGTATCTGTTAGTTGTTCGACTTGCATGAGAATTTTTAAATCTTTTTATTTACTGGATGGGGATTTTCGCTGGCGATACAACGCCACGGTTGCGAGGCCGCAGGCCGAGCTTCAAACCTGCGAGGCCGAAGGCCGAGCTTTCGGCCCGCGAGGCCGAAGGCCGAGCGTGGCCTCCGCGAGGCCGTAGGCCGAGCCGTGTTAGTCACTTACGAATGGGGTGTTACGCGTTTACATTCCTTAGGAGAGTCACTAACGAGGCCGAAGGCCGAGTCCCGAATGGGAAGTTTTTTTTCCACATCTCGAGCTGGTCTCCGAGGCAACTGCCCACGTTAACCACTGCACTTAGAGGTATGGTCCCTTAACAAAAGTCGTTTACAATCTTGGTGCGATTTTACAGCGACTAAAATTTTATCAAAAAATAATTAACTTGCACATGGTAACCCTGCTCACACTTTGTACTGAATTAGAAGAAACTGTCACTTTTTTGAATTGCATAAGTATTTTATATCTCTTTATAAGATGCAATTACAACGCTAACGAGGCCAAAGGCCGAGTCCTGTATAGGGAGTATTTTCCACATATCGAGCTGGTCTTCGAGGAAACTGCCCACGTTAACCACTGCACTTTGAGGTATAGTCCCTGAACAAAAGTCGTATACAGACATGGTCCTATTTTACCGCGACTTAAATTTAATCAAAATATACAACTTGCATATGGTAACCCCGCTTACATTTTCTGCTGAATTTGAAGAAACTACTTCAAGCACCGCGAAGGCCGCAGACAGCCGAGTTCCAAATAACGAGTATTTTTCACAATTCGAGCTGGTCTCCGAGGCAACTGCCCACGTTAACCACTGGACTTAGAGGTGGTGTCCTTTAACAAAAGTCGTATACAGTCTTGGTCCGATTTTACCGCGACTTCAATTTAATCAAAATATACAACTTGCATATGGTAACCCCGCTTACATTTTCTGCTGAATTTGAAGAAACTACTTCAAGCACCGCGAAGGCCGCAGAAAGCCGAGTTCCAAATAACGAGTATATTCCACATATCGAGCTGGTCTCCGAGGCAACTGCCCACGTTAACCACTGGACTTAGAGGTGGTGTCCTTTAACAAAAGTCGTATACAGACATGGTCCGATTTTACCGCGACTTAAATTTAATCAAAATATACAACTTGCATAATCGATGCGATTGTGTTTATTTTATTAAATATTTCGAACCCTTTGGTGTTTCATTTACAGCTGTGATGAGGGTTCAGATTTGAAAAAAAAAACCATCATAGCATCCCGGCGTATAAATAAATGATATGGATTGCACTCATTGGGCTAATGACCCAGAGAGGAGGTTAGACTTTGGAAATCCAACTTCCAACTGTAAAGTACCTGTTGACAAAGGTTATGATGTGTACGTTACTGCATTTTGCCGTCTCATACCGTTGGTGATGCCTGAAAAACAGCGCGTAGGTACATAGTGGTTGCGTTTTAAATTCATTAAAAGTATATACTAGGTATCTAATTAAACACTTACGATTAAATCTCACCGAGTCTGGTGCAGAGGAACTGCATACACATAATACGATAAGTTGCTGTGATTTATTATATTATGATAACGGAGTCACGAGGGTTAATTACTGGGTACATACGGGTTTATTTTGCCTTCCGTATTAGAAGTTGGATTATTAAAAATACACTGAATAAATGTAAATTATTTTTTAACAATAACTAGGTAGGTATGTGCATATTGTTTCGAGCTATGGGTCCATTGGTGTCAATATTAATTATATCTAAAAGATAACAATAAATTGCATCACAAAAAGTAAATTGTACATTACAAATTTAAATTAACTATTGTATATATTGGTGCCGTTGTGGTACCGGCCTAGAATAGTACTCCCCCATCACTTCCCGTGGGTGCCGTAAGAGTCGGCTAAGGGACCACGTACCAGAAGGTGGGTAGCAGCGCCTCCTGAGGATCGGAAATCATACTGCGCTCGCTAACCCGCCTGCCAAGCGTGGCGAGAATTGGCAAATCCCTCCTATATGGGGGAGGCTAATGTTCAGCAGTGGATTTCTAATTGCTGAGAAGAAGAAGATATTGTTGACGTTTCAATTAAGAATTCAGTTTTATATTGATATATATAAATAAATAATTAATATAAGAATAAATAAAAGACAGTGTTATTTGTTACAAATTATTTATTTTAAAAAAAATTTAATTAATTATAATATTATAAATATATACATATTTACATTTCTACATCGTCCTCGTCTTCTAATTCATCTTGTATCTGGAAAATAAAAAAAAGGAATTAAATACATGACATAATAAATGCAAAAAAGTTATAATATATATTTAATTTAAACAAAAAGTTTGAGGTCTTTAGAAGTGTAAAATGTAATTAAATAATTTAATTGATACCTACAATACAACGGAAGTATTTTAAAAATGCCAATATAAACATAAAAAAGGAGTAAAAGTATTAGCTTCATAATTTATTACTGCAATATTGAAATGTGTTTATTGATATTCATCATCATCAATATAATCTCAGTCATAGAGGACGATTACTGCTGAACATAGCCTCCACCCCCATGATTTAAGGACAGGTTGAAAGCGACAAGCATCCAGCCCTTGTATAAGCGATCTTAGTCAGGTCATCTTTTAACATTATTGATATTATTCTAAGGGAACTATACTTTTTCCAGAATAAAAAGCAGCCAATGTCTTTCCTTAGGGTCACATTTGTCTCTTCTATATTAAAAAAAATCGATTGTAATTAGGACTCACAGCGTTACAGAGAGAAAGTTTAATTTTAAATTTGAAATATTACATTAGATTTTTGAAGTAAGTATATAGATGTCCCAGAAAAAACAGGTAATATGATACCATACATTTATTTCAAATTTCATTCGAATCTATGCAGCAGTTAAGAGGTAACATATTAGCATTACTAGCTGCGCCCCGCGGTTCTATCCTCGTCGTAATGATGAGAATAAACCTATGTGTTAATCCAGCCGTTTGAGTGTGAAGTCAGTGAACTTTCGTATATATAGTATTAGTAGGACATAAATGGTCATAACTGCAATGCCGAAATATGTACAATGATATTTTTTTAGATCGAACATTATAATGTAAATATACAGAGAAGATAACTTAAAAAACAATAAATTGTTTATATTATAGATTAATATGTATCTATCCATGTATGATTAAATTTCTTACAAATTGATATTGACATATGTCTAGCAAACTTTCGATTGCTGCTTGCGATGCCGGCGCTGGCGCTGCCACCGCTGGCGCTGCCACCGCTGGCGGTGCCGGCGCTGGCTGTGCCGGTGCTGGCGGTGCCGGCGCTGGCGCTGCCACCGCAGGCGGTGCCACCGCTGGCGGTGCCGGCGCTGGCGCTGCAGCGTTTTGACGACCGCCGAAGCGATCGCGACCGCGACCACGACCGCGGCCGCGGCCGCGACCGCGACCGCCACCCCGGCCGGGGCCTCCTCTTGCGCCGTATGCATTAGTACTGTAAAACAATGATATTATATGTTTATATGAGGTAGATGTCGCACAAGCGCGAGGAAACTGAGGAGGGAAAATTAAGACAATTGTCGTAATATAAACTATACTTCTTTAAAACCAAAATATTGTATGTTATGTTTAAATTAACTAGGCATGTTTGTTTGTTTTATTAGAAATCTACGTCTGAGCAAACAGTTACGAATTAGTTTGAGAGTATTATATACTTATAGGTTTTCAAACATAAAGTTATACATAAACTATGGTTATTATATGACTTTTTTTGTAAAGGGGCCTATGCCTATAATGAAGTAAAATACTAATAACAAATTACAATACTACGCAGCTACTACAAAAACATTTGAGCAATTCACTAGCTATTGTCAGCCAATAGATAACTCAAACTCAACTCAATATATGACTAATAGTGTATAATGACGCTATGTTTAAGATTAATATAGTATAAAACTTACTATACGACGCAATCATAAAAATTTGAAATTTGCACAAGCTTCGTAATATTGGTCAAGTCCATTTTTCCCGCCTTATGATAAATGTTTCTGGCAGAATGAAAATTTTGAACATTTCCCGCCAGAATATTATTTTTGTCTATGGTTGACAAATTGTAAAGGTCGTATACTCAACGTGTTACGTTCACAGATTTATAATAAAAACACAGCCCTTCAAAGTAAAAAAATTTAATTGAGAGTTATTCTAATGTAATAATTATTTAAAGTTTGAACTTTTACTACATAGACCATTTTGAAAAACTTTAGCTGAAAATGTTGAAACCCCTTACAAACTTTGAAAAATACCACTTAGCCACCTAGAGCCAACCAAATAATTTGAAATATTCGCCTGATCTTCGGCTCAGATAACGGATTAAAGGTGGGTATATCTCTAATAAAATCACTATGGTAATAAAGGAGCTTCGTCAGCCATATATTGATCGACTAATTTATGATAACTCACGAACGAATACTTCATAGCATGTTACAAAAGAAGAAGAACAAGTCACTTACACTGTTATTGAATCACTAGATACTACTGCATATGTCACTTTTGACAGTCGACAAAAATTTGATCGATTCTAGAGGTAGAAAGGTCAGATGACGTGAAAGGTCATGATCAAATATTGGATGGAGCAAATATTTTTTTTATTGAGTTCGTGAACGCCGCATAACCGCTATCAGAGCAATATATGGCTTGGTCAAAGTCAATCCCGAACAAAGCCATAGGCTGCGTTCAGGAGCTTTTTCGACCAATATTTGATCGATGTCTCACGACCGGCTACTCCATGCATGTCACAAAAAAAGAAAAAGAAGTCACTTACATTGGTAATGGATCACGGGATAGTTACTACTGCATATGTCACTTGATAGCCAACTTAAATTTGATCGATTCTTGAGGTGGAAAGATTATTATGGTCTCGTCGTGCATAATTTGATCTGACAGGTTGACGTGAATGGTCATGATCAAATAGTGGGTGGAACAAATAACGCTTTAATTGAGTTCGTTAACGTTGCAAAGTATAACTTGTTTTAGCAATGTATTTGCATTTTAGGGTTTGTATTCGCTTTGTATCTATGTATGATGAAGACTCTTACAAAAGAGGTGGACGAATGAAAGTTACTGGTAACAATACAGAATTACAGGTGTACAATATTTCCAATGAAATACATAGGAGGACAGCTATATTGACATAATATAAGGTAATCGTAATATTTTTAGCATGGTTAGTCTATAAAAAATAAAATATTATAATGTATACTTAACGCTTTTCTTTGGATAAATAAATGTATATATAATGTATAACTCATAAATGAGAAGGATATACCATAGAATCAGTGTTTATTATTACACAAATCACAATATGACAATATCTATATCTCAAATTCCCGCTATAAAAAGATATTTTTTTGTAATAATTAAAAAATAGTTGTATGTTGGTAGTAGTGAACTTTCCAATCCAATGCAACCAATGAGGGAATAGTATTTTTTTAAGCCTGTATTAAATAATATACTGATAATTCATTGCAATATCCTATTACAATAAGCTTCTAAAATAAAATGTTACACATTTAAAAACCTATTCAAGCGATTTAATGGCTTGTAGATAGATCAAATGCCTGAAACAGTTATTAAAATGGAATCAATTGTGTCGATAATGTTGGTGGTACTGAGACTTTAAACCAATGAGCGCCTTTACAACCAAAATGTTTTGTTTTTTAATTCTTATTGCCGCCAATTTGTATCTGCATGTTTTAGTGTTGCAAGTTTTGCATGAATACTGCTACAATTAGCACTTTTTATCATATCTATTAATAAGATGAATGATTTTGCATGTTATATTTTGTGTCATTATAACGTTTTTATACAGCTTGCCAATGAAAAATTGATGATATGCAGTCAAAGAAGACAAACTTTCTTACGTTGGCACGAAGGTTGTTTTTTTTTTTTAAATTCGAAAAGCTAATTTTACAGGCATAATAAGAAATATACATTTTTTAAAAGTTTCATTCTCTACCTTTTCACATACTAATAAAAATAACAGAAAACGTGATTTAATTATTTTTTATGTGTCGTTGTCTTTATTAAAATAAAACACTAATAACGAATTAACGAATTACAATACTGCAGCTACTGACTTACAAAGATTGTAATAGTTTAGTTAAGTTATCCAATAAGGAACGCCGGTGGGTCCTTAAATCATAGCTTCACTACCTGTTTCACTCCAACTTATCAATCGTATTATTATCTATCTCGCTATCACCTTTGAATGTATGAATAACGGATTCTTACATATATCTGTAAGCGTTAACTAACTAAAACCCTTTTTGGAACACTTACTAAAGTTTATATAAACTATGCTAAATATTAATTTTTTGTTTTTGATAAGAAAGTTCGTAGAACTTTTATACTACATAAACACTTTCAAGTGTTATCATAGTGTTGTGCCATTTTAGAATCTTGATGAGATGAGTTGGGCTAACTTTTGTAGTAACATACATATTTGGATCTGCAACGAATAGCTATGTTAATTAGGAAGCTTATTGTCTATATGTTGTCAGTATGTGTGGTTTTCCTACAAAAAAATTACATAAATTAACTATGATAATTATACCAAACATACATATATTCATCATCATCATCTCAGCCATAGGACGTCCACTGCTGGACATAGGCCTCCCCCATTGATTTCCACAAGGACCGGTTGGAAGCGATACATATATTATTATCAAAATATAAATTTTAGTGTTATATGTTATTATTATGTTGAACTATTTAGCACTATTTCAGTTTTAGAGTTATGATCACTCGATTGAATTATTTCACAGAAGAAGAGAAGGTAAATCTACAATTCCAAAGTAATTTAATAATTTGCTTTCTAATCAGTGATTTCAAACGTCTACCATTGTGGAAAATCGGTAAGGAAGCCTTTATATATGTCTGATGATATTATATGCAATTAGTAAACTCGTAATAAGTTAGCTAAGCTAATATTTTCGATACAAATTTGAACCGCGCGCGCGCGGCCGGTTGTGCGGTGTGCGGTGCGGCGTCATTTTGGGTTCTCAACTGAAGAAACTAGGTTTTTTAAAACATCGCACGAAAGGTTATCGTTATACTTAATGATCTATGTAAACTTATAGATAGACGGTGATAATTTGGAAGTGGACAACAACCTATGGATAGCGCTGCTTCCTGCCACTTCAACTTACTCATCAGACATAGCCCAGCGCATGAGTAAGCTGAAGTGGCTGGGGGCAGAGCACTTAGCTGAAACAGATGACTGTTGCGGTCGTAAGGTTCTCGAATGAGGCCGCTAACTGGCAAGTGAAAGTCGAGAACAACTATGATAGGAGGAAAAAGCTGGATGTGGGCGTTTTTAATCAGCAATTGTAGAAATCAATGGGAGAGGCATATGTCTGACATGATGATGATAAGTCGGCCGCAATTAAACACCAATTTCCATACATTGCTAACATGTTGTGATAGCCTATATTAATTTGATCAGTGATGATGGAGTCAATATGTTTGCCTATAATGTTACTACACATTTTTACACTTTAATTATAATGTGATATGCAGAAACCTCTCTAGATCTTGTTTTTGGTTAAATGAGTGCATAAATGACCATACTTATGAGAATAGTTGAGTTAAATAATTACATTTTGGTTGTACCTTTAAGTTTAAATCTTGTCTATTTCAGTTATTGAACATATAATTAATTATTCGAAGACTGGAGTAGCAGGCTGGAGGAGAAGGAGAAAAAAGTGTTTTTGTGAAGGAGTTGTGACAGGCAGAGTAAGCAGGTAGAATATAAAATAAACATGATTTAATTTGGTGATTTTAGTAACTATTAACTTAAAGCTGAAAAATGAATAGAGTTCATTATTCAGGAATTGTTTTTTTCTTTTGTTGGTTATTGACAATGTGTTCAATAGTGGTATGGATTGGTACTCATGGACAGCTAAATGATATTCAAGAGTAAATGGTTAATCTTCTCTTACAGTTCACCAGTAACCTTTTTAGCTACAAATCTTATTTTGTCATGTATTATCGAGTTTTTTTTTAGAGTGGTAGCTGGCAATTCGGCAAATAAGAAAAATAGTGTTGAATTAAGTGGAAATTAATGTTTTTTAGGTGCTATTAAAAAAAATTGTATCATCTATATTGATAATAAATCTCAGAGTATGACAATAACTTTGAAAAAGAAGCGATGATAGTCTAAAGTTGAGAACATTAATTCTAAAACTGACAGATGCTGGTTCGATCCTCGACTTCATTTCTGAATTGCTTAAGGTTAAGGAAACACCTTTATCAAATTATTAGTAGTAGTTATGATACTTTTGATTACTGGTGTGCAAACAAGTTAAAAAAATAATGAACAATCATAGTGTTTTCATGCAGAAATCCTTGGAAGGCAGTAAAAATCTAGGTTTTGTGTGATTACACCTTTGAACAAATTATAACCGACCATCATGTGAGATATACATGGTAGATATGTATAAAAAAAGTATTGGATGCATATTTGGTACCAACTTTGTATTAGATAAAAGTACCAGTACCTAATGACAAACTTGAATAATTATTTCAATATATTTGTTATTTAAGCAAATAGTTTATCTCAGCATTACACTGCGTCTGATGCTGGCTTTCAGACAAAGCCAGGTAGAAATAAAAATGTTATCATAAATAAATGTATATATAAAAACAATAATGTTAAACAAGTGTATAGGAAAATTATATTTTTGTCATTTTAAGTTAAAATCTTGCCTATTAAAATTTCAGAATAGATCAACATAGCAGACTGAGACGAGGAGAGATCTTTGAAGAGATTTGGATCTGTAAAGGAGTTATCCAGTTTTAACAGGCAGAGCAAGTAGGTAGAATATTGTGTAAACTTGTTAAAAGAATATACATGATTTTATTTTGCTAATTTTGTATAACTACAGCAGGACCTCTTTAATTCAAATTCAAAATTTACCCCCTATTCGAATTCATGGAACATCAGTATTATAATATAGAGAATCTATATAATTTTTTTTAAATGAAATAATACAAATAGTATTGTGATATTTTCAATGTGTAATCATCTTTAAAGGTAACTTAACTTGTTTAAAAAAATTCAATATTTTAGTTTGTGTGGAGATAATATCAAATAAAAAATTGGTTGTCTGTAAAGTCGGTTTACGGACGATAGATTTACGTGATAACGACATAATCATGTTTGACTTTGTTATTGTCATTGTCTTTGTCTTTGTCATTGACCGTGGACCGTGGACCGTGGACCGTGGACCGTGGACCATTGACCATTGACCATGGACCATTGACCATGGACCATTGACTATGACCTTGACCTTGACCTTGACTTTGATTATATTATCTAGATCTAGATAAAACTTAGGTGGAACGTTACGCGGAACGTTACTATTTTTCATTTTGGCATTCATCAATTTATAAAACGTTATCACGTCAAAAGCTTTGTCTCGCAATATGCATAAAAGCATATTTTCTGATATAGGAATGTCTACTTGGTCAGCCCATCCAATGCATTAATTTAATGCAGACAATGTGCTTGAATGGGAAACATGGGAATTGAATGGGATTACAAAGGTGTTCATATTATTATATAGTTCGGATTAAAGATGTCCTGCTGTATGAACTTGAAATGAGCTGAATAAATTAATATTTTAGTAAACAGTTATATTAATATTGTTTAATATTCATGTCATCAATCATCTAGATCTTCTGTTTCACCACTATGTCTTTTGTTGGTTAGTGCTGATGTCGTCCAGAGTGATATTGCTAATAATTCTGATAATCATTTGAACTACGTAAAATTGACTAAAATACTTTAAAATGAAATAGCCCGTTTCTAATTCTATGTATCTAAAAATTGAAAATTTGTTCAATCAATACAGTGCTAATAATTTAGTTGAAGAAGAGATTTGCTACCATTGATTGGTACTCATGGGCACCTTTCTGGTGCCCCGGGGAAACTGGCTCACTTTCTCTTGAAGTATCGACTATTCAATTTTATTTTATTTTCATTACCAGGATCACAGATTTTTTGTTTAGAGAGTGGTAGACGGGTATCTGACAAACATTCTTAGCACTGAGTAACAGTTAATTACTCAATTAGATGAAATCAATTCTTGTTTTTTTTTTAAATTGTAATATTATGTTTTTACTTTTACAAATTGAAAAAACGAAAAGAAAATTATTAGATAGTTATAGATTTATGTTTTCACTTCTTTTGCCTTCAATTTGGTATTTTTTTTCAATTGTAGAATTTAAAAACAACACAAGGATGAAAAAACGATGCCTGAGTTCATCAGTGAGCTTGCCAGAAATGTGTTGCATAAGTTCAGGTGAGTCATAAATACATAATATTAATTATAAATATATCGCATACATACATTTTTTTTATGGTTAATATTTAAATGTGCTGCCAAACTATTTTATGGAGAGCTGATATTAAACAAACAAGCAACATATTTGTGAAAATGGTGTGATACCAATCTTGACAATCAGAGCTTAATGCTAATGCTTTGTCAGGATAGAGAAATAACTGGGCACTTACATTCTTCCTTTGATTGCTCGGGTAATATGTAAAGAAATGAAATGCTCATTTTATAGAAGAAAAATCTCAGAATTCAGAAATTTAAAAAATCATTATATTTACTCAAAAAGAAAAAAGGCATGCGTTTTATACCTTTGTATCACTGGTAGGTAAGTAAGTATATAATATTGTTTGCAAAAATGTTACTGCTGGATCTACAAAAGTTAAAAACACTGTGGCAGTGTTTTCGTAAACATAGTAGGATAGAATAGTATTTTTTTTTTTTTCATAAAATATTGGTACATACAGATGGATTATGTATTATTCAATACAGACCTACAACATTTTGTTGGAAACCAGCATGCATATATGTTGACTTTATAATTGGGGCGCAGGAATTTAGGGGGTGATGGGGAGGCTGTGCTTTGTTACTCAAGGATGGAGAGACTCCACTTCCCAGCGCACCGCAGGAGCAGTCACAAAATATAAACTCAAATAATTAAAATAACTTCAAAATACCCCCTACCATTCGCCCTCTCCGTCTTCCTTAATTCCTGTGCCTTTATTAATATATTTGTAAGAACATGAATTTATACCTTATTTTAGATATTTATCATTTAGACAATCCTTAATTGTATAATAACATTATATGACAATAAATCAGTGTTTTTTAAACAAATTATTATTATGTATAGGCTATTTGGTAATGTACACTCAAGTTGCCTTACAATTATCATTTGGAGTGGTGACTTTTAGTCGTTGCGGAGGTACATAATATTTAACTTATGTGGATATCTACAAGCCCTTCTTATAACGTCATAATGTTTTTAAAAAATATAGGGATATTTTTTTAACCGACTTTAAAAAAGGAGGAGGTTCTCAATTCAACCTGTATGTTTTTTAAAATATATTTTTTAATGTTTGTTACTTCAAACCTTTCGACTGGGTAAATCGATTTTGATGATTCTTTTTGTATTTAAATGTGGTGCTTCCGTGTGGCTTAATTTAAATTTCATAAAAATCGGACAAGCCGTTTTTGAGTTACACTGGAATAACTGAAAAGTACTACGCATACCTAGTTATACATCCGCCCGAACCTTCCATTTTAGATTAATAAGCATTGTTCTCGGTATTCTTCCGCTGACTTCACATCGTCAGCGGTTTATGTAAAAGCTTTCTCGGAACGGCCACACGCGATGGTGTGCCTTCCTGTAGGTTAAGTTTTATATTATGAACACATTAAATCGAGCCTCCAAATCGGCTGGACGTAATTGTCGTTTTAATTAATTAATTTAGTTTTTAAAAAGCCTTTAACCCGAAAGGGAAGTTTGACTGGCGCAGCCGGTAGGATCGTTTCGATAAGGCTGTGTCGCTTTCGGTGAAGTTCGGGTGTCCAAATCCACCTGGAAATAACGCGAGTGCGGCGCGAATAGCTGTGGAACGATCCACGAACCAAACAAATTCGTCATACTCCTGATGGTGCCGAGTATGGGAGCAGCGGTCGGTTGGTGAGTAAAACTCTTTGCCTTCCTTGCCATTACCTGTCCCATATTTTTCATTGAAAGGTTTTAGTTATTAGTATTTTTATTGTTATAATCGAGATCAAAATTCTCTCATTATAACGTGTCTGGTTGTTTGATATAAAACTCTGTCGAGCAGCTATCTAATTCTAAGAAAGTCTGAACCATACTGATAAGCGTATGAACAAAGATTAAAGAAAAATAGATGTGGCATTTAATTGAATTTTAATAATTGAGAAAATTGTGAGATTAGAATAGTAATTTGTTTTAAGGATATTATACAGTTTTATTTTAATATATATACATTTTATACAATTTTATATATGATTTAGGATTTTACTTTTATACTTTTATATTGATTTTATAACCGTGTTTTTTGTTGTAACTTGTGCATTTGTGTAATTGATTTTAGAGTTTAATTTCGGTGATTAAATTTTTACGTAATTTGCAATGGAATCACGTCAAGTTCCACAACCAGCTGAAGCAGCTACAACAATTCAAATTATAGTTATCCCTAATGAAATTTTACGGCTTATCCCATTATTTGGAGGCGATAAGCGACAACTTAGTTTATTTATAAGAAAGTGTGAATATGTTATAAGCCGATATAGAGGTCATGAGGAACAAAATGTTTATGTACTGCACGCGATCACGAGCCGGTTAATTGACAATGCAGCCGCGTTATTATCTGAAAGAGAAGACGTTACTAACTGGTCTTCTTTAAAAGAATTATTACTACAACATTTCGGTGATCCGCGAAGTGAGGAGTGCATAAGCATTGAGTTGGAATCATGTAAAATTAAATCAGGTGAATCATATCTGGATTTCTGTTGTAGAGTTCAAAATATTCGGTCTCTGCTTATTTCGAAGGTAAATTTATTGGGTGATACCGAACTTAAACGCGCAAAAATAGCTATCTACAACAACACGGCTCTGAATGTATTCCTATATAATTTACCCGAGAATATGGTTCGTATAGTTAGGCTCAAATCACCAGCCACTTTAGAAGACGCTTTAGGCGTAGTACTAGAGGAAGTAAATTTCCATGAACAGTACTCTATGCGAAATCGTATCAATAATAATAACTCAGTGCAAAAACCAGCAATGACGTCACAACTTCAATTCGGCTTTAAGCCCCAAAATAATTTCACAACACCACAAAAATTTAATTTTGGTATTCCACAAAAATTTAATTTTGGTATTCCACAAAATTCAAATAATTTGAGACCACAATTTGGACAGCAACAGAACTTTGGCCAGAAGCCCCAGTTTGGTTATCGTCCCCCACAATTCGACTCTCTGCAACAATTAGGTTATAAACCTCAACAATTCGGTTACAAACCTCAACAATTCGGTTACAAACCACAACAATTCGGTTACAAGCCGCCACAATTTGGTTATAGGCCACAGTTTGGCAATAGGCCTCCGCCTAACTTTGGCATGACCCCTCAACAGTTTGGGTACAAACCCCCACAGGTACAAAGCCCTCAACATCAAACGACTGACGTGTCCATGAGGACAATTCCTTCCAAGCCTCAGCTCCAAGTACAAAATCAAGGCTTTAGGCTAAACGAGCTTACCTCGGATGGTAATGAGACGGTATTTTATAACGGTTACTATGACAATGACTATTACTATGACTATAGCGACTATTACCCTAGTGAAGACGTAGAATGGACTCCAACGCAGGACTGTGTAGATGAAACGACACTGACAGAAAGACAAGATGCCCCTAACACTGAAGCTGAAAATTTTCACATAGCAGCCTCACACATAGCCCAGAAGTTATAGAGCTTAACTGTGACTCTAACTTAAAACTACCTTACATCTATATACCGGAAATCAATGCCAAGTTTATGATAGACACGGGAAGTACTCGTTCTTTCATAAGCCCTCGCATGGCCTATTATTATTTCTCAGCTTATATTAAACATGAACCATTCCAAGTAGTCAGCACGCATGCAACTAGTCGACATAACGAGGTCATAGATATACCACTGCTACCGACATTTAACAGTAACGACTACCATAAGTTTTATTTGTACGACGTAGACGGACGGTATGATGGACTTATTGGTAATGACTTACTGAAACAGTTAGATGCAATTATCGACTTAAAACACCTGGTATTACGCACTAATACAACTTGTATTCCAATTGTAAATAATTTAAATTACGTCATTGAATTAAAACCACGATGTGAACAACGCGTTAAAATCCCGATAGACCAGCACTCAGGCGAAGCTATAGTTGAGTTCAAAGAATTCACCTCTGGTGTACGTATGCCCAGTGCCCTGGTCAACTGCACAAATGGGTACGCATCGACTGTCATACAGAACATCACTGACCAGCCCTTAACTCTGACTGTATTCCGGCCTTTCACAGTAACACAGTTTGACGCGACTGACTGTAACATTAATTTTACTAGACATAGTACAGACATAGAGACAGACCAACTACTGGAACAAAACCTACAAAAATTAAGGCTTGAACACACTAATAGTGAGGAACATGAAAAAATATTGCGACTTTGTAGAGACTATAAAGACATATTTTATTGTGACCAAATTCCTTTGAGTTTCACAAATCAGGTTAAACATAGAATACGTACAAAGAACGAAGACCCAATTTTTGTCAGACCTTTTAGACAATCGCCTGCTCAAGTTAATGAAATAAACCAACAAGTTGAAAAGCTTTTGAAAGATAATGTCATTCAGGAATCTCATTCTCCCTGGAATGCCCCCGTCCATCTTGTTCCAAAGAAGATGGATGCATCCGGAGAACTAAAATGGCGTATGGTAGTTGATTTTAGACGACTAAATGACATCACTATTGATGACCGTTACCCCTTACCTAACATAAACGACTTATTTGACAAATTAGGGAAAAGCTCATACTTCAGCACGCTTGATTTAGCTAGTGGATACCATCAGATTGAGGTCGAGGAACAGGATAAAGAGAAGACAGCATTCAGCACGCAGAACGGCCATTATCACTTTTTGCGTATGCCCTTTGGCTTGAAGACAGCCCCGGCTACCTTTCAGCGAGCCATGGATAATGTGTTAAGAGGATTGCAGGGAATACACTGTATGGTATATCTTGATGACGTCATAGTGTTTTCAGCGAGCTTAGACGAGCATATCCAAAAGCTACGTACTATATTTGACAGACTCAGGGCAACCAATCTTAAAGTTCAGTTAGACAAGTCTGAATTCTTGAGAAAGGAAGTCCTTTACTTAGGCCATACTATTACAAAAGACGGGCTTAAGCCCAACGACGATAAGGTTACTGCAGTATTGAACTACCCTTTACCCACGACGACTACCGAAATAAAAAGTTTCCTCGGACTTATTGGTTATTACCGACGCTTCATCAAAGACTTTGCACAAGTGACTAAGCCTCTAACATCATGCCTAAAGAAACGTAACAAAATAGTAACTGACCAAAATTACATTGATGCATTCAACAAATGTAAGGAACTTTTGACAAATGCCCCGTTGCTTCAATACCCTGACTTTGATAAGACATTTATACTCACGACTGACGCATCGAATGTTGCACTTGGCGCTGTTTTATCACAAGGCCAAATAGGCAGTGACAAACCAATTGCATACGCGAGTAGGACCCTCAGCGATACCGAATCACGCTATAGCACGATTGAACGAGAATGCTTAGCTATTATTTGGGCCGTTAAACATTTTCGTCCGTATCTCTACGGTCGTAAATTCACCATCTATACTGACCACATGCCTTTATCGTGGCTTGAAGCCCAACAAGATTCTAGTAGCAAACTTACCCGTTGGAGACTGAGACTACTCGACTATGACTATGACATTGTATACAAGAAAGGTAACCAGAACACGAATGCAGATGCTCTATCGAGAATAAAGGTAAATGCTCTCTCTGACACTGACGACGGAGGTCAGTCCATGAAAGTTAATGTTGACAGCAAGGAACAACAACTTAGGGAACATGTAGATAATTTAGTAAACGACATTGTACGACTGACAGCTAAAAAGAAAAATGAACGAAATGACTCCTCAACCATTACAATATCTGACGCTAGCGCCACAGCTTCAGCAAGTCCTATGTCCATTTCAGGCTCTGATACGCTGTCTATTGCAAGCGCAGATAGCGAAATCAAATACCCTATTAGAGAACCATCTCTTTCTAACACAGTACATTCTGCTATGGATGTAGACGTAACAGATATACCGATATTAAAAGAGGCTATTGACACAAAACCAAACCAAATTCTTGTCTTTACATGGTTCAATAATGACATACAGGTTAAAGACATATCTCGCCTTAAACAAAAGGTGCTAGAAGTGTTTTTACCCATAGATAATTCAGAGTTAGTAAAGAAGTTCCTTAAAGAATATATCAGGCCAAAGATAAAATACTTTATATATTTCGAACATGAAGAACATCGCCGTCAGTTCAGTCGTATAGTGGTAGAGTTGTTTAGGAAAGGTACCGTACAGTTAATTGAATGTACAGAACGCGTAGTATATGTAGAGGATGAAGGAGAACAGAGAGCTATAGTGTTAAAGTACCATGAAGGAAAAACGTGCCATCGTGGCACTAAAGAGACTTTAGCTAACATACGTAGAACTTATTATTGGGTCAACATGCACGAAACAATTGCAGCAATAATTAACGCTTGTGAAATATGCCGTAAAATGAAATATGATCGTAAGCCCCTCAAACCCTTCTTACAGCTAAGTCAAACGCAAGACGCTCCGTTCCAAGAGCTATTTATAGATCTATTCCAAATTGAAGGTCAATACTTTTTAACACTTGTAGACGCTTTTAGTAAGTTAGGCCAAGCTATACCAATTACCAACAGATCAACGCCCGAAGTAGTTCGCGCGCTTATGAAATATTTCTCATTCTATGGTATTCCAAAAAGAATTAGTTCAGATCCAGGCACAGAGTTCAACAATGAACTAATTAAAGAATTTTTATCTCTACATAAAATTGAACTTCATATTGGCACACCCAATAACCCTAACTCGATGGGTCTGATAGAACGTTTACATTCTACTATCTGCGAAATCTATAGATGCGCTAAGTATGAACAAAAGTGTACAGATGTAGCATCAGTCATGATGTACTCTATAATCGCATATAACAAGTCCATCCATTCAGTCACGGGCCTAACCCCATTCGAAGTAGCTTTCGGACACACCGACTCAGGTAGTCCTTTCGGTATAGAATCGGAAAGACAGTATATACAACAATTAGTGAAAGACCACGCTAAGCGAACGAAATTTTTATACAAACAATTAGCAGAGAAAATGACAGAGTGTAAGGAAAAGATCAGGGAAAAGAAAGGTGGGGAGGAGAGAATAGATTTTCAAGACGGAAAAACTATTTTCGCCAAAGACGTGAATAAAAGGAAAAGTAAAGACAAACCCAGATATACTAAAGCAAAAGTTGTAGGCAGGACAGATAGGAATGTAGTACCCATACAAATAGGCGAACGAGTTACGAAGGTACCTATTAAAAACATAAAACGCCCTCCGCAGGTGGAGCGTTCTGATCGTAGCGATGCCGGTGCTGGGCCTTCATCTGCGATCACTTGAGGGAAACCCAGGCATACTACCAGTAAAAGAAGGTCAAGCTCATATGCAAACTGATCATTGGACTATTATTAAAACTTTGGACTTGGAAAGAATCTACGATGATTTATGCTTTGTAATACATAATTATAACGAATTTAATATTTTAATAAAACAAAACGAATCATATCCTCGTGATTTTGTGACCATGAATATGCATTTGGATTACTTACGTGATATAACTACTCAGAAATACAGACAACTTGTTCCGCAACAACGATTTAAGCGAGGTTTACTTAACCCTTTGGGTTCACTCATTAAAATTATAACAGGTAATCTCGACCACGATGATGCAACAAAGTATGATCAACTTACGTCTAAACTTGGAAAGAACCAAATTATTATTTCAAAGAAATTAACTTTAGTTTCACAAGTAATTGATAGCTTTATTAACACAACAGATACCATGTATAAGAACTCAGTTTTATTAGAGGCACGCATGAAAATTTTAGAATCAATGTTAAAAGAACTGGCGTCTCAAAAGAAACGCTGGGACTATTCCACATATATAGTTAGCTTCTATAATCTATTCATAAGTAACTTTAGGACAATATTTGTAAAATTAGGTGAAATTGAAACTGCCCTAGCCTTCAGCAAATTATCAGTATTGCACCAGTCTATAGTGAACTCCACTGAACTGTTACATCATTTAACGCTTATAAGTAACACCGAAAACTTGGTATATCCTGTAACTGAAAGAAATTTGGTAAAGCTCGAAGAAACATTTAGCATTAAGTCTTATATCAAACATAACCAGATTACGTTTATAATAGAGGTGCCCCTTACCGACAATACTACTTACAATTATTTTAAACTATATTCGTTACCAATGTTCCATGAGTTTGAAAATAAAACCTTATCCATTTTTCCCCAATATCCTTACCTTTTGGCAAAGGGAATGAAATACCTTCCGATTGAGAATCCATGCCGACCTCTTGCCGCTGGAGACCACTACCTGTGTGCTGATAACAACAAGGCTCCTTACCCAGAGCCTACCTGCATCGAACAACTCATGAGGTTTGATACTAACCTCACTCGCTGCGTGCAACGACAAACCCAACTTGAAGACGTACGTGTTCAACAAATTGCTGCTACTAGTTGGATTTTATATTCACGACTTAAAACTGTAGTAACAACATATTGCGATGCCGAGGTTACTAAGCATCCAGTCTTCGGAACATATATTGCAACTCTGGACAAGCCCTGTGATTTTGAAATCCACGGCATTCAGATCCGACATCATCGTGCCTACACCGAGAGCATATTTGATGACCAGATTCCTGTCATCGATCTGCCTCGCCTCCACAACAGTGCGAGTATTGGCACATCGCTATCCAGTACAAGTGCACTAAACATGCAAAGAATCAGTTTAGATGAAGTGAAATATATGTCTTATGCGCTAAAGCACAGTGAAATGGTGAACAGTGTTTTTGGAGAATCGGACTCTAACTTCAGTGTAGTTGTATACTCTTCTTTAGTTTTAGTTATTATATGTTTCTTTGTAATTATGTCATATGTGTTTCGAAATAAGATAATTTTAATTTGTTCACGAAATTATCGGCACGTTATTAAAAACGAACGCACCGATAATTTCCCTCTTGGGGAGGGAGGAGTTATACATCCGCCCGAACCTTCCATTTTAGATTAATAAGCATTGTTCTCGGTATTCTTCCGCTGACTTCACATCGTCAGCGGTTTATGTAAAAGCTTTCTCGGAACGGCCACACGCGATGGTGTGCCTTCCTGTAGGTTAAGTTTTATATTATGAACACATTAAATCGAGCCTCCAAATCGGCTGGACGTAATTGTCGTTTTAATTAATTAATTTAGTTTTTAAAAAGCCTTTAACCCGAAAGGGAAGTTTGACTACCTCGACAATATTATTACTGCGGGTGAAAAAATCGGTAAACATACACAGACACTTTGTTCCCGTCAGAAGCAAGTCATTGTAAAGGTTGAAAATAAAAATTTAACTAAAAATGGAACCAACTCAAAAGTGTGAAATAGATCGTTCGAAGACGAGAATGTCTCGAATCTTTTTATTACATTTATCTTCTAAGGAGTCTTTGTTAGTAGTTTTGGTAGTAGGGTACTTTTAAGTACTTACTAGCTCATCACCCGCAAGATTGAAAAACCGTCATCAAACACACAGTATGTTCATGCAGCAGTTCTTAAGAGCCAATAAATATTCTAGGTATAGCACCTTCGATAAAATCGTCACTTACAATCAAGTGAGATAATGGTAAAACGTTAGATCTATCATATCAGCCATAGAATGTTACTGCTGGATATAGACCTTTTAATTCCGCAAGTATCGGTTGGAAGCGTCCCAAATCCAGCGTTTTTCTGCGATCATTATGACTATAATCATCAGACCTGACAGTCGTAAATCAGTTTCATTATGGTAAAGAAATAAATATTTAATTATGGTTATTAGAAATGATTGTTGTCAAGGCATAATGTTGTCATGATTGAAGAAAATTGACTAAATTGTTATACAATAATAAAACAGACCATATTTGTGTGTTGTACACCCACTACCACAAGCTACAATGAAATTGTTTAAAATGTTAAGTACCTTCCAATACCATAACATTTACCTACAATGTTCATTATCATCATCTTAAGATGTTAACTGCTGGACATAATCCTTCCCCGTTGATCACCAGAAGGACTTGTTAGAAGCGGTATTCATCCAGCCTCTTCCTTCGAGTCCGTTCGGGAATTGCATTGTAGAATTTTTCGACCTCAACGGGTACACCAGAGTATTTAGTTTAATATTAAAATTGTATGTTACACATATTTATATATATTTTTAATATCGTTACAGGGAATACGAGCCAAGCCGATAGAAGGTATCGAGGAAACAATAGGCAATGCGTGGCCAACGCATACGTGTCGGGGGCATTATCGGTGATAAAAAATAGATCTGTATTATCGGCTGGCGATATTGATGTTATTTTACAGGATGGTGATAATTTATATATAGAACTAGAACCATATATACCTAAAGAGGTCACTTCTAGGTACTTAAGTTATGATGAATTACCCCCCGTAATTCGTGTCGGTCAAAATACTGTCACAATTGACAGCATGTTAAATAGCTGGCTGGCACAGGGATTCTATCCTGTAAACGAATTTTGTATAGATGTTAGTATATCAGAACTTGTTGATAAATTAAATAATGACGTATTTACATCTGATTACAATGAAAATACCGATAGCGTCATGTTTACCGGTAATGGATATAGTGTTTGTTTCTGGCGTTATCAAAATAGTTTCTATTATTTCAACAGCCACGCTGTTGATAAATTTAATGTATATGCTGGAAACGGTGTTGCCCGTTTGTTTCAGTGCAGAGATATAAAGTCTCTAGCAAATGTTATTCTGTCATACAATATCAATTTAAAAGGCAGTGGATATACATTGAATAGGGTACGCGTTTTAAGTTATTGTTCTGTAGAAACATCAGAGTCAGTTCTAAATAACTCCAATAGACTAACTCCTACTATTACTGCTGAAATAAGTCAATGCAGTGATATTTATCCCGCCATTACTAAAGGGTTTGAAAGCAGTTCTGACTTTGATTGCGCAGTACAAACCGATGTCGTTTCCACTAATCAATCCTTGGAAACAATGACTGTCAGTACAAACACTGGATTGGTTCATAACAAGAAAGTGAAAACATTAAATCCGGTGGTTGTAATTGAAAAAGTAGATGATTTTAAATTGTCTACTCTGAAACCAGTTGTAGTCGTTGAACGTTTAGATTTAAAAAGAACGATATCGACCACAACAAAGGGTAGACCTAAAAAACTAAAACGTGGTAGGAAGTCTATTAAAGAGAATGCTCACTTAGATGCAGTTAAAAAGTACAATGAAAAAAAACCAGAGGTTAATCGTACTGCAGTTAAAAAGTACAATGAAAAGAAACCAGAGGTTCACCATTGTGCTGTAAAGAAGTACAACGAAAAGAAACCAGAGGTTCACCATTGTGCTGTAAAGAAGTACGATGAAAAGAAACCAGAGGTTAATCGTACTGCAGTTAAAAAGTACAATGAAAAGAAACCAGAGGTTAATCATTGTGCAGTTAAAAAGTACAATGAAAAGAAACCAGAGGTTCATCATTGTGCAGTTAAAAAGTACAACGAAAAAAATCCAGATGTCAATTGTACTGCAGTAAAGAAATACAACGAAAATAGTCGTAACATAGATGTACCTTTGCGTAGATCTAGCAACTTGATAGGAGAAAAACGAGGCACAGAACTAAATGCTGTTTTGCCGTTTTCATTAAAGAAAACACTCAATTCACTCGATGTTCATACTTGTCCTCATTGTCATACTCGACTTTTTGACGAGGAAAAGTCGAGGATTCAATGGTGTTGTGGATCAGGAGCTAATAATGTTCAGACATTTGCTCCTCTAACGGAAGACTTTTACACACACCCCGCCTTCGTAAAAAGGCAGCGAGCGTACAATAACCTGTTTGCTTTTTCTGCACTGGGAACTACTCATGGTTTTCATCAGCCGGAGGGGATAGCCTTTTTAAAAATCCAAGGCCGCGTGTATCATCGGGTGTTTGATTTAGCGTACGATAAGACTACAAACAACATCGGACTGTACATAAATGATTCTTCCGAACGGGAGAGTTTAGCTGCTGGACAAAATTTAGATATTCAAGTAATAAGGTCCATCACGCACTTTTTACACAATGTCAACCCGTATATAGAATGTTTCAAACGATTAAGTTTGGAAACGTCTTCTGAAGCGTATATTCAATTTCAAAAAACCTCCCGTGCCGTACACGGAAATATTTTGGGAGATCAACCCGTGGGAACAGAAGTATCCGCTATTATAAGCACGGACCGCGAACAATATACACCGCGTTCCATAGCTATTTGGAAAATTGGTGATAGTAAGCCTCACACTGTAGACATCATGCATCCTTTGTATGAGAGTTTCCAATATACGCTCCTCTATCCGGAAGGTTATTCGGGATGGTTTCCTGGAAAACTTGACAACAATGGCAACAAATTGACCCAAGCCAAATATGTCAGATGTCTTTTGCTCTCAGAAGACAGATTTAGTATTTTTGGACGTTTGTCAGAGGAGTGGATAGTGGACATGTATTGTAGAATAACTGAGGAACGGTTTAGGTATCTAACGTATGCACAAACGCAAAATAAAAGTAACGAAATAAGAGCCGCACCTCTCCAAGAGTTGTTAAATGATGAAACGATGACAGATGGTATTGTACCTGGGCGTATTTATTTACCCAATACTTTCACCGGTAGTCCACGCTATATGCAAGTGAAATATATGGATTCTATGGCATTAGTAAATAGGTTGGGTCCACCTTCTTATTTCATTACATTTACTTGTAATCCTAATTGGCCTGAAATCAAACAGACAATAATACCAGGTCAACGTGCCAATCCACAGATTTGCGCTAGGGTGTTTAAAATCAGATTAACTGCTTTTATTCGTGATTTACGTTCCGGACTTTGGTTTGGTAAAATCGATTACATGATGCATGTGATTGAATTTCAAAAGAGAGGGTTGCCGCATGCTCATATATGCATTCGAGTGGAAGGCGGAGGCCCTGTTGCAAATATAGATATAGACAAAGTATGTCGCGCCGACATACCTGACCCTGAAGAAGCTGATGGTAAATTACGTGATGCAGTCCTTAATCACATGATTCATGGACCGTGTGGTTCTGAAAGAGATAATTTGCCATGTTATGACAAAGAGAACAGAAAGTGTAACAAACGTTTTCCAAAACGCGAAACTGATGTCACGTTTTGCGATGAAAGAGGCTTTATTCATTTGCGTCGCAACAGCAAAAACGAAGCTGTCATTAAGTACCGTGGCAGAGAAATCAAAGTAAACGACTTGTGGGTCGTACCGTACAATGCTGCGCTTTTATTGAAATATGACGCACATATAAATGTGGAAGTTTCGACACAACGTAGCGTTATAAAATATTTGTTTAAATACATGACAAAAGGTCCTGACGAAGCGCGTGTCGCTGTTGTTCCAGAAGAAAACAATGAAATAGAAGAGTATGCAACTAAAAGATACATTGGGTCGAGCGACGCGACTTGGAGGATACTCGAATTCGACATCACAGCTCGTGAACCTAATGTTAAAATGTTACCAGTTCATCTGAAAAATCAACAAACTGTTTATTTTAGACCCAATAACATCGATGAAGCGATCAGTCACGGTGGCTCAGATCTAATTACATATTTCAAACGGCCACTCGAATCAGAATTCGACAATTTAGAGTATGTCGATTTCTATGAGAAATATATAGTACATACAAAGCGTCCCTCGTCGAAAAACGTTCAAGTATATGAAACTCAAAATGGTAAATTTGTAACGAAACGTCAGAGACGCGATATGGTCGCACGACCGTTTTTGGTAACACCCAATAGAGGCGAACAATTTTTCCTAAGAATGCTATTAATTTCGTTCTCTTGTCGCAGTTATGAAGATCTTTTGCGGCTTGGCGGCCCTGATTGCACCACTTTTCAGGAAGCCGCTAAAGCCGTAGGGCTCGCGGACGACGAATACGAATACGTTCATGCATTAGACGAAGCGAGCAAATATTTCAATGGTTGGAAATTACGTAGATTCTTTGTTATGTTGATCACGCTCGGAGCTCCAGCAGCATCGTTATGGAACTCATTTAAAAACAAATTAAGTGAGGACTATTTACATAGAATGCCAAACGAAGAAGAAAAAGCTTACAATTCAAGTCTAACCGATATCGATAGACTTTTACACAAACATGGATCGACGCTTGTACAACATGGTCTACCAGCAGTTCAAGATCCCACTACAGAGTTGGGCAGAGAGCGTATCGAATACAGCGCGCAGGCACACAAATCATTCGTTGATGAGTGGCTGCCGCTGTTGTCGTCAGAACAACGCACTATATTTGACTATACCGTGAAACTTTGCATAGACAAACAATACCGCGAAACAAATCCATGTGCAATGTTTGTGGACGGTCCAGCGGGGACAGGTAAAACGTTGCTATTAAATGTGATCACCGCGTACGTACGCGGCAACTTGAAAGGAGTAGTGCTATGCACGGCGAGCTCCGCTATCGCAGCTCAGAACCACGAAGGTGGCACTACGGCACATTCAATGTTTAAATATCCGTTCGAGATAGTGGATGACCGCGGTTATTGGAATATAAGTAATAACACACAGCGAGCTGAATTGATTTATCACGCTGATGTCATAATATATGATGAGGCGCCAATGGCACATAAATTTTTGATCCACCTATTGGACAGGTCGTTGCGCGATTTGATGAATTCAAATAAAATATTTGGTGGTAAAATTATCATATTTGCAGGTGATTTTCGTCAAATTCCCCCTGTTGTTACGAAAGCATCTACAGATTCTGAGATTTTACATTGTTCAGTCAGAAACTCACCACTTTGGCAACAATTGAAAACATTCTCACTCCTGATGTCACAACGTTGCAGAGACGACCCCGACTATGCAGATTTCCTGCTAAAGTTAGGTTCAAATGAGCTACCTTTCCTACAATTGCAGGAAGGCTGTAACGTTCAACGTTTGGTGTCTTTAGATACAATACAAACGGTTGAGACGGTGAATGACCTCATCGATTTTGTGTTCACTATGGTTCTCCACGAGCCTGATGTCTGTGCTCACAGAGCAATTTTATGCACTCACAATAAAGCTGCTCGAGAAATCAATTCACTAATATTAGACCGCGTTCCGGGAGACGTTCTCCATTTTTACTCGAGCGACAAAGTGGACAATGATGAAACGGATCAATTTCGCTTAGGACAGGAATTCCTAAATAACATGCAACCCAATGGAGTCCCTGACTTCGACCTTAAATTAAAAGAAGGTTGCGTATGTATGATCACGAGGAATTTAAATTTCGCAGACGGTTTAGTGAACGGGACAAAAGTCATCGTGATAGCAACGTCACCGCGTTTAATAACTGTGAGAAAAGCGGGCGGTGATGAAAACTACTTAATACCGAGAATTCTCTTCAAAGCACCGATATATGAAAATAATCCTATGCAAATGTGTCGCCGCCAATTCCCACTTCAACTTGCATATGCTTTAACCGTACACAAAGCACAAGGTCAGACGATAAGTCGCGTGGGAGTCGATCTAAGATCAGACGTGTTTAGCCATGGACAGTTATACGTGGCTCTGGGGCGCGTACGAGAAAGAGCAAGTATTAAAATACTAATGCATCCCGATCGCATTATAAACGATAGTCCATTTGCAATAAATAAAATAATTCCAGATTTATTGAAATAATTCATGTTTTAGAATGTATTTTTAACATTTTGATAAAATCAAAATAATATGTAAATTGCTCATTGACAAACGGTTACTAAAATTATACAAAAGGTTGATATATTTATCAAAAATACAATGCATTGCTTTAACGTCAATGCGTAGCTGATACTATTAATGTATATATGTATTGTCAAAATCCATGCAATTTATAATAAATATATATATATGTATATATATAGACATATAGACATTTAAAATTTCTTGCGAATGTCATATGTGTATTGTTTCTTGAAAACAATAAACGCAGAAACGTAACTAAATTTGTAAATTATGTTATATTGAATATACATATCGCATTTTAGATAATTGTATATCGACGTTGAACCTTCGAAGCATTGAGCGTACACCCACGTGTAACCGGATGGCGGTATCCACTACATACCCCATCGCTGAGACGCATAAGCGTGCCAACTGCGAAGGATCTTGAGTCTTATTCAAACGTCATCTTGAAATGTCAAATCATTTATTAATGTTTTCTATATTATAATATAGAAAATACAATATATTGTGTTTCTGCGGTTATCATTTATATTAATAATATAAATGTGAGACTCAGTAGTTAAATATTACTTTTGTAGTTATATTATTTTTAGTTGTTTGTTTGTTAGATAATTAATAAATGCTTTTTCCTATAAAATATATTCAAATAAAAGTATAAGTAAAGTGGTCATACAATTTAGTTTAATAATAAATTGCTCTAATATTCTTTTTATAATTATATTATATACTTGTATTTGTCATAATATTAAGTGATAATAATATTTTCATGTAGATTAAATTCCTATAGTAATTTAGATTAGATGTAGCTAATAATGTAAATGTATGGCAATTAAATTTAGTAGAGTTGATGATAAGATGGTATATCTTAATATATTGTAAATAGATGAAGAAAATATAATTTTAAGTGAAATTTATTTATAAATTGTATTTAATTAATAATACCTAACTTAACTGAATATTGTAGTTAGATGTAGTTAGTTGGGATGCAAGGGGAAGCGTACCGTGCAGGAGTAGTGTACCTTCACTGTCTCGCTTCTCAATTGCCAACCTCACTTGCACGCAGTGCATCCCGCTGGCTTTGCCACAACGAGGCTATGGCGATATGATATGCACTAATTATATTGTTGCGACTGCCGTACACCGAGATTTGCCTGCTGCTCGCCGCCCGCCGCTCACCGCCTGCCGCCCGCTGCCCGCTGCGTCAACATAACAGCAGAGAACAACTTGAGTGAGAGACGAGGCGCACAGAACAAACAACGCGCTGCTAATAGACTTTCGAGGAACAAACAATACAGGTAATAACGACAATATATTGTACAGTAAATAAATAATTATGGCTGATTTTTATATAAGCTTCTGCTGATTCTGTCCATACAAGCAAAAAAATGGGAACAAATATAATGTGCACCCAAAAATTCTAACCAAATTTAATAACTGAGCACCAAATTTAGTAAGTGGTCACCAAGTACGCAGAGTCATGTAGTCTAAGGCGGAGTCATGTAGTGTAGGTACGACGACGAGCGAAGCGAGGAGGAATGTTAGGTCAAAAAAATCAATTATGTATGTTTGTTACAAGTACGTAACGAATTCTTTTTGGTTTAAAAATAATTAACTTGGGGTCATTTTCTTTTTTCGGTATAGCATTTTTGGTAGCAGTTATACAATAAATTGGTGTTGCAATTTTAGTGCTCATGAGTATTTTTTCGGTGCTATATTCTACTATATTTAGTGATCAGTTAAAAAAATCATATATATATCTATACTAACTACACCACGCTTTAACAGCGTGCAACCCAAAATTTCACGATGACAACTATATAATCGATTTCTGAACACTATAGTAGTGGTATAATCGTCATAAAACTAATGTATGTAAAAAAAATCTGTATATGAAACAATAATAACTGACAAATAATTTTACAGTTTTCTATGCTACATAATGCAACACAAGGCGAACAAAAGTCAAGACTGCATGCACATAAGAGGAAAATTCACCACATTTCCAGCTTTGTGGTTTTCGAAGAACTTAATTAAGGTAATTCATCATTTTTATTTTACACTATGTACGACCCATGGTTTTACACGCGTGGCGATAAATGACTAGACATAGAATGGAACGTAGACTTTATCGTTGTTCAAGGATTGTACATGTACACAATTTCATCAAAATCTGTTTAAATTATTAAAAGTAACGAATAGACGTACTTTTTGATTTTATAATATTTTAGCAGAGATACATAACATGTAGGCTTAATTCGGCGATTGTAACACGTGTCAAATCCTAACACATTGTTAACAACAAGAAATAACGCCAATTCAACCTTCACAATCACTCTCAGTACGGCTGCGACTATTTCATTATGAAAGCTGTAGGTCTAATTAGTTATAAGAAACAATTTGCAAAGTAACAATTATTTGCAAAAATCATTGTTTTTGACAAAAAATAATGCACCAGGTACGAGTTTATGATATTTCCTAAATTTAATGATTTAAATGAAATGTGGAAACTGAACTTAAAATTAATTGGATTTTGTTAGAGAAGA
Source organism: Apeira syringaria (assembly GCA_934044485.1). Taxonomy (NCBI): domain Eukaryota; kingdom Metazoa; phylum Arthropoda; class Insecta; order Lepidoptera; family Geometridae; genus Apeira; species Apeira syringaria. The sequence goes on along the minus strand of OW203683.1, from coordinate 948,285 downwards.
ATCAATAAATATAAATCTGATAATTTGGTTAGGTTTACAATTAAGTTCAGTCATAAAGAAATTCCTATAGCTAAGATGATCATGATGATAGAGATTTATAGCAGAACGTAATTCACTGACGTTGTCAAACAGATTCGGCAAGTTGAAGCAATAGTGAGAAGACCATAGCTCGAAAAACTTATGACTGGGGCTACATAACTTAGGGTTAAAAAGTTCTGAAATGAAACCATGAACTGGCAAGTGGCACATAGGATTTCCAAGATGTTGAATGCGGGCCGCCACTAAATAATCTGTGGAAATCAATGAGGAGGTTTAAGTCAGTGGACGTCCTATAGTTGAGATGTGATTTAATTTCATAAAAGATAAAGTAACCATTTTTTTTTTTTTTTTTTTTTGCAGATACGAAATTAACTGATGGTGCGAAAAAGTTCCAGAAAGTAGTCGCAAATTTTCGTAAATGGTGCACCGACGAAAAAAAACCGAACAGAAGCTACCCACAAAACGAATACTTAACCAAAAGAAAAAATAATTAAGATCGTCATTTTCATTATGCTTTCAAATTATAAGTCATTTTAGATATATATTTATCGTTTTATGTCATGTAGATGGCGGTGGCGATGGAACACTGATAAAATGTACCTATACATGTAATACTAAATATTGGAAAGAAGTTTAATTAGCGTGCACTACTATAGTTTTTTTGCTACTCAATTATCACAATAACAGTAGGTACCCAGGGTTATTCCAGGATAGAAAAGCATAGGTATATATAATTTATGCTAAGCCAGACTAATCTATCAGTATTAAAAATGTAATATGGTCAGTTCTAGCTTGGAAGTCTGAGGATGTATATTTGTCACTCCAACATACATCTTCACAAACTTCATCATGTATAATATAAGCGTGATAAAAGGATAAGTAGTATTTATCTTATGTTTATTAAATCATCGTAATAGATTATTTGATAGACAATAGAATACTTCATTATCAACTAGACAGTAAGAACTAGGTACCATAAATTTTAATAATTATAAGATGTTAATAGATAAGTAAGTACTTACAAACAATTTGAATACATGTGTTTTTATATGAAATATGTTATTTTATTATACCCACATCAAAGACAATACCTACATTATGTTTCAATTTTAATTCATCTGTAAATGTGATAGAAAGAATTTCGTAATGCACCTTATTTGTAGGTACGTAATCACTTTATGGTCAAACTTAAATAACTATGTAATGATGAAAAGTAGCCCATTTGTTATTCCGGGATCTGAAGTATGTACATACTAAATTCTATCAAATTTAGCCGTGTGGTGATGAAAAACGGTGATGATGAGAATAAACCAAATTTCATTAAAATACGATTAACCTGCGTGATGAAAATAAGCATCTAAGGTAATTCTCTAGAGTATAAAGCTATTTCCATACCAAATCTATCCAGCTGTTTGGGTGTGAAAGCAAATTTTCGCATAGATATAATACCTACTAGCGGTCCGCTTCGGCTTCGCACGGGTAAACAATTTAAGAATATAAGGATCCCTATTTTTATTGAAAATATAATATAGCTCATGTTACTCATGGTGAATGTAGCTATCTAATGGTGAAAGAATTTATGAAATCGGTACAGTAATTTTTGAGTTTATTCATTCAAACACATACAAATCTTCCCTCTTTATAACAGTATAGAATAGATAGATGTATTTTGACGTAAGTTCATATAAACAGAATATATATTCTAAGTATGAGTCTGAGTAGATTTCTAAGTATTTTCATATAATTCAGTTTTGTATAAAACTTGGTTATATATACGTTTATTCTGTATGATTATCAGAAATAAACGTATATATAACCAAGTTATATACAAAACTGAATTTTATAAAAATACTTAGTCGTTATAGATGATGTTTTATTATTAAAAAAAGATTTGCATATGGTATTCCATTCACACTACTGAACTAGAAGAAACGGTCACTAACTCGACTTGCATAAGTAAGAATTTTATACTCTTTTTATTACACGATGCAATTGAAACTGAAAGAAAAGTTCTGAATAGGGAATAATTTCCACAAATGAAGCTGGTCTCCGAGGCAACTGCCCACGTTAACCACTGCACTTAGAGGTATGGTCCCTTAACAAAAGTCGTTTACAATCTTGGGGCCATTTTACAGCGACTAAAATTTTATCAAAAAAATCAACTTGCACATGGTAACCCTGCTCACACATTGTACTGAACTAGAAGAAACTGTCACCTACTCGACTTGTATGAGAATTTTATATATATTTTTTAAACTGCAACTAAAATTTTGATAACAATACAAATGCACATCGATAACGCGGGCTGCTCGCAGCCCGCGCACCACCCAAATACTAGTTATAATATATAAAGCTGCTCTACCACTGATTGACTGACTGACTGACATCATTGTTCTCCCAGAAGGAGTGTTTTTGGGTTAAAATTATATAGTGGACTGTATAGAGAGTGCCCACGTGACTTAGGGAAAAATCCGAAAAGTGTCATTTTTGGTTTCCTTGATGGAACTGGTGTAGGGATCTCGAAAACCATAATCGATGGGTGGTAGGTGTCAAAACTAAAAATGACTAAAACCCTGGGACCCTTTTGGAAAATTGAAAAAAAATTACCCTCCCTAACAAAAAAGAGGTTCTCCCATACAAATTTGAAACGAACGCAACTCTTAAACCGTTATCGATAGGTATGGGGGGTTTGAACAAATGTCATAGAGGGTTTGTAGGGAAGTTTGGGAAATTTGTCAAAAATTGCAAATTGGTCCTTCGAACCGGATACAAAAATCCAAGTTGCTTCGATCCGGCTAAAATTTGGGATTTAGGGAGATTTGGGGTCCCTGATTCGAAATATGAAAAAAGTTTTTTGATGACGTCATTTGTTTTTTTTTTACTGGATGCGGATTTTTGGTGGCGAAACCACATTCTCTTTGCGAGGCCGTAGGCCGAGCTGCAATCGAGCGAGGCCGCAGGCCGAGCTGTGGAGGCGAGGCCGAAGGCCGAGCTCCACCCTAGCGAGGCCGGAGGCCGAGCTGTAGGCCTGCGAGGCCGAAGGCCGAGCTGGCCGTCATTGGGAACAGCTTAAAAACATTCCCTTTGTAACTTGCGAGGCCGCAGGCCGAGCCTTAAACACCGCGAGGCCGAAGGCCGAGCTTCAAACCTGCGAGGCCGGAGGCTAAGCTTTCGGCCCGCGAGGCCGAAAGCCGAGCGTGGCCTCCGCGAGGCCGTAGGCCGAGCCGTGTTAGTAACTTACGAGGCCGAAGGCCGAGTTCCGAATGGGGTGTACCTCATTAACGCATCCTATGGAAGTCGCTAACGAGGCCGAAGGCCGAGTCCCGGATGGGAAGTTTTTTCCACATCTCGAGCTGGTCTCCAATGTAACCGCTCACGGGAACTAAAAGTATCTGTCAGTTGTTCGACTTGCATGAGAGTTTTTAATTTACTGGATGGGGATTTTCGCTGGCGATACAACGCCACGGTTGCGAGGCCGCAGGCCGAGCTTCAAACCTGCGAGGCCGAAGGCCGAGCTCTTGGCCCGCGAGGCCGAAGGCCGAGCGTGGCCTCCGCGAGGCCGTAGGCCGAGCCGTTTTAGTCACTTACGAATGGGGTGTTACGCGTTTACATTCCTTAGGAGAGTCACTAACGAGGCCGAAGGCCGAGTCCCGAATGGGGAGTCTTTTTTCCACATCTTGAGCTGGTCTCCGAGGCAACTGCCCACGTTAACCACTGCACTTAGAGGTATGGTCCCTTAACAAAAGTCGTTTACAATCTTGGTGCGATTTTACAGCAACTAAAATTTTATCAAAAAAATTAACTTGCACATGGTAACCCTGCCACACTTTGTACTGATTTAGAAGAAACTGTCATTGATTCGACTTGTATGAAAATTATATATATTTTTTTTTAACTGCAATGACATTTTTGTTAATAATACTAATGCACATCGATAACGCGGGCTGCTCGCAGCCCGCGCACCACCCGAAATACTAGTATATATATAAAGCTCGATTACCACTGACTGATTGACTGACTCACTGACTCACTGATTGACAGAATTGTTCTCCTAGAAGGAGCGATGGGGGGTATTTGTGGTGTAGGGAAAAAGTGTAAAGGAGGTTTCCGTGACCTCCAGAAAAATCCGAAAAGTGTCATTTTTGGTTTCCATCATGGAACTGGTGAAGGGATCTCGGAAACTATAATCGATGGGTGGTAGGTGCCAAAACTTAAAATGACTTAAACCCTGGGATCCTTTTGGAAAGTTGAAAAAAATTTACCCTCCCAAACAAAAAAGAGGTTCTTCCATACAAATTTAAAACGACCGCAGCTCCGGAACCATTATAGGTGGGTATGGGGGGTTTGAACAAATATTATAGAGGGTTTGTAGGAGAATTTGGGTTTTTAGTCAAAAATTGCAAATTGGTCCTTCGACCCGGATACCAAAATCCAAGTTTGTCTGATCTGGCTGAAATTTGGTATTTAGGGAGATTGGGGGTCCCTGATTTTAAATATAAAAAAATTTTTTGGATGACGTCATTTTTTTTTTTTTTACTGTATGGGGATTTTCGCTGGCGATACAACGCCACGGCTGCGAGGCCGCAGGCCGAGCTTCAAACCTGCGAGGCCGAAGGCCGAGCTTCCAGGGCGAGGCCGAAGGCCGAGCTTTCGGCCCGCGAGGCCGAAGGCCGAGCGTGGCCTCCACGAGGCCGTAGGCCGAGCCATGTTAGTCACTTACGAGGCCGAAGGCCGAGTTCCGAATGGGGTGTTACGCATTTACATTCCTTAGGAGAGTCACTAACGAGGCCGAAGGCCGAGTCCCGAATGGGGAGTTTTTTTTTACTTTTTGAGCTGGTCTCCGAGGCAACTGCCCACGTTAACCACTGCACTTAGAGGTATGGTCCTTTAACAAAACTCGATTACAATCTTGGGGCGATTTTACAGCGACTAAAATTTTATCAAAAAAATCAACTTGCACATGGTAACACTGCCCACACTTTGTACTGAACTAGAAGAAACTGTCACTTACTCGACTTGTATGACAGTTTTATATAATTTATAAACTGCAACTAAAACTTCAATTAAAAATACAAATGCACATCGATAACGCGGGCTGCTCGCAGCCCGCGCACCACCCAATACCTAGTTATATATATATAAAGCTCGATTACCACTGACTGATTGACTGACTCACTGACTCACTGATTGACAGAATTGTTCTCCTAGAAGGAGCAATGGGGGGTGTTTGTGAAGTAGGGAAAAAGTGTAGAAGAGGTTCCTGTGACCTCCAGAAAAATCCGAAAAGTGTCATTTTTGGTTTCCATCATGGAACTGGTGTAGGGATCTCGGAAACTATAATCGATGGGGGGTTGGGGTCAAAACTAAAAATGACTAAAACCCTGGGATCCTTTTAAAAAGTTGAAAAAAAATTACCCTCCCGAACAAAAAAGAGGTTCTCCCATACAAAATTAAAACGATCGCAACTCCGGAACCGATTTAGGTAGGTATGGGGAGTTCGAACAAATGTTATAGAGGGTTTGTAGGGAAATTCGGGGATTTTGTCCAAAACTTGAAATTGGTCCTTCGAACCGGATACCAAAATCCAAGTTTGTCTGATCTGGCTAAAATTTGGTATTTAGGGAGATTGGGGGTCCCTGATTCTAAATATAAAAAAATTTTTTGGATGACGTCATTTGTTTTTTTTTTACTGGATGGGGATTTTTGATGGCAAAACCACTTCTTATTTGCGAGGCCGCAGGCCGAGCTTCAAACCTGCGAGGCCGAAGGCCGAGCTTCGAGGGCGAGGCCGAAGGCCGAGCTTTCGGCCCGCGAGGCCGAAGGCCGAGCGTGGCCTCCGCGAGGCCGTAGGCCGAGCCGTGTTAGTCACTTACGAGGCCGAAGGCCGAGTTCCGAATGGGGTGTTACGCATTTACATTTCTTAGGACAGTCACTTACGAGGCCGAAGGCCGAGTCCCGAATGAGGAGTTTTTTTTCCACATCTCGAGCTGGTCTTTGATGCAACCGCTCACGGGAACTAAAAGTATCTGTCAGTTGTTCGACTTGCATGAGAATTTTTAAATCTTTTTATTTACTGGATGGGGATTTTCGCTGGGGATACAACGCCACGGTTGCGAGGCCGCAGGCCGAGCTTTAAACCTGCCAGGCCGAAGGCCGAGCTTTCGGCCCGCGAGGCCGAAGGCCGAGCGTGGCCTCCGCGAGGCCGTAGGCCGAGCCGTGTTAGTCACTTACGAGGCCAAAGGCCGAGTTCCGAATGGGGTGTAACGAATTAACGTCCCTCAGGTAAGTCGCTAACGAGGCCGAAGGCCGAGTCCCGAATGGGGGGTTTTTTCCACATCTCGAGCTGGTCTCCGAGGCGACGGCCTACGTCAACCACTGCACTTAGAGGTATGGTTCCTTAACAAAAGTCGTTAACAATCTTGGTGCGATTTTACAGCGACTAAAATTTTATCAAAAAAATCAACTTGCACATGGTAACCCTGCTCACACTTTGTACTGAACTAGAAGAAACTGTCATTTATTGTACTTGTATGAGAATTTTATATATTTTTTCAACTGCAATGACATTATTGTTAATAATACAAATGCACATCGATAACGCGGGCTGCTCGCAGCCCGCGCACCACCCAACACCTAGTTTATATATATAAAGCTCGATTACCACTGATTCACTCACTGACTGACTGACTCACTGATTGACAGAATTGTTCTCCTAGAAGGAGCGATGGGGGGTGTTTGTGGGGTAGGGGAAAAGTGTAGAAGAGGTTCCCGTGACCTCCAGAAAAATCCGAAAAGTGTCATTTTTGGTTTCCTTGATGGAAGTGATGTACGGATCTCGGAAACCATAATCGATAAGGGGTAGGTGCCAAAACTAAAAATGACTTAAACCCTGGGACCTTTTTGGAAAGTTGAAAAAAAATTACCCTCCCGAACAAAAAAGAGGTTCTCCCATACAAAATTAAAACGACCGCAACTCCCGAACCGTTATAGGTGGGTATGGGGGGTTTGAAGAAATGTTATAGAAGGTTTGTAGGAGAATTTGGGGTTTTAGTCGAAAATTGAAAATTGGTCCTTCGACCCGGATACCAAAATTCAAGTTGTTCCGATTTCGCTGAAATTTGGTATTTAGGGAGATTGGGGGTCCCTGATTTCAAATATGAAAATTTTTTGGATGACGTCATTTGTTTTTTTTTTACTGGATGGGGATTTTCGCTGGCGATACAACGCCACGGCTGCGAGGCCGCAGGCCGAGCTTCAAACCTGCGAGGCCGAAGGCCGAGCGTGGCCTCCGCGAGGCCGCAGGCCGAGCCGTGTTAGTCACTTACGAGGCCGAAGGCCGAGTTCCGAATGGGGTGTTACGCATTTACATTCCTTAGGAGAGCCACTAACGAGGCCGAAGGCCGAGTCCCGAATGGGGAGTTTTTACCACATCTCGAGCTGGTCTTTGATGCAACCGCTCACGGGAACTAAAAGTATCTGTCAGTTGTTCGACTTGCATGGAAATTTTTAAATCTTTTTATTTACTGGATGGGGATTTTCGCTGACAATACAACGCCACGGTTGCGAGGCCGCAGGCCGAGCTTTAAACCTGCGAGGCCGAAGGCCGAGCTTTCGGCCCGCGAGGCCGCAGGCCGAGCCGTGTTAGTCACTTACGAGGCCGAAGGCCGAGTTCCGAATGGGGTGTTACGCATTTACATTCTTTAGGAGAGTCACTAACGAGGCCGAAGGCCGAGTCCCGAATGGGGAGTTTTTACCACATCTCGAGCTGGTCTTTGATGCAACCGCTCACGGGAACTAAAAGTATCTGTCAGTTGTTCGACTTGCATGGAAATTTTTAAATCTTTTTATTTACTGGATGGGGATTTTTGCCGACGATACAACGCCACGGTTGCGAGGCCGCAGGCCGAGCTTCAAATCTGCGAGGCCGAAGGCCGAGTTTTCGGCCCGCGAGGCCGAAGGCCGAGCGTGGCCTCCGCGAGGCCGTAGGCCGAGCCGTGTTAGTCACTTACGAATGGGGTGTTACGCGTTTACATTCCTTAGGAGAGTCACTAACGAGGCCGAAGGCCGAGTCCCGAATGGGGAGCTTTTTCCACATCTCGAGCTGGTCTCCGAGGCAACGGCCCACGTTAACCACTGCACTTAGAGGTATGGTCCCTTAACAAAACTCGATTACAATCTTGGCGCGATTTTACATCGAGTAAATTTTATCGAAAAAATCAACTTTCACATGGTAACCCTGCTCACACTTTGTACTGAACTAGAAGAAACTGTCACTTACTCTACTTGTATGAGAATTGTATATACTTTTTCAACTGCAACTAAAATTTTGATAACAATACAAATGCAAATCGATAACGCGGGCTGCTCGGAGCCCGCGCACTACCCAAATACTAGTTATAATATATAAAGCTGAACTACCACTGATTGATTCACTCACTGACATCATTGTTCTCCCAGAAGGAGTGTTTTTGGGTATAGTGGACTGTATAGCGAGTGCCCACGTGACCTAGGGAAAAATCCGAAAAGTGTCATTTTTCGTTTTCTTGATGGAACTGGTGAACGGATCTCAGAAACCATAACCGATGGGGGGTAGGTGTCATAACTAAAAATGACTTAAACCCTAGGACCCTTTTGGAAAGATGAAAAAAACTTCCCTTGCTAAACAAAAAAGAGGTTCTCCCATACAAAATTAAAACGATCGCAACTCCGGAACCGTTTTAGGTAGGTATGGGGAGTTTGAACAAATGTTATAGAGGGTTTGTAGGGAAATTTAGGGATTTTGTCCATAACTTGAAATTGGTCCTTCGAACCGGATACCAAAATCCAAGTTGCTCCGATCTGGCTGAAATTAAGTATTTAGGGAGATTTAGGGTCCTTGATTCGAAATATGAAAAATGTTTTTTGATGACGTCATTAGTTTTTTTTTTACTGGATGCGGATTTTTGGTGGCGAAACCACATTCTCTTTGCGAGGCCGTAGGCCGAGCTGCAATCGAGCGAGGCCAGAGGCCGAGCTGCAGGCCTGTGAGGCCGAAGGCCGAGCTGGCCGTCATTGGGAACAGCTTAAAAACATTCCCTTTGTAACTTGCGAGGCCGCAGGCCGAGCCTTAAACACCGCGAGGCCGAAGGCCGAGCTTCAAACCTGCGAGGCCGGAGGCCGAGCTTTCGGCCCGCGAGGCCGAAGGCCGAGCGTGGCCTCCGCGCGGCCGTAGGCCGAGCCGTGTTAGTAACTTACGAGGCCGAAGGGCCGAAGTTCCGAATGGGGTGTACCTCATTAACGCATCCTATGGAAGTCGCTAACGAGGCCGAAGGCCGAGTCCCGGATGGGGAGTTTTTTTCACATCTCGAGCTGGTCCTTGATGCAACCGCTCACGGGAAGTAAAAGTATCTGTCAGTTGTTCGACGTGCATGAGAATTTTTAAATTTACTGGATGGGGATTTTCGCTGGCGATACAACGCCACTGTTGCGAGGCCGCAGGCCGAGCTTCAAACCTGCGAGGCCGAAGGCCGAGCTTTCGGCCCGCGAGGCCGAAGGCCGAGCGTGGCCTCCGCGAGGCCGTAGGCCGAGCTGTGTTAGTCACTTACGAATGGGGCGTTACGCGTTTACATTCCTTAGTCGAGTCACTAAGGAGGCCGAAGGCCGAGTCCCGAATGGGGAGTTTATTCCACATCTCGAGCTGGTCTCCGAGGCAACTGCCCACGTTAACCACTGCACTTAGAAGTATAGTCCCTTAACAATAGTCGTTTACAATCTTGGTGCGATTTTACAGCGACTAAAATTTTATCAAAAAAATTGGTTGTCTGTAAAGTCGGTTTACGGACGATAGATTTACGTGATAACGACATAATTATGTATGACTTTGACATTGACATTGACATTGACATTTGACATTTGACATTTGACATTTGACATTTGTCTTTTGACTTTTGACTTTTGACTTTTGACTTTTGACTTTTGACTTTTGACTTTTGACTTTTGACTTTTGACTTTTGACTTTTGACTTTTGACTTTTGACTTTTGACTTTTGACTTTTGACTTTTGACTTTTGACTTGACTTTTGACTTTTGACTTTTGACTTTTGACATTTGACTTTGACTTTGACCATTGATCATTGACCATTGACCATTGACCATTGACCATTGACCATTGACCATTGACCATTGACCATTGACCATTGACCATTGACCATTGACCATTGACCATTGACCATTGACCATTGACCATTGACCATTGACCATTGACCATTGACCATTGACCATTGACCATTGACCATTGACCATTGACCATTGACCATTGACCATTGACCATTGACCATTGACCATTGACCATTGACCATTGACTTTGACTTTGACTTTGACTTTGACTTTGACTTTGACTTTGACTTTGACCTTGACTTTGACTTTGATTATATTATCTAGATCTAGATAAAACTTAGGTGGAACGTTACGCGGAATGTACCGTTACTATTTTTCATTTTGGCATCCATCAATTTATAAAACGTTATCACGTCAAAAATCAACTTGCACATGGTAACCCTGCCGCACTTTGTACTGATTTGGAAGAAACTGTCTTTGATTCGACTTGTATGAGAATTATATATATTTTTTGACGCGATAACGTTTTATAAATTGATGAATGCCAAAATGAAAAATAGTAACGGTAACATTCTTGTAACGTTCCACCTTAGTTTTATCTAGATCTAGATAATATAATCAAAGTCAAAGTCAAGGTCAAAGTCAAAGTCAAGGTCAAGGTCAAGGTCAAGGTCAAGGTCAAAGTAAAAGTCAAAGTCAAATTCAAAGTCAAACTTCAAAGTCAAAGTCAAAGTCAAAGTCAAAGTCAGTCAAAGTCAAAGTCAAAGTCAAAGTCAAAGTCAAAGTCAAAGTCAAAGTCAGTCAAAGTCAAAGTCAGTCAAAGTCAAAGTCAAAGTCAAAGTCAAAGTCAAAGTCAAAGTCAAAGTCAAAGTCAGTCAAAGTCAAAGTCAAAGTCAAAGTCAAATGTCAAATGTCAAATGTCAAATGTCAAATGTCAAATGTCAAATGTCAAATGTCAAATGTCAAATGTCAAATGTCAAATGTCAAATGTCAAATGTCAAATGTCAAATGTCAAATGTCAAATGTCAAATGTCAAATGTCAAATGTCAAATGTCAAATGTCAAATGTCAAATGTCAAATGTCAAATGTCAAATGTCAAATGTCAAATGTCAAATGTCAAGTCAAAAGTCAAAAGTCAAAAGTCAAAAGTCAAATGTCAAATGTCAAATGTCAAATGTCAAATGTCAAAAGTCAAATGTCAATTGTCAAATGTCAAATGTCAAATGTCAATTGTCAATTGTCAAATGTCAATTGTCAATTGTCAATTGTCAATTGTCAATTGTCAATTGTCAATTGTCAATTGTCAATTGTCAAATGTCAAATGTCAAATGTCAAATGTCAAATGTCAAATGTCAAATGTCAAATGTCAAATGTCAAATGTCAAATGTCAAATGTCAAATGTCAAATGTCAAATGTCAAATGTCAAATGTCAAATGTCAAATGTCAAATGTCAAATGTCAAATGTCAAATGTCAAATGTCAAATGTCAAATGTCAAACATGATTATGTCGTTATCACGTAAATCTATCGTCCGTCAACCGACTTTACAGACAACCAATTTTTTTTTTTTAATTGCAATGACATTTTCGTAATAATACTAATGCACATCGATAACGCGGGCTGCTCGCAGCCCGCGCGCCACCCAAATACTAGTAGGAAGTATACAGCTGGACATATTCAATTTCCCTCGCGACCCGCGTCCAGCCCTTGCCTGCGATCTTAGTCAGGTCGTCTGTCCACCTGGTCGGTGGCCGCCCTATGCTGCGCTTGCCATTTCGTAGTCTAAATTCGAGAGCCTTTCGACGCCTTGTTATTACACTTATTATTTATAAAAATAACAATACTACATACAAGACTAATGGGACGTGTCTGAAAGCTGCAACTCGAAGCTTGGATATAGGTAGATGGTATATATTAGCTCCGAGCGCAGACAACTTACATCAATCAGCGCGGTGTTCGCCACAAATAAGCCACATCTCACTAATAGGATTGTTGTATCGTGGTCTGCGGTGCGCCGGATCATATTACAGCGAGATGAACGAGACGCCCTAAACCGCCTCGACTGCAGCGGTAAGCGCTTCTCCTTGGTCCCATCATGTGTAGGTAGGTAGTACTTGCCGCCATAGGCCGACATCACGCCGTCTGATTAGTTATGTGTTCTTCTTTTGTGCCTGTAGCGCGGATGACTTGTATCATTGTAGTACACAGCTGCGCGGAAGCGTGCCTGATATTACCGCGAAAACAATTATCGATGAAAGAAATTCGACTGAAATATTGCATATCCTAGTATATAGTATTAACTTGTATTCTTTGATTTTGCTGTTATAAAACTCAAATTAGAACAATTTCCATACATAGCCAGTAATAGGCAAACGTTGGACCTCAAAGTGGTTAGATTTTCATACAAATATATTTTCCCATTTATGTGAAAAGAGAGTATAATTTTACACTGATTAAACTGTGGCTCTGCTTCTTCTCAGCCATAGGACATCCACAGCTGGACATATGTCTCCCCCATGCAGGGGGATTTGCCAATACGCGCTTGGCAGGCGGGTGGGCGAGCGCAGTATGATATCCGATCTTCAGAAGGCGCTGCTGCCCACCTTCTGGTACGTGATCCCTTAGCCGACTCTTACGGCACCCGCGGGAGGAGATGGGGGAGTATTATTCTAGGCCGGTACCGCCACGGCCTTGTCACGGCCAAACTGTGGTTGTCTCACATAAACTCTTATTAAGTTGACTCACCGGTGTGTTTCCGAGAGTTGCACTAGAGTGTGACGTATTTATTTTATTTTAAGCATTGCGGGTAAAACTAATTACATAATTTTAGTAATATTTTATTTCGAATTGTGCTTCAACCACAGATCATGTACCCTGTTCATAGTCATGGGCTGCAACGACGAGTTCTTGTGCATTCGTGATTCCAGAAATGATTATCGCACCAAAAATTCGTACTAGGGGTGTTACTAAAGTCTCGCTACAGTATGCCGAATTGAAAGTGGAACTCATTCCTGATATCGGGAAACATTGCAGCTTCTCCGTTCCGTGTACAGCAAATCTAGTACGCGCGTGCGGTCTGAAGCTGGTGTCACTGACAAGTTCAATGTGGCTGTAGGCTTTCACTAGGGATCGGCTTTAAGCCATTACCTGTTCCTCCTCGTCATGGATGCCTTAACATCAGACATACAGGACAAGTCTCCCTGGTGTATGCTGTTCGCCGATGACATTGTCTTTGTTGGAGAAGATGCAACCGAGGTCCAGAACAGACTGAGAAAATGGCCGGAAAAATTGGAGTTCCGGATTGAAGATCAGTAGAAGCAAAACTGAACTCCTGTTTAGCGACTTCGGTGGACCATCAAATTTTACCAATATAGCCTTAAATGGTGTATCCCTACCAGTCTGCTCCGATTCCGATTATGACGGCAATATTGACAAAGACGTAAGGAACAGGATAAATGCAGGTTGGATGAAATGGAGACAGGTCTCAGGGACCTTATGCGATCCGCGTATGCCCTTGAAACTCAAGGGCAAAATTTATAAGACCATAGTTAGACCTGTCGTGATGTATGGATCTGAATGTTGGGCAGCAAAAGAGGCGGATGGAAGAAAAGTGCATGCGGCAGAGATGCGAATGTTGAGATGGATGTGTGGTGTGACTAGGATGGATAAAATAAGAAATTGGTATATCAGAGGAGGCTTGAAAGTAGCACCAGTGAATGATAAGTTGAAAGCGACTAGATTGGCTTGGTATGGGCATGTCATGAGGACGGATGAAAAACATATAACAAAAAGAGTACTTTACATGAATGAGGATGGATATAGAATAGAGGTATAGGAAGGCCGAAAGGTATGGATGGACTGTGTGAAGATTGATATGTTTATGAAAGGTGTGAGCACTGAGACGACCAATGATAGAAGAGAATGGAAGAAGAAAACATGTTGTGCCGACCCCACCTAGTGTGGGATAAGGACAAAAAGAAGAAGAAGAAGAAAAAGATACGGTACAAAACCGTAATTAAACTTGTTCAAGATGTAATTAAAATATTAGTAATTCGTGGTTTACGTATATCCAGTAGTTTATGTATATCCAAGAAACGAATGAATGTTCGGTTACCTCTTGTCCGTCGAGCGTGCGGTAGCGCACCCACTTGCCGAGTCGCGGTCGCCAGTACTCCAGAACATACGCCTCTGCGAACTCCTGTCCCTGGCCGTTCCCGAAGCGGCCCTGCGTGCCCGCGCCCGTCACCACGTGCACGCCGCGCAGGTCCACCTCCAGCCATTCCGTCGACTCCGTCGTGATCTGGGCCCGGGGACACCACGCCCCGCCCGCTATGTCTTGATTTAGCCTGCACCCGACCCAACGCATACTTTTCATTAACAACTCAACATTCACACAGCTCATGTTCAACTATATAATAAATCAACTATCTAAATATACATTACATATCATCTTTATTATTTAAAATATATTGTAAGTAGCATCTCAACTCAGCAGATTAGCATCAGATCGACGATGTCGCGGTACTTTGGCATCAATTCTCTATTCGAAAACGAAACGTGTCAGTGAGAGTCAAACGAGATACTGAAAACTGTGCAGAATATGGGAGCAGGCTGCACGGGCGTGTGGAAGCGACGCACACTATTGCGATAAACTTGGAACGTTGTACACAGTTATGGCTTCATCATTACTTAACATGATTTAGTGGATACAAAAGTGAGTAGTCACCAAAGCGTTGGTGTTCAACTTGAAACTGGTTGATATTGGTAAAAGCGAGAACTGACGAGAACGAGCTAGGTACTTAGCAAGAACAAGCGACATTGTGCTCTTCAAACGATCGCGACAAACCTGGTTCAAATCCCGTTCTTAGAAAAAATATTGTTCTGTTTTTTAAATGAAGGTCGAGTGTAATAATGTGATATCGAGTAAGTAGACTTGAACGTCTCAAAAAGGCACGAAACGAACAAGGGCTTCAATCAGCGAGCGACGCGAGCAGAGGGCCCTCGCTTCCATATTCCAATCAGAGTTAATAATAGCCGTGTTATTAGCGCATTCAGAGATCGTGTGTCACGCGGCCGTGATCGCTGATCCGAGCCGAGTCCGAGACGAGCGGCCACCGCGCGCGCTCGACGACCCGCGACCGAGCCCGCCCGACCTCACGACAATCGATGACGCGTGAACGATTAACCGTACATTGATATTGGTACATGTGCGTTCTCTGGTAAATCATAACTATTTTAATCGGTAACGGTACAAGCGCCGTTACTTGAATGGGCCCATTATTTCAGCCCTGAGACTTGGAGCTGGAGCTCGAGGAAGGGTGTAACTAAGACAAAGAAATAAAGAAAGGCGGATCATTGATAACAATATACTGGACAGTGAAGAAGTAAACGCGACGTCCAACTAATCATCGCACGCTCTCACCAATACGAGATCAAACAAAACTATGCCCACAACGTCAGTCATAAAGCACGAGTGTTACCAGAGCATGATTTCAAATGACCCCAAACGGTCCATCGATTTCGTCGGCGTGAAGACGTCTGGAGCGTCATATAGTTATATTTTGCGCTCTAACTACTCATAACGCTACTGTTCTATTTGGTTTTCAACTTGATTGTTAACCGCTTTAGCTGTCGGGAATAATAGATTTTCCAAAATCAAGACATCATTTTTCAAATATTGATTAAAAGCCGCCGAATAAACAAACACGAATGTAAACTCTAACGCTTTCCCGGCCGGCGTTGCATGTTGTATGTATTGCTTACCTTACTGAATGTTTGGCCGTGGTCTAAATGAAACTAGTGTTCCAGACGTTTCGCTGCGCTCGACATCTTCAGTGGTTCAGGTCCGGGCGGCGACAAGAGCGTAGAACTCCTTCGCGGCGTCTTCTTTTTACTCAGTACCAGAGAAGACGCCGCGAAGGAGTGTTCTACACGAACACGACTTTTCTCTTATAGATGCTTATAGTACTTCACAGAGCACTAACAAAGTTGTTTCATTTCCTAGTTTGCAGTGCAGTGTGTGTCTTTTCTTCAGCCCGAGTTGTTAGTACGTGCAGCATCTCACCCATAGTACGTCAACTGCTGGACACAAGCCTCCCTCATTGATTTCCATAGGGACCGGATGGAAGCGTGTTACATCTAGCCCTTACCTGAGATCTCAGTCAGGTTATTTGTCCATACCTTGTCGATGACCGTCCTTTGCTGCGCTTGCCAGTCCGTGGTCTCCATTTGAGAACCTTTCGACCCCAATGGCTATTAATCCTGCGAGCTATATGCCCTGCACACCGTCACTTCAACTTGCTAATCCGCTTGGCTGTATCGGTGACTTTAGTTCTTCTACGGTTCTCCTCATTCGATCGCGTAGAGACACCCCGATTATAGCCTCTCCATAGCTCGGTTGTGCGACTCTGAGCCTGCTCACAACGCCCGTAGACAGAGACCACGTTTCGGTTCCGTAAGTCATCACTGGTACCACACACTGTTCGAAGATCTTCGTTTTCAGGCAAAGCTCTACCATTGCGCTTAAAAGACAATTTTGAGTATTTCCGGCTTATTTGTATTCGGAATGATGAAAATTTGATTTCATTAGATAATTTAGATATTATTGCACTAATATCTAAATCAGCTAATATTTACAAGCGAGCCTTTATCATAAACTCTGCCAGTAACGACACATAAGCTTCATTTGTGTCTTACGCCAGAAGAAAGGAAGTTAAAAGTGTATAAATGTGATTAATCACTTTTGTTTTGAGCCCGCGGGTGATGTGTAAAGTACATTTTTGTAACATTGTAAATGAATACGCACCAGGACGTGTCCCGTCCTCTCTGTCTGTCTGTCTGTACCGGCGAGCCTCTCAAGTGTCATCGGCGAGGTTTGCTCTCAGTCGGAAGTTGTCTCAATCGACCAACGTGATCTGCCCGACCAGGCGGCCGGATCACCGAGCGTATTTGATTGACCCTCGACTTTGATGTAGCTTGTATGTGTAAGAGTCCTTGTTTAAGCAGATGATATTCAATAATACATTTGAAGTACCTATTATGCTCCCCTTGGGTCTGGTTTTAGTACAGGCGCAGTGGTTTTATTAAAGCTTAAATAGCGTTATTTTCTATAGTTATTTCTTTATTGGTAATAAATAAATATATATATTTTCTTTTTAAAAATGTATCGTGTTTTTTCTTCAAGAACTTGCAACAAACGGCTACCCCAATTTCGATGAAATTTGATATGGAGATAGTTTAGACCCTAGATTACCCACCACGCGGGTAAAACCGCAAAAGTACAATATAAACGTAATAAATATGAAATTTAAAAAAAGCTCCATGCGTGTGTATGATCAACAAGTCCCAAACGAGATCTACAATGTACAGAGCGCACACAATTGGCAGTTATTTTTCACGCGGAGTCTTGTTGCCACGAAACTAGGTTGTATGGAAGTTGTACTAGCCGCGCGGAGGGCAGGGCGGGGCGGGGCGGTGTGCGGCGCGCGGGTACAGGGGAAAGTTTTCAACGCATCAATGAACTTCTATTGGATTGAAGATGATGTCACTGGCACATCTGATGCTAACACATACAGCTCGAGTGTTCTCAAAAACATAGTAATAGGTGGATAACAATGACTGGACTCCTTTCACAACGAGATATATGTGGGAATTAAAATATGTAATCAGATTACATACAGAACAAATGATCCGTTACACATTCGTCATGATCTCGATCTGCTTGCCATCTTTAACATAACTATCAAAAGCACCAATGTTGTGTCGCAAAGACTTCTACATTCATTAAGTGATCGGTCTGATTCGGCCTCTCCGGATGGGATTTTAACAGCTTACGAGTTTTTGAGGTGTAAAAATGTTTCTAAGTTTTTCAATGCAGCATTCCGGAATTAAACAACGTTCTGTATGAGTAGTTTATACTGACTTTTATTGATCTTATAAAATCATAAAAATTCTCCAGAAAATCAAAGCAATTAGTGCACGCGCGCCCTCGTGCGGTATTTTCAATATGGGCGCGGAGATGTCAGCGTGGATCAATTATATCAAACACGGTCAGTTATTGCTTTATCGATCACAGAAAAGTATAGCTTTATTCGTTTTTTGTTTCTTAAGCAATGATACCCCCCAACTGGCGGACGCTGGTTCGGCTCCACCATGAGTTTTCGGTGAAGCAACACCGTTATCGAACTCCCAGCATGGTAGTAGGGTACTTCGAGAAACTGCCTGCATAGTTACAACCCTCAAGTTTGAAAAAAATCACCTAACATACAGTGTATCCAGGCAGCAGTCCTTGAGAGCCAACATTCTAGTTCTAGAGTGAAAACATATTCGACCACATCGTCACTAACCATCAAGTAAGGTAGTTAGAAAAAAATAATTAAATTAGCTAAGTGTATCCGTTTTGGTCGATATATTGGGACACAACCAAGTCCTTTTCCTGTACGGTTCTGGGAGAAACATACATACATTTCATATGAAATAACCTACAAATACAATGTGCCGCGTGTGTGTGAAGGACACTGATACGAATCAAAGAATGATGCCACTCATTATTATAAAAGATGTGTCATCTGTTCTTACGGGGGCAAGCTGCAGCAGTCAGTCGAGAATCAATAGAACACAACCAGCAGTCAGGGTGGCCAAGCTGCTGGCGATTTGCGATATGGAAAGAGTTCGATGATTAGAAAATTGTTAGTGAGGGACTTTTTGGTGTCCATAACAATTTGCAATATTATGTGATAATCAGTGGTCTTTATTGTAAGTAGCCGGACTTCTGCCTTAACTTCCAAGCCCCGAGGACGCTCCACCGTCCCGCTATCAGCTACTGTGGTATAGCTCTGAGCTATAGTAAGGATAAGCGCAATACTGACCGTCCATTCTGCGGAGCCACGTTGCCGTCGTTGTAGCAGGAGCTAGCCGTGATGTCCTTGTCGGGGATGAGGCCGCTCTCCATGCCCAGTGGGGCGATGCATTGTGCTGTCGACAAACATTATTTTATTAACCGCTGACCAAGGATAGCATAGCTACTGGGGCTGACAACTGACGTGTAATAAATATATACTCGTATATCTTTCAAGCCCCGAGAAAAAACCAGAAGGCCCACTAATTGAAATGTACGTCAACATCTAAAAGATGCGGGTATCGGAAGGACTGTTATGAATACACAAACAACAGACAACAACCTCACAAGCCCACACGCAGCTGGGACAGGCTTAGGACTACCAAAAAGTCCGCCTCCGGTGCATACGCTAGCAATTTTCGCCAGCCATTTGACGGGACAACTTTCGCACAAGCACTAGCTAGCATATCGAGCACCAACGGATAGAGTATACTGTCGCTGTAGCTTAGCCTCAACAATGTATAGTCCTGCCGCCGAGTGCATGTCTTTGCAAGAGTCAAACGATTTTTACACATTTCAATGCTACATTGCCATAATATGTGCATGGAATCTGCTTGTTACTTTGAATTACTGAAAAATATTGATTACCTTAAGTGCCAAACGCACTCTCTCAGTGGCTGAACTATATACCATGTTTTTGTTAACATAAGCGCGATTCCGCTTATGGCGAAGTGTGGCACCGAAAGAGTATTAATTTAGGTTATGGTTTTTTTTATAACACATCGAAAATACGGACCAATGTAATCAAGACATACTGGTTATGTAGTGAATAGTACAACACTAGGTTAAATAATTCGCTAATAGAATATGATCGTCAGAAAAATATAATTATTAAGATATAAGCTTTCGACACAAAAGGGTTAACTTCCATTTAACCATAGTATAAAATGGGCCCCCCTATAATTTGTTGAATTTAGAAGTTCCCCTAAACTTTACACATTACAACTTTTTTAGCAGTCGGCTTTTTTCCATGTTATGCTATTATTTTAGCTTAATTTCATTTAACAGAATCATTATCACCAATTTATGACTAGCCCGCCCAAAGTCGGTCTCGCTTGCTTACAGTGCGCCAGTATCGCGAGGCCTGCGACCATTCAGCAACGTGAAAAGCCCGTGCGAACGAGACCTTTTTGTATCAAATTTGAAAAGTTGAGATATGGAACTTTTTAAATGAAAATTAACATGCGGTAGGGCTTTAAATGCATATTATTATTACATGTCTGCCTGATGCCAACCCTCCTTGGAAATGAAAGAAAAATGCATATAGCAGAGATGCGAATGCTAAGATGGATGTGTGGTGTGACTAGGATGGACAAGATGCGGAATGATCAGAGGAAGATTGAAAGTATGATACGTATGATAAGTTGTGAAGGAATGGGTTGGCTCGGTCCATACTGGGCACGTCCTGAGGAGGGATGAGCAGCATATAACGAAAAGAGTACAAGAGAGGTATCCATCTACTTTACAACTAGATTATAGTTAATATCTAACGTTATTTAGTTTGAATAATGAACAAGTATTAATTGATCATCACCGCCAAAGTGTGTGTATCAGCTAAAATTCAGCAACGCCTTTTACGAGATCAATATCACAGACAGAGAAACTAAATTTTTAGTTTAATAAGCGGTAATTAATGAAAAAATCATCATTATCGGTATTGATCAATCGATAACCGACTACTCGATTGTGGCGGGAAATGTTGAGAGTTCAGCCACCAGCCAAACCCAGCAAACTTGTTAGCGTTAGCGATAAAATTTGACAATCGATAAAATCGTTTCGAGTTCTATCAGTATTGCGAGTGGCACGCGTTGGATGTATTCGCGTCCCGGCGTGCACTGTGTCGCGACGATTACGTGTATTGACAGATTGTCAGCCGACATATCGACACCGCAGTTTACTCGCGCTATCTTATTATACTAATCTATAACTCCAAGTGAGATACCTACGTGCCGGTCTGCACTTCTGCACTTATTGTAAAATACTATTTTAAGTACTCAAAATAGACCTGCTTTTACTCCCAGCGCACATAGAGACTTGAATGATCTGACAGTAACCAAAAACCAGCAACATATCTTTGAGCTATAAGACAGAAGCATTGATTCAGTGCTATGTTCGCAAAGCAGATCGACAGACATAACATCACGTAGGTAATGTGAACGTGGAAATAGCAGCAAACGATAAATAATGCACGAGGCGCAAGTCGACAGGCAAATTTATCATTAACCTTGTAACGTACAATTCTCAAAGGGGTCGCTTATTAGTCAATGTATCAAAGGGATCGCGTGCGGTCGGAGGGGGTGCGAGCGCCGAGCGGGGCCGGACGGCTCGACGCGCGTCTCAAGTTGCCGCAGCAACCTATAGTAGAAGCGTCGGCGGCGCGCCGTCCGTCTCGGGTCAATCATGGACACAGACAGTACGAGTATTCTGCGGCTTGTACGCTGCAGCTTGCGCGCTTGTCGCACATTATGTCCCGTCACTCCTCTGCGGGAGCCGCGCTGCTCGCTCACCATCCAGTCGCCCTTGACCATAAATTAATACTGAATCCGGCTGTCAATGTCACACCGCAGAACAACAACGCGACAGCAGCTGCTCTGCCCCACCTGGGCCCGGGGTGCAATAGTCCGCCTAGCAAATCCAGCCGGATAACGATGATTTATTTACAAAACAAAAACGGTTCCGTAATCTCCACTAACCCTTAGGTTTAGCATTTCTATGAACACAAAAATAATTATTTCTGTGCGTACCATTACTGCTAGAGTATTTATTTGTTTTATGTTAATGTATTAAACTAGATTAGAGTCAGAATGGAGGTTTCGATTTTCAATATCTACCTAGCTGCTGAATATGATTGCTGAACAGCCAAAGTGAAATGTACCTTCAGGTGTGCCAATAAACTCTTATTTTGATAACTCGTAATTCAAGAATGGAATGTTTCCTCAGTGACTACATAGAGGTGTTGAATGCAGTCCGAATCGGATAACAAGTACTTAATATTTACTTATAATAAATCTATCAAAGCTGCAAAGCCTTCTTAAGTATTTTAGACGCGAAAGTTTGTATGTATGGATGTATTACTTTTTCACACTGAAATGGCTGAACGAATTTGCATGAACTTTGGAATTAAGATAGCTTATAGCCTGGAATAACATAATATATAGGGTAGTTTTATCCCGAGAATGTACTGTTTTGGTAAGATGACAGGAAGGACAAAAATCGTCAATAGCAGGTAGGCACCATTTCACCGAGCGTAACGCCATAGACGCAGCTATTATACAATCTGGTATTGCAGTGTATTCTCAGCCATTGGTGTAATATTGAACCGTGTACTGAAGGGCGCCCGAGCGAAGCCCGGCGCGGGTCGGGTAGTGCCAATTAAATATGCATGAGTTGTACGCGATCGTTCATTTTTAATAGTTGTACGACATCGTCGTTGTAAATCCTTTCGAACTAATTTACGTCTTCCAGTTGTAGATATATCTGTAATAGACTACTTGCGAATTCTAGACAAATTAACAGATATAAAGTTGACTTCATAGTAGGTATACATAACATCGTCTTTATTCTACTCAGTATAGTTATAGTTTGAAAATCGAATTCTTCCAGCTCCAGATTACTCTTAGCAAGTGTTGAGTCCGACAGTGAGTTCGTAAAAGATAAATCAGTATAACAGGCATGGGTGTACATTTAGACTAATGAAACTGAAATGACTACTGAAAATACTTGGAAACTATTTTCACATGTGTAGTGATCAATATAAATAGACAGATATGAAATAAACGCTCGGTACTACTTCGATTGGTTATCTTTAGCACCCAATGGGCCTGCATGGTCCTCCCAATACCTCAGTCATCCCACGGAACCATGCTCTCTCCGGGACAAGAAGAACCCCATGTCCTTATCCAAATTACCATTTGTCTTTATCGCTAACTTCGTTTAAAATTGATTTATTAACAATTAATCAATTGTTGAAGCTTTCTTAGGGTGGGAAAGAAAGTCGAAAGCTATAAAAATACTCAAAGCAATATTTTTAAGCGGATGGCCCCCTGAAATGGGTCTCCGACATTGCGCTAGCCACTAGCCTATCCGCCAACCCGCACTGGCCAGCGTGATGGATCACAAGTAAGGTTTGTATTTCAGCACTGGGAACGTATTGGGCTGATTATTTATGCTATAAGCTATCGCACATTTCACGACCCGATTATCGAACAAAATGTCTTAACTCTGAAAGTCAGTCTCTCGCGCTGCTGCCGCTCAATAATAAAATAATCAATCAACCGTTGTGACGCGTGAGTGCGATCACATCTCCTTTGACGATTAGGTACTAATGTAAACTGTTTCACAATCACACGACGGCCACATCAGTCAGATAGTCCCACAAACAGCAGCGAGTGCAAGCTACGCGAGAATTATTGTCGCATGCAAGACAATTATCTGCCGCGATATCACTACACAAACATGTTGCTCTTATCATTACACAGTGTGCTCCCGTTGCGTCACGGGCTTATCGCGGCGCGGCGTGCGTGTGTGCGTGTACGTGCGTTCGCGGTTGGTTCCTAAGTAATTAAGTATAAAATATTGTTAAAAGTGATTATTACGCTCAAAATCTGTGCTAGAACAACTAAGTTTTGACCATATATGGTGTAGAATCGTTATGTGCGCAAATTTCTTACGAATATGATCGAACTATACGGTTAAATAAACAGTTACATTTTACCTACCTACTGTTTTTAAAAGTGAAGTGAATAATTAAAGAGACAGCGGCATTTTGTATACTTATGGTAAAGCGATTAGTGTAAATTTCGTAAATATCTAATTAGCAACGGAACAGTTCATTTAAACTATATTACAATAACAAAACCTGCTTTGACACTAGCAAGAATTGGACTTTGGACCTCGCCGATCGAGACACACTTTGTTTACTTTAAAACGAGACTATTTTATCTACTCATAGAAGCGCGTATTAATGAGAAGCGAAACTGTTACGTGTTTACAATGACACACTTGCACTCTGTGTTCCAGGGACATTTAATGTTTATGTTGTATTGTTAGCGTGATAGATTTTATTCTGAGAAATTATTTCTACTGATCTATTTAAGTAGATCTGAAATGGAAACTGAAAGAAATAGAGCGATTTATATAAAATGTGTATCCTGCTATAGGACTTATGATCTGGAGAGCGCCAATGTCGCCTATAAGAGATATATTTTGATGGAGAAGGAAAAACGAGATGCGTGGAAGTGTGTTCCGTGTATTACAGCCCCTGCAACAACTACTGCTTCGCTAAATAGCTCAATATACTCTAGCAACATTACGACCCGACGGCCTAGAACTAAATCACATAGCTCCATACAAGACACAACAGATAATGACATCACGTTGGATCAAAGCGAAACATATAATTCCTTGTTACTGGATAGCTCTGTGAGAAGTTTACCAAACCTATCAGCCGGCAATCAGTTAGAAGTCATAGAATTAAAAGAGGAATTGTCCAGTACTAGGGAAAAGTTGTCCAGTGCAAACTTAGAGATAGATAGACTGTCCCTGGAAAACCAGGAGCTTAAGAAGAAATGGGAACAAACTAAGATTACTATTAAAGCTTTAAAAAAAATAACACAAGGTACAGGCAATCCACAATTACCCACTGACTGTAGCTTGTCTCCCTTGCAACAGTTATGTGTAAGTTGCATCGAAAACAACAAGACAAATGGAACACATGTTACGCACTCTCCCTCAACTGCATCATGTCACAGTTCTCCTGTAATCTTCAAGACAAAATTAGGAAAAAAAATACCTTATGCATCTTGCGAAAGTTCACCTACAACCAGCAGCAACGATGTGTTGTTAAAAGAAGCCCATAAACCTCACTCATCAAATGCCATACATACTCGAGAAGACACAAGTTCGTCTCTCCCCATAGCTCGTACAAAAAACATTGGTAACGAAGCTGAACTTATACCAAATACTCTAGAAGAACCTCCAGTATTAAATCAGCAAACTGATAAAAATGGTGTCACACGTCACAAATACACTGAAGGAGTTACTACAAATACACTGGACTTATGCAACGAATCATCAAAGAGCCATGGAAAAATTGTAACCAAAATCAAAATGAATCATGTCGTAGAATTAGTAAAGCAAAAAGTAGTAATTCTTGGCGATGAAGAAGGAAAAGGCTTAAACAAATCCCTCCGAAGTCTTCTAGGACAAAATTACGATGTTTTTTCTGTTATAAAGCCCGGGGCACCTCTGAACGAAATAGTGGAATCAAACTTAAGATATTGTTTATCATTGACCAAGGCGGACTATGTAGTGCTTGTGGCAGGATCTAATGATAAAGATCCCTTAAATTTACAATCTCATTTATACTATGCAATCAAACAATTAAAAAATACTAACGTAATCGTATCTGAAGTATATATGAACAAACATTTAAACTCAAAAATTTTACATTCAATGTACACTTATCTAATCAATCAATTTTGTTGGTCGACAATGGCGGGTTACACATCTTATGAACACAACTTACCTAAGCACCGTATAAGGAACTTGTCTAGAGATATTCTAAGGGAGCTTTTACGTCTGGACTACAGACGGCTATACCTGGAGTACTGTTCTCGACCTGCGCTTGAGAATGAAATACCTTGCACAAAAACATCTTCAGTGATGTCGCAATATACACAAACTGATGAATCACAGTTTTTTCGTAAGTAAATCGGTAGATAAATTACTTAATGGATTTAGAGTTTTTCATCAGAATATTAGGAGCATAAAATCAAAAATTAATGACCTTAAAATGTTTCTGAAATCCTTCAACAAAAATTTGGATGTGCTATGCTTCACAGAAAGTTTTATGAAAACGAAATTCCAACAAATTATCAAAGTAGAAGGCTATGAGCTGGTTGCACATTACTCCCGAAATGAAGTTAGACAAGGTGGAGTTTGCATATTTGTTCGACAATCATTAAAATATTGCAAATTGGATTGGCTTGTTGAAACTTCTGTCCAAAGAATTATTGAATGTTGTGGAATAGCTATACCACAATTGGACCTCACGTTAATTTGTATATATCGCCCACCTAAGGGTGATTTCAATGTATTTATTGAGATATTAGACAAAATTTTATTCAAAATAATGAGAAAGTCGCGCAAACTACACAAAAAGATCATCCTTGTTGGAGACTTTAACCTCGATATACTACATATTGATAAATATACAACAGAGTTTCTTTCCATATTAAGAGCCTATAATCTTCATTGTACTATTAATGAACCCACTCGTATAACTTTTCACTCAAATACGTGCATAGATAACATCATTACAAATACCAAAACATACGAATCACAAGTTATTAGAACTGGCCTTTCAGATCATACTGGCCAATTAATAACTATACCATGTAGCCTCAGTTACAAGGAAAAGTTCTGGTATGAGTACAAAAGACGGATAGATACAAATTTAGATATTTTTATAAAATACATTTCTCAGGTTAGTTTTGCAGCAGTTTACGAGGAGAGAGATGTCGATAATGCGTACAATACATTTTTCAATATATTTAAAATGATATATGACTTATGCTTTCCCCTACAGAGAGTAGTAGTTAGTTACAAACGTAAACCAAATTGGAAAACTAAAGGATTGGCTAAATCTAGTAGGGTTAAAAGACATTTGTACGTTCAACTTCAAAAAAAGAAAACCATTACAGGGGTTAATTATTATCAAAGATATGTAAGGATATTGAAGTCATCTATCCAAATTTCTAAACGAAAATCAAATATTAAATATATACAAAACAGTACTAATAAGGCTAAAGCTACATGGGGCTTGATAAAAATGCACACTACGCAGACAAATGAAATCAAACAGACAATAGAATGCATACAAGATAACGGGAAAAAAATAACTGATCAAAATGATATTGCAAATTTTTTCAACAAACTATTTACAACACAAAGTATTAGCAACACAAATTATAAGCCGTCTGCATCGTACAAATCAGCATGTGGTAGTATTTTCATGAAGCCCACCGATACGGAAGACATAATCAATATAATAAAAAGATTAAAAAATAAGAAAAGCTGCGGTCATGACGGAATTACAATGCAACTAATTAAGGCATGTGCAAATCATATTGTAAAACCTTTAGTATATGTAGTAAATCTCATGCTTGAATATGGCTGTTTTCCAAGAAATTTGAAAATCACAATAATAAAACCGATACATAAAAAAGGTTCAAAAGACAATCCGAATAACTACCGTCCCATAGCTTTACTCCCAGCATTTTCCAAAATATTCGAAAGTGTTATTTTGGATAGATTACAAAACTTCTTTAACAAAAGTAAAATTCTGAGCTGTAATCAATTCGGGTTTCGTAAAGGAACGTCAACAACAATGGCAATGTATACTCTCTTGAATGCAGTATGGGAATCACTTAATAAAAAGAAAAGATGTACATCCCTGCTTCTCGACATGACGAGAGCATTTGACTACGTTGTGCCCGCTATCTTATTCCAACAACTTCATAAAATTGGTGTACGCGGTACAGCGTATGACCTTGTCTGTTCTTACTTTCAAGATAGGACACAAACTACTGTTTTGGTTAACTTTAATAGAAGTACAAAGACAATTGAAACTATTCAGTCACATAAGCAGAAAGTAGTTCTGGGTGTCCCTCAGGGAAGTATCCTAGGTCCTCTTCTGTTCTTGATTTATATAAATGAATTATCGACCTTATTAAAACACTTAACTGTACTTGTTTGTGTTAAGAATTATGTCTTTTTTTATCCATCTCTCCACAGATGTCACTACTTGTACATTATTATGTGTATTAGATATTTAGTTTACCTAACAACCACAAGATGGCGCTGATTGTCCTTAAAACACGCAAGCGTTTGAATCATGCGTCCCTATGTGCCAACTTGTAAAAATTGAACATTAAACTCTTCACACCAGTACGTAAACTTGTGTATTATTCATTGGTCCTTCAGACTCCGGATTAGTAGTAAAGTGAAACAGTGCAGTGCAGTGTCGAGTGCTTCGGTGAGTTTTGCATGGCCCATGCAACTAGTTAGAGGGCCATGCAATAGGTAGTTTAGAATGATAGGTGAACAGTAAAATAATAAGTGGCATAATTATTAACTATAAATAAAAAAATATTATTGTCAAGTGGGAACATTTATTAGACAATTTATTTATTAATTGGACTTTAACTTTGTTTGTGTCGGACTTTGATTGCAAAATAAAATTGAATATTAGTGTTCAAAATTGAATTGATCCATAGTGAGAACTTTACATTAATTGAATCTCAATTTACAAATAATTAGAAAGTGAATATATTTGGATAATTTATAGTAAACAGTGAAATCTAAATATTAAAAATGTCTAAATTGTGTTCATCTCAGAGACAATTAACGGAGCGCATTAGCAAGTTGTTATCTAACATTAAGAAGTCGAAGTCACGGTTTACAAAAGGATACTTGGAAACACGATATGACACATTACTTGAATATTGGTCTATTTATAACAAGCAACATGAAGTAATTTTAGAAACTTATTCAGAGGATGTTTTAAGCAACCAAAAATTTCATCCAAAGACGGAGTTCGACCAAACTGAGGAAATCTATTTAGATTGTAAAACGTACCTTAGAGAGGCCCTCGATGACTTAAGTAAAATAAGTTCGGGTTTAACAACTAGCGAAAAAGTTTCACGAAATATTAAATTACCGCCAATTAATATTCCAAAGTTTTCGGGCGACTACCAAGACCGGATGAGCTTCCGAGATATTTTTACTTCGCTTATTCATAACGATGAACACTTATCCAAAGTAGAGAAACATCATTATCTTAAGTCCAGTATATCAAGTGAAGCGGAAAATTTACTTAAACATTTTGCGTTAACTGATGCTAATTATGACAAGGCTTGGGGAACACTAGAAGATAGATACGATAACAAACGAATTATAGTTAATCACATTTTAAATCGGTTACTTACACAGAAAAAGATGATCACAGAATCTGCACGTGGTTTAAAGGATGTCCTAGATACGACAAGAGAGTGTTTGAATACTTTAGATAACATTGGCATAGAAACTAATAAATGGGATGCGATCGTAGTTCACATTGTAGTATCCAAATTGGATCTAGAGTCACATAAACTGTGGGAGCAATCACTGGGAACCTCCCAAGATATACCTACGTTTTTAACATTAGCGTCGCACCTGGAAAGCCGTTTTAGGGCATTGGAAGTTGTAAATAACAATAGAAAAGAAAAGATTACCGTCAAGCCACCGTCTACCACTACCAAAACATTTGTTGCCGAAGTAGCCACTTTAGTTTGCACCTTTTGTAAGCAGAATCACTATATATGTCACTGTAACAACTTTAAAGCATTGGAGATTCCAAAACGAGTTGAATTTGTAAAATCTAACAACATTTGTTTCAATTATCTTGTGAAGGGTCATTCAGTTAGTCACTGCCGTCAATCTACGACATGTAAGAAATGTGGCCGTCGACATCACACGTTATTGCACCTCACAAATCCTTCCAAGCCAAGCGTAACCACAGAGCCTACTCCGACCGAATCACGTGAAGCTGTAAGCATGAAAGCGGAATCCACAAAGAGTCACGTGATGCTAGCTACTGCTCGTATTGTTGTGATGTCTGAAAACGGAAATACACATGAGTTAAGGGCTTTAATTGACCAAGGGTCACAGGCTTCGTTCGTCACGGAATCCACAGCACAAATATTACAAATGAAACGTATCGGAGTTAACGGTACAGTCACGGGTATTTCCAATGAAAATTCCATAACTACCAAATCAATGGTTAATCTACAATTCAGTTCGATTTATGATCGTACTCACATTATGAATACGCAGGCTTACGTACTCACCAAACTAACGTCACTACTGCCTTCACAAGAGTTTCCTATGGATACCTGGCCACTACTTAAGACAATTACACTAGCAGATCCCCACTTTCACAAACCAGGAGCTATTGACATTTTACTAGGTGCCGAAGTGCACGCACAGATAATAACTGATGGGTTACACAAGCACAACTCGATGATAGCACTCAACTCACGACTTGGGTGGCTTATCTCGGGACAAGTTAATCACGAAGAATCACGTTCTCATCATGTTGTTGTATCTCACATTAAGCTTGAAACTGACCAGCTGCTTAGAAAATTCTGGGAGTTGGAAGAACACACAAACAAACGGTCGTTGACATTATTGGATACTCAGTGCGAAGAGCATTTTAAGAACACTCACACTCGAAACACTGAGGGTCGTTACGTCGTCAGCCTTCCTTTTAAGGATGGTGATGACTCACAATTGGGAGACACAAGACCGATGGCAGTCGGTCGCTTACTACAACTAGAAAGAAAGTTTAAACACAAACCAGAATTTAAGGATGAGTATTGCCAGTTCATGCGGCAATATGAAGCACAAGGTCATATGAAGCTGATCCCTAAAGTTGATCTAAATAAACACATTACCAAGAAATACTACTTACCTCACCACGCTATCCTAAGAGAAATGAGTACAAGTACGAAACTGCGAGTTGTTTTCGATGGAAGCGCCAGACCTGAAAATGGAAAATCGTTAAACGATGCATTGATGATTGGTCCACCTCTGCAACAAGATATCCGAGATTTAGTAACGCGTTGGAGATTGCATAAAATTTGTTTGGTAGCTGACATAAAACAAATGTACAGGCAAATATTAATCTCACCTGAAGACGCAGACTACCAAAGGATTTTATGGCGAGAAAATGTAGACGAGGACATGAAAGAATATAAATTACTTACCGTCACTTATGGTACATCCTGTGCTCCATATCTCGCTATAAAGACACTGCATCAACTCTCCGAAGATGAACATGATACGTATCCTGACGTTGCTCCTTTGTTGAAGACGGACTTGTATATGGACGATTTGCTGACCGGTACCTCCAATGAAAATGATGCTATTATACTGCAACAAAAAATTACAGACATACTACAAGGTGCTGGGTTTGCCCTGCATAAGTGGTCATCAAATAGTGCAAAAGTGTTGTGCCAAATTCCAAGTGAAAATAAAGTCAATCAAAGTGTAGTGAATATTAAAATGGATGACTCTATTAAAGCTCTCGGTATAGTGTGGAATCCTCAATCGGATTGCTTAGAATTGAAAATGTCACTAGATACTCACTTAGAAAATTTCACTAAACGTAATGTACTATCTGTGATAGCCAAAACATTTGATCCCCTCGGTTGGTTGGCGCCTATCGTAGTCACCTTAAAAATATTCATGCAGAAATTATGGTTAGCCGGCCTCGATTGGGATGATGTTTTGCCTGATTATTTAAAAAATGAGTGGTGTGCCTACCACGAAAATCTGAAGTCTATGAATATGATACAGCTTCCTCGATGGCTTGGATCATCACCAACCCCTGGTCTAAAGTTAGAAGTTCATGGATTTAGCGATGCTTCTTGCACATCTTTTGCTTGCGTTTCTTACCTTAGAGTGCTGCGCGGTGATAACGTGACAGTACATCTTATAGCTGCCCGAACCAAGGTAGCTCCAGTTAAACAGGTCTCAGTGCCACGCTTGGAACTCTGTGGTGCTGTGATGTTGGCCAAGATGTTAAACGATATCCAAACAAGCCTTGCCATCGATGACAGCAATATTTACGCCTGGACAGATTCCACTATAGTCTTAGCCTGGTTGCGAAAGAATCCTAATACGTGGTCGACTTTCATAGGTAACCGTACGGCAGAAATTCTTACTTTCACTAACAGCAGCCAATGGCATCATGTCAAATCGGCTCACAATCCCGCGGATATAGCCTCTCGTGGTTTGTTACCTGCTGAATTACCATATGCAGAGCTATGGTGGAACGGTCCAGATTTTTTGAAAACAATTGATGAAATTGTTCATTCTGATGTAATACCTGAAACAAACTGTGAATTAAAACATAAAGTAGTTACACATAATGTATGCACAGAAATTGATGATTTTGTCAATACTCACCTGACTAAGTTTTCTAGCTTATCCAAGTTGATTCGTGTAACTGCATACTGTTTAAGATTTGTAAAAAAGTGTCGATCAAAAATTCAATCCAATAACGCTGTTAATGAAAATTGTGATTACCTTACTGTTTCAGAATTAAATAATGCACAAGCAATTTGTATACGTATGTCACAACGTGCTTCTTTTGAACGAGAAATGGGTTCATTAGATTCAGGTAAAACTGTACCAAAGGCAAGTCCGTTACACACTCTGAATCCATTCCTCGATCAGCAGCAACTCTTAAGAGTTGGCGGCAGATTGTGCAATGCTCACGTACCTTATAATTTGAGATTCCCGTGTATTCTTTCTTGTCGTTGTCCTCTAACTAAATTAATTGTTCAAGAAGCACATATCAGAGCATTGCACGGAGGTCTCCAGCTCACACTTAATATCCTTAGCACTAAGTATTTCATAGTGGGTTGTAAAAATCTTGTAAAAAGAATAATTCGACAATGTATCCCTTGTTTTAAACAACGAGCTACTCCAACTGCTCCTTTTATGGGCAATTTGCCAGAGTACCGAGTCAACCCGTCTCGTTGCTTTCGATCATGTGGCGTAGACCTAGCTGGCCCATTCTCATTAAAACTGTATTCCGGTAGGTGTACTCGAACTAGTAAGGCATACATTAGTCTATTTATATGTACTGTTACCAAGGCCATCCATTTGGAGTTAGTTGAGAATTTGAGCTCTGCAGCCTTTTTAGCAGCTTTCAAAAGATTCACTTCTCGGCGCGGTCACTGTAAAGATATGTACAGCGATTGTGGCACCAACTTTCAAGGAGCCTCTAAAGAACTAGAAACTCAGTTCAAAAATTCTAAGTCCAATTTAGTTAAAGAGATTTCTGCTCTTTTAGCCAACGACAGTACTACATGGCACTTCGTGCCCCCGGGAGCACCAAATTTTGGTGGACTCTGGGAAGCGGGCGTAAAATCTGTTAAAGGCCACTTAAAACGCGTTATCGGCCAAAGTTGCCTTACCTTTAACGAATTTTATACCCTACTTACACAAGTAGAAGCGTGTGTCAACTCACGTCCCCTCACTTTAATCAGTTCGTCCTTGGAAGAACCCCCTCTAACTCCGGGTCACTTTCTCGTAGGAGAATGTCCTATTACTGTCCCTGAAGAAAATTTGCTAGATAGCCGTCCAAGATATCTAGATAGATAGCAGACTGTTCAGCGCATGTTACAGGCGCTTTGGCGACGTTTTCAGGCTGAGTACATTACCAGTCTTCAACACCGCTATAAGTGGAACAAACATCAACCTGATATCCAATTAGGAACCATAGTTTTGGTGAAAGATGAACGATTACCTCCAGGTAAATGGCTCTTGGGTCGAGTTGTTGAAAAACATCCAGGCGCAGATGGTATTACTCGTGTTGTTTCCTTGCAATATAAGAATAATGTATTCAAACGTCCCGTGACAAAATTGTGTCCTCTGCCTCTGGAGACTCGTGATTAATTTATTAACTAATTTGTTACCTGTTAACTTACTGATATTTCCTGAAGAAATTGCAGTCAACTTAAGAAATTTAATTCTTGTATTTGCAAATTACTAGAGATCACAGTTTCACATACAAACAGTTTTTAATTTTATTTCAATATTGTGTTATCTCGAGGGTTATAGTTTATTTCAAAGGACCATAGTAGTCCTTGGCCGGCGGGATGTTTGTGTTAAGAATTATGTCTTAGTTTATCCATCTCTCCACAGATGTCACTACTTGTACATTATTATGTGTATTAGATATTTAGTTTACCTAACAACCACAAGATGGCGCTGATTGTCCTTAAAACACGCAAGCGTTTGAATCATGCG
The DNA here is from genome assembly GCA_934044485.1 of Apeira syringaria. Lineage (NCBI taxonomy): Eukaryota > Metazoa > Arthropoda > Insecta > Lepidoptera > Geometridae > Apeira > Apeira syringaria. The sequence goes on along the minus strand of OW203683.1, from coordinate 914,395 downwards.
TCCCTATGTGCCAACTTGTAAAAATTGAACATAAAACTCTTCACACCAGTACGTAAACTTGTGTATTATTCAGTACTTTACGCAGATGATGCGACAATATTATTTGTCAAAGAGTTTAAAAATATTACTACTGCTGATTATTCTATGGATATAACCAATTCTCTCCACGAAATCAAGAAATGGCTAAGCACTCTAAACCTACAAACAAATATATCTAAGACTAAATTGATGCAATTTCACAATTACATGACTGAACCGATCCCACTTAATATAAATATAGATAATAATCAAATCAATGTTGTTAAGGAAACAGATTTTCTTGGAGTATCTCTGGACACAAATTTAAATTGGAAGTCACATGTAGAAAAAATTAACAAAAGGCTATCCAGTTATTGTTACGCCTTGTCAGTGTTAATAGATGTGTCGTCTGTTGATGTCGCAAAAAGTGCATATTATGGAAACATTTACCCTTTCCTAATATATGGCATCATTTTTTGGGGTAACTCTGTTAATGTGCATCAAACATTTATACTTCAAAAAAGATGTTTAAGAATCATATACAATAAAAATAGCGATGAAACATTACGAAATTTATTTAGAGAACAAGGTTTCTTAACTTTGACAGGAATCTACATTTTGGAGTTAGCAATGTTTGTTAGAAATAATATGCACTTATTTAAAAGGAAATCGGAAATGCGCACTAGAAGCACACAGTTAAGAGGGCCTGATTATTTGTACATACCTGTCATAAACTGCATGATCTATAGGAAAAGCTCATATATCAGTGCTATATATGTGTACAATACATTGCCAAGTCATATCACGGGCATAACTAGTAAAACTATATTTAAGAAAAAACTGAAACAGTGGCTAATAAAGAATGTATTTTATGACTTAAAAGAATTCAAACCTGCGAGGCCGAAGGCCGAGCTTCGAGGGCGAGGCCGAAGGCCTAGCTTTCGGCCCGCGAGGCCGAAGGCCGAGCGTGGCCTCCGCGAGGCCGCAGGCCGAGCCGTGTTAGTCACTTACGAGGCCGAAGGCCGAGTTCCGAGTGGGGTGTTACGCATTTACATTCATTAGGAGAGTCACTAACGAGGCCGAAGGCCGAGTCCCGAATGGGGAGTTTTTTCCACATCTCGAGCTGGTCTTTGATGCAACCGCTCACGGGAACTAAAAGTATCTGTCAGTTGTTCGACTTGTATGAGAATTTTCAAATATTTTTATTTACTGGATGGGGATTTTCGCTGGCGATACAACGCCTCGGTTGCGAGGCCGCAGGCCGAGCTTTAAACCTGCGAGGCCGAAGGCCGAGCTTTCGGCCCGCGAGGCCGAAGGCCGAGCGTGGCCTCCGCGAGGCCGTAGGCCAAGCCGTGTTTGTCACTTACGAATGGGATTTTACGCGTTTACATTCCTTAGGAGAGTCACTCACGAGGCCGAAGGCCGAGTCCCGAATGGGGAGTTTTTTCCACATCTCGAGCTGGTCTCCGAGGCAACGGCCCACGTTAACCACTGCACTTAGAGGTATGGTCCCTTAATAAAAGTCGTTTACAATCTTGGTGCGATTTTACAGCGACTAAAATTTTATCAAAAAAATCAACTTGCACATGGTAACCCTGCTCACACTTTGTAGTGAACTAGAAGAAACTGTCCCTTTATCGACTTGTATGAGAATTTTTATATATATTTTTTTCAACTACAACTAAATTTTTTTAAAATATACAAATGCACATCGATAACGCGGGCTGCTCGCAGCCCGCGCGCCACCCACATACTAGTTATTATTATAATATATAAAGCTGCTCTACCACTGATTGACTGACTGACTGACATCATTGTTCTCCCAGAAAGAGTGTTTTTGGGTTAAAATTATATAGTGGACTGTATAAGGAGTGCCCACGTGACCTGGGGAAAAATCCGAAAAGTGTCATTTTTGGTTTCCTTGATGGAACTGGTGTAGGGATCTCGAAAACCATAATCGATGGGGGGTAGGTGTCAAAACTAAAAATGACTAAAACCCTGGGACCCTTTTGGAAAAATGAAAAAAAATTACCCTCCCAAACAAAAAAGAGGTTCTCCCATACAAAATTAAAACGATCGCAACTCCGGAACCGTTTTAGGTAGGTATGGGGAGTTTGAACAAATGTTATAGAGGGTTTATAGGGAAATTTGGGGATTTTGTCCAAAACTTGAAAATGGTCCTTCGAACCGGATACAAAAATCCAAGTTGCTCCGATCTGGCTGAAATTAGGTATTTAGGGAGATTTGGGGTCACTGATTCGAAATATGTAAAAAGTTTTTTGATGACGTCATCTGTTTTTTTTTTACTGGATGCGGATTTTTGGTGGCAAAACCACATTCTCTTTGCGAGGCCGTAGGCCGAGCTGCAATCGAGCGAGGCCGCAGGCCGAGCTGTGGAGGCGAGGCCGAAGGCCGAGCTCCACCCTGGCGAGGCCGGAGGCCGAGCTGTAGGCCTGCGAGGCCGAAGGCCGAGCTGGCCGTCATTGGGAACAGCTTAAAAACATTCCCTTTGTAACTTGCGAGGCCGCAGGCCGAGCCTTATACACCGCGAGGCCGAAGGCCGAGCTTCAAACCTGCGAGGCCGGAGGCCGAGCTTTCGGCCCGCGAGGCCGAAGGCCGAGCGTGGCCCCCGCGAGGCCGTAGGCCGAGCCGTGTTAGTAACTTACGAGGCCGAAGGCCGAGTTCCGAATGGGGTGTACCTCATTAACGCATCATATGGAAGTCGCTAACAAGGCCGAAGGCCGAGTCCCGGATGGGGAGTTTTTTCCACATCTCGAGCTGGTCTTTGATGCAACCGCTCACGGGAACTAAAAGTATCTGTCAGTTGTTCGACTTGCATGAGAATTTTTAAATTTACTGGATGGGGATTTTCGCTGGCGATACAACGCCACGGTTGCGAGGCCGCAGGCCGAGCTTCAAACCTGCGAGGCCGAAGGCCGAGCTTTCGGCCCGCGAGGCCGAAGGCCGAGCGTGGCCTCCGCGAGGCCGTAGGCCGAGCCGTGTTAGTCACTTACGAATGGGGTGTTACGCGTTTACATTCCTTAGTCGAGTCACTAACGAGGCCGAAGGCCGAGTCCCGAATGGGGAGTTTATTCCACATCTCGAGCTGGTCTCCGAGGCAACTGCCCACGTTAACCACTGCACTTAGAGGTATGGTCCTTTAACAATAGTCGTTTACAATCTTGGTGCGATTTTACAGCGACTAAAATTTTATCAAAAAAATCAACTTGCACATGGTAACCCTGCCACACTTTGTACTGATTTAGAAGAAACTGTCATCGATTCGACTTGTATGAGAATTATATATTTTTTTTTAACTGCAATGACATTTTTGTTAATAATACTAATGCACATCGATAACGCGGGCTGCTCGCAGCCCGCGCGCCACCCAAATACTAGTTATAATATATAAAGCTGAAGACCCACTGATTTACTGACTGACATCATTGTTCTCCTAGAAGGAGTATTTTTGGGTTGAAATTATGGTGTGGACTGTATAGAGAGTGGTCACGTGACCCCCAGAAAAATCCGAAAAGTGCCATTTTTGGTTTCCTTCATGGAACTGGTGTACGGATCTCGAAAACCATAATCGATGGGGGGTAGGTGTCAAAACTAAAAATGACTAAAACCCTGGGATCCTTTTGGAAAATTGAAAAAAAATTACCCTCCCGAACAAAAAAGAGGTTCTCCCATACAAATTTAAAACGATCGCAACTCCTAAACCGTTATAGATAGGTATGGAGGGTTCGAACAAATGTCATAGAGGGTTTGTAGGGAAATTTGGGGATTTTGTCAAAAATTGCAAATTGGTCCTTCGAACCGGATACAAAAATCCAAGTTACATCGATCTGGCTGAAATTAAGTATTTAGGGAGATTTAGGGTCCCTGATTCGAAATATGAAAAAAGTTTTTTGATGACGTCATTAGTTTTTTTTTTACTGGATGCGGATTTTTGGTGGCGAAACCACATTCTCTTTGCGAGGCCGTAGGCCGAGCTGCAAACAAGCGAGGCCGCAGGCCGAGCTGTGGAGGCGAGGCCGAAGGCCGAGCTCCACCCTAGCGAGGCCGGAGGCCAAGCTGTAGGCCTGCGAGGCCGAAGGCCGAGCTGGCCGTCATTGGGAACAGCTTAAAAACATTCCCTTTGTAACTTGCGAGGCCGCAGGCCGAGCCTTAAACACCGCGAGGCCGAAGGCCGAGCTTCAAACCTGCGAGGCCGGAGGCCGAGCTTTTGGCCCGCGAGGCCGAAGGCCGAGCGTGGCCTCCGCGAGGCCGTAGGCCGAGCCGTCTTAGTAACTTACGAGGCCGAAGGCCGAGTTCCGAATGGGGTGTACCTCATTAACGCATCCTATGGAAGTCGCTAACGAGGCCGAAGGCCGAGTCCCGGATGAGGAGTTTTTTCCACATCTTGAGCTGGTCTCTAATGCAACTGCCCACGTTATTTACTACAATTAGAGATAGGGTCCCTTAACAAAAGTCGTTTAAATTCTTTGTGCGATTTTACCCCGACTAAAATTTTAATGAAAAAAATAAACTTGCATATGGTAACTCTGTTCTCACTTTGTACTGAACTTGAAGAAGCTGTCTTTATCACCGCGAGGCCGAAGGCCGAGCTTCAAACCTGCGAGGCCGAAGGCCGAGCTTCAAATCTGCGAGGCCGAAGGCCGAGCTCGAATAAGGTGTAACGCATCAACACACCTTATGGGAGTCACTAACGAGGCCGAAGGCCGAGTTCCGGATAACGAGTATTTTCACATATCGAGCTGGTCTCCGAGGCAACTGCCCACGTTAACCACTGCACTTAGAGGTGGGGTCCTTTCACAAAAGTCGTTTACAATCTTGGTCCGGTTTTACCGCGACTAAAATTTTATTTAAAAAATCAACTTGCACATGGTAACCCTGCTCACACTTTCTACTGAAATAGATGAAACTGTGAGTTATTCGATTTGCATGAGAATTTTATATCTTTTTAGCAACTGCAACGACATTTTTGTAAATAATACTAATGCACATCGATAACGCGGGCTGCTCGCAGCCCGCGCGCTACCCAAATACTAGTTATATTATATAAAGTTCGATTACCACTGACTCACTCACTGACTGACTCATTGACATCATTGTTCTCCCAGAAGGAGCGATGGGGGGTGTTTGTAGTGTAGGGGAAAAGTGTAGAGGAGGTTCCAATGACCACCAGAAAAATCCGAAAAGTGTCATTTTTGGTTTCCTTGATGGAACTGGTGTACGGATCTCGGAAACCATAATCGATGGGGGGTAGGTGCCAGAACTAAAAATGACTAAAACCCTAGGACTCTTTTGGAAAGTTGAAAAAAAATTACCCTCCCGAACAAAAAAGAGGTTCTCCCATACAAAATTAAAACGATCGCAACTCCGGAACCGTTGTAGGTGGGTATGGAGGGTTCGAACAAATATTATAGAGGGTTTGTAGAGGAATTTGAGGTTACTGTCAAAAATTGAAAATTGGTCCTTCGACCCGGATACCAAAATCTAAGTTTGTCTGATCTGGCTGAAATTTAGTATTTAGGGAGATTGAGGGTCCCTAAATCCGAATATGAAAAAATTTTTTGGATGACGTCATTGGTTTTTTTTTTACTGGATGGGGATTTTCGCTGGCGATACAACGCCACGGCTGCGAGGCCGCAGGCTGAGCTTCAAACCTGCGAGGCCGAAAGCCGAGCTTCGAGGGCGAGGCCGTAGGCCGAGCCGTGTTAGTCACTTACGAATGGGGTGTTACGCGTTTACATTCCTTAGGAGAGTCACTAACGAGGCCGAAGGCCGAGTCCCGAATGGGGAGTTTTTTTTCCACATCTCGAGCTGGTCTCCGAGGCAACTGCCCACGTTAACCACTGCACTTAGAGGTATGGTCCCTTAGCAAAAGTCGTTTACAATCTTGGTGCGATTTTACAGCGACTAAAATTTTATCAAAAAAAAATAAACTTGCACATGGTAACCCTGCTGACACTTTGTACTGAACTAGAAGAAACTGTCACCTACTCGACTTGTATGAGAATTTTATATATTTTTATATACTGCAACTACAAATCTTGATAAAATTTACTAATGCACATCGATAACGCGGGCTGCTCGCAGCCCGCGCACCACCCATATACTAGTTATTCTATTATATAAAGCTCGATTACCACTCACTCACTGACTCACTCACTCATTGACATCATTGTTCTCCCAGAAGGAGCGATGGGGGGTGTTTGTGGTGTAAGGGAAAAGTGTAGAGGAGGTTTCTATGACCACCAGAAAAATCCGAAAAGTGTTATTTTTGGTTTCCTTGATGGAACTGGTGTACGGATCTAAGAGACCATAATCAATGGGGGGTAGGTGTCAAAACTAAAAATGACTAAAACCCTGGGACCTTTTTGGAAAGTTGAAAAAAAATTACCCTCCCGAACAAAAAAGAGGTTCTCTCATACAAATTTAAAACGACCGCAGCTCCCGAACCGTTATAGCTGGGTATGGGGGGTTTGAACAAATGTTATAGAGGGTTTTTAGGAGAATTTGGGGTTTTAGTCGAAAATTGAAAATTGGTCCTTCGACCCGGATACCAAAATCCAAGTTGCTCTGATCTGGCTGAAATTTAGTATTTAGGGAGATTGGGGGTCCCTGTTTCTGAATATAAAAAAAATTTTTGGATGACGTCATTTGTTTTTTTTTTTACTGGATGGGGATTTTCGCTGGCGATACAACGCCACGGCTGCGAGGCCGAAAATGAAAATTGGTCCTTCGACCCGGATACGATACGATATCCAAGTTGCTCCGATCTGGCTGAAATTTGGTATTTAGGGAGATTGAGGGTCCCTGATTCCAAATATGAAAAATTTTTTTGGATGACGTCATTTGTTTTTTTTTTACTGGATGGGGATTTTTGATGGCGAAACCACTTCTTATTTGCGAGGCCGCAGGCCGAGCTTCAAACCTGCGAGGCTGAAGGCCGAGCTTCCAGGGCGAGGCCGAAGGCCGAGCTTTCGGCCCGCGAGGCCGAAGGCCGAGCGTGGCCTCCGCGAGGCCGCAGGCCGAGCCGTGTTAGTCACCTACGAGGCCGAAGGCCGAGTTCCGAATGGGGTGTTACGCATTTACATTCCTTAGGAGAGTCACTAACGAGGCCGAAGGCCGAGTCCCGAATGGGGAGTTTTTTTTCCACATCTCGAGCTGGTCTTTGATGCAACCGCTCACGGGAACTAAAAGTATCTGTCAGTTGTTCGACTCGCATGAGAATTTTTAAATCTTTTTATTTACTGGATGGGGATTTTCGCTGGCGATACAACGCCACGGTTGCGAGGCCGCAGGCCGAGCTTCAAACCTGCGAGGCCGAAGGCCGAGCTTTCGGCCCGCGAGGCCGAAGGCCGAGCGTGGCCTCAGCGAGGCCGTAGGCCGAGCCATGTTAGTCACTTACGAATGGGGTGTTACGCGTTTACATTCCTTAGGAGAGTCACTAACGAGGCCGAAGGCCGAGTCCCGAATGGGGAGTTTATTCCACATCTCGAGCTGGTCTCCGAGGCAACGGCCCACGTTAACCACTGCACTTAGAGGTATGGTCCCTTAACAAAACTCGTTTAAAATCTTGGTGCGATTTTGAAGCGACTAAAATTTTATCAAAAAAATCAACTTGCACATGGTAACCCTGCTCACACTTTGTACTGAACTAGAAGAAACTGTCACCTACTCGACTTGTATGAGAATTTTATATTAACCATATTATATAAAGCTCGATTACCACTCACTCACTCACTCACTCACTGACTGACTGACTGACTCATTGACATCATTGTTCTCCTAGAAGGAGCGATGGGAGGTGTTTGTGATGTAGGGGAAAAGTGTAGAGGAGGTTCCTATGACTACCAGAAAAATCCGAAAAGTGTCATTTTTGGTTTCCTTGATGGAACTGGTGTACGGATCTCGGAAATTATAATCGATGGGGGGTAGGTGCCAGAACTAAAAATGACTAAAACCCTGGGACCATTTTGTAAAGTTGAAAAAAAATTACCCTCCCAAACAAAAAAGAGGTTCTCCCATACAAATTTGAAAACGACCGCAACTCCGGAACCGTTATAGGTGGGTATGGAGAGTTCAAACAAATATTATAGAGGGTTTGTAGATGAATTTGAAGTTTCTGTCAAAAATTGAAAATTGGTCCTTCGACCCGGATACCAAAATTCAAGTTGTTCCGATTTCGCTGAAATTTAGTATTTAGGGAGATTGGGGGTCCCTGATTCGAAATATGAAAAAATTTTTTAGATGACGTCATTTGTTTTTTTTTTACTGGATGGGGATTTTCGCTGGCGATACAACGCCACGGCTGCGAGGCCGCAGGCCGAGCTTCAAACCTGCGAGGCCGAAGGCCGAGCTTCGAGGGCGAGGCCGAAGGCCGAGCTTTCGGCCCGCGAGGCCGGAGGCCGAGCGTGGCCTCCGCGAGGCCGTAGGCCGAGCCGTGTTAGTCACTTACGAGGCCGTAGGCCGAGTTCCGAATGGGGTGTTACGCATTTACATTCCTTAGGAGAGTCACTAACGAGGCCGAAGGCCGAGTCCCGAATGGGGGGTTTTTCCCACATCTTGAGCTGGTCTTTGATGCAACCGCTCACGGGAACTAAAAGTATCTGTCAGTTGTTCGACTTGCATGAGAATTTTTTAATCTTTTTATTTACTGGATGGGGATTTTCGCTGGCGATACAACGCCACGGTTGCGAGGCCGCAGGCCGAGCTTCAAACCTGCGAGGCCAAAGGCCGAGCTTACGGCCCGCGAGGCCGAAGGCCGAGCGTGGCCTCCGCGAGGCCGTAGGCCGAGCCGTGTTAGTCACTTACGAATGGGGTGTTACGCATTTACATTCCTTAGGCAAATAAATTATTTTGATTTGATTTGATTTGATTTGATTTGATTAGGAGAGTCACTAACGAGGCCGAAGGCCGAGTCCCGAATGGGGAGTTTTTTTTCCACATCTCGAGCTGGTCTCCGAGGCAACGGCCCACGTTAACCACTGCACTTAGAGGTATGGTCCCTGAACAAAAGTCGTTTACAACCTTGGTGCGATTTTACTACGACTAAAATTTTATCAAAATAATCAACTTGCACATGGTAACCCTGCTCACACTTTGTACTGAACTAGAAGAAACTGTCACTTACTCGACTTGTATGAGAATTTTTATATATTTTTTTAAACTGCAACTACAAATCTTAATAAATATTACTAATGCACATCGATAACGCGGGCTGCTCGCAGCCCGCGCACCACCCAAATACTAGTTATATTATATTATTATATTATATAAAGTTCGATTACCACTCACTGACTCACTGACTCATTGACATCATTCCCTTTGTAACTTGCGAGTCCGCAGGCCGAGTCTTAAACACCGCGAGGCCGAAGGCCGAGCTTCAAACCTGCGAGGCCGGAGGCCGAGCTTTCGGCCCGCGAGGCCGAAGGCCGAGCGTAGCCTCCGCGATGCCGTAGGCCGAGCCGTGTTAGTAACTTACGAGGCCGAAGGCCGAGTTCCGAATGGGGTATACCTCATTAACGCATCCTATGGAAGTCGCTAACGAGGCCGAAGGCCGAGTCCCGGATGGGGAGTTTTTTCCACATCTCGAGCTGGTCTCCAATGCAACTGCCCACGTTATTTACTACAATTAGAGGTAGGGTCTCTTAACAAAAGTCGTTTAAATTCTTTGTGCGATTTTACCCCGACTAAAATTTTAATGCTATAAATAAAACTTGCATATGGTAACTCTGTTCTCACTTTGTACTAAACTTGAAGAAGCTGATTTTACCACCGCGAGGCCGAAGGCCGAGCTTCACACCTGCGAGGCCGAAGGCCGAGCTTCAAATCTGCGAGGCCGAAGGCCGAGCTTCAAATCTGCGAGGCCGAAGGCCGAGCTCGAATAAGGTGTAACGCATCAATACACCTTATGGGAGTCACTAACGAGGCCGAAGGCCGAGTTCCGGATAACGAGTATTTTCACATATCGAGCTGGTCTCCGAGGCAACTGCCCACGTTAACCACTGCACTTAGAGGTGGAGTCCTTTAACAAAAGTCGTTTACAATCTTGGTCCGGTTTTACCGCGATTAAAATTTAATTTAAAAAATCAACTTGCACATGGTAGCCCTGCTCACACTTTCTACTGAAATAGATAAAACTGTGAGTTATTCGATTTGCATGAGAATTTTATATCTTTTTAGCAACTGCAACGACATTCTTGTTAATAATACTAATGCACATCGATAACGCGGGCTGCTCGCAGCCCGCGCGCCACCCGAAATACTAGTATTTTTATAAACTGCAATTACAATCTTGAAATAAATACAAATGCACATCGATAACGCGGGCTGCTCGCAGCCCGCGCACCACCCAACACCTAGTTATAATATATAAAGTTCGATTACCACTGATTCACTGACTCACTGACTCACTGACTCACTGACTCATTGACATCATTGTTCTCCTAGAAGGAGCGATGGGGGGTGTTTGTGATGTAGGAAAAAAGTGTAGAAGAGGTTCCTATGACCACCAGAAAAATCCGAAAAGTGTCATTTTTGGTTTCCATCATGGAACTGGTGTACGGATCTCGGAAACCATAATCGATGGGGGGTAGGTGTCAAAACTAAAAATGACTAAAACCCTGGGACTTTTTTGGAAAGTTGAAAAAAAATTACCCTCCCGAACAAAAAAGAGGTTCTCCCATACAAAATTAAAACGACCGCAACTCCCGAACCGTTATAGGTGGGTATGGGGGGTTCAATTAAATGTTATAGAGGGTTTGTAGGGAAATTTGAGGTTTCTGTCAAAAATTAAAAATTGGTCCTTCGACCCGGATACCAAAATCCAAGTTGCTCCGATCTGGCTAAAATTTGGTATTTAGGAAGATTGGGGGTCCCTGATTCCAAATATGAAAAAAATTTTTTGATGACGTCATTTGTTTTTTTTTTACTGGATGGGGATTTTTGATGGCGAAACCACTTCTTATTTGCGAGGCCGTAGGCCGAGCTTCAAACCCGCGAGGCCGAAGGCCGAGCTTCGAGGGCGAGGCCGAAGGCCGAGCTTTCGGCCCGCGAGGCCGAAGGCCGAGCGTGGTCTCCGCGAGGCCGCAGGCCAAACCGTGTTTGTCACTTACGAGGCCGAAGGCCGAGTTCCGAATGGGGTGTTACGCATTTACATTCCTTAGGAAAGTCACTAACGAGGCCGAAGGCCGAGTCCCGAATGGGGAGTTTTTTTCTACATCTCGAGCTGGTCTTTGATGCAACCGCTCACGGGAACTAAAAGTATCTGTCAGTTGTTCGACTTGCATAAAAAATTTTAAATCTTTTTATTTACTGGATGGGGATTTTCGCTGGCGATATAACGCCACAGTTGCGAGGCCGCAGGCCGAGCTTCAAACCTGCGAGGCCGAAGGCCGAGCTTTCGGCCCGCGAGGCCGAAGGCCGAGCGTGGCCTCCGCGAGGCCGTAGGCCGAGCCGTGTTAGTCACTTACGAATGGGGTGTTACGCGTTTACATTCCTTAGGAGAGTCACTAACGAGGCCGAAGGCCGAGTCCCGAATGGGGAGTTTTCTTTCCACATCTCGAGCTGGTCTCCGAGGCAACTGCCCACGTTAACCACTGCACTTAGAGGTATGTTCCCTTAACAAAAGTCGTTTACAATCTTGGTGCGATTTTACAGCGACTAAAATTTTATCAAAAAAATCAACTTGCACATGGTAACCCTGCTCACACTTTGTACTGAACTTGAAGAAACTGTCACTTACTCGACTTGAATGAGAATTTTATATATATTTTTATAAACTGCAACTACAAATCTTGATAAATATTACTAATGCACATCGATAACGCGGGCTGCTCGCAGCCCGCGCACCACCTGAAATACTAGTTATTATAATATATTATTATAATATATAAAGCTGACGACCCACTCATTGACTGACTGACTGACATCATTGTTCTCCCAGAAGGAATGTTTTTGGGTTAAAATTATATAGTGGACTGTATAGAGAGTGCCCACGTGACCTAGGGAAAACTCCGAAAAGTGTCATTTTTGGTTTCCTTGATGGAACTGGTGTAGGGATCTCGAAAACCATAATCTATGGGGGGTAGGTGTCAAAACTAAAAATGACTAAAACCCTGGGAGCCTTTTGGAAAAATAAAAAAAAATTACCCTACTAAACAAAAAAGAGGTTCTCCCATACAAATTTAAAACGACCGCAGCTCCGGAACCGTTATAGGTGGGTATGGGGGGTTCAGACAAATGTTATAGAGGGTTTGTAGGGAAATTTGGGGTTTTTGTCTAAAATTGCAAATTGGTCCTTCGAACCGGATACCAAAATTCAAGTTGCTCCGATCTGGCAGAAATTAAGTATTTACGGAGATTTGGGGTCCCTGATTCGAAATATGAAAAAAGTTTTTTGATGACGTCATTTGTTTTTTTTTTTACTGGATGCGGATTTTTGGTGGCGAAACCACATTCTCTTTGCGAGGCCGTAGGCCGAGCTGCAATCGAGCGAGGCCGCAGGCCGAGCTGTGGAGGCGAAGCCGAAGGCCGAGCTCCACCCTAGCAAGGCTGGAGGCCGAGCTGTAGGCCTGCGAGGCCGAAGGCCGAGCTGGCCGTCATTGGGAACAGCTTAAAAATATTCCCTTTGTAACATGCGAGGCCGCAGGCCGAGCTTTAAATACCGCGAGGCCGGAGGCCGAGCTTCAAACCTGCGAGGCCGGAGGCCGAGCTTTTGGCCCGCGAGGCCGGAGGCCGAGCTTTTGGCCCGCGAGGCCGAAGGCCGAGCGTGGCCTCCGCGAGGCCGTAGGCCGAGCCGTGTTAGTAACTTACGAGGCCGAAGGCCGAGTTCCGAATGGGGTGTACCTCATTAACGCATCCTATGGAAGTCGCTAACGAGGCCGAAGGCCGAGTCCCGGATGGGGAGTTTTTTCCACATCTCGAGCTGGTCTCCAATGCAACTGCCCGCGTTATTTACTACAATTAGAGGTAGGGTCCCTTAACAAAAGTCGTTTAAATTCTTTGTGCGATTTTACCCCGACTAAAATTTTAATGAAAAAAATAAACTTGCATATGGTAACTCTGTTCTCACTTTGTACTGAACTTGAAGAAGCTGTCTTTACCACCGCGAGGCCGAAGGCCGAGCTTCAAACCTGCGAGGCCGAAGGCCGAGCTCGAATGAGGTGTAACGCATCAACGTACCTTATGGGAGTCACTAACGAGGCCGAAGGCCGAGTTCCGGATAACGAGTATTTTCACATATCGAGCTGGTCTCCGAGGCAACTGCCCACGTTAACCACTGCACTTAGAGGTGGGGTCCCTTAACAAAAGTCGTTTACAATCTTGGTCCGGTTTTACCGCTACTAAAATTTTATAAAAAAAATCAACTTGCACATGGTAACCCTGCTCACACTTTCTACTGAAATAGATGAAACTGTGAGTTATTCGATTTGCATGAGAATTTTATATCTTTTTAGCAACTGCAACGACATTTTTGTTAATAATACTAATGCACATCGATAACGCGGGCTGCTCGCAGCCCGCGCGCCACCCAAAAACTAGTTCTTTTCTTCTTATTATATAAAGCTGAAGACCCACTGACTCACTGACATCATTGTTCTCCTAGAAGGAGTATTTTTGGGTTGAGATTATGGTATGGACTGTATAAAGAGTGCCTACGTGACCACCAGAAAAATCCGAAAAGTGTCATTTTTGGTTTCCTTGATGGAACTGGTGTACGGATCTCGAAAACCATAATAGATGGGGGGTAGGTGTCAAAACTAAAAATGACTAAAACCCTGGGATCCTTTTGGAAAGTTGAAAAAAAAATACCCTCCCAAACAAAAAAGAGGTTCTCCCATACAAATTTAAAACGACCGCAACTCCTAAACCGTTATCGATAGGTATGGAGGGTTCAAACAAATGTCATAGAGGGTTTGTAGGGAAATTTGGGGTTTTTGTCAAAAATTGCAAATTGGTCCTTCGAACCGGATACCAAAATTTAAGTTGCTCCGATCTGGCTGAAATTAAGTATTTAGGGAGATTTGGGGTCCCTGATTTGAAATATAAAAAAAGTTTTTTGATGACGTCATTTGTTTTTTTTTTACTGGATGCGGATTTTTTGTGGCGAAACCACATTCTCTTTGCGAGGCCGTAGGCCGAGCTGCAATCGAGCGAGGCCGCAGGCCGAGCTGTGGAGGCGAGGCCGAAGGCCGAGCTCCACCCTAGCGAGGCCGGAGGCCGAGCTGTAGGCCTGTGAGGCCGAAGGCCGAGCTGGCCGTCATTGGGAACAGCTTAAAAACATTCCCTTTGTAACTTGCGAGGCCGCAGGCCGAGCCTTAAACACCGCGAGGCCGAAGGCCGAGCTTCAAACCTGCGAGGCCGGAGGCCGAGCTTTCGGCCCGCGAGGCCGAAGGCCGAGCGTGGCCTCCGCGAGGCCGTAGGCCAAGCCGTGTTAGTAACCTACGAGGCCGAAGGCCGAGTTCCGAATGGGGTGTACCTCATTAACGCATCCTATGGAAGTCGCTAACGAGGCCGAAGGCCGAGTCCCGGATGGGGAGTTTTTTCCACATCTCGAGCTGGTCTCCAATGCAACTGCCCACGTTATTTACTACAATTAAAGGTAGGGTCCCTTAACAAAAGTCGTTTAAATTCTTTGTGCGATTTTACCCCGACTAAAATTTTAATAAAAAAAATAAAACTTGCATTTGGTAACTCTGTTCTCACTTTGTACTGAACTTGAAGAAGCTGTCTTTACCACCGCGAGGCCGAAGGCCGAGCTTCAAACCTGCGAGGCCGAAGGCCGAGCTTCAAATCTGCGAGGCCGAAGGCCGAGCTCGAATGAGGTGTAACGCATCAACACACCTTATGGGAGTCACTAACGAGGCCGAAGGCCGAGTTCCGGATAACGAGTATTTTCACATATCGAGCTGGTCTCCGAGGCAACTGCCCACGTTAACCACTGCACTTAGAGGTGGGGTCCGTTAACAGAAGTCGTTTACAATCTTGGTCCGGTTTTACCGCGACTAAAATTTAATTAAAAAAATCAACTTGCACATGGTAACCCTGCTCACACTTTCTACTGAAATAGATGTAACTGTGAGTTTTTCGATTTGCATGTGAATTTTATATCTTTTTAGAAACTGCAACGACATTTTTGTTAATAATACTAATGCACATCGATAACGCGGGCTGCTCGCAGTTCGCGCTACCCAAATACTAGTTATTATATTATATAAAGTTCGATTACCACTCACTGACTCACTCACTGACTCATTGACATCATTGTTCTCCCAGAAGGAGCGATGGGGGGTGTTTTTGGTGCAGGGAAAAAGTGTAGAGGAGGTTCCTATGACCACCAGAAAAATCCAAAAAGTGTCATTTTTGGTTTCCTTGATGGAACTGGTGTACGGATCTCGGAAACCATAATCGATGGGGGGTAGGTGCCAAAACTAAAAATGACTAAAACCTTGGGACCCTTTTGGAAAAGTGAAAAAAAATTACCCTCCAGAACAAAAAAGAGGTTCTCCCATACAAATTTGAAACGACCGCAACTCCGAAACCGTAATAGGTGGGTATGGGGGGTTTAAACAAATGTTATAGAGGGTTTGTAGGAGAATTTGGGGTTTTAGTCGAAAATTGAAAATTGGTCCTTCGACCCGGATACCAAAATCCAAGTTGCTCCGATCTGGCTGAAATTTGATATTTAGGGAGATTGGGGGTCCCTGATTCCAAATATGAAAAAAATTTTTGGATGACGTCATTTGTTTTTTTTTTACTGGATGGGGATTTTTGATGGCGAAACCACTTCTTATTTGCGAGGCCGCAGGCCGAGCTTCAAACCTGCGAGGCCGAAGGCCGAGCTTCGAGGGCGAGGCCGAAGGCCGAGCTTTCGGCCCGCGAGGCCGAAGGCCGAGCGTGGCCTCCGCGAGGCCGTAGGCCGAGCCGTGTTAGTCACTTACGAGGCCGAAGGCCGAGTTCCGAATGGGGTGTTACGCATTTACATTCCTTAGGAGAGTCACTAACGAGGCCGAAGGCCGAGTTCAGAATGGGGAGTTTTTACCACATCTCGAGCTGGTCTTTGATGCAACCGCTCACGGGAACTAAAAGTATCTGTCAGTTGTTCGACTTGCATGAGAATTTTTAAATATTTTTATTTACTGGATGGGGATTTTCGCTGGCGATACAACGCAACGGTTGCGAGGCCGCAGGCCGAGCTTCAAACCTGCGAGGCCGAAGGCCGAGCTTTCGGCCCGCGAGGCCGAAGGCCGAGCGTGGCCTCCGCGAGGCCGTAGGCCGAGCCGTGTTAGTCACTTACGAGGCCGAAGGCCGAGTTCCGAATGGGGTGTTACGCATTTACATTCCTTAGGAGAGTCACTAACGAGGCCGAAGGCCGAGTCATGAATGGGGAGCTTATTTCACATCTCGAGCTGGTCTCCGAGGCAACTGCCCACGTTAACCACTGCACTTAGAGATATGGTCCTTTAACAAAAGTCGTTAACAATCTTGGGGCGATTTTACAGCGACTAAAATTTAATAAAAAAAATCAACTTGCACATGGTAACCCTGCTCACACTTTGTACTGAACTAGAAGAAACTGTCACTTACTCGACTTGTATGCGAATTTTATATATTTTTTCAACTGCAACTACAAATTTTAATAAATATTACTAATGCACATCGATAACGCGGGCTGCTCGCAGCCCGCGCACCACCCGAAATACTAGTTATATTATATAAAGTTCGATTACCACTCACTGACTGACTCACTGACTCATTGACATCATTGTTCTCCCAGAAGGAGCGATGGGGGGTGTTTGTGATTTAGGGGAAAAGTGTAGAGAAGGTTTCTGTGACCACCAGAAAAATCCGAAAAGTTTCATTTTTGGTTTCCTTGATGGAACTGGTGTACGGATCTCGGAAACCATAATCGATGGGGGGTAGGTGTCAAAACTAAAAATGACTAAAACCCTGGGAGCTTTTTGGAAAGTTGAAAAAAAATTACCCTCCCGACAAAAAAAGAGGTTCTCTCATACAAATTTAAAACGACCGCAGCTCCCGAACCGTTATAGGTGGGTATGGGGGGTTTGAACAAATGTTATAGAGGGTTTGTAGGAGAATTTGGGGTTTTAGTCGAAAATTGAAAATTGGTCCTTCGACCCGGATACCAAAATCCAAGTTGCTCTGATCTGGCTGAAATTTAGTATTTAGGGAGATTGGGGGTCCCTGATTCTGAATATGAAAAAATTTTTTGGATGACGTCATTTGTTTTTTTTTTACTGGAGGGGATTTTTGATGGTGAAACCACTTCTTATTTGCGAGGCCGCAGGCCGAGCTTCAAACCTGCGAGGCCGAAGGCCGAGCTTCGAGGGCGAGGCCGAAGGCCGAGCTTTCGGCCCGCGAGGCCGAAGGCCGAGCGTGGCCTCCGCGAGGCCGTAGGCCGAGCCGTGTTAGTCACTTACGAGGCCGAAGGCCGAGTTCCGAATGGGGTGTTACGCATTTACATTCCTTAGGAGAGTCACTAACGAGGCCGAAGCCGAGTTCAGAATGGGGAGTTTTTACCACATCTCGAGCTGGTCTTTGATGCAACCGCTCACGGGAATTAAAAGTATCTGTCAGTTGTTCGACTTGCATGGAAATTTTTAAATCTTTTTATATACTGAATGGGGATTTTCGCTGACGATACAACGCCACGGTTGCGAGGCCGAAGGCCGAGCTTCAAACCTGCGAGGCCGAAGGCCGAGCTTTCGGCCCGCGAGGCCGAAGGCCGAGCGTGGCCTCCGCGAGGCCGTAGGCCGAGCCGTGTTAGTTACTTACGAAAGGGGTGTTACGCGTTTACATTCCTTAGGAGAGTCACTAACGAGGCCGAAGGCCGAGTCCCGAATGGAGAGCTTTTTCCACATCTCGAGCTGGTCTCCGAGGCAACGGCCCACGTTAACCACTGCACTTAGAGGTATGGTCCCTTAACAAAACTCGATTACAATCTTAGGGCGATCTTACATCGACTAAAATTTTATCAAAAAAATCAACTTGCACATGGTAACCCTGCTCACACTTTGTACTGGACTAGAAGAAACTGTCACTTACTCTACTTGTAAGAGAATTTTATATATTTTTTCAACTGCAATTACAATCTTGAAATAAATACAAATGCACATCGATAACGCGGGCTGCTCGCAGCCCGCGCACCACCCGAAATACTAGTTATATTATATAAAGTTCGATTACCACTGACTCACTCACTGACTCACTCATTGACATCATTGTTCTCCCAGAAGGAGCGATGGGGGGTGTTTGTGATGTAGGGGAAAAGTGTAGAGGAGGTTCCTATGACTACCAGAAAAATCCAAAAAGTGTCATTTTTGGTTTTCTTGATGGAACTGGTGTACGGATCTCGGAAACCATAATCGATGGGGGGTAGGTGTCAAAACTAAAAATGACTAAAACCCTGGGAGCTTTTTGGAAAGTTGAAAAAAAATTACCCTCCCGACAAAAAAAGAGGTTCTCTCATACAAATTTAAAACGACCGCAGCTCCCGAACCGTTATAGGTGGGTATGGGGGGTTTGAACAAATGTTATAGAGGGTTTGTAGGAGAATTTGGGGTTTTAGTCGAAAATTGAAAATTGGTCCTTCGACCCGGATACCAAAATCCAAGTTGCTCCGATCTGGCTGAAATTTAGTATTTAGGAAGATTGGGGGTCCTTGATTCCAAATATAAAAAAATTTTTCGGATGACGTCATTTGTTTTTTTTTTACTGGATGGGGATTTTTGATGGCGAAACCACTTCTTATTTGCGAGGCCGCAGGCCGAGCTTCAAACCTGCGAGGCCGAAGGCCGAGCTTCCAGGGCGAGGCCGAAGGCCGAGCTTTCGGCCCGCGAGGCTTAAGGCCGAGCGTGGCCTCCGCGAGGCCGCAGGCCGAGCCGTGTTAGTCACTTACGAGGCCGAAGGCCGAGTTCCGAATGGGGTGTTACGCATTTACAATCCTTAGGAGAGTCACTAACGAGGCCGAAGGCCGAGTCCCGAATGGGGAGTTTTTTTTCCACATCTCGAGCTGGTCTTTGATGCAACCGCTCACGGGAACTAAAAGTATCTGTCAGTTGTTCGACTTGCATGAGAATTTTTAAATCTTTTTATTTACTTGATGGGGATTTTCGCTGGCGATACAACGCCACGGTTGCGAGGCCGCAGGCCGAGCTTCAAACCTGCGAGGCCGAAGGCCGAGCTTTCGGCCCGCGAGGCCGAAGGCCGAGCGTGGCCTCCGCGAGGCCGTAGGCCGAGCCGTGTTAGTCACTTACGAATGGGGTGTTACGCGTTTACATTCCTTAGGAGAGTCACTAACGAGGCCGAAGGCCGAGTCCCGAATGGGGAGTTTTATCCACATCTCTAGCTGGTCTTCGAGGCAACGGCCCACGTTAACCACTGCACTTAGAGGTATGGTCCCTGAACAAAAGTCGCTTACAATCTTGGGGCGATTTTACAGCGACTAAAATTTAATAAAAAAAATCAACTTGCACATGGTAACCCTGCTCACACTTTGGACTGAACTAGACGAAACTGTCACTTATTCTACTTGTATGAAAATTTTATATATTTTTTCAACTGCAATGACATTATTGTTAATAATACAAATGCACATCGATAACGCGGGCTGCTCGCAGCCCGCGCACCACCCGAAATACTAGTGTATAATATAAGTGCGGATAGTGGATGGATAATATAGTGTGACGGTCGCCGTAACATTTAACACAACATCCTTTACAGTGGAACAGTATTGAGTGGACAAAACTTGAGCGTTGCGGCGCTACAAGAGTGTATAAGAAACGCCAATCATTGGGGACCGCAAGACGCCTTGGTCCGATACAAAAATGTCAATGCGGTCGATTCTTTTTTACACTATAGATCTAGCGTTTGACCACTATCTCACTTGATGGTCAGTGGCGATGTGGTAGAAGATGTTATCACGCTAGACCTAGAATGCTCGCTGGCTCTCAAGGACTGCTGTCTGAACACACTAGGTATGTGTTTGGTGACAGTTGTTCAAACTTGAGGGTGGTAGCTAGCCAGGCGGGTACTCGAAAGTACCCTACCACCATGCCGGGGATTCGATAAAGGTGTTACCTTCACCGGAAGCTCAAGCTATTATTGGGGACCGAACCAGAGTCCCTCATTTTGACAGCCGACGCTCCTCCCGCTGAGCCATCACCGCTTCTAAAAACCCTTAATATGTTGGAAGATGGCTATATGTTTTATAAATATGAAATAGTTTGACGACAGAGATCACGCAGTAGCACGAGGTCACCCACGAACGACAACAATTGAAGGGGGACTCGATCGTGTTACAGTATCACCGGTGCGTGCGTGTGTGTCGCGGCGCTGGCGGGCGCTCGCGGGCTGTTCGGCGGGGAATAAAGCGCGATTCTGAGAAGCGAATCGTGACGATCGCCGCAGCACTGCGCCGTCGGAACATGGCCTAAGATGCGACTTCCGTTGCCATTCTTCAACCCGGCGGCATGACGCGTTTCGCCATTGTTGCGCCGCCGCCGGCGCTCTACGTGGACAGGTTATGAACACGCTTGTAACGAGTTACGACGTGGACATGGTGCGACGGAGCTTTTGTAACCTCCAGCCGCACATCGGGCGCCACTTTCGCCATCCTAACATTATCATACAGTTGATTGTACAATATAATATATTTTTCACCAATAAATTAATAGATGTATTTTTTTTATAATCAGAACCAACCGTTATAAGCTGTTCTCATAAGTAGTATCAAGTTTTATTGTTCTTTAAGTTGATTGTAAGTAAGCCGTCAACAGACCACACTGAAAAGACTCAATATTGCTCGTATCTATGTAGCAAATGGTGTGAAGCCTTAAGTGAATCAACAAACACTGGCTCTAACACACCACGGCATTCATAAACGCATAAAACAACCACTCTCTGTTAAGCCTACTAATATTATAAATGCGAACATTTGAGAGTATGGATGTGTGGATGTATTTATAATAAGATGTTTGTTACCTTTTCACGCTTAAATGGATTTGGATGAAATTTGGTATAGAAAAAGCTTATTACCCTTTTTTTTTTTTTTTTTTTTTTTTTTAACGTGGGCGAAATGCATTTACTCACTTCCGCCTACCGGGAAAGTAGGCGGGGTGTGTCGGGCTCGCTCGAGCATCACCGCTCCCTGGGGGGCCTCATGGCCCCCAACCCTAACTGCACCCACAGCAGCCAGGGTCCACTACCGACTAAAACCCACGGTGTCCATCCTGCCGCTATAACGGAGAGAGCGCGGGGTACATTTGCATACCGCGCCCCCACCACGGCCGTCCGTTTCCGGACCCCTCCAGGGGGGAGGATAACCCTCCCCCTCGCGACCGTGCCGGGACCAAGAGCACGGCCGCACCACCCCGGGGACCACACAGTGCAAGGAACGCCAGACTTCCCACATCCGACGCTCGTGGTCCCCTGCGATGGGCCAGATGGAGCAGCCCCATCGCCAGCCGCTTCGGCCGCCACCCTCCGACGGCGGCCATATCGGCGCCACAGCAGGAGACGAACTGAATCACTCCCGCCGCAGCGCCTCCTCAGCTGCAGCGCCGTCCCACAGCGCCGTTGCCCCCCTCAGTTGCAGTGCTTTGCAGCACCGCAACCTACCGTCTGATGGACTGCTCCTCGTCGGCTTGGCGAGCAAAGCCTATCGGGAGCAGTCCCGGCCAAAATACTATAAACATTTTGACGTGACAACGTCTTATAAATTGGTTTGCCGGGTGACACTTCAAGAAACTGCGTTACGCTCCGCTCACGTTATGCGCTCACAATGAGAGCGAGTGAGAGGCACGCGTCCCTTCCACTCGGGCATGGTTAGCCCGCCTAAGAGCGAGAGAGACAGACATAAAAAGTGAAAGGCACTCAAAGTCGTTGTCACGTAAAACTTTCGCCCGTATACCGACTTTACAGGCAACCAATTTTTTTTTATTTTTTATTTATTAGGTCTACAAAACTGGTTCATACATTATTTACATTATTAATCTTAACATATTGACATTTATAAGCTTAGACATATGTATGACCTACTCGAAGTAGACACAGCATGCTAATAAATAATCATACACTATGCTAAAAAGTCTTAAAATAACTGCCAAATATTAAATAATTTCAAATATGGTAGGAAAGTTGTGTTCTAGACATAACTTTCGGAAGGAATTAACTGATGCATTAAAGATGTCGATGTCACTGTCTATACTATTGTAAAATGAGCACATGCGATAGATAGGACTGCGTTGGCCGAGGTTGGTGCATGTCATAGGCAGCCTAAAAGTGTTTCTGTTGTGAAGGCGACTACTAGATCGAGGTACTGCCAATTCAAGCATATTTAATAAATCAGGACAGTCAACTAAATTATTCACAATTTTGTAAAGAAAAATTAGATCAGATACCATACGTCTTTTCTGTAGTGATGTGGTACGAAAGTAAGTCAACCTAGATTCGTAAGAGGTGAGTTCGCGACATTTATTGTTGATAAAACAAAGATGGTATAAAAATCGATGCTGCAATTTCTCAAGACGAGTGATGTGATTTTTATAACAGGGGTTCCAAATAGGACTACAATACTCAAGTAAACTACGTACGTAACAATTAAAAAGAAGTTTTGAAACAAAAGGTTCTTTAAAAATCCTGGTTTGGCGAATAATGAAACCAGAGATTTTAGCACATTTTTTAACCGTATGGTCGATGTGTTCACGGAAATCAAGTTTTTTATCAAATATTACTCCTAGATCATTAACTTTATTAATTTCACTCAGTTTTGTGTCGTTGATAAAATAAGATGGACTTCTACTATTTTTTTTACGATAATAAACTATGTAGGAGCATTTAGAAGCATTGAGAGATATTTTATTGATAAGACACCATTGATATACCTTATCGATGTCGTTTTGTAAGATTAGAATATCATCAGGAGAGGTGATAGTTCTATAAATTTTGAGATCGTCAGCATAAAGTTGAAAAAATGAATTAATTTTCATGCATAAATCATTCACAAACACAAGGAAAATAGTGGGCCCAGATGAGAACCTTGTGGTACCCCGGATGGCACATCCTTGGGTTCCGATAAAAAGCCACGAACTTTAACAATTTGTGAACGATTTCGTAAATATGATTCGCACCATCTTAATAGCGAGCCACATATACCTGCATGTCCAAGTTTACAGATAAGCAGGTCATGATCTATCACATCGAAAGCTTTCGAAAAATCTGTGTAAATTGAGTGAACTTCTAATTTGTCTTCCAAAGCTCTTGAGACATGACATACATAATTAGCTAAATTAGATGTGGTAGACCGCTTAGGTAGAAATCCATGCTGGTAAGGACTGATGTCTGTCTTCAAATATGGAAGTAGTATTTTTTGGACTAGTGACTCGAACAACTTGCCATACGCTGATAATATAGAAATTGGTCTGTAGTTGACAATATTGGACTTGTCGCCTTTTTTCAAAATAGGGGTGACATGAGCTGTTTTCCACTTCGAAGGAAAAATGCCTTGTCTTATGACTGAATGGCTGATTAAAAATATACTGCAAGGGTGTAACCAACTGATTAGCGCAGCATTTGAGAAAAAATGGAGGAATGAGATCAGGACCAGGTCCCTTATCGGTTTTTAATATTAGAAGTGATTTTAAAATTTCACTTTTAGTGAGTACACATTTATTGATAAATCTGTGATTTTTTATACTGCTGTCGTCGTAATTGACTGTGCTTTTTTGATTAAACGTAGAATGAAAGTGTTGGGAAAATAGTTCAGTAATTTCTTTACCACCATGTGCAGTAGCATTTTCTAAATACATTTCATCTGGAATATCACATGTATTCGTTTTTGAGAATTTTACGAATCTCCAAAAGTATTTCGGATTTTTTTTAATGTTTTCTTTAGCAGTTGTTTTAAATTTCAAATAACACTGTGAAATCAATATATCACACCGGGTCCGTAACAAATCATATGTAATTTTGTCACGGGGATTATTATATTTTTTGTATAAATTGTGGTATTTTGACTTTTCTTTTATTACTTTTATTAGAGATGAACTGTACCAAATAGGATAATTGGTTTCATTGAACTTAGTTAGTGGAGTATATTTATTAATTATGGGCATTGTAAGGTTGTAGAAAACATCCACCACTTGATCAATGTCCTTAAGATTGTCAAATTGTTCTGACCAGTTTATGACTGACAGTGACCGTGTAATCGAATCATAATCGGCTTTTTTAAAATTGAGGGTTAGAATTTTATTTATTTTTGGCGCTTTAAATGAAGATAATTTAAACTTTGTTATAAGTGCTGGATGATAGACGTCAATATCTACGAGAGACTCTGAGGCTCTAGATACGCTGAATAGGCGATGTTGATTGGTAAATATAAGATCCAATGTTCTATTTTTAGAGTTAGTAATACTATTGAGCTGAGTCAATCCGTTAAAGGACATTGTATCAATAAGCAGACTTTCCATCGAAGAGGTGGCACATAATGGAGATAAAGTATTAGACTCATCGTCATACTTCCAATGCAGATTTTTTTGGTTAAAATCTCCAGTCATTAAAAATATGGATTTCTTTTTGGCTCTGTGCTGAATTGTTTGTGTTGAGTTTGCAAGAAATTCTTCCAAGCGCAGAAATGAAGCTGGCGAAGGAATATAAACGTTGCTGATGCAAAAATCTATCAAATCCATACCTTGCTTCAACTTTACTACGACCCATATGTCCTCGCCCCCACACTCCCACTTTAATTTACGCACAGGTTTCAGCTTTTTTAGTACTGCTATGAGCACACCACCGCCATCATGTTTTTGGTTATTTGAGGACGAACGGTCGCGTCTAAAAATACAATATCTATTGTCTAAAAGCTCGTAATCGAAAACAGTCTCGTTAAGATTTGTCTCAGTCAGTGAAATCACATCATAGTCATGTCGCAATGCATTAGCTAGTATAGTATCAGTCTTGGTTCTAAGACCTCTTACATTTTGGTAATATATTTTTAAATAAAATTTTAACACTTTAAACATTAATTTTAGATTAACTCAAAAGTTAGCATTAATCTAAGGAGCTGAGAAATTTAACATCTTTTACTACAGAGCTCTTAGATGAAACATCCTTCCTCATATATATGCGGCCGTTGCGTATCCTTACAAACTCGTACTTCTTCTCCTTGGCAATTTTTCGGCACGCTGCGTGAAGTTGTTTGTATAATGGAGAGAGGTGCTCGCTGACAAAAACCGGTGACCTGTGATCTCCTGCCAAACCCAGATGCGATGTGTTCAATTTCTCAGACTGGTGAGTTCGATTAAAGGTTTTAACAGCTGCAATGATTTCATCTCTTTTGAGAGGGCTAGGCAGTTTTACAATTATTGATTGAGGCCTGCTTGAATCCTTGTTTACTTTCGCTACACGATGATAATTGAGTAATTCGTTATTATTCAGCCCACAGTTGCTGTAAGCTGCTGTATGATATTCCGAAGATTCTCAGACTTATGTTCAGGCACACATTGAATTTCCAGGTTACATTCCCGAGACTGCTGCTCGAAGTAAGCAAGCCTAGTGTTGAGGTCGCCAACTTGCGATACTAGATTTATATTTTCAGTCTCGAGGCGATCAATTATTTTGGTTTTGCTCTCAAGAAGCTCTTTTAGTTGTTCATATTGGGCGGACATGAAGTTAATGCTCACGGTCAATTCACCAATTATATTTTTTGTATCGGCACTATCACTTTTTATATCTCGTTTGATGTCGCTTCGAAGTTGAGTCATTGAATCGTCCAGCTTTTTATCGAAGTATTTTAAACATACATAAATACATGGATATGAATAAACTTACATAGATATGAGACACGCGAGGCGCCGGACGATGTCTAGTTACGTCTATTTCAGAGGGAATTAGACCAAGAACAGGCAGCACCGCGAGAAGGTAATCGCCAGACTTGCCTTGAGGATCATCACGACCTGCGCTTCCCCCAAGACCGTAACCTCCCTACCCATCACGGGATGAGTAAAGAAGGCCTTTTTTTTTTTTTTTTTTTTTTTTTAACGTGGGCGAAATGTATTTACGCACTTCCGCCTACCGGGAAAGTAGGCGGGGTGTGTCGGGCTTGCTCGAGCATCACCGCTCCCTGGGGGGCCTCATGGCCCCCAACCCTAACTGCACCCACAGCAGCCAGGGTCCACTACCGACTAAAACCCACGGTGTCCATCCTGCCGTTATAACGGAGGGAGCGCGGGGTACATTTGCATACCGGGCCCCCACCACGGCCGTCCGTTTCTGGACCCCTCCAGGGGGGAGGATGACCCTCCCCCTCGCGACCGTGCCTGGACCAAGAGCACGGCCGCACTACCCCGGGGACCACACAGTGCAAGGAACGCCAGACTTCCCACATCCGACGCTCGTGGTCCCCTGCGATGGGCCAGATGGAGCAGCCCCATCGCCAGCCGCTTCGGCCGCCACCCTTCGATGGCGGCCATATCGGCGCCACAGCAGGAGACGAACTGAATCACTCCCGCCGCAGCGCCTCCTCAGCTGCAGTGCCGTCCCACAGCGCCGCTGTTCCCCTCAGTTGCATTGCTTTGCAGCACCGCAACCTACCGTCTGATGGACCGCTCCTCGTCGGCTTGGCGAGCAAAGCCTATCGGGAGCAGTCCCGGCCAAAATACTATAAACATACATAAATACATGGATATAAATAAACTTACATAGATATGAGACACGCGAGGCGCCGGATGATGTCTAGTTACGTCTATTTCAGAGGGAATTAGACCAAGAACAGGCAGCACCGCGAGAAGGTAATCGCCAGACTTGCCTTGAGGATCATCACGACCTGCGCTTCCCCCAAGACCGTAACCTCCCTACCCATCACGGGATGAGTAAAGAAGGCCTGGACTTAACCAAAACAAGCAGCGTGAACGCCGCAAGCATAGGCATAGCAACTATTTAATGGATAAACCCAGACCCGCCCGAGTAAAGAAGGCCTGGACTTAACCAAAACAAGCAGCGTGAACGCCGCAAGCATAGGCATAATAATAATAATAATAATAGCCTTTTATTCAGACCTCTTAGTACAATGAATTTTTAAACTTATGTAAAAGACAAGCATTAAAAACTTAAACTTAATAGATTTGAATGAATCAAACTAATATTTGTTGCTTGGTTATCTTTCCAAGATCTGTTTGCCAGTCGGCAAAGGCCTCCTCCAATCTTTTCCATTCTTTTCTTTCTTGAGCCACTCTGTTCCATGTGACTCCTGCCACTTTTCTAACGTCATCGTCCCACCTTTTCTGTGGTCGGCCTCTGTTCCTTTTGCCTTCCCTTGGGTACCACCATTTCACCCTTTTGCTCCATTTTTCGTGTCCTCTTACCAGGTGACCAGCCCATCGCCATTTGAGTCTTTTGATTTTGCTTATTATATCGGTAGTTTTTGTTTTGATTCTAATGACGTTTTTTTTTACTCTGTCGGACTTTTTAATGTTTAGCATACTCCTTTCCATTGCATACTGGCAAGTTGCTAGTTTGTTTGAGGTGACCTGATTTAAGGACCATGACTGACATCCGTACGTAAGGACAGGAAGTATGCAGGTGTTAAAAAGTTTGCTTTTTAAGTTTATATGGAGGTCTTTATCTTTCATAGCTTCTCTTAGACTCCAGTATGTCTTCCAGCCATTTGCAATTCTTCTGTCCACTTCCTTCTGCATAGGATTTTTTTGAGTTATGAGCTGCCCTAGATATACGTACTCTTCTGTATAGTTGATTTCAGTGTTTCCTAGATCTATAGGATGTTTGTACCCGTTTGTCATCACCCTAGTTTTTTCCGGATTTATTGCCAGCCCTACTCTTTCACTTTCTTTCGCAAGTTCTTTTATCATTCTGGTTAAGTCTTCTGCTGTTTTTGCCAGTAACACTATGTCATCAGCAAATCTTAAGTGCGATAGCAGTTGACCGTCTATATTAATTCCGAGATGTTCCCAATCGAGTCTTCGGAAGATTTTTTCTAATACTGCGGAGAATAATTTCGGAGATAGAGGGTCTTCCTGCCTTACGCCTTTTTCTACTCTGAAAGGAGTACTTTTCTTTTCTAGTTGGATTCTTGCTCTGCTGCAGCTATATATATTTCTTATTAATCGAATGTACTTGTGCTCAATTCCTTGTTCTAGTAACGCCTCCCATATTTTGTCATGATGTAGAGAATCAAATGCTTTGCTATAATCAATAAATGCGATGTAGTATGTGAGTTGGTAGTCGTTGTATTTCTCCAGAATTTGACGCACTACGTGAATGTGGTCGATCACTGAGTAGTCTTTGCGGAATCCTGCTTGCTCTATAGGTTGGTTTTCGTCTAGGGTTCTTTCGATCCGTTTTAAGATGATCTTAGCAAAAATCTTATATACATTGGACATAAGACTTATAGGGCGATAATTTCCTATGTCATATTTGTCACCTTTCTTTTACAGTAGGATAATGAGAGATTCGGTCCATTGCTGGGGGATGGTTACTGTATTCATGATATCATTGAATATATCTGTGAGGACAGGTAGCAGTATCTCTTTGCTATTTCTTAAGATTTCATTGCTTATGCCGTCAGGCCCGGGTGCTTTCTCACACTTTTGGGTATCAATAGCCTTACTGACTTCAGCTTGGAGGATACTGGGGGTGTTCGAGGTTTCCACTAGACTGATTTCAGCTTGCGTAGTGTTGTTTCGATAAAGATTTTTTTAGTATGATGTAGCTGTTTTTAATATGTCAATTCTGCGATGATCGAATTTTCCTTGGTTGTCTTTCATTTTTACGATCCAGTTCTTCGTGCCGGTCAATTCTTTGAGTGCTTTTTTAGTTCCACCGGTTTTCCGTATGTAATTTTCGATCGTTCGCATCCTTTGTTGTTTTCTATCCTTTTTGATACTTTCCTTGATATCTTTGCTGATTTTGGCTAATTTCTGTCTTCTGTTCGGAGTACTTCTTTCGTTAGTAAGGTGATTTCTTTCTTCTAGGAGTTTTATAGTGGCTGTTGATAGTTTCTCTTTAGCATCAATTTTCCTATCTGCTATGAGTTTGGTTTGGGTTTTGATAATATTTTCTATATACTTGTATTTATCTTGGGTTTCTAGTTCTTTAGTGTTCTCTTTGAAGTCTCTTAGTTCAGCTCTTAGGGCTGTTGTTATTTGCTTTAATTGCTGTTCTTCGAGTTTTATGTTTCCTGAGTCTTGTCTCGGTCTAGTCTTCTTTGGTTGTTTTGTTTTGAGCTCAGTTCTAAGTAGCCTATGATTGGTGTTGAAGTTGAATCTTTTAATGACGGTAAAGTTTGTGAAGTAGCTGTTTCTGTTGGTCATAATAAAATCAATTTCGTTTTTTGTTTTACCATCCGGCGAGATCCAGGTCCACATGCTCTTTCGGTTCTTCTTGAACACAGTATTTAAGATTTTTAATTTGTTTTCTAGCGCGAAGTTTGTCATTTTTTTCCCATTTCTGCTTCTGGTCTTGTTACTATATGAAAATTGTCCTAGTATTGCGTTTTCTCCTGGGCGTCTTGCTCCAATTTGACCATTGAAGTCGCCCATGACTATAAGGTTTTTGTGGGTATGCTCTTGAATGGCTTCGTTTAAATTATGGTAGAAGTTATTTATCGTTTCCAAATTTGATTGCTCTGTAGGTGAGTATATTTGTACAACAGACCACGGTTTATTTATATCCTGGTAGATTCAAATTCATAATCGCTATGCGTTCTGAGATTCCTATGAATTCTTCCACATATTGTTTTAGATGTTGTTTGATAATAAATCCTACCCCATATTGGCCTTGCGTCTCCCCTATTTGGTATAGTAAATAGTCTGGATGACAAGTAATACTTTCGCCCATTCTTCTCACTTCACTCAAACAAATTATGTCCCATTTGATAGATTTTAGCGCATATGTCAGTTCCGTAAGATTTTCTTCCTTTCCCAAGGTGAGTACATTGAGGGATGCTATGTAAACTACTGGTTTTCGATGATTTTTGTCTTTAGATGTTGGAGGGTTGTGGTCGCTTTCCCCCTCGAGGACCAGTCGGCTTGGGGGAGTTCGTTCCTTTTTTGTTTCTTTATTGGCAGTTTCTTTGGTTGGTTTTGGTTTCCGTTTACCGTTCTTTAGTTGCTATTGGTTTTTATTAGTATTAGGCATGTTCGAAAGGGAGCTGGATCTATATCGCATTAACTTAAAAGCGTTTGTTCTGTTTGTCTTCATTGTGTTCACGGTTTGATGCTTTTTCGGTTGATTAATATCTGAAGAAGGTGAAGCGGATATTCCCCTTTTCCTTTTCTCTTGGCTGTAGTTGTTCTCTTTAACAATTAATTTATCGTATTTCAGATATGCTATATTGCCTTTTTGTCTCTCTTCAGTTAACTTGGCTTGCAGCTCTTTTCTTTTTTCTAACACCTCTTTCGAGTAGTCTTCCGCGATGTATATAGTTTTTAAGTTCTTTTTACTTTTGATAATTTCGGTCTTTTTCCAGTTGCTTATAAACGAACACAGTACCGGTCTCGGTTTGTTGCTCCCTCTCTTTCTTTTGCCTAAGCGATAAATTTTGTTGATATCGTATTCTTCCATTTTGATATTCAAATCTTGGTTGAAGGTTTCTTTGAGCTTTTGTATTCGTTCATAAGAGGATTTTTCGTTTTCTTCTAAGCCGAATACTATAATATTATTGTTTTTCTCGGCCCTCTTAAGATAATCTATTTCTTTTTCCAGTTTTTCTACTTTCGTTTTTAAGTTCTTATTTTCTTCTATAATAGGGATTAGTTTCTCCTCTATTTTTTCCATAATACTATTAGTTATAGAGTCCTTCAGTTCAGCATTTTGACTTTGCATCTCTATTTTCATTTTTTCAAATAATATTTGAAACTGGCCTTCCATCTTATATTTTATTATTTACGTGTACGAGACGCAATAGTAAAATATGGTAGAAATATTTTTCTCAATTAGCAACACTTTTTTATATGGCAGATTTATTGAGGTTAAGCATAGGCATAGCAACAATTTAATGGATAAACCAAGCCCCGCCCAAAAAAAAAAAAAAAAGCTTATAACCCTGCATTAACACACAGGCTTATTTGCATCACCACGCGTGTAAAACGGAATTGGACGAAGTTTGGTATGTAGATACTTCACGTCCCGGAATAACAAATACATAGGCTACTTTTCATCATCGTCATCATATCACCAGTACCGCGGCGAACCGCGACCGCGTCCGCGAGCGCCCCGCTTATTCTCCTTGAAAAAGGCCACCGAATGTGGTTGAAACTATGGTCGGAACCCTCTCACTTGCTACGTGAGTAATTCCCGTGTTTTATACATTCATAATCATCATCGTCAATCATCACCACGCGGATAATTCACGGCCGGCGTTGCATGTCGTATGTATTGCTTCCGGGCTGTTTGGCCATGGTCTAAGTGAAACTTGTGTTCCAGACGTTTCGTCGATCACTGCGGTCGACATCTTCAGTGATCGACGAAACGTCTGGAACACAAGTATCACTTAGACCACGGCCAAACAGCCCGGAAGCAATACATACAACATTGTAATTATTGAACTATTTTCACGCTTATGGGTACATAGATATAAATACTGATTGATATCTCGGCAATACGGCACAGCTTTAATTAAACGAGCGCCAATCGCAAAGAAGCCTCATGAAAACGTATTGCATCGGGAAACCTAGCACAGACAAGCAAGAATTACTTTATAGCACTGTATAGGAATTGGCGCACGCCTTACAGGGGCCGTGCAATTGTACGATCATTACAGCGAGGTGAGGCGTCATCAAAAGTTTGAATAAATAAGTACATAATGAGTACAAGTAGAAATGGGTGGACGATTAATTGGTCGGAGACGACGGTCCCTACGACTTACTGTGGCGCGGGTACTTCATACATATTGTATGGAGTATGACGAACGACGCTCTTTCAATTCCTTCACACGTTACCTCTCTAAACACCGGCCTGTTACCAGCGAGTACTTATGCGGGAAAATTACTGGTTTCACTGCGCGTACAATAAAGTTCAATTTGTACATCATATTATATTAGGGTATATTTGTGCGCAACGAGACTCGTGAAGGGTTAATGGGACACCTCGATAATTCGTTTACAGAGAAGGCGGACATCACTCGCCGGCCGCCGCCACCGCCGCCGCCGCCGCCGCCGCCGCGACACAACGGTCTATGCAATGTTGCTATACAACGTGCATATGTAAATAGTTATTGTCGTGTTATGCTCCAATATATATGAATTGATGTATTCACTAGTTGTAAAGCTTCCTCACAAATTGTATATCTGTAATTGATTAAAGTGACATAGAAAGTACCGTGATAGGGTATCTATAACTCAACAACTCTTAACAATTATTATGTTTTGATATAAAATGGGGACAACAGACTTCAATCGCCTTAATTTGTTTACTTGGATGGTATGTTTTGCAGTTATTTTGATTTAAAAACCAAATAAGTACTGTTGCGAAATCAGTTAAGAAAAACAGGGTCTCGCAACTATGGGGATGTGAGCATGGGATCCACTCACAAAGCGATGAAGAGAGGCACACGTAAATTCGGTTAAACTAGGAATTTAGACAATACAAGCAGACTTACCAAAATATGTCCCACCAGTGGTATGTAGTTCCTCGAGGAATGTCTATAAAGGGTCACAACACGTCACATTCAGTATTTGAAGTCTATATTAGATTTGCACTGCACTTCGTCCGATGTCGGTCAAGGTTAGCGGGTGACTGCTGGGTGAAGCGGCGGTAGCAACGAACATCGTGCGTGCATGTATTGCAGTCGATACTATTAGATATCGCGGTTGACTTCTGGAGTCGCATTGCTCCCCCAGGAAGCCTGCTGGTGCTTATCATCGCACTTGTCCTTCAGTTCCTAAGTCAACCTAAAGTACAAGTGCCTCATACGATCGCTCAGAAAATGGATTCCCATTCGTCGAATTTGGGACGACTTATGATGACGATACAAGTACACCTTTTTGAATACAATTTAGATGGGATCGTCTGTGGGGCATACAGCCGGCCAAATAAAAAAGAATTATCAAAATCCATTCCAAATTAGCGGAATGAGAGGGTCACATATACATTACATATATGTAATAGAACGTACAGCCAATTTGCAACTCCTCCTTGTTTAAACAACCGTCATGAGCATCGACACGTCATACAATACATTTCGGTCAAAGATTGATTTGTGAATCGTATGCGTACCCATGGACACATATCGATAGTAAATTTCTCTGATATCTAATCGGCAATTAAAAGGTTAAAAAATACGACATAAAGACCACCAAAAGGCTGATCCAGAATTAATGGATTGTATGGAGAAAACAAACTAGGCAACGAATGTCTGGGCTCGCATAAACTAGCGATCCATAGCTGTAATCACGCACGAACGTTTACCTAGAAATGTTTTACATAGGATATAGGACGGCCAGCAGTGGACGTCCTATGGCCGAGACGATGATGACAATAAAATTATTGTATGGCAGTTCTGCGAGAGCAAGTCCATATTCTATGGTAATTGCACCTTCGACCCCATCGTAACTGACCTTCAAGTTCGACAGTGACGACACGCTATATCTACAAATCATACTTCGCATAGAATTCAATAAAAATCTGTTCACCACGGTTCTAGCTCCATTTGCGAGGAAATATTGAAAAAGTTCCGCCATTAAGTCGGTTATGCAGATTAAAAATTACATATTTTTTTAAATTATCGCACCGGGCAATAACTTGATAGTAATCGATCACATTTCAAAACTATGTGTTACTTACGTAATAGGCATATGTTTATTTATATAATAATGTTGTTTACTAACGATAAGTAGACGCTTGATAACTGTAAGCGTAAGTACAGATTAAAGTGGGTCGACAGAATTATGCAGCTATTAGATATAGAAAGGTCGTACGAGCAGTGCGGTCGGTGGTGGCGGTGGTGGTGGTGGTGGTGGTGGTGGTGGCGGTGTGGTGAAGCGGGCCCGGGAGCCCACCGCGCTGTGCCCGATACCTCATAAACCTACAATATTACTCCAATATGTACTTTAGACAATTATTATAATCGTCGCGTCGCTGTAAGCCGTCGGTAATCGCCCCGCGCGGCCCGCCATTATTGATATCGGACAGACCGTTATCTATAGTGTAATAAAATAGTCAAGCCTATATGTATGTATGTACATGGATAACCAGTGTGAGCGGGTCAGGAACAACCGTAAGAACGAAAATCAAGCTTTGATTACATTTATGTCTGCCTGTTGTTATCTTGCAACAAGACAATTGCTGAATATAATTGAGCAACGTTTTTATACCTTTTTTAACTTTATAAAAGTAGTTTGATCACCATCTCACTTGATGGTTAATGACGATGTGGTCAAAGTTCACGCTAGACCTCGACTGCGTTATTTAGGAACATGGAGTAAGATAAGTAATTATATATACTAGCCCCGAATCAACGCTCAGCTCGGTTTTGTGATTCGGTTCTCACTTAGTCCTTGCTTCAATAAATCGATCGAAAAAGTGTAACTTTTGCCTTATTTGGTTAAGTTATTATCCCCTTTAACCAAACAAGAAATATGTACTTGTCAAAAGCTCTACTCCTCTACTCCACAAGGTGTATAGAACGGTAAGTATGCAGGTAACCTATTAAACTACCCCGCAGGCATGGTGCTCTATTGTATATAATAAGGTATTTTGTAAAAACGAACGTTATTATTCAGGTGTGCCTTCGATCCTCGCGATGACGTCGCCGCGTCACGCACCCATTCAAACCACGATGTACCTCCGCGTAGATAACAGCTTGGAAACAATATCCAGATCAATTTATGAACACGACGCGACGCTGCGAACGTGAAATTCATAAACCACTCAGTTTAAAGCTGTTCTATATAACCATTGAAGACAATAAGCTTAAACGAAGCTTGGACTCGCGCTAACAACTTACTCTAACTTACATGTTCAACTTGAAATTTGAAAATTTCAAGTTGAACATGTAGGAAGGAACGCCAGCGTGTATAATTCCTGGTAGAGAAAAGTGGGCGGAGCGCGGCATGAACGGGCGGGCGGCTACGAGGCCCGAACTTTATAATTAAATATGAAAGAGAGTCCGCGTCGACTGCGCTTTACTTCCTTGCCAGTTTTTAAAAAAAACATTAATTTACGTCACATTTATCGTACCATGACATAAATACTGACTGTCTATCTGATGTGAAGCTCAACAATATTCAAACGATGCTAAATACATCAAACGTTTACTAAAACGGCTCACTAAGCTCCCCCCGTGTGTGTACGACTCACCTTTGGACAGCTTTGCTGTACTTCCTGTTCTGTACTGTAGTAACTATAATAGTACTTATCAAACTAATAAACCTTACATACCGTACAGCTACCGACTGAACTTCACGCTTGTAGTGAACAATCAAGCTCTTGACCGGAACAAAATAATAATAATAGGAGAAGAAGTATCGGGGGTCGCAGAATCGCGGTTTTGACACTCCTATATCTTTTGACCTTAATGTGAAATAACGTAGAAATAAACGAAAGAAAACTGTCAAAGCAAGTACTAGTAGCGATCGTGAGCGGAACACGTGCAAGGCGAAGATCTCGGCGAACGTGCCTTGACCAGCAGCCGTACCGGCTATCTTTACCCATTATGGAATGTCACTTCACGTCGGCTCTCATTGGTGGTTCAAGCCCGAACCGACAATGAGAACAGAGACGAACTTCGTTCAATGACATTCGTTGGATGAAAGCACCAATGAGAACAGAGAGGAAGTGGCATTTCATGGGTATAATATTCCCCGGTAATGCCGCAGATTGGAGATTTTCTATAAAAAGGCCAAATGATCCATTAAGGGTCTGAAGAGACTGTAGGTAGCTATAGCCCAGATTGGAGTAAGCGGAAATCCGTAATATCTGCCGCAGACAAATGTAAGACCAGGCTGGCAGCTCCACCAACGATAATACTCAGGGTGAGCGGGGTTACAGTGATCGCTATTGGATTAAGCTAATATTATTACATTTCCAAAGTCAGTGTTTCCCGATGGGTACAATCCTGGTGTCTCCAAGTCGCGAGTGAATAGGTACCTTCTAGGCTTGTGTGCTACATCCTAGACCACGTCATCACTTAACATCAGGCGAGACAGTTTGTTAAACGCAAGCTCATAATATGTAAAAAAAAAATTGAAAAGGGCGCCGAATAAAAATATTTAGAAAAGCATATCGATTAAGAATATAATTTATAAAATCATACATCGCGTTAAATCCAAACAGCTGCGTTAGGGCAGGGAAATTATGTTAACCTTTCTAAAAAGAAAGTTAAACCCTCAAAAATGACAATGAACGTCCATTATCCAAGTGACATATCAGAGACAGATCTAGATAATCAGCCCAATACAATATAATATTTATCTCAGAGAGGAGTGCACGACATAAATCCGTCACGCTGGCCAATGCGGGTTGGTGCATAGACCAATAATTGGCCATAATAGTGGCCAGCCCAATTTCAGAGGTTTCGCGTCCTCAAATGGCTCCTCCAACCTGGCCTAACGGCTACCTATTACGTATACACCACCGGCGGCTAAACATGTCCTCCAAGGCACAGAACCGTTCAGTTACAAATGCCACTAGCCCTCACCCATCCAAGGTCCATCCATGACCGAGCAGTACGTTGCTTAACGCAGTTGATTGTTAAAATTGTACGCATAAACTGCGATATGATGTGCACTTACATATGTCGAGGGCGCGCAGCACTGAGGCCGAGGCGAGCAGCGCGACCGCGACCGCGACCGCACACACCACCATTACGCCGCCTTACTTCACCATGCTACCGACGACACCGCAGCTCTAGAACAATGCAATACAAACCATTTTACACACTTTTCATTTTCTCATTTAACATATAAATATTATTACAACTGTCACTCGATGTCTTAAACAATGATCAACGGCCGGCTTCTTAACCTGCATTTTAACCGACATAAAAAGAAAGAAAAAGGTTACTCATTTCGACCGTATATATTTTTGTATGTGTTCGCGGATAATGTAATAAAAACATTGTACGAACGCTACTTAATGCACGCCAAAAGACAAAGGTATACATAAATAATTACAATAGATTTAGTTAGAAATTAAGAGTAAAATTAATAATAATAATTGAATAGCTACTGTTTCGTTTCGCTGTTCCGAGCCAACATCGCCGGCTGTGGAATGTTTGTTGTAATGTATTGTGTTCTTGTTTGACATCGGCATCGATCGATAACTTGTAGGAGCTGTTTTGAAGTGATTAATAACTGATATTAAATTAAAAATGTAATACTTAGTCCCTAATTTCCTTATACCAACATATTAGGTTATTAAGGTTTTAGTTGTCTAACTTATCTTGGATTTTTATTATATTTCTTCTAACCATGTTGTTTAATAATATATTTATTAAGTTATGTCATTTCAGGATGCTCGTTGCATATTATTATATATTGCCTTGATTATAGGAAGTAGCTCAGCCGCCGTAACACAGGTGACCCTAGCACGGCTGCTAAAGGCCTGTTATATTGTTTTCACATACATATGTATTTATCTATCTTTATCCATGTATTCTAGTAATGTATAATGTATTGTAAGTGTTTTGTGCAAATAAATAAATAACTTTTTCTTTTATGATCCGATTTTGATGATTCTTTTTTTATTTGATAGGGTTTACTTCCGAGGTGGAATTTCATCGAAATCGGACAAGCAGTTTTTGAGTTACACTCCAATAACTGGAAAGTGTTACGTTTATCTGGATGACTTCATTGCGGGTGAAGAAATCGGTGAACATACACAATGATTATTGATCCCGTGAGTAGAAAAGGTCACAGAAAAGGGTGACATTTTTTTTTTCTCCAATAAAAATGGAACCGAATTCAACACTCAAAAGTGTGAAATAACTTGTCGAAGTCGGTACCATGCGCACAATATTGTGATGATAGTTACTTTTGTGAACTATCGTGGTACCGGCTTCAACAAGTTGTTTCACACTTTTAGTGCTGAAGTACAGTTATAACAAACCAGTGGTCGAAAAACGTATGGTACAGAAGTTTACACTTCGTTACCTGTTTATTACCTTTTAATATTATTATTAAAATCGTCCCTAAAGGCCGGTGTAAGTAACCATTGTTTGGATGAGTCAACAAAGTACCTGTATGTTACATTTCTAAAAAAAATTGTATGTTTGGTTGTATGTTTTGAACACTGGTTTCCTGAGTATGTACGGACTACGTATTTAAAAAAAAAAATACTTTTTTGCCTTAATATGCATATTGCCATAATTATTTTATTTGTTTGCACTCAAACCCCCGCACTAGGATTCCCTGAGTCGCGGAAGAAATGCATACACACAATCACAGCACACAAACAACCAAGACCATTATGTAGAAAGTACTACACGTATAATAAAAAAATTGGTTGTCTGTAAAGTCGGTTTACGGACGATAGATTTACGTGATAACGACATAATCATGTATGACATTGACATTGACATTGACATTTGACATTTGACATTTGACTTTGACATTTGACATTTGACATTTGACAATTGACAATTGACAATTGACAATTGACATTTGACATTTGACATTTGACATTTGACATTTGACATTTGACATTTGGCATTTGACATTTGACATTTGACATTTGACATTTGACATTTGACAATTGACAATTGACAATTGACAATTGACAATTGAAAATTGACAATTGACAATTGACAATTGACAATTGACAATTGACAATTGACAATTGAAAATTGACAATTGACAATTGAAAATTGACAATTGACAATTGACAATTGACAATTGACAATTGACAATTGACAATTGACAATTGACAATTGACAATTGACAATTGACAATTGACAATTGACAATTGACAATTGACAATTGACATTTGACAATTGACATTTGACATTTGACATTTGACATTTGACATTTGACATTTGACATTTGACTTTTGACTTTTGACTTTTGACTTTTGACTTTTGACTTTTGACTTTTGACTTTTGACTTTTGACTTTTGACTTTTGACTTTTGACTTTTGACTTTTGACTTTTGACTTTTGACTTTTGACTTTTGACTTTTGACTTTTGACTTGACTTTTGACTTTTGACTTTTGACTTTTGACTTTTGACTTTTGACTTTTGACTTTTGACTTTTGACTTTTGACTTTTGACTTTTGACTTTTGACTTTTGACTTTTGACTTTTGACTTTTGACTTTTGACTTTTGACTTTTGACTTTTGACTTTTGACTTTTGACTTTTGACTTGACTTTTGACTTTTGACTTTTGACTTTTGACTTTTGACTTTTGACTTTGACTGACTTTGACTTTGACTTTGACTTTGACTTTGACTTTGACTTTGACTTTGACTTTGACTTTGACTTTGACTTTGACTTTGACTTTGACTTTGACTTTGACTTTGACTTTGACTTTGACTTTGACTTTGACTTTGACTTTGACTTTGACTTTGACTTTGAAGTTTGACTTTGAATTTGACTTTGACTTTTACTTTGACCTTGACCTTGACCTTGACCTTGACTTTGACTTTGACTTTGACCTTGACTTTGACTTTGATTATATTATCTAGATCTAGATAAAACTTAGGTGGAACGTTACAGGAATGTTACCGTTACTATTTTTCATTTT
The DNA here is from genome assembly GCA_934044485.1 of Apeira syringaria. NCBI lineage: Eukaryota > Metazoa > Arthropoda > Insecta > Lepidoptera > Geometridae > Apeira > Apeira syringaria. Next base: position 874,652 of record OW203683.1, on the reverse strand, counting down.
GGCATTCATCAATTTATAAAACGTTATCACGTCAAAATAATAACTAATCATTGAAACTTACACTATTTTTGTTTTTAATAAAATTAATTTAAAAAAAAAAATTTTTTCACTATAAAAACGACCCATCTGAAAACATCTATTCAGATCAAAACATATTTTTCCAAATGCTTTCATAAATGGAGGATTTTTGAGATAATAAACGCAAAGGAGGATGGCAGAACCAGCCTTGCTCCCGAAAAACGAAATGACAACCCGTTCATTTATTCTTTATTATGAAAATTTAGATTAAATTTTTGTGGATTCCGTGAATAATTTGCATTATTGATACTTCTCATTATGTTTGTTGCGTTCGAATATTACGCTCTGACAATAATTGTAATTGTTACTCTATAATCTGTAGTCAGCTGATCTGTAGATCCGGTCTGCGTTCATAAACACACCCATGTCTAGTTTACTTCAGAATATAAGTAATTTGTGTCTGTAGCGCGATCCATGCAATATTGCTTTCTCTGTCTACGATGCTATAGATGGATAACGATCCATAGAATGGTTCGCATATGGACGTGTACTTAGTATATACATACTGATACAGATGATTTTCCATGATAACTTTTTACTCCCAACTTCTATAAAAATGATTGAATATACGATATACAATGTATTTATTCCTCTATCGATGCGTATAAGTTTCATTTATGAACGCGGTTTTTTTTTTCTAGGCTGGAAATGTATGGGAGTCTGCCATCCTCCTTTGATAACCTCCTTTACATCTTTGTAATCTGATAAAATCCCCGGTTCTAATTCTATTTTTTAATTGTTAAGAAACGAATATATTCTATATACACACTCATACACATACCGTACTATACGTAATATATACATATATGTTTATATGTATCAGTGGGTACATAATTAAACAAAGTGCAAAACAAAATTCCAGCAGCTGAGAGTTGCAGATCGTTGAAATGTTAAAATAAAGAGAGAAACCCGACGAATGATTCCTCAGGAAGTTGGAGCGAACTAGAAAGTTGCAGCGACTTGTATAAGGGCCCATTGAACACTCCCAACTTTACAGGCTCAACTTGGAAAAACGTGAAATTGCGAGAGCAGAGTCCAACGGAAACAATCGAAGCCAGGCAAATGTTTTTTGACGTGATAACGTTTTATAAATTGATGAATGCCAAAATGAAAAATAGTAACGGTACATTCCGCGTAACGTTCCACCTAAGTTTTATCTAGATCTAGATAATATAATCAAAGTCAAAGTCAAAGTCAAAGTCAATGGTCAATGGTCAATGGTCAATGGTCAATGGTCAATGGTCAACGGTCAACGGTCAACGGTCAACGGTCAACGGTCAACGGTCAACGGTCAACGGTCAACGGTCAACGGTCAACGGTCAACGGTCAACGGTCAACGGTCAACGGTCAACGGTCAACGGTCAACGGTCAACGGTCAACGGTCAACGGTCAACGGTCAACGGTCAACGGTCAACGGTCAACGGTCAACGGTCAACGGTCAACGGTCAACGGTCAACGGTCAACGGTCAACGGTCAACGGTCAACGGTCAACGGTCAACGGTCAACGGTCAACGGTCAACGGTCAACGGTCAACGGTCAACGGCCAACGGCCAACGGCCAACGGCCAACGGCCAACGGCCAACGGCCAACGGTCAACGGTCAACGGCCAACGGTCAACGGTCAACGGTCAACGGTCAACGGTCAACGGTCAACGGTCAACGGTCAACGGTCAACGGTCAACGGTCAACGGTCAACGGTCAACGGTCAACGGTCAACGGTCAACGGTCAACGGTCAACGGTCAACGGTCAACGGTCAACGGTCAACGGTCAACGGTCAACGGTCAACGGTCAACGGTCAACGGTCAACGGTCAACGGTCAACGGTCAACGGTCAAAAGTCAAATGTCAAATGTCAAATGTCAAATGTCAAATGTCAAATGTCAAATGTCAAATGTCAAATGTCAAATGTCAAATGTCAAATGCCAAATGCCAAATGCCAAATGCCAAATGCCAAATGCCAAATGCCAAATGCCAAATGCCAAATGCCAAATGCCAAATGCCAAATGCCAAATGCCAAATGCCAAATGCCAAATGCCAAATGCCAAATGCCAAATGCCAAATGCCAAATGTCAAATGCCAAATGTCAAATGTCAAATGACAAATGTCACATGTCAAATGTCAAATGTCAAATGTCAAATGTCAAATGTCAAATGTCAAATGTCAAAAGTCAAAAGTCAAAAGTCAAAAGTCAAAAGTCAAAAGTCAAAAGTCAAATGTCAAATGTCAATGTCAAAGTCATACATGATTATGTCGTTATCACGTAAATCTATCGTCCGTAAACCGACTTTACAGACAACCAATTTTTAGCTACAGTAAACTGGTAACTTGCCCCGGCTTACGCAAAGGGTCGGTAGAAGAACCATCTGAATCGAGGTAGGTACACGCACGAAAGGAAAATGTGACCTTTCGAAACAAAACCGTATGGTCGGTCCTCGAGGCTCGCTCGCGGCTCGAGACCCTTCAGCGGGCGAACAAAGGCGTTAGTGGTGCTAGTGCTGCGGCCGGCCGGAGCCCGAGCGTCGTTAACGATCTAGACTCGCCCGGACGCGTCGCCCGCGCCGTGTCAAGGTTCCTCGGACGCCCGCGGCCGCGCGCCGCGCACCCCGTCACGCTCCGATGCCTAACGCACATTTTTTTAAAGCTAAAGTGCCCCACAGCTGTCAGCCGCTGTCTCACCAAACAAAATTGGAAAGTTCAGGCTAAATCTAATATTCTTATACATTCAGTTGTAATCGAAGCTAACGTGCTACCTATTCTCAATCCAGCTATTTTCAATCCCCCCACAAACTTGGTAAAAGAAAAAAAAATGCTTCTTTTTTAACCGAATAAAAAAAGGAGGAGGTTCTCAATTCGACCCGTATGTTTTTTTAATAATTTTTACCCCAGAACATTCGACTGGGTAAACTGATTTCGATAAGTTTTTACTTTTTTTCGTTAACATAGTTTACATACAAATGCATCCTATAAAGGTTTGCGCGCTAAATCCTAGACAACGTCATCACTTAACATCAGGTGAGACAGTTGTCAAACGCAAACTTATAATAAGTAAAAAGAAAAAAGATAATATCATGATTTAGTCTAAAAAGCTAATAAGTAATTTAAGTCTATCTTAACTTGCTAAATGTACTGTACAAATAATGTGTCTATTAACACTTCTTATTGTCTCTATTTAAGGCGGAGACACTTTTTTCATGTGTGTTCTACGAGCAGTACTTTAACCACATTACACTAACCAGTCATGTTTTACTATTTACCTCATATAATATTATCATTGACACTAACAGTATTATTGAACACTACACTAACTCGAACTGTTCTTTTGAGTCTTCTCACTAGATAAAAAATTGTAAAGTATAAGTGAGAAAGCTACACAACGGATAAACGCTCAGACAGTTTATAGAACAACAACTAGCTGCGCCCCGCGGTATCACTCGCGTGGACAACGGGAACCATACTTTTTTCCGGAATAAAAGTAGCCTATATTCCATTTGAGACTATCAATATGTCAAATTTAATTTAGACACTCGGAAGACTGCCGTAAGCTTGGTTTAATAGAAGCTGCTTTAGATTGAATTTAAATACTTTTGTTTACCAAAAGTACTTCATGATATATCTTTTCATCTCGAGGAAGGATCGTCTCTCCATGCAAACATTCATCCCATATGTCAATCCTTCGAGTTTTATTTTCGTGATAAAAATGCTTATGTCCTCCTATGTCCTATACCAAAACATCATCAAAATCACACATACAGACAGAAGTACTTTCAGATCTATAATACTTATATAATATTAGTTTGGATATTCCAATCAATTGAATACTCGCCTGTTTTTCAATATGGTCACACAGTGGTGGTGGTTTGCAATTTGCAAATTTCACAATTGTAAAAATGAGTTGGTTTATTGGCAATTCAATTTCAATTTCAAAATATCTTTATTATCAACATAGAAGGTTATATATATGTACATTTTTAGTGTAAGTTAGATCCTAAAAGTACAATGAAATAAATAGTATTACACGTTTTCCAAGCAGCCACTTATATAAAACTTGTAGCATGTTAGTCGGTAATTTCAAAATGTGCATATTACTATCCATAAGTAATGTATTTTCTATACAATAACAGTAATAACTATGTAAGTTTTAGTAAAGAACATTACATTTTTAGCTTGTATTAAACAATATTAAACAACAACTCACCGACCTGCGGGAGTAAACAACAGCACTCACTCATACCCTCGGTAAGTCAATTTTACAACAAGAACCAAATGAGTGGGCATACCTAGCGTCAAAATTATGTCTTAATCATATGGAAGTACAGATAATTTTAGCGCAACGTGAGACGGTGACATATTATAGCAGCTCCGCTCGTTATTCGCTAAACTGGTTATCGGTGAACGTCAGAACTGTAGTTAGCAGTCGAGGAATAGGTGATGAGGCAGTTTATATCGATGGTATTTATCGATATAATCTAAATTGTTTGACCGGGTCTTACATATATTTTGGATGAGTTTATTTTTGTTTTTGGGATTACTGTGAAGGTAAAATTTTTTGGCTAATGTGTATATATAAGTATACAATGGAGGCAGCCCTATGGTTTCATGCATTTTATAAAGGTTCGTGTACAGTGGTGTTTTAAATGAGTATTTGATCGCCTTATTTTGTATGACTTGCAGCTTTTTAATATTTGTGATGCTAGTACTGCTCCATACTGGACAAGCGTATGTTATACAGGGACGAACTAAAGTGCGATAAATGCTAAGTTTTGTGTGACAGCTAAGGCATGATTTCCTGTTGAAAAGTGGGCTTAATGCATTAAGCGATTTTATCCCTTTCAGTCGTAATCTGTTGGTGTTTTCAGACCAGTTAAGCTTGTTATCTAAGACAATGCCCAGGTATTTAACTGACCTACTCCAGGGGATCTCGAGCCCATTTACGTGCAGCTTACGGGGGGGAAGTGACCGTTGACGGGTAAAAAGTATAGCTTCAGTCTTTGATGCGTTGATTTTGAACTTCCATTTTCGAAAGAACGAAAGCAGTAGGTCGATGGATAACTGGAGCCGACTAATTATTAGATCAGTGTCAATTGAGGATGAGAAAGACGCAGTGTCATCGGCAAAACAGGCTAAATTGGTTCGCGTTTGCACAGGTATGTCATACAGGAAAATTAGGAAGAGAAGTGGTCCTAAAATAGAACCCTGGGGCACTCCTGCTAGGACAGGTTTAGCAGAGGATACGAAGTCTTTCATATGTACACGAAATGAGCGGTCTGATAAATATGATCTGATAATTTTAACAAGTGGCATAGGCATATTTATGTTAATTAGTTTATGTAACAGGGCTTCGTGCCAGACTGTATCGAACGCTTTTTCGATGTCAAGTATGAACATGCCCGTAGACTGTCTTTGGTTTAGGTTGTGTGACACCGCTTCAGCCACTCTGGTCAGTTGTTGAACTGTTGAGTGTCCTGCGCGGAATCCAAATTGCTCATCTGGTAGCACTTTTGCAGAAAAGTGAAGCATTCGAGAGTACAGCATTTTCAGGTCTAAAAAATTGGCGGTGTAAAATCAGCGTGTTTAAAAAATAAAAACACCAAAATTTGTTGCTTTTTTGTTGCTAATTAGTTGCCAAAAAAATTTTTTTTTTGCTCAAACTTATCGCGAAAAATCAGCAATAACGCTAACTTTTCATTAAAATAGCGTGAAAATCACTGGACAAAGAATGATCGATCAAGCGAATAGGGGTCAATTTGTTGCTAATTTGTTGCTGAAAGGTGGTAAGAAAAAAAATTTAAAAAAATTTAAAAATTTTTTTTTTTTTTTTTTTTTTTTTTAAATGCCTAAATAAAAAATGTCCACGCCTGATTAACACTCACCTTTCCATGGAAAAAGTATAGTAAAAATTTGTAGCTGCTCATACTGGAGCTACTCTGAGTACTAAGAGTCAGCAACAAAATAAAAACCGGAAGTCAAGAGAATTTGGAGATAGGTTTAGGAAAAAGCCGGCCACGCCAGCTTAACTCTCGACTTTTTCGTAGAAAAACTGTTGTAACAATTTGTTGCTGCTCATACTAGAGCTACTCTGAGTACTAAGAGTCAGCAACAGAATAAAAACCGGAAGTCAAGAGAATTTGGTGATAGGTTTAAGAAAAAGTCGGCCACGCCAGCTTAACTCTCGACTTTTTCGTAGAAAAACTATTGTAAATATTTGTTGCTGCTCATACTGGAGCTAGTCTGAGTACACAGAGTCAGCAACAAAATAAAAACCGGAAGTCAAAAGTAGTTGGAGATCGGTTTACGAAAAAACCGGCCACACCAGCTTAACTTTTGACTTTTCCGTAAAAAAACTATTGTAAATATTTGTTGCTGCTCATACTAGAGCTACTCTGAGTACAAAGAGTCAGCAACAAAATAAAAACTGGAAGTCAAGAGAATTTGGTGATAGGTTTAAGAAAAAGTCGGCCACGCCAGCTTAACTCTCGACTTTTTCGTAAAAAACTATTGTAAATATTTGTTGCTGCTCATACTGGAGCTAGTCTGAGTACACAGAGTCAGCAACAAAATAAAAACCGGAAGTCAAAAGTAGTTGGAGATCGGTTTACGAAAAAACCGGCCACGCCAGCTTAACTTTTGACTTTTCCGTAAAAAAACTATTGTAAATATTTGTTGCTGCTCATACTAGAGCTACTCTGAGTACAAAGAGTCAGTAACAAAATAAAAACTGGAAGTCAAGAGAATTTGGTGATAGATTTAAGAAAAAGTCGGCCACGCCAGCTTAACTCTCGACTTTTTCGTAGAAAAAGTATAGTAAAAATTTGTTGCTGCTCATACTAGAGCTATTCTAAGTACAAAGAGTCAGCAACAAAATAAAAACCGGAAGTCAAGAGTAGTTGGAGATCGGTTTAGGAAAATACCGACCACGCCAGCTTAACTCTCGACTTTTTCGTAGAAAAACTATTGTTAAAATTTGTTGCTGCTCATACTGGAGCTAGTCTGAGTACACAGAGTCAGCAACAAAATAAAAACCGGAAGTCAAGAGAATTTGGAGATAGGTTTAGGAAAAAACCGGCGGAAAACAATAGTTTTTCTAAGGAAAGGTCGAGATTAAGCTGGCGTGGCCGGTTTTTTCGTAAACCGATCTCCGACTACTCTTGACTTCCGGTTTTTATTTTGTTGCTGACTCTCTGTACTCAAAGGAGTACCGACGTGGTCGGTTTTTTCGTAAACCGATCTCCAACTACTTTTGACTTCCGGTTTTTATTTTGTTGCTGACTCTGTGTACTCAGACTAGCTCCAGTATGAGCAGCAACAAATTTTTACAATAGTTTTTCTACGAAAAAGTCAAAAGTTAAGCTGGCGTGGCCGGTTTTTTCCTAAACCTATCTCCAAATTCTCTTGACTTCCGGTTTTTATTCTGTTGCTGACTCTTAGTACTCAGAGTAGCTCTAGTATGAGCAGCAACAAATTTTTACAACAGTTTTTCTACGAAAAAGTCAAGAGTTAAGCTGGCGTGGCCGGCTTTTTCCTAAACCTATCTCCAAATTCTCTTGACTTCCGGTTTTTATTTTGTTGCTGACTCTCTGTACACAAAGGAGTACCGACGTGGTCGGATTTTTCGTAAACCGATCTCCAACTACTTTTGACTTCCGGTTTTTATTTTGTTGCTGACTCTGTGTACTCAGACTAGCTCCAGTATGAGCAGCAACAAATATTTAGTATACTTTTTCTACGAAAAAGTCGAGAGTTAAGCTGGCGTGGCCGACTTTTTCTTAAACCTATTACCAAATTCTCTTGACTTCCAGTTTTTATTTTGTTGCTGACTCTTTGTACTCAGAGTAGCTCTAGTATGAGCTGCAACAAATGTTAACAATAGTTTTTCTACGAAAAAGTCGAGAGTTAAGCTGGCGTGGCCGGCTTTTTCTTAAACGTATCTCCAAATTCTCTTGACTTCCGGTTTTTATTTTGTTGCTGACTCTTAGTACTCAGAGTAGCTCTAGTATGAGCAGCAACAAATATTTACAATAGTTTTTCTACGAAAAAGTCGAGAGTTAAGCTGGCGTGGCCGACTTTTTCTTAAACCTATCACCAAATTCTCTTGACTTCCGGTTTTTATTTTGTTGCTTACTCTGTGTACTCAGACTAGCTCCAGTATGAGCAGCAACAAATTTTTACTATACTTTTTCCACGGAAAAGTCGAGAGTTAAGCTGGCGTGGCCGGCTTTTTCCTAAACCTATCTCCAAATTCTCTTGATTCCCGGTTTTTATTTTGTTGCTGACTCTTTGTACTCAGAGTAGCTCTAGTATGAGCAGCAACAAATTTTTACAACAGTTTTTCTACGAAAAAGTCGAGAGTTAAGCTGGCGTGGCCGGCTTTTTCCTAAACCTATCTCCAAATTCTCTTGACTTCCGGTTTTTATTTTGTTGCTGACTCTCTGTACTCAAAGGAGTACCGACGTGGTCGGTTTTTTCGTAAACCGATCTCCGACTACTTTTGACTTCCGGTTTTTATTTTGTTGCTGACTCTGTGTACTCAGAGTAGCTCTAGTATGAGCAGCAACAAATATTTACAATAGTTTTTTTACGGAAAAGTCAAAAGTTAAGCTGGTGTGGCCGGTTTTTTCGTAAACCGATCTCCAACTACTTTTGACTTCCGGTTTTTATTTTGTTGCTGACTCTGTGTACTCAGACTAGCTCCAGTATGAGCAGCAACAAATATTTACAATAGTTTTTCTACGAAAAAGTCGAGAGTTAAGCTGGCGTGGCCGACTTTTTCTTAAACCTATCACCAAATTCTCTTGACTTCCGGTTTTCATTTTGTTGCTTACTCTGTGTACTCAGACTAGATCCAGTATGAGCAGCAACAAATTTTTACTATACTTTTTCCACGGAAAAGTCGAGAGTTAAGCTGGCGTGGCCGGCTTTTTCCTAAACCTATCTCCAAATTCTCTTGATTCCCGGTTTTTATTTTGTTGCTGACTCTTTGTACTCAGAGTAGCTCTAGTATGAGCAGCAACAAATTTTTACAATAGTTTTTTTACGAAAAAGTCGAGAGTTGAGCTGGCGTGGCCGGCTTTTTCTTAAACCTATCTCCAAATTCTCTTGACTTCCGGTTTTTATTTTGTTGCTGACTCTTTGTACTCAGAGTAGCTCTAGTATGAGCAGCAACAAATTTTTACAATAGTCTTACTACGGAAAAGTCAAAAGTTAAGCTAGCGTGGCCGGTTTTTTCCTAAACCTATCTCCAAATTCTCTTGACTTCCGGTTTTTATTTTGTTGCTGACTCTTTGTACTCAGAGTAGCTCTAGTATGAACAGCAACAAATTTTTAGAATAGTTTTTCTACGAAAAAGTCGTGAGTTAAGCTGGCGTGGTCAGTTTTTTCCTAAATCAATCTCCAACTACTTTTAACTTCCGGTTTTTATTTTGTTGCTGACTCTGTGTACTCAGACTAGCTCCAGTATGAGCAGCAACAAATATTTAGTATACTTTTTCTACGGAAATGTCGGGGGTTAAGCTGGCGTGGCCGGCTTTTTCCTAAACCTATCTCCAAATTCTCTTGACTTCCGGTTTTTATTTTGTTGCTGACTCTTAGTACTCAGAGTAGCTCTAGTATGAGCAGCAACAAATTTTTACAACAGTTTTTCTACGAAAAAGTCGAGAGTTAAGCTGGCGTGGCCGGCTTTTTCTTAAACCTATCTCCAAATTATCTTGATTTCCGGTTTTTATTTTGTTGCTGACTCTTTGTACTCAGAGTAGCTCTAGTATGAGCAGCAACAAATTTTTACAATAGTTTTTCTACGGAAAAGTCAAAAGTTAAGCTGGCGTGGCCAGTTTTTTCTTTAACCTATTTCCAAATTCTCTTGACTTCCGGTTTTTATTTTGTTGCTGACTCTTAGTACTCAGAGTAGCTCCAGTATGAGCAGCTACAAATTTTTACTATACTTTTTCCATGGAAAGGTGAGTGTTAATCAGGCGTGGACATTTTTTATTTAGGCATTTAAAAAAAAAAAAAAAAATTTAAATTTTTTTAAAAAATTTTAAATTTTTTTTCTCACCACCTTTCAGCAACAAATTAGCAACAAATTGACCCCTATTCGCTTGATCGATCATTCCATGTCCAGTGATTTTCACGCTATTTTAATGAAAAGTTAGCGTTATTGCTGATTTTTCGCGATAAGTTTGAGCAAAAAAAAAATTTATTTGGCAACTAATTAGCAACAAAAAAGCAACAAATTTTGGTGTTTTTATTTTTTAAACACGCTGATTTTACACCGCCAGTTTTTTAGACCTAGCATTTTCTCAAATAGTTTGCCTAAGCAAGGGAGTAGACGGTTGAATTGGACGGTATGATTTTGGGTCAGTTTTATCTTTGCCTGGTTTAAGTATCGCAATGACTTTTGCCATCTTCCAGGTCAAAGGAAAGTAATTGAGCATGAGGCAAGCATTAAAGATTTTTGCAAGTAGTACGATACATATTTGCGGCACGTTTTTGATCAGAAGGTTAGATATTTGGTCTGGTCCGGGAGCTTTACGTGTCTTTAGCCTAGTAATAGCTTTTTTAATTTCTGTAGGGCGTACTGCCATTACAGTGTGTTTTTTCGGGGGGTGATAATCTAACGCTGTTAATGAACAGTCGATCGTCGATTGTTCTTCACTGATCCAGTCACGAGTGAGGTGCATGTTGTCTAGAAAAGCATCTGCAAGAATGTTACTCAGCTCCTCTCGATCTACAGAGAGAGTGGAATCTTGCCTTTTCATTGCAGATATAGAGAGAGAAGAGTTATTTTTTAAGCGTTTTACAAACCGCCATAAATCGGTAGTAGGATTATCAACTTTCTTTAAATCTGTATGCCATCTTTTGTCATTGAAGGATGTTAATGCTAATTTAATATCGAGCTGGAGTTTGTAGATTTTATTGAACAAACTCTTACGTGCACTGATGCTGGGTTCCGCAGCTGCACACCGACGCAACCTGTTTTTCTGCTGGATGAGCCTTTTAATGCGTCTTGAGATGTTTGACCTACATGGATTGACAATTAGTTTAGGAACGCATGTATCTCTCGACTCGATCATGTTATTCTGAAGATCTTAAATAACCGTATCAATTTCCTCAGTAGTTTTGTAATTTGCAATTTGCAAATTTCACAATTGTAAAAATGAGTTGGTTTATTGGCAAATCCCCCCCCCCCTTAATGGGGGAGGCATATTTCTAGGAGTGGACGCCCCATGGCTGAGAGAGAGAGAAGAATGAGTTGGTTTATTGGCAAATCCCCCCCCTAAATGGGGGAGGCATGTTTCTAGGAGTGGACGCCCTATGGCTGAGAGAGAGAGAAGAATGAGTTGGTTTCGCTTGAAAACCGCATTTAAATAATAAAAATTCAATATGAAAATGACGTATCTGTAAAAAATACATTTCACAATATACGGAATACTTTGGTCAACATAAATTAAACGTCCTTCTGAGACTTTCGGCACAGTATAGACTATAGATACCTATATACCAATATCATGTGGTTCCAACAAGACGGTGCCACAACGACTGTACATTTATTGCAAACGCATTTTTTCACGAAATTCAAGTGTGAAGTAGAAAGGTCGATCATGTGATTTGACACCGCTGGATTATTTCTTGTGTGGTTGTGTAAAAGAACTAGTATATACGGAGCTAATCGAATTGACTGCAGCCTTAAAACACAAAATCAGTCAAGTGATTAACGATATAGACCCATCAGTCAATCACGATGTGGTCGGACATGATCACGCTAGACCTAGAACGTTTACTGGCTCTCGAGGACTGCTGCACCTGCTACCCAGGCGGGTACTCGACAGTACTCTACCACCTTGCTGGGAAATAGATAACGGTGTAACTTTCACCGGAAGCTCTACGGTATTTTAGTATCTGTGTTGAAATTTGTTTTATATAAATAAATACAAGGTAAAAATATTTTTTTATTAGAGACATTGCCGGATGTTAAGTGTATTAACTAATAACACAATGTACGTCCATTTTTCCTAAGTGAAAGCACTCTTCGGGTTCCAGTACTTCCTAAGAATCCAGATCTGATAAGCCTTTAATCTGTTTAGGAATATTCATATTTCAACATGATGATAGTTCTAGATTGAGCCGGAACCAGGCCCGAGACTGTTCGCGTTTCTCGCTACTCCTCATAGCTTCCATCCACGTAAAAATATCACGCTGCACCCCGCGGTTTTACCCGCGCGGTGATGATTGATGGTGATGATGAAATGTAGCCTATGTGTTATTCCGGAACCTGAAGTATCTACATATCAAATTTCATCCAAATCCGTACAGCCGTTCTGGTGTGATTGAGTAAAAAACATCCATCCATCCGAACTTTCAGATTTAGAATATTAGTGGCATAAACCAGATTGGAAGTGTTTTTTAACGATAGGTATCTTTTTATATTTAACGTTATCAATTAGCAACTAACCAACTATATACCAATATAGTGTATATAATAAAAATTATAAAAATTGACACTGTATTTAATTTTACTACATAGGTACCCGTTCGACACATTATTTGAGATGGTGCTTCATTTTGTTTCGTTACGTTAAAATTTCTAGAAATTAAAGTGAAAAAAATTACTTTAAAAAAAGAAATTCAAATAACTTATGAAATAGATAGAACACGCAGTTAATTAGTTTTAGGGTATGTATGTGGTTGTTTTATAATCGTAGCACACCCTTGACAATGCGTGAAACATACTAGGTACCTATGTAGAGAAATAGAGGTAATATGTTGTGTGTGTTGGTAGGGCGCGGCATTGATACATTACCGAGGTGATTATACATTCATGAGTAGGTACAGATGCCAATAACGGGCGTCGTATTCAATTACCCCGGGCCGTGTTCGCGCGCTATCGGCTTGTCTCCATCAGTCTCGTTTCGGCGCCGGACGAGTGGCGGCCGCACGAATCACACGTGATCACACCCGTAGGCTCTCTCCTCTCCTCTCCTCTCCTCTCCTCTCCTCTCCTCTCCTCTCCTCTCCTCTCCTCTCCTCTCCTCTCCTCTCCTCTCCTCTCCTCTCCTCTCCTCTCCTCTCCTCTCCTCTCCTCTCCTCTCCTCTCCTCTCCTCTCCTCTCCTCTCCTCTCCTCTCCTCTCCTCTCCTCTCCTCTCCTCTCCTCTCCTCTCCTCTCCTCTCCTCTCCTCTCCTCTCCTCTCCTCTCCTCTCCTCTCCTCTCCTCTCCTCTCCTCTCCTCTCCTCTCCTCTCCTCTCCTCTCCTCTCCTCTCCTCTCCTCTCCTCTCCTCTCCTCTCCTCTCCTCTCCTCTCCTCTCCTCTCCTCTCCTCTCCTCTCCTCTCCTCTCCTCTCCTCTCCTCTCCTCTCCTCTCCTCTCCTCTCCTCTCCTCTCCTCTCCTCTCCTCTCCTCTCCTCTCCTCTCCTCTCCTCTCCTCTCCTCTCCTCTCCTCTCCTCTCCTCTCCTCTCCTCTCCTCTCCTCTCCTCTCCTGTGTCTGAGTGTGTATATGTATATAAGTATATATATATCAGTCATCAGGTTACCATAGTACAGGCTCTGCCTAGTTGAGGGTCCTGAAGACCTTGTGTGAATGTTAATAGATAAAAAAAAAAAAATTGGTTGTCTATAAAGTCGGTTTACGGACGATAGATTTACGTGATAACGTCATAATCATTTATGACTTTGACTTTGACTTTGACTAACTTTGACTTTGACTTTGACTTTGACTTTGACTTTGACTGACTTTGACTGACTTTGACTTTGAATTTGACTGACTTTGAGTTTGACTTTGACTTTGACTTTGACTTTGACTTTGACTTTGACTTTGACTTTGACTTTGACTTTGACTTTGACTTTGACTTTGATTATTTTATGTAATACAAAACTCAGGTGGAACGTTACGCGGAACGTTACTATTTTTCATGAGTGTTGCTGGTATTCATCAATTTATAAAACGTTATCACGTCAAAAAATTTGTAGTCGAGTAGGTATATGTACGTCGTCACGTATGTGGTGTCTATACTACAGCTCCACGAACAGAATAAGAACTTAAAGAAAAGATTACTATGAATTTTATGGCTGCCTTCGCACTTTTAGATATGGTCTTATATTATAACATTTTGGATAACGCCAGGACACTTTCGGTAACAGCTTACGTAGGTACTTATTTTAGATAAAACCAAAAATGCATGCAGTCCTTGAACCATGAAAAGGGTCACAAGAGTACTGAAAACGTTACCAGCCATCCGCCATCAGCCATCAGCCTCCTCAGCGCGGCAGGCAAACTGTATGCGCAAGTTTTTATTGGAGGGGTCATGAAGGATGGATAAAAAAAAATATATGAAATAAGAAAAATGCAGTGTGTTTGAGACATAAAAGGGTAAGTTTTCACCAAATGTCGTGTTTTTTTTGTAAACGATTAAAAAGAAATACCAAAAACTTGGTTATTAGAGTTTTTCTCATAAAATTTGAGGTTCTGAAAAAAAAAATTAGTTGTCTGTAAAGTCGGTTTACGGACGATAGATTTACGTGATAACGACATAATCATGTATGACATTGACATTGACATTTGACATTTGACATTTGACATTTGACATTTGACATTTGACATTTGACATTTGACATTTGACATTTGACATTTGACATTTGACATTTGACATTTGACATTTGACATTTGACATTTGACATTTGACATTTGACATTTGACATTTGACATTTGACATTTGACCTTGACCTTGACCTTGACTTTGACTTTGACTTTGACTTTGACTTTGACTTTGACTTTGACTTTGACCTTGACTTTGACTTTGATTATATTATCTAGATCTAGATAAAACTCAGGTGGAACGTTACAGGAATGTTACCGTTACTATTTTTCATTTTGGCATTCATCAATTTATAAAACGTTATCAATGTTGTCAATCGTATCAAGTCGTATCAAACGTTGTCAATAGTCAATAGTCAATAGTCAATAGTCAATAGTCAATAGTCAATAGTCAATAGTCAATAGTCAAAAGTCAAAAGTCAAAAGTCAAAAGTCAATAGTCAAAAGTCAAAAGTCAAAAGTCATATGATGTCATATGTCATATGTCATATGTCATATGTCATATGTCATATGTCATATGTCATATGTCATATGTCATATGACATATGACATATGACATATGACATATGACATATGTCATATGTCATATGACATATGACATATGACATATGTCATATGTCATATGACATATGACATATGACATATGACATATGACATATGACATATGACATATGTCATATGTCATATGACATATGACATATGACATCATATGACTTTTGACTTTTGACTTTTGACTATTGACTTTTGACTTTTGTGACTCAATAGTCAATAGTCAATAGTCAATAGTCAATAGTCAAAAGTCAAAAGTCAAAAGTCAAAAGTCAAAAGTCAATAGTCAAAAGTCAAAAGTCAAAAGTCAAAAGTCATATGATGTCATATGTCATATGTCATATGTCATATGTCATATGTCATATGTCATATGTCATATGTCATATGTCATATGTCATATGTCATATATGACATCATATGACTTTTGACTTTTGACTTTTGACTTTTGACTTTTGACTTTTGACTTTTGACTTTTGACTATTGACTATTGACTATTGACTATTGACTATTGACTATTGACTATTGACTATTGACTATTGACTATTGACTATTGACTATTGACTTTTGACTTTTGACAATTGACAATTGACAATTGACAATTGACAATTGACAATTGACAATTGACAATTGACAATTGACAATTGACAATTGACAATTGACAATTGACAATTGACAATTGACAATTGACAATTGACAATTGACAATTGACAATTGACAATTGACAATTGACAATTGACAATTGACAATTGACAATTGACAATTGACAATTGACAATTGACAACGTTTGATACGACTTGATACGATTGACAACATTGATAACGTTTTATAAATTGATGAATGCCAAAATGAAAAATAGTAACGGTAACATTCCTGTAACGTTCCACCTGAGTTTTATCTAGATCTAGATAATATAATCAAAGTCAAAGTCAAGGTCAAAGTCAAAGTCAAAGTCAAAGTCAAAGTCAAGGTCAAGGTCAAAGTCAAAGTCAAAGTCAGTCAGTCAAAGTCAGTCAAAGTCAAAGTCAAGGTCAAGGTCAAGGTCAAAGTCAAAGTCAAATTCAAAGTCAAAGTCAAAGTCAAAGTCAGTCAGTCAAAGTCAGTCAAAGTCAAAGTCAAAGTCAAAGTCAAAGTCAAAGTCAAAGTCAAAGTCAAAGTCAAAGTCAAAGTCAAAGTCAAAGTCAAAGTCAGTCAATGTCAAAGTCAAAGTCAAAGTCAAAGTCAAAGTCAGTCAAAGTCAAAGGACTGACTGGCCGGTTGGCGCAGTTGGTAGCACTCTGCCTTCTGAGCCGCTGGTCCCGGGTTCGATTCCCGGACAGGTCAAACATTTGTGTGTATGAACATGTCTGTTTGACCTGTGTCTGGGTGTGTATATGTATATAAATAAAAAAAAAAGTATATATATAAGTATGTATTTAATTATATATATCAGTCATCAGGTTACCATAGTACAGGCTCTGCCTAGTTTGGGACCTGAAGACCTTGTGTGAATGTTGTCCCATATTATTATTATTATACTTCGCAGCTTTATTCGACGCGATTTCTTCTGTTTACAATTCGTAGCTGAGTCCTGGGCTCTGGCTTCATACACAGTTTTTTCAGATTCATTAGGTAAAACAGAAAAGACAATGTGGCAACACTGAGGTAGTTTTACTCTCTGGTCGCGCTCGTCATTCCTTCATTCTGTGTTCTGTGTTCAACGGCTTCACACATATCTACCCACAAAAAACGAAGAAAAGAAATACTGAAGACATTAGAAGTAAAATAAGGTACTTATCTACCTACTTGCCGTTAACTTTGTTGAATTCGATTTAGTGATGCGAATAACTAGCGGGGTTATATCTGTCACGCGAATTTATACAAGTTAACATGGCATGTGATGCGATTCAACCAGCGGGGTTGTTTTCTTCACATTTTGTGGCGCACTGTCCAGCGGGGACCGTGTCCATAACTCTAAAATTTGACGCCTGGAATCCGGTGATGCGATTCAACCAGCGGGGTTGTTTTCTTCACATTGTATGGCGCACTGTCCAGCGGGGACCGTGTCTATAACCTAACCTAAAATACGACGCCTGGAATCCGAGATTTGGAAAAGTCGCAGGATTATTTCGCCGCCTTCTCCAGAGGATGAATATTTAAAGCGTAAGTAATTTTACGAAGTACTTACTTGCCATTAACTATGTTTATAAATCGATTTTCTCGATTTAGTGATGCGAATAACTAGTGGGGTTATGTCTGTCACGCAAATTATACAAGTTAACATGGCATGTGATGCGATTCAACCAGCGGGGTTGTTTTCTTCACATTTTATTGCGCACTGTCCAGCGGGGACCGTGTCTATAACGTAACCTAAAATACGACGCCTGAAATCTGAGCTTTAAAACGCCGTCGCAGGTTTATGTCGTCGTCTTATTCAGAGGATGAATATTCAAACCGTAAGTAATTTTACGAAATACCTGAGTACCTGTTTGCCATAATCTTTGCTTAAAAATCGAATTTCTCGAATTAGCGATGCAAATAACTAGAGGGGTTATGTCTGTCACGCAGATTTATTCATGATAACATGGCATGTGATGCGATTCAACCAGCGGGGTTGTTTTCTTCACATTTTATTGCGCACTGTCCAGCGGGGACCGTGTCTAACCGACAGGATTTAAAAATTTCTAAAGTTTCTATAAAAATCCTTAACATTAATCAGTAACGTGGCGGTGGTGGCGAAAATTTGTAATGTGAACAACCAGCGGGGTTGTGTCCGTTACGTTCGATTGCGCATTGCGCCCCATCTAACGCGGCCTATGTCTACGCTCATTATTTAGGTACCTACATTTCGCTTTTTTAAAAATAACATCCAACAACAAAAATTGTGTTCCTTTGCCGATAATATCAGGCTCAGGGTTTTTCGCCAAAATTGAACGAAGAAATTCTTGCTTTTTTGATTAATGCTCCTAATAAGGTTATTACAAGGGGTTCCTCACACCCACCAAATTGCGAAATGGTTATAGTACAACAACTGTACACTTGTGGTGGAACCACAATAAATACTAATGTGGACAGGCACCTGCGCAGACGCAATGTGAACGCGGCGCGGCGCACGAGAACAATGGAAAACGTCAAGCGGCCGCCGGCCGGCCCGGCGACATCGCTCGTTCGCCTGCCGCAGTGCACAGCGACATAATACGCGGAGCGCACGTCATACTTTGTACCTTTTACGTGTGATGATTTTTGCTGTGTATTTCCATAAGAAATAAAACATTTAAATAGTCATCGTTATTTATTCATACACAACCGACTATATTGGTGACCTGCATTATTGGACACGGACTAAAACAAGTGAATAGTGAGCAAGTATGACTTCGAATAATTCTACAGCTACGGGCAGTCAAGATTCCACGAAAGGTACTGTTCACACTATGTCGTCGGACACATTTCGAGTTGGAGTACGTATACCTCCGTTTTGGCCGGAGAAACCAGCCGTGTGGTTCGCTCAAGTGGAAGGCCACTTTGCATTATCGAGAATAACAGATGACCAAACTAAATTTTATTACGTCATCTCGCAACTGGATCACCGCTATGCTGCCGAGGTAGAGGACATAATTGTATCTCCACCATCTGAGTCGAAATATGCTACACTAAAAACAGAACTTGTCAAAAGATTATCACAGTCTCGGGAAAAAGAAGTTAAGCAGCTTCTGACACACGAAGAGATGGGAGATCGCCGTCCGTTACAGTTTCTGCGACATTTACGTCAGCTGGCTGGACCTGAAGTTCCTGAAGAATTTTTAAAGACCATATGGACTAGCCGTCTCCCAACAAACGTACAAACAGCCGTCGCTTCACAACCACATACTGACCTAAGTAGCCTTGCAGACCTGGCAGACACAGTGCTTGACATAGTCAGTACGGGCCCTCAAACTGCAGCCATGACTTACGCTCCAGCTTCACAAATCGAAATTATGTCGAAACAGATCGCCGAGCTCACTAAACAAGTAGCATCACTCACTTCAGCACAAAGCTCGAGCAGAAGACCACGGTCTCGTTCAAGAAACTCTGGACGACAGCGCAGCAACACCCGATCAGACTCCAACTATCGTCGTTTCCCAGAATGTTGGTTTCACTTTAAATTCGGCGAAAAAGCAAAAAAGTGTATTAAGCCATGCGATTATAAACAGGGAAACGGTCAAGGCAGTCGATAATGGCGACAGACGACTGCCTCGCTATTCAAGGTCGCCTGTTCGTAACTGATCGCACCTCTAAGACACAATTTCTCGTGGACACAGGCAGCGACATATGCGTTCTTCCTCGAAGCACACTACGAAACAGCAGACCAAAAACAGATTACGTATTGTATGCAGCAAATGGAACGCCTATAGTTACGTATGGTTTTACGACACTTATATTAAATTTGGGATTGCGACGTGAATTTTCATGGAAGTTTGCAGTGGCTGACGTCACTAAAGCAATCATTGGCGTAGATTTTCTCTCACATTTTGGATTAATCGTCGATGTCAAAAACAAGCGTCTTATAGACAATACCACTTCGCTTATTACATCAGCCAAATCAGTAACATCATCTGTCACTATTTCTTCAATCAAGACACTGACGGGTGATTCAGCATATCATGACCTGCTTCGCGAATACCCTGAAATAACCAACCCATACGGTTCCCAGCGCTCTCCATCACACAATACGGTCCACCATATCAAGACCACACCTGGCCCACCAGTCTTCTGTACACCGCGACGACTTGCACCTGACAAACTGAAAATAGCAAAGGAAGAGTTCGAAGCAATGTTAAAATGTGGTACAGCTAGACCCTCAAACAGCCCCTGGTCTTCAGCTCTGCACCTGGCCCCCAAGAAAGACAGCGGATGGCGCCCCTGCGGAGACTATCGCCGACTAAATTCTCGCACTGTACCTGATCGGTATCCAATACGTCACATCCACGACTTCGCTCAAGAGATTTCTGGGTGTGCTGTCTTCTCTACCATCGATTTGGTTAAAGCATTTAACCAAGTGCGTGTCGCGCAAGAGGACATATGCAAAACTGCAATATCTACTCCTTTCGGTCTCTTTGAGTTTCCTTTTATGAACTTTGGTTTGAGGAATGCCAGCCAAACCTTTCAAAGATTAGTAGACGAGATGCTCAGAGGCCTAGACTTCGTGTATGGATTTGTGGACGATTTTTTATTGTTCTCCCGCGATGAGAATACCCACAAACAACACCTACGTCAGCTATTTGAAAGACTCAAAGACTATAACATGACGATCAACGTACCCAAGTGTGTATTTGGAGTGTCACAGGTCAATTTCTTGGGGTATACTGTGTCAGCAGAAGGCGTTAAGCCACTAGACAGCAAAGTAGAAGCTGTGAGGACATTTCCAGTTCCGAAAACGGTCAAAGAACTTCGTCGATTTCTTGGAATGGTCAATTTCTATCGCCGTTTCATACCCGGCGCTGCCGAACATCAAGCTCCATTGCATGCATTACTTACGGGATCAGTCAAAGGATCACATCCAGTAGATATCTCAGGCGACGCTCTTAAAGCCTTTGAGAACTGCAAGGAAAGCCTGTGTCGATCGACACTTCTGGCACATCCTGATTTACAAGCGCCACTAGCTTTGGTCACTGATGCATCGGACAATGCTGTCGGATCAGTTCTTCAGCAGTACACCAACAACAGCTGGCAGCCTTTGGCATTCTACTCAAAGAAGTTGAGTTCAGCGCAAAGCAAATATTCTCCTTACGATAGAGAATTGCTCGCCATATACCAGTCGATCCAATACTTCAGACACATGCTAGAAGCAAGACATTTTACAGTTTTTACGGACCACAAACCTTTATGTTTTGCATTCGATTCAAAGAAAGAGAGCTGTTCTCCTAGACAATTCAGATACCTAGATTATATCTCTCAATTCACATCGGATATACAACACATTTCAGGAAAAGAAAACGTTGTGGCTGATACACTATCTCGCATCAACATGCTATCACAGCCAGTAGACCTGACTACACTTGCTGAAGCACAAAAGACAGATCCAGAGCTTACTGAACTACTCACTGGCAGCACATCGTTACGACTTCAGAAAATGCCAATACCTGGAACTAAATCTGAAACGTTGTTTTGCGACAAAAGTACTGACCATATCCGTCCTTATGTACCTAAAGAACTAAGACGAAAAGTGTTCGAAAGCCTGCACTCACTTAGTCACCCTGGAGCAAATGCCACGGCAAATTTAGTTTCTAAGCGCTATGTATGGCCCAGTATCCAGAAAAACTGCAGAGAATGGACTAAGCAATGTTATGCATGTCAGAGATCAAAAGTGACGAGACACGTATCAGCACCTCTTGGTACATTTAAAATACCAAACGCTAGATTTCTATATGTGCACATAGATCTAATCGGCCCATTACCAATATCTGACGGAAACAGGTACTGTCTCACTGCCATTGACAGATTTACCAGATGGCCTGAGGTAATCCCAATACCAGATATTACAGCAGAAACAGTAGCAAAAGCATTTTTATACGGCTGGATTGCGCGCTTTGGTGTTCCCATCGAAATTATAACGGACAGAGGAAAACAATTTCAATCAGCCTTGTTCAAATATCTTTCTGAAACAGCAGGATTCCATCACAAGACCACGACAGCTTATCACCCTATATGCAACGGATTAATAGAGAGATTCCACAGACATGTGAAAGCTGCGATCGTATGTCACGAACACAAGAGTTGGTCAGAAATCTTACCTTTGGTACTTCTTGGCATCCGAAACACTTTAAAGGAGGATCTGCAAACATCATCAGCCGAACTTGTCTATGGCCAACCTGTCAGACTACCTGGTGAATTTTTCGAGACAAATAAACAGACTACAACAGATGTAACAGACTTCACAGCCCGTCTTAGAGAGTTTGCGGCACAAGTTCAACCTCGCCCTGCTTCGAGACATAGCCAAAAATCGATATTTGTGTATAAGCATTTGTCAACTGCATCTCATGTATATTTGAGAGAAGATGCACTTCGTGGATCCTTAACACCAGCGTACACCGGCCCTCATAAAGTTGTAAGCCGCAATGAAAAAACCTTCAAAATTCTCTTGAAAGGAAAAGAGAACGAAGTGTCGATTGACAGATTGAAACCGGCTTATTTACTAGCGACCACGGAAAACATTACTCCAACTCCTAGAATAGAATCTCCACCTGAAAAAAGAATCTGTACACGATCAGGTAGGACAGTCAGATTTCCAGACTATTATCGACCATAGGATGGTCTCTGGAGGGGAGTGATGTGGTGGAACCACAATAAATACTAATGTGGACAGGCACCTGCGCAGACGCAATGTGAACGCGGCGCGGCGCACGAGAACAATGGAAAACGTCAAGCGGCCGCCGGCCGGCCCGGCGACATCGCTCGTTCGCCTGCCGCAGTGCACAGCGACATAATACGCGGAGCGCACGTCATACTTTGTACCTTTTACGTGTGATGATTTTTGCTGTGTATTTCCATAAGAAATAAAACATTTAAATAGTCATCGTTATTTATTCATACACAACCGACTATACACTGAAACAAATCTATCGCCGAGGTTCTCGTCAAACGCGACAATTTATTGGAGACTAAGTAAAATCAAATAGGTATTGCGCGAGCGCCCTTATCACAAGCCATTCATAGCGTGCTAGAAAAAGACCTTTCACCATAAAATTACTCAAGTCTCTTAGCGGCGCATGTCCCTTTTTTATGCGACAGTCGAGAAATTCAACACAAATAATGTAGTTAAAAATGAAACTTAAGTTCAGTCAAATTGGAGGCTCCTACAACGGACTCCAACAGACAAAGCCGATGCAGGGTACTGAGCAGCCCAGAACCAGCCGGCGCGCGGCGTCACCACGAGGAGTGGATTTCAACATGGGGAAGCAGCGGACCGGCCGGGCCGGCGCCGCCCGCGCCCGCGCCGCCGCGCCATCGCCCATCGAGGCATCTGCAGAGGTACGCTATGCTGGTCGTATACGACATTTTGTACATAAATGTACATGGTTCCAAATCGCAAACGATCACATAGTTTTATCGTGGATATCAAGGATACAAGATTCCTTTGTCCTTGGAACCTGTGTATTATTTTAAATCATGCCTTAATATAAAAACGTATCAAGAACGACAGAAAAATTAATACTCTTTTGAAAATAGAATAGAATGTTTTACTTGAAAAAAAAAAAAAAAGAAAAGGAACAAAGTGTTGGACATAGGTGGCTTAATTACTGTTCAATACAGACCTGCAAGATTTATATTTATGGCACATATTTTATAGATGCCATAACAAATGTAGGTACCGCTCACAGTCAACCGTTTTTTCGTTTGTGTTTTTACAACCCAAACCAAAACGGGACCAATGGTTTTATTTTAAATCAAAAACGTTTGATAAAAATTTGTCAGAGCTCAAAATTTTTGAATGAAAGACTACAGGACTGTATGTGAAATGGTTACAGAAGGCTCCTTGGCAATGTATGGCATTTCCAAGCAGCATATATATAAATATGTATTGGCAAAATATAGCAATGGTTATATTGTGTTAATATAGCAACATGAAAAATACATATTTACCTAATAATACCTGCACATGAATCACATAAGAAATAGTTAAAATTTGTCTTTTATGGCATAGTGAACGGCATTTGTATCAATGTAACTACTTACCTCACGTTTGACTTGTGTAGATTAAAAAAAAAAAAAAAAAAAAAAAAAAAACACATCTTTTTCTGAAATACTTTTGATCTAGAGATGTGATATCTGTTATATATGTAGACGATTTAAATTGCCAGTTCAAAAAATTCGGAACTAATAAGAAAAGCCTATATTTATACTTCTTGAAAGACTAGTTTTCATTTTAAATTATGAATATAGTTTACTGATTACAAATCAGAACAGTAATAATATTCCGGTTTTATGTTTAACTCGGTAAATATGTGTTTACAAGGACATCAAACATAACATAATAATATTAATAATTAAAAGATTACAATTTTTTGCACGATTGATGGCATACTTATCATTTTCCTGCCATTTAATACGCTTGGATGATGAATTCTTAGCTATTGGAATGTCATAAGTACCTACTTATACTTATGTTTATTAGATAATACTAGTTTTGGAAATTTTGGATTTTTGGAGAACCAAGTTGTGGAGATTCCTATCAATGAAATAATAATAACAACAACTCAAAATGTAGGTTTAATAACGTTGCTGACGGCAGACAACCCTTAAAATCTAGTGATTATAACCTAGAATTTTTCTCAGATGCATCCACTTACTATTAGCCACTGCTGGGGCGGTTAATGCATGAAATAGTAAGTGAATTTTGAGGAATCTAATGGTGTTTGTAAAAAAGGTTAAACGGATAAATAATTCCAACATATCTGTGCCTATATTGGAATTAAAAGCGAGTTTGTTAGGGTTGAAAGTTTTTGCAAAATATCTATGCGACTGTTAACTGTTAACTAGTACGTAATAACGTACCAGCTATCTGTTGCATTAATATAATGCATTAAATGAAATATCCGCGTTTAAAACAAATTCCTCAAGAAGTATGAAAAGGGTGCGAGATGCGTAATATTGTCTTTTTTGCACCTTACAAATAGAATATCTAACTACAAAGCAAATAGTTTAACAAAAAATAATAATTATAATAATAATTATAATAATAATATAATTTTTATAATATCTGTATTAATTTTTGTTTTTGATATTTATACTGTAAAAAAAAAAAAAAAAAACTAAACCTAAGAAAGAAAGAGAATAAAGATATAATAATAAAAATAGAAAGATATATACTGAATGCGAATTAAACGAATCCGCCTTCAATGAAATTGTGCACAAGTTTGGGTTACCGGAAATTGATTTCTTTGCCAGCCGCTGCAATGCTGAATTTTCCAAATATACCTCTATCTTGAAATAGCGATCCCGATGCAATAGACGCATATACTATATCTTGGAGAAACTTACGATATTACGCTTTCCCTCCATTCCCATTAGTATTAAAATGCAGCAAAAGATAATATACTTAGATACAACACATCCTAGGGCATAGTTGTCGTGTCAAAACTACAGACTTGACAAGACTGTCAGGCTACTATTCGTAGAACCTATCTTTTTTAAACCAGATATTAATATTTTAATACCTTCTTTCAGAAACTCACAAAATCTTCATCGGACACTATCGCTAATTACCTCCAAATTGTCCGACAAACAGTTCAACAAAAGTCGCTATCACAAAACTCAATTAAGTACCTACTTGACATTATTTTAGAAACTTTATCAAAATATACCTACTTACAAACAGTATGATAGAAGAATCTTTCTTAGTTATTATGAACTCTCTTTTCTGAAATACAGTTTGACTTGGGATCCAAATGTGTTAATTCATATTCTCTCAAAAAGGACCTAAAGGTCAGCTTAGCTTAGAAATATTAGCTAAGAAAACATTAAGGTTGTTAGCATTTGTAACTGCACATTGCGTTCAAACTCATATATATATATATTCTTAGCTATTAGCCAAACATTGTCAGTGGCAACATTGTCACAGGCAACATTAATGTCCTACTGTCACTTATAAAAGCAAGCGCCCAGTCGATTACCGACACATTTTGTTCAGTCGTCGGTCGGTAAGGTGCTTGGGCTCGACGCTGCATACCGTAAGATCGTTCCATTCTAATTTATGCTGTCATTTTGTGTCTTTGTATAAATGTTTCATTTTAACATGTACTTGGTTAAACCTTTTTGTATAAGAATATCATTGTAATAAAATTTGACATCATGTTCTTCCTTATTTTTAATTTATACCACTTCTGATTTACAAGATCAGAAGTGGGATTCGCTTAAAAACACGCGACCTTGATCGTTCGCCATCTCTCTAGCTGCGAATAACGTTTGTTCGCATTACAAACCATCACGTGTTAATAACTTTCTTTGTGCTTACTCATACGCGTACATTTAGTCTGTGGGTTGTTGGTCTCACTTTCCCACCTATCTTACTTGTCTACCAGTAAAATGAAGACCTAGTAAAATCACAATTAAAAGTAAAATTTTAAAGACACAAATCTACCCACTTTTATTTCACATTTGTTTAATATTCGTTTTATTTTCACGTAAGTAAATTTCTTGTGATGTTTATATGCCAAAGAGTAGATCGCGTTGTCCGTGACCCACGTCACGTGTGCGGGCATGGCCGCGCTCGCGTAGCCCGTCGCGTAGATGTTCGCAGTGAATTGGTGCCGGGTGCCTGCTCATCATCGGCACGTCCTGAAGCTGAAGAAAGGTTCTCGCAGTACGCGAGCTCTGCTGCTGCTGCTGCGGCGAATGGACGCCGCAGGCTAGCTAGCCTACCGGGTGCTGGTGTACGGGCGCCTCGGGGTCGCTCGGTGGACCATGCAGCGTGCAGGAGCCGTTGCGTCGGGAAGGTGGCACCGGAACGAGTCGGCTGCTCCCACTACTCCGAGCACATGACCAATCCTGGTTTCACCATCCATTTGGCTAAGTGACTTGCTAACCCGGTGAGAATGACCTTATTTATCGGTAGAACGTGTCGTTGACTGGGCTATAGGTATTAACCAAGTGCAAAAGTTCGCTGGACGCCGGAGAGACGGTCGCCGGGCGCAGTGGTCAGTGACTGACTTCTGTGTCTCCGGGACCCTGGGTTCGAATCCCGGCAGGGGCAAACATTTGTGCGTTATAGGTGTTTGTGTGTTGTGATTGTGTGTGTGATGCACCATGTGACCATGCTTCCCGTGACACAGGGAATCCTAGTGCGGGGGTCTAAGTGTGATTTAAAAAAAAAAAATGTTGAGTGAACGAGTGAAAATGTATCAACGTTACGTAAACTATGTGTTAGATAACGTTGACACTGCACATATTCTTTATGAAATGACATGACAACTTATATACTAGCAGTTCAAAGTGACCAATATGTGTTGGCTATCGTAACCCACAAAATAATCAATACCCATAAAAGTTAAAAAATAACGAATGTGTTTAAGCATAGTGAAACTTTTCTTTGTTTAGGTACTACAAACTAGAAACGGCACATAACTCAAATTAAGATCATTAGGAGAAATAATTTCATCCTATCGTACCCTCATCTAATTGTAGGTTGATATAGAAAATATACCGCGCACCAACCGTGCAATATTAAGATTTGTGTGAAATTTTTGTGTTCTGAGTAATTTATGTTTCATACACCTTGTACCGATGTCACGGTATAACCAATACGTGCCAGAAATTACTATTAGAATTGAATTCTAAGCCTACTTGAGAAAATCGCAGGTTTTATGAATTTTTTAACAAAAAGTTACAAAAAAAGAAGTTGTAGGTAGGCAGGTGTGTCTTTCAATTATACCTACCTACGTGTACCAAAGATATACATTTTTGGTAACCGAGCCGAGGTCACAGCCGATACGCTTCTGCTAGGTCATGTTTAATATCAAATCTACTTGAACCGGTCACTATGTACGTACCAGACGGTTATTTTATTGTTAGCTAGTAGTAAATTCTTATAGGACGATACGATTATCACGTGATACGTGATCACTTTTTGAGAGCTTTCTGAAAGTAATAGAACTTGAACGACTGTGGCTCTAGTAAATTGTTGAAATTAGAAAACTATCAAGAGAATTTGTTTTGATGAGCCATTTTATCATAATTAAAATAGCCGAACGGAATCTAGGCAAAAGTGTGACAGTTTGTTATGAGATGTATCACTTATGTGCACCCTCAGATTTGTGTAAAATGTGTTCCTAACTAAACTTGTTGACAGATCAAGAAATAAGCTGTGAGGCATAAGCGCGACAGTAGGTATAGACTTCTAATTCCTCTGTTGTGTTTAAGTGGTTTGGTGTTCGCATTGTGTGAGTTTATTGGCGAACTATAAGTAGGTACAGTTTTATTTGATAATATCTGAACATGCCACTAGATATTTGGTTGACGATAAAGAGTTTATTTTTTTTGATAAATTATTTTCCGAGAAACCTTTTGTATACAGAATCTGCGGGGTCATGATTTAGTTGTTTGTTTCGTACGTTATAGCGGTGACCATACAGGATGTCTATAGACAATCGTTATGCTCTTCGGTATACTGTAAGATTTTTAAAAAAAAAATAACTTAAGCCCATAGTAGGTCTTCGCTGTAATCGACGCATTTACGAGTAATATAGACTGTAGAAATAGTACTCGGACAGTAGCTCAAAGTTCATCACTTTGTCAGGTTTGCACTCTTATTATTTGGTGATCAAGGTAGATGTTTTTCTAGTAAAAAAATAAATATTATGAGTATCTTTTGGTCATAGTGTGTGTATTACTGTAAAACAGATACCTATGTAATGATAAGTTATGGCAGAACGCGATATGAAGTAATGAAGTTCTGGCAATGACAAGTTATATCCGTGTGACAAAGTACCTACTACATTTTAATCGGTAAAGATACCGACGTGTTGTTATTTAGAGTGTGTTTATGGTGGAAATGTCAGTTTTGTATGTATTTGGTCTGACTAGTTTGGACAGTACGTTTTTGTAAATAAAATTACTACGAGTCGATTATTCATTTTTGTTTGCTCACTTAACTATCACGTCATGTACGATATTGTCGCACTCCAATGTTTCCTATGATTACAGGTGAAGCCAGTGCGTAGTCTGTCTAAATGCGATTTTAATGTGAAATAACAGCGTAATTAATTTGGGGAATTTCTGACCGTTTATAGATTCTCAACGTACCCACAGTTTATACCGCCGTTAAATGAAGTTGGTTTAAATTCCTGTAAGCTACTAGAATCAAATTTACACATAGCGCCTAGTGTGAGGGACTGATACCCAGAAAGTAGAACGCTCTTGTAGTGTTACAACTGTGATTATGTTTTTCAAAATTTTAGTAGGTGTATATGTTTGTGCCCTTTTTGATAATAAGTGCGTGAGTTCTGTTGGCTACTGACGATTGAAGCTGGAAAGCATAGATCTATAGTGCAAGATGTTGTCATAAGCACCAACAGTTGTATGAAATTCGATTGAGCGAGGACTATTATTTACTGTCATATTCTAATGTTTTTTTTTTGTGTTTTCCCACAAATCTAAAGAAATTAATTCCGAGAGAAGTAGATAAT
This sequence comes from Apeira syringaria, assembly GCA_934044485.1. Classification (NCBI taxonomy): domain Eukaryota; kingdom Metazoa; phylum Arthropoda; class Insecta; order Lepidoptera; family Geometridae; genus Apeira; species Apeira syringaria. Next base: position 845,308 of record OW203683.1, on the reverse strand, counting down.
TCAGAAGGTTTAAAGGTCAAGGTCAGGTAGGCCGAGGCCTAGGAAGATAGACGTTTTGGTTAAATGTTCAAAACCAATGCCAATACCAATGTTGCAGCCATTCTTGAACCGAATGGTCTCATGCGTGACGATGGTAAAGGACCTGACGGCATGACACTGATTCCCTGGAAGTTAGGGCGGCCTTTAGTGTGGGACGCTACATGCGTTGACACTTTGGCGCCGTCACATCTTCCTGAGACACATGTTAGGGCTGGCGCCGCGGCTTATACGGCGGAGCAATTGAAACAGCGAAAATATGCGAACCTAGGTAGTGGTTACATATTTGAGCCGTTTGGGGTCGAGACATTGGGCCCGTGGGGACCTGGAGCTCATCGGATTTTCTAAAATTTATCTGAGCGTTTGATCGATGCGACGCGTGACCAAAATGCTGGCGCATATTTGGCTCAACGAATCAGCATTGCAACTCAGCTTGGCAATGCTGGTAGCATTCTGGGCATGCTGCCGGCCGGTAGCGGGTTAGAACATTTGAGTTATCTTTAGGCTACCAATAGCTAGTGGATTGCTCAAATGTTATTGTAGTAGCTGCAGTATTGTAATTAAAAGACCAATTAATTGTAAAGACCAGTTTATTTATGGAATTTTGTATGTGGTTATTTGAAATTATTCGCAGAATTCTCGATGCGGGTGGGCCCTGGATTGGCTGCGCAACCCCGATGCGTGTGGGTTCCGGCCTGGCACACGAACGCCTGTTGCGTGTGAACTCCGGCCTGGTAGACGCATACCCGATACATGCGAGCTCCAGCCTGGGAGATGCATTCCTGTTGCGTGTGGGCCCCGACATTGGGGCTATCTCGTGCCCCGACATTGTGGTACTCGCAGCCCCGACATTGTGGCTATCTCGTGCCCCGACATTGTGGTACTCGCAGCCCCGACATTGTGGCTATCTCGTGCCCCGACATTGTGGTACTCGCAGCCCCGACATTGTGGCTATTTCGTGCCCCGACATTGTGGCTATCTCGCAGCTCCGACAATGTGGCAATGTAGAGTTTGACGGCATTTCGTAATGCATATTAGAATCTGTATGAAAAGTGTCTGATGCAGTAAGATGTGTGTAATGAATGTATTGAAGAGATTTAGCTCACATAGGTATAGCTCGGAGTGTATTGCTGATAGAGGGCCTTGATTGTGTGATGAATGAAAAAATAGGCAACTACACATGCTGTTTTGGCGCGGCAAATGTGCGCTGTGTGTTTACTCTTTGCTTGTTTGTTGAAGGTGGGGTCTCGTAGCACACGAGTTCGGGTGGCAGCAGCTGCTGCTGCCGCCACTGCTGCTGTTGCTGCTACTGTAACGAATGGACGCTGTCGGGTGCTTCGATCCGCCTTTTTGCGAGTTGTGAGCCACGCCACATGAACATTTCTCAGCACAACAAAGCCTGAAGAACCTGCCGAGGACGTCAGGATATCAGGAGAGGCCGTCTTAGCTATTAGCCAAACATTGTCAGTGGCAACATTGTCACAGGCAACATTAATGTCCTACTGTCACTTATAAAAGCAAGCGCCCAGTCGATTACCGACACATTTTGTTCAGTCGTCGGTCGGTAAGGTGCTTGGGCTCGACGCTGCATACCGTAAGATCGTTCCATTCTAATTTATGCTGTCATTTTGTGTCTTTGTATAAATGTTTCATTTTAACATGTACTTGGTTAAACCTTTTTGTATAAGAATATCATTGTAATAAAATTTGACATCATGTTCTTCCTTATTTTTAATTTATACCACTTCTGATTTACAAGAATATATATATATATAAAAAAAAAAAAAAAAAAAAAAAAAAGATTGTAATTTTAATTATAAATATACAAAACTAATTACAAGTACTTATATCAAAATCCAGATTTCATAAAAAACTTCACTTTAATAAAATCAAAGTATCTGCGTAATAGTCAAAGCAATAACTTATTTAATTCATACCGTAAAGTAACGTACTTATACATACAAGTACTTATAACAAAATCCAGATTTCATAAAAAACTTCACTTTAATAAAATCAAAGTATCTGCGTAATAGTCAAAGCAATAACTTATTTAATTAATACCGTAAACCATTTAACAATGTAACATCGCACACAATAACCAGAAGACAAGAGCGCACTATAAACTAGCGGAGTGGACACGTTGCTCTTCATAGCACACAGCACGCACTCGTCTCTCGTCCACTTCTACCGCAAGCAAGCTCTGTGTTGGTCTTGATGCGTTGTCCGCAAAACTGCTGGTTAGTCAGTCATCCAAGGTATTCGCTAAATTTTACAATAAAACTAATTGATAATACCAATCAGTTCGTTAGCAAACTTGGTTTTGTCTCATAAGAATTGTAAAAGTAACTAAGATTAAGATAAGTTACCAAATTGGTAATAATTCGATAAAATAATCAGAATTAGAAAACAATTTATGCACCAAAATTTTCTATTTTATTTTATTATTAGTAAGCGCAAGCTCTGAACATCCTACGAATTGTAAACAGAAGAAATCGCGTCGAATAAAGCTGCGAAGTATAATTAATGATCAAACGAACTTACCTGTACGTGAAGTTCGATCATTATTATACGAGCAGCTTTATTCGACGCGATTAATGACAAACCTCCCAAACTACAAAATCCCAACCCTTCAGATAATAAACTAAAACAGAAAATTAGGTCAATTGTACGTGGTAAATATTAGGCCAATGTGTCTACCAGGGTGTCTACCTACATATCAATAATATGATGCTTTGTGATTGATAGTTTGTCAAATTTTTTTGCTTTAAACAGAATGAAGGAATGACGAGCGCGACCAGAGAGTAAAACTACCTCAGTGTTGCCACATTGTCTTTTCTGTTTTACCTAATGAATCTGAAAAAACTGTGTATGAAGCCAGAGCCCAGGACTCAGCTACAGGTTTGTCATTAATCGCGTCGAATAAAGCTGCTCGTATAATAATGATCGAACTTCACGTACAGGTAAGTTCGTTTGATCATTAATTATACTTCGCAGCTTTATTCGACGCGATTTCTTCTGTTTACAATTCGTAGGATGTTCAGAGCTTGCGCTTACTAATAATAAAATAAAATAGAAAATTTTGGTGCATAAATTGTTTTCTAATTCTGATTATTTTATCGAATTATTACCAATTTGGTAACTTATCTTAATCTTAGTTACTTTTACAATTCTTATGAGACAAAACCAAGTTTGCTAACGAACTGATTGGTATTATCAATTAGTTTTATTGTAAAATTTAGCGAATACCTTGGATGACTGACTAACCAGCAGTTTTGCGGACAACGCATCAAGACCAACACAGAGCTTGCTTGCGGTAGAAGTGGACGAGAGACGAGTGCGTGCTGTGTGCTATGAAGAGCAACGTGTCCACTCCGCTAGTTTATAGTGCGCTCTTGTCTTCTGGTTATTGTGTGCGATGTTACATTGTTAAATGGTTTACGGTATTAATTAAATAAGTTATTGCTTTGACTATTACGCAGATACTTTGATTTTATTAAAGTGAAGTTTTTTATGAAATCTGGATTTTGTTATAAGTACTTGTATGTATAAGTACGTTACTTTACGGTATGAATTAAATAAGTTATTGCTTTGACTATTACGCAGATACTTTGATTTTATTAAAGTGAAGTTTTTTATGAAATCTGGATTTTGATATAAGTACTTGTAATTAGTTTTGTATATTTATAATTAAAATTACAATCTTTTTTTTTTTTTTTTTTTTTTTTTTTTTTTTTTATATATATATATATATATATATATATGAGTTTGAACGCAATGTGCAGTTACAAATGCTAACAACCTTAATGTTTTCTTAGCTAATATTTCTAAGCTAAGCTGACCTTTAGGTCCTTTTTGAGAGAATATGAATTAACACATTTGGATCCCAAGTCAAACTGTATTTCAGAAAAGAGAGTTCATAATAACTAAGAAAGATTCTTCTATCATACTGTTTGTAAGTAGGTATATTTTGATAAAGTTTCTAAAATAATGTCAAGTAGGTACTTAATTGAGTTTTGTGATAGCGACTTTTGTTGAACTGTTTGTCGGACAATTTGGAGGTAATTAGCGATAGTGTCCGATGAAGATTTTGTGAGTTTCTGAAAGAAGGTATTAAAATATTAATATCTGGTTTAAAAAAGATAGGTTCTACGAATAGTAGCCTGACAGTCTTGTCAAGTCTGTAGTTTTGACACGACAACTATGCCCTAGGATGTGTTGTATCTAAGTATATTATCTTTTGCTGCATTTTAATACTAATGGGAATGGAGGGAAAGCGTAATATCGTAAGTTTCTCCAAGATATAGTATATGCGTCTATTGCATCGGGATCGCTATTTCAAGATAGAGGTATATTTGGAAAATTCAGCATTGCAGCGGCTGGCAAAGAAATCAATTTCCGGTAACCCAAACTTGTGCACAATTTCATTGAAGGCGGATTCGTTTAATTCGCATTCAGTATATATCTTTCTATTTTTATTATTATATCTTTATTCTCTTTCTTTCTTAGGTTTAGTTTTTTTTTTTTTTTTTTTTTTACAGTATAAATATCAAAAACAAAAATTAATACAGATATTATAAAAATTATATTATTATTATAATTATTATTATAATTATTATTTTTTGTTAAACTATTTGCTTTGTAGTTAGATATTCTATTTGTAAGGTGCAAAAAAGACAATATTACGCATCTCGCACCCTTTTCATACTTCTTGAGGAATTTGTTTTAAACGCGGATATTTCATTTAATGCATTATATTAATGCAACAGATAGCTGGTACGTTATTACGTACTAGTTAACAGTTAACAGTCGCATAGATATTTTGCAAAAACTTTCAACCCTAACAAACTCGCTTTTAATTCCAATATAGGCACAGATATGTTGGAATTATTTATCCGTTTAACCTTTTTTACAAACACCATTAGATTCCTCAAAATTCACTTACTATTTCATGCATTAACCGCCCCAGCAGTGGCTAATAGTAAGTGGATGCATCTGAGAAAAATTCTAGGTTATAATCACTAGATTTTAAGGGTTGTCTGCCGTCAGCAACGTTATTAAACCTACATTTTGAGTTGTTGTTATTATTATTTCATTGATAGGAATCTCCACAACTTGGTTCTCCAAAAATCCAAAATTTCCAAAACTAGTATTATCTAATAAACATAAGTATAAGTAGGTACTTATGACATTCCAATAGCTAAGAATTCATCATCCAAGCGTATTAAATGGCAGGAAAATGATAAGTATGCCATCAATCGTGCAAAAAATTGTAATCTTTTAATTATTAATATTATTATGTTATGTTTGATGTCCTTGTAAACACATATTTACCGAGTTAAACATAAAACCGGAATATTATTACTGTTCTGATTTGTAATCAGTAAACTATATTCATAATTTAAAATGAAAACTAGTCTTTCAAGAAGTATAAATATAGGCTTTTCTTATTAGTTCCGAATTTTTTGAACTGGCAATTTAAATCGTCTACATATATAACAGATATCACATCTCTAGATCAAAAGTATTTCAGAAAAAGATGTGTTTTTTTTTTTTTTTTTTTTTTTTTTTTTAATCTACACAAGTCAAACGTGAGGTAAGTAGTTACATTGATACAAATGCCGTTCACTATGCCATAAAAGACAAATTTTAACTATTTCTTATGTGATTCATGTGCAGGTATTATTAGGTAAATATGTATTTTTCATGTTGCTATATTAACACAATATAACCATTGCTATATTTTGCCAATACATATTTATATATATGCTGCTTGGAAATGCCATACATTGCCAAGGAGCCTTCTGTAACCATTTCACATACAGTCCTGTAGTCTTTCATTCAAAAATTTTGAGCTCTGACAAATTTTTATCAAACGTTTTTGATTTAAAATAAAACCATTGGTCCCGTTTTGGTTTGGGTTGTAAAAACACAAACGAAAAAACGGTTGACTGTGAGCGGTACCTACATTTGTTATGGCATCTATAAAATATGTGCCATAAATATAAATCTTGCAGGTCTGTATTGAACAGTAATTAAGCCACCTATGTCCAACACTTTGTTCCTTTTCTTTTTTTTTTTTTTTCAAGTAAAACATTCTATTCTATTTTCAAAAGAGTATTAATTTTTCTGTCGTTCTTGATACGTTTTTATATTAAGGCATGATTTAAAATAATACACAGGTTCCAAGGACAAAGGAATCTTGTATCCTTGATATCCACGATAAAACTATGTGATCGTTTGCGATTTGGAACCATGTACATTTATGTACAAAATGTCGTATACGACCAGCATAGCGTACCTCTGCAGATGCCTCGATGGGCGATGGCGCGGCGGCGCGGGCGCGGGCGGCGCCGGCCCGGCCGGTCCGCTGCTTCCCCATGTTGAAATCCACTCCTCGTGGTGACGCCGCGCGCCGGCTGGTTCTGGGCTGCTCAGTACCCTGCATCGGCTTTGTCTGTTGGAGTCCGTTGTAGGAGCCTCCAATTTGACTGAACTTAAGTTTCATTTTTAACTACATTATTTGTGTTGAATTTCTCGACTGTCGCATAAAAAAGGGACATGCGCCGCTAAGAGACTTGAGTAATTTTATGGTGAAAGGTCTTTTTCTAGCACGCTATGAATGGCTTGTGATAAGGGCGCTCGCGCAATACCTATTTGATTTTACTTAGTCTCCAATAAATTGTCGCGTTTGACGAGAACCTCGGCGATAGATTTGTTTCAGTGTACAGTTGTTGTACTATAACCATTTCGCAATTTGGTGGGTGTGAGGAACCCCTTGTAATAACCTTATTAGGAGCATTAATCAAAAAAGCAAGAATTTCTTCGTTCAATTTTGGCGAAAAACCCTGAGCCTGATATTATCGGCAAAGGAACACAATTTTTGTTGTTGGATGTTATTTTTAAAAAAGCGAAATGTAGGTACCTAAATAATGAGCGTAGACATAGGCCGCGTTAGATGGGGCCCAATGCGCAATCGAACGTAACGGACACAACCCCGCTGGTTGTTCACATTACAAATTTTCGCCACCACCGCCACGTTACTGATTAATGTTAAGGATTTTTATAGAAACTTTAGAAATTTTTAAATCCTGTCGGTTAGACACGGTCCCCGCTGGACAGTGCGCAATAAAATGTGAAGAAAACAACCCCGCTGGTTGAATCGCATCACATGCCATGTTATCATGAATAAATCTGCGTGACAGACATAACCCCTCTAGTTATTTGCATCGCTAATTCGAGAAATTCGATTTTTAAGCAAAGATTATGGCAAACAGGTACTCAGGTATTTCGTAAAATTACTTACGGTTTGAATATTCATCCTCTGAATAAGACGACGACATAAACCTGCGACGGCGTTTTAAAGCTCAGATTTCAGGCGTCGTATTTTAGGTTACGTTATAGACACGGTCCCCGCTGGACAGTGCGCAATAAAATGTGAAGAAAACAACCCCGCTGGTTGAATCGCATCACATGCCATGTTAACTTGTATAATTTGCGTGACAGACATAACCCCACTAGTTATTCGCATCACTAAATCGAGAAAATCGATTTATAAACATAGTTAATGGCAAGTAAGTACTTCGTAAAATTACTTACGCTTTAAATATTCATCCTCTGGAGAAGGCGGCGAAATAATCCTGCGACTTTTCCAAATCTCGGATTCCAGGCGTCGTATTTTAGGTTAGGTTATAGACACGGTCCCCGCTGGACAGTGCGCCATACAATGTGAAGAAAACAACCCCGCTGGTTGAATCGCATCACCGGATTCCAGGCGTCAAATTTTAGAGTTATGGACACGGTCCCCGCTGGACAGTGCGCCACAAAATGTGAAGAAAACAACCCCGCTGGTTGAATCGCATCACATGCCATGTTAACTTGTATAAATTCGCGTGACAGATATAACCCCGCTAGTTATTCGCATCACTAAATCGAATTCAACAAAGTTAACGGCAAGTAGGTAGATAAGTACCTTATTTTACTTCTAATGTCTTCAGTATTTCTTTTCTTCGTTTTTTGTGGGTGAAGCCGTTGAACACAGAACACAGAATGAAGGAATGACGAGCGCGACCAGAGAGGAAAACTACCGCAGTGTTGCCACATTGTCTTTTCTGTTTTACCTAATTAATCTGAAAAAACTGTGTATGAAGCCAGAGCCCAGGACTCAGCTACGACGCCTGAAATCTGAGCTTGAAAACCGCCGTCGCAGGTTTATGTCGTCGTCTTATTCAGAGGATGAATATTCAAACCATAAGAAATTTTACGAAATACCTAAGTACCTGTTTGCCATAATCTTTGCTTAAAAATCGAATTTCTCGAATTAGTGATGCAAATAACTAGAGGGGTTATGTCTGTCACGCAGATTTATTCATGATAACATAGCATGTGATGCGATTCAACCAACGGGGTTGTTTTCTTCACATTTTATTGCGCACTGTCTAGCGGGGACCGTGTCTAACCGACAGGATTTAAAATTTCTAAAGTTTCTATAAACATCCTTAACATTAATCAGTAGCGTGGCGGTGGTGGCGAAAATTTGTAATGTGAACAACCAGCGGGGTTGTGTCCGTTACGTTCGATTGCGCCCCATCTAACGCGGCCTATGTCTACGCTCATTATTTAGGTACCTACATTTCGCTTATTTAAAAATAAAATCCTGACCTAACAACAAAAATTGTGTTCCTTTGCCGATAATATCAGGCTCAGGGTCTTTCGTCAAAATTGAACGAAGAAATTCTTGCTTTTTTTATTAATGCTCCTAATAAGGTTATTACAAGGGGTTTCTCACACCCACCAATTGCGAAATGGTATAGTACAACAACTCTACACTGAAACAAATCTATCACCGAGGTTCTCGTCAAACGCGACATTTTATTGGAGACTAAGTAAAATCAAATAGGTATTGCGCGAGCGCCCTTATCACAAGCCATTCATAGCGTGCTAGAAAAAGACCTTTCATCATAAAATTACTCAAGTCTCTTAGCGACGCATGTCCCTTTTTATGCGACAGTAGAGAAATTCAACACAAATAATGTAGTTAAAAATAAAACTTAAGTTCAGTCAAATTGGAGGCCCCTACAACGGACTCCAACAGACAAAGCCGATGCAGGGTACTGAGCAGCCCAGAACCAGCCGGCGCGCGGCGTCACCACGAGGAGTGGATTTCAACATGGGGAAGCAGCGGACCGGCCGGGCCGGCGCCGCCCGCGCCCGCGCCGCCGCGCCATCGCCCATCGAGGCATCTGCAGAGGTACGCTATGCTGGTCGTATACGACATTTTGTACATAAATGTACATGGTTCCAAATCGCAAACGATCACATAGTTTTATCGTGGATATCAAGGATACAAGATTCCTTTGTCCTTGGAACCTATGTATTATTTTAAATCATGCCTTAATACAAAAACGTATCAAGAACGACAGAAAAATTAATACTCTTTTGAAAATAGAATAAAATAGAATGTTTTACTTGAAAAAAAAAAAAAAAAAAAAAGGAACAAACTGTTGGTACATAGATGGCTTAATTACTGTTCAATACAGACCTGCAAGATTTATATTTATGGCACATATTTTATAGATGCCATAACAAATGTAGGTACCGCTCACAGTCAAGCGTTTTTTCGTTTGTGTTTTTACAACCCAAACCAAAACGGGACCAATGGTTTTATTTTAATCAAAAACATTTGATTAAATTTGTCAGAACTCAAAATTTTTGAATGAAAGACTACAGGACTGTATGAAAAATGGTTACAGAAGGCTGCTTGGCAATGTATGGCATTTCCAAGCAGCATATATATACATATGTATTGGCAAAATATGGCAATGGTTATATTGTGTAAATATAGCAACATGAAAAATGCATATTTACCTAATAATACCTGCACATGAATCACATAAGAAATAGTTAAAATTTGTCTTTTATGGCATAGTGAACGGCATTTGTATCAATGTAACTACTTACCTCACGTTTGACTTGTGTAGATAAAAAAAAAAAAAAAAAAAAAAAAAAAAAAACTTTTTCTGAAATACTTTTGATCTAGAGATGTGATATCTGTTATATATGTAGACGATTTAATTTGCCAGTTCGAAAAATGCGGAACTAATAAGAAAAGCCTATATTTATACTTCTTGAATGACTAGTTTTCATTTTAAATTATGAATATAGTTTACTGATTACAAATGAGAACTGTAATAATATTCCGGTTTTATGTTTAACTCGGTAAATATGTGTTTACAAGGACATCAAACATAACATAATAATATTAATAATTAAAAGATTACGATTTTTTGCACGATTGATGGCATACTTATCATTTTCCTGCCTTTCAATACGCTTGGATGATGAATTCTTAGCTATTGGAACGTCATAAGTACTTATACTTATATTTATTAGTTAATACTAGTTTTGGAAATTTTGGATTTTTGGAGAACCAAGTTGTGGAGATTCCTATCAATGAAATAATAATAACAACAACTCAAAATGTAGGTTTAATAACGTTGCTGACGGCAGACAACCCTTAAAGTCCAGTGATTATAACCTAGAATTTTTCTCAGATGCATCCACTTACTATTAGCCACTGCTGGGGCGGTTAATGCATGAAATAGTAAGTGAATAATGAGGAATCTAATGGTGTTTGTAAAAAAGGTTAAACGGATAAATAATTCCAACATATCTGTGCCTATATTGGAATTACGAAGCGAGTTTCTTAGGGTTGAAAGTTTTTGCAAAATATCTATGCGACTGTTAACTGTTAACTAGTACGTAATAACGTACCAGCTATCTGTTGCATTAATACAATGCATTCAATGAAATGTCCGCGTTTAAAACAAATTCCTCGAGAAGTATAGAAAGGGTGCGAGATGCGTAATATTGTATTTTTTGCACCTTACAAATAGAATATCTAACTACAAAGCAAATAGTTAAACAAAAAAAAAAAAAAAAAAAACAAAAAAATAATAATAATAAAAATAGAAAGATATATACTGAATGCGAATTAAACGAATCCGCCTTCAATGAAATTGTGCACAAGTTTGGGTTACCGGAAATTGATTTCTTTGCCAGCCGCTGCAATGCTGAATTTTCCAAATATACCTCTATCTTGAAATAGCGATCCCGATGCAATAGACGCATTTACTATATCTTGGGGAAACTTACGATATTACGCTTTCCCTCCATTCCCATTAGTATCAAAATGCAGCAAAAGATAATATACTTAGATACAACACATCCTAGGGCATAGCTGTCGTGTCAAAACTACAGACTTGACAAGACTGTCAGGCTACTATTCGTAGAACCTATCTTTTTTAAGCCAGATATTAATATTTTAATACCTTCTTTCAGAAACTCACAAAATCTTCATCGGACGCTATCACTTATAATTACCTCCAAATTGTCCGACAAACAGTTCAACAAAAGTCGCTATCACAAAACTCAATTAAGTACCTACTTGACATTATTTTAGAAACTTTATCAAAATATACCTACTTACAAACAGCATGATAGAAGAATCTTTCTCAGTTATTATGAACTCTCTTTTCTGAAATACAGTTTGACTTGGGATCCAAATGTATTAACTCATATTCTCTCAAAAAGGACCTAAAGGTCAGCTTAGCTTAGAAATATTAGCTAAGAAAACATTAAGGTTGTTAGCATTTGTAACTGCACATTGCGTTCAAACTCTTCTATATAAAAAAAAAAAAAAAAAAAAAAAAAAAAGATTGTAATGATAATTATAAATATACAAAACTAATTACAAGTACTTATAACAAAATCCAGATTTCATAAAAAACTTCACTTTAATAAAATCAAAGTATCTGCGTAATAGTCAAAGCAATAACTTATTTAATTCATACCGTAAACCATTTAACAATGTAACATCGCAGACAATAACCAGAAGACAAAAGCGCACTATAAACTAGCGGAGTGGACACGTTGCTCTTCATAGCACACAGCACGCACTCGTCCCTCGTCCACTTCTACCGCAAGCAAGCTCGGTGTTGGTCTTGATGCGTTGTCCGCAAAACAGCTGGTTAGTCAGTCATCCAAGGTATTCGCTAAATTTTACAATAAAACTAATTGATAATACCAATCAGTTCGTTAGCAAACTGGTTTTGTCTCATAAGAATTGTAAAAGTAACTAAGATTAAGATAAGTTACCTAATTGGTAATAATTCGGTAAAATAATCAGAATTAGAAAACAATTTATGTACCAAATTTTTCTATTTTATTTTATTATTAGTAAGCGCAAGCTCTGAACATCCTACGAATTGTAAACAGAAGAAATCGCGTCGAATAAAGCTGCGAAGTATAATTAATGATCAAACGAACTTACCTGTACGTGAAGTTCGATCATTATTATACGAGCAGCTTTATTCGACGCGATTAATGACAAACCTCCCAAACTACAAAATCCCAACCCTTCAGATAATAAACTAAAACAGAAAATTAGGTCAATTGTACGTGGTAAATATTAGGCCAATGTGTCTACCAGGGTGTCTACCTACATATCAATAATATGATGATTTGTGATTGATATGTTGTCAAATTTTTTTGCTTTAAACAGAATGAAGGAATGACGAGCGCGACCAGAGAGGAAAACTACCGCAGTGTTGCCACATTGTCTTTTCTGTTTTACCTAATTAATCTGAAAAAACTGTGTATGAAGCCAGAGCCCAGGACTCAGCTACATCTATCGCCGAGGTTCTCGTCAAACGCGACAATTTATTGGAGACTAAGTAAAATCAAATAGGTATTGCGCGAGCGCCCTTATCACAAGCCATTCATAGCGTGCTAGAAAAAGACCTTTCACCATAAAATTACTCAAGTCTCTTAGCGGCGCATGTCCCTTTTTTATGCGACAGTCGAGAAATTCAACACAAATAATGTAGTTAAAAATGAAACTTAAGTTCAGTCAAATTGGAGGCTCCTACAACGGACTCCAACAGACAAAGCCGATGCAGGGTACTGAGCAGCCCAGAACCAGCCGGCGCGCGGCGTCACCACGAGGAGTGGATTTCAACATGGGGAAGCAGCGGACCGGCCGGGCCGGCGCCGCCCGCGCCCGCGCCGCCGCGCCATCGCCCATCGAGGCATCTGCAGAGGTACGCTATGCTGGTCGTATACGACATTTTGTACATAAATGTACATGGTTCCAAATCGCAAACGATCACATAGTTTTATCGTGGATATCAAGGATACAAGATTCCTTTGTCCTTGGAACCTGTGTATTATTTTAAATCATGCCTTAATATAAAAACGTATCAAGAACGACAGAAAAATTAATACTCTTTTGAAAATAGAATAGAATGTTTTACTTGAAAAAAAAAAAAAAAAGAAAAGGAACAAAGTGTTGGACATAGGTGGCTTAATTACTGTTCAATACAGACCTGCAAGATTTATATTTATGGCACATATTTTATAGATGCCATAACAAATGTAGGTACCGCTCACAGTCAACCGTTTTTTCGTTTGTGTTTTTACAACCCAAACCAAAACGGGACCAATGGTTTTATTTTAAATCAAAAACGTTTGATAAAAATTTGTCAGAGCTCAAAATTTTTGAATGAAAGACTACAGGACTGTATGTGAAATGGTTACAGAAGGCTCCTTGGCAATGTATGGCATTTCCAAGCAGCATATATATAAATATGTATTGGCAAAATATAGCAATGGTTATATTGTGTTAATATAGCAACATGAAAAATACATATTTACCTAATAATACCTGCACATGAATCACATAAGAAATAGTTAAAATTTGTCTTTTATGGCATAGTGAACGGCATTTGTATCAATGTAACTACTTACCTCACGTTTGACTTGTGTAGATTAAAAAAAAAAAAAAAAAAAAAAAAAAAAACACATCTTTTTCTGAAATACTTTTGATCTAGAGATGTGATATCTGTTATATATGTAGACGATTTAAATTGCCAGTTCAAAAAATTCGGAACTAATAAGAAAAGCCTATATTTATACTTCTTGAAAGACTAGTTTTCATTTTAAATTATGAATATAGTTTACTGATTACAAATCAGAACAGTAATAATATTCCGGTTTTATGTTTAACTCGGTAAATATGTGTTTACAAGGACATCAAACATAACATAATAATATTAATAATTAAAAGATTACAATTTTTTGCACGATTGATGGCATACTTATCATTTTCCTGCCATTTAATACGCTTGGATGATGAATTCTTAGCTATTGGAATGTCATAAGTACCTACTTATACTTATGTTTATTAGATAATACTAGTTTTGGAAATTTTGGATTTTTGGAGAACCAAGTTGTGGAGATTCCTATCAATGAAATAATAATAACAACAACTCAAAATGTAGGTTTAATAACGTTGCTGACGGCAGACAACCCTTAAAATCTAGTGATTATAACCTAGAATTTTTCTCAGATGCATCCACTTACTATTAGCCACTGCTGGGGCGGTTAATGCATGAAATAGTAAGTGAATTTTGAGGAATCTAATGGTGTTTGTAAAAAAGGTTAAACGGATAAATAATTCCAACATATCTGTGCCTATATTGGAATTAAAAGCGAGTTTGTTAGGGTTGAAAGTTTTTGCAAAATATCTATGCGACTGTTAACTGTTAACTAGTACGTAATAACGTACCAGCTATCTGTTGCATTAATATAATGCATTAAATGAAATATCCGCGTTTAAAACAAATTCCTCAAGAAGTATGAAAAGGGTGCGAGATGCGTAATATTGTCTTTTTTGCACCTTACAAATAGAATATCTAACTACAAAGCAAATAGTTTAACAAAAAATAATAATTATAATAATAATTATAATAATAATATAATTTTTATAATATCTGTATTAATTTTTGTTTTTGATATTTATACTGTAAAAAAAAAAAAAAAAAAACTAAACCTAAGAAAGAAAGAGAATAAAGATATAATAATAAAAATAGAAAGATATATACTGAATGCGAATTAAACGAATCCGCCTTCAATGAAATTGTGCACAAGTTTGGGTTACCGGAAATTGATTTCTTTGCCAGCCGCTGCAATGCTGAATTTTCCAAATATACCTCTATCTTGAAATAGCGATCCCGATGCAATAGACGCATATACTATATCTTGGAGAAACTTACGATATTACGCTTTCCCTCCATTCCCATTAGTATTAAAATGCAGCAAAAGATAATATACTTAGATACAACACATCCTAGGGCATAGTTGTCGTGTCAAAACTACAGACTTGACAAGACTGTCAGGCTACTATTCGTAGAACCTATCTTTTTTAAACCAGATATTAATATTTTAATACCTTCTTTCAGAAACTCACAAAATCTTCATCGGACACTATCGCTAATTACCTCCAAATTGTCCGACAAACAGTTCAACAAAAGTCGCTATCACAAAACTCAATTAAGTACCTACTTGACATTATTTTAGAAACTTTATCAAAATATACCTACTTACAAACAGTATGATAGAAGAATCTTTCTTAGTTATTATGAACTCTCTTTTCTGAAATACAGTTTGACTTGGGATCCAAATGTGTTAATTCATATTCTCTCAAAAAGGACCTAAAGGTCAGCTTAGCTTAGAAATATTAGCTAAGAAAACATTAAGGTTGTTAGCATTTGTAACTGCACATTGCGTTCAAACTCATATATATATATATATAAAAAAAAAAAAAAAAGATTGTAATTTTAATTATAAATATACAAAACTAATTACAAGTACTTATATCAAAATCCAGATTTCATAAAAAACTTCACTTTAATAAAATCAAAGTATCTGCGTAATAGTCAAAGCAATAACTTATTTAATTCATACCGTAAAGTAACGTACTTATACATACAAGTACTTATAACAAAATCCAGATTTCATAAAAAACTTCACTTTAATAAAATCAAAGTATCTGCGTAATAGTCAAAGCAATAACTTATTTAATTAATACCGTAAACCATTTAACAATGTAACATCGCACACAATAACCAGAAGACAAGAGCGCACTATAAACTAGCGGAGTGGACACGTTGCTCTTCATAGCACACAGCACGCACTCGTCTCTCGTCCACTTCTACCGCAAGCAAGCTCTGTGTTGGTCTTGATGCGTTGTCCGCAAAACTGCTGGTTAGTCAGTCATCCAAGGTATTCGCTAAATTTTACAATAAAACTAATTGATAATACCAATCAGTTCGTTAGCAAACTTGGTTTTGTCTCATAAGAATTGTAAAAGTAACTAAGATTAAGATAAGTTACCAAATTGGTAATAATTCGATAAAATAATCAGAATTAGAAAACAATTTATGCACCAAAATTTTCTATTTTATTTTATTATTAGTAAGCGCAAGCTCTGAACATCCTACGAATTGTAAACAGAAGAAATCGCGTCGAATAAAGCTGCGAAGTATAATTAATGATCAAACGAACTTACCTGTACGTGAAGTTCGATCATTATTATACGAGCAGCTTTATTCGACGCGATTAATGACAAACCTCCCAAACTACAAAATCCCAACCCTTCAGATAATAAACTAAAACAGAAAATTAGGTCAATTGTACGTGGTAAATATTAGGCCAATGTGTCTACCAGGGTGTCTACCTAGTCAAACTTCCCTTTCGGGTGGAAGGCTTTTTAAAAACTAAATTAATTAATTAAAACGACAATTACGTCCAGCCGATTTGGAGGCTCGATTTAATTCAAATTCAAATTCAAATTCAAAATATTTAATTTGTGATACACAGGTTTTAAATAATGATGTCAAAATAATATAATCAGTGCAAGCTGTGATCAGCCATATTGGCATACAAATAATGGTGGTTGTGAAATTACATAGTACAATAGAATAGAATTACATAGTACAATAATGTGCTCATAATATAAAACTTAACCTACAGGAAGGCACACCATCGCGTGTGGCCGTTCCGAGAAAGCTTTTACATAAACCGCTGACGATGTGAAGTCAGCGGAGGAATACCGAGAACAATGCTTATTAATCTAAAATGGAAGGTTCGGGCGGATGTATAACTCCTCCCTCCCCAAGAGGGAAATTATCGGTGCGTTCGTTTTTAATAACGTGCCGATAATTTCGTGAACAAATTAAAATTATCTTATTTCGAAACACATATGACATAATTACAAAGAAACATATAATAACTAAAACTAAAGAAGAGTATACAACTACACTGAAGTTAGAGTCCGATTCTCCAAAAACACTGTTCACCATTTCACTGTGCTTTAGCGCATAAGACATATATTTCACTTCATCTAAACTGATTCTTTGCATGTTTAGTGCACTTGTACTGGATAGCGATGTGCCAATACTCGCACTGTTGTGGAGGCGAGGCAGATCGATGACAGGAATCTGGTCATCAAATATGCTCTCGGTGTAGGCACGATGATGTCGGATCTGAATGCCGTGGATTTCAAAATCACAGGGCTTGTCCAGAGTTGCAATATATGTTCCGAAGACTGGATGCTTAGTAACCTCGGCATCGCAATATGTTGTTACTACAGTTTTAAGTCGTGAATATAAAATCCAACTAGTAGCAGCAATTTGTTGAACACGTACGTCTTCAAGTTGGATTTGTCGTTGCACGCAGCGAGTGAGGTTAGTATCAAACCTCATGAGTTGTTCGATGCAGGTAGGCTCTGGGTAAGGAGCCTTGTTGTTATCAGCACACAGGTAGTGGTCTCCAGCGGCAAGAGGTCGGCATGGATTCTCAATCGGAAGGTATTTCATTCCCTTTGCCAATATCCTTATATTGGGGAAAAATGGATAAGGTTTTATTTTCAAACTCACGGAACATTGGTAACGAATATAGTTTAAAATAATTGTAAGTAGTATTGTCGGTAAGGGGCACCTCTATTATAAACGTAATCTGGTTATGTTTGATATAAGACTTAATGCTAAATGTTTCTTCGAGCTTTACCAAATTTCTTTCAGTTACAGGATATACCAAGTTTTCGGTGTTACTTATAAGCGTTAAATGATGTAACAGTTCAGTGGAGTTCACTATAGACTGGTGCAATACTGATAATTTGCTGAAGGCTAGGGCAGTTTCAATTTCACCTAATTTTACAAATATTGTCCTAAAGTTACTTATAAATAGATTAAAGAAGCTAACAATATACGTGGAATAGTCCCAGCGTTTCTTTTGAGACGCCAGTTCTTTTAACATTGATTCTAAAATTTTCATGCGTGCCTCTAATAAAACTGAGTTCTTATACATGGTATCTGTTGTGTTAATAAAGCTATCAATTACTTGTGAAACTAAAGTTAATTTCTTTGAAATAATAATTTGGTTCTTTCCAAGTTTAGACGTAAGTTGATCATACTTTGTTGCATCATCGTGGTCGAGATTACCTGTTATGATTTTAATGAGTGAACCCAAAGGGTTAAGTAAACCTCGCTTAAATCGTTGTTGCGGAACAAGTTGTCTGTATTTCTGAGTAGTTATATCACGTAAGTAATCCAAATGCATATTCATGGTCACAAAATCACGAGGATATGATTCGTTTTGTTTTATTAAAATATTAAATTCGTTATAATTATGTATTACAAAGCATAAATCATCGTAGATTCTTTCCAAGTCCAAAGTTTTAATAATAGTCCAATGATCAGTTTGCATATGAGCTTGACCTTCTTTTACTGGTAGTATGCCTGGGTTTCCCTCAAGTGATCGCAGATGAAGGCCCAGCACCGGCATCGCTACGATCAGAACGCTCCACCTGCGGAGGGCGTTTTATGTTTTTAATAGGTACCTTCGTAACTCGTTCGCCTACTTGTATGGGTACTACATTCCTATCTGTCCTGCCTACAACCTTCGCTTTAGTATATCTGGGTTTGTCTTTACTTTTTCTTTTATTCACGTCTTTGGCGAAAATAGTTTTTCCGTCTTGAAAATCTATTCTCTCCTCCCCACCTTTCTTTTCCCTGATCTTTTCCTTACACTCTGTCATTTTCTCTGCTAATTGTTTGTATAAAAATTTCGTTCGCTTAGCGTGGTCTTTCACTAATTGTTGTATATACTGTCTTTCCGATTCTATACCGAAAGGACTACCTGAGTCGGTGTGTCCGAAAGCTACTTCGAATGGGGTTAGGCCCGTGACTGAATGGATGGAATTGTTATATGCGATTATAGAGTACATCATGACTGATGCTACATCTGTACACTTTTGTTCATACTTAGCGCATCTATAGATTTCGCAGATAGTAGAATGTAAACGTTCTATCAGACCCATCGAGTTAGGGTTATTGGGTGTGCCAATATGAAGTTCAATTTTATGTAGAGATAGAAATTCTTTAATTAGCTCATTGTTGAACTCTGTGCCTGGATCTGAACTAATTCTTTTTGGAATACCATAGAATGAGAAATATTTCATAAGCGCGCGAACTACTTCGGGCGTTGATCTGTTGGTAATTGGTATAGCTTGGCCTAACTTACTAAAACCGTCTACAAGTGTTAAAAAGTATTGACCTTCAATTTGGAATAGATCTATAAATAGCTCTTGGAACGGAGCGTCTTGCGTTTGAGTTAGCTGTAAGAAGGGTTTGAGGGGCTTACGATCATATTTCATTTTACGGCATATTTCACAAGCGTTAATTATTGCTGCAATTGTTTCGTGCATGTTGACCCAATAATAAGTTCTACGTATGTTAGCTAAAGTCTCTTTAGTGCCACGATGGCACGTTTTTCCTTCATGGTACTTTAACACTATAGCTCTCTGTTCTCCTTCATCCTCTACATATACTACGCGTTCTGTACATTCAATTAACTGTACGGTACCTTTCCTAAACAACTCTACCACTATACGACTGAACTGACGGCGATGTTCTTCATGTTCGAAATATATAAAGTATTTTATCTTTGGCCTGATATATTCTTTAAGGAACTTCTTTACTAACTCTGAATTATCTATGGGTAAAAACACTTCTAGCACCTTTTGTTTAAGGCGAGATATGTCTTTAACCTGTATGTCATTATTGAACCATGTAAAGACAAGAATTTGGTTTGGTTTTGTGTCAATAGCCTCTTTTAATATCGGTATATCTGTTACGTCTACATCCATAGCAGAATGCACTGTGTTAGAAAGAGATGGTTCTCTAATAGGGTATCTGATTTCGCTATCTGCGCTTGCAATAGACAGCGTATCAGAGCCTGAAATGGACATAGGACTTGCTGAAACTGTGGCGCTAGCGTCAGATATTGTAATGGTTGAGGAGTCATTTCGTTCATTTTTCTTTTTAGCTGTCAGTCGTACAATGTCGTTTACTAAATTATCTACATGTTCCCTAAGTTGTTGTTCTTTGCTGTCAACATTAACCTTCATGGACTGACCTCCGTCGTCAGTGTCAGAGAGAGCATTTACCTTTATTCTCGATAGAGCATCAGCATTCGTGTTCTGCTTACCTTTCTTGTATACAATGTCATAGTCATAGTCGAGTAGTCTCAGTCTCCAACGGGTAAGTTTGCTACTGGAATCTTGTTGGGCTTCAAGCCACGATAAAGGCATGTGGTCAGTATAGATGGTGAATTTACGACCGTAAAGATACGGACGAAAATGTTTAACGGCCCAAATAATAGCTAAGCATTCTCGTTCAATCGTGCTATAGCGTGATTCGGTATCGCTGAGGGTCCTACTCGCGTATGCAATTGGTTTGTCACTGCCTATTTGGCCTTGTGATAAAACAGCGCCAAGTGCAACATTCGATGCGTCAGTCGTGAGTATAAATGTCTTATCAAAGTCAGGGTATTGAAGCAACGGGGCATTTGTCAAAAGTTCCTTACATTTGTTGAATGCATCAATGTAATTTTGGTCAGTTACTATTTTGTTACGTTTCTTTAGGCATGATGTTAGAGGCTTAGTCACTTGTGCAAAGTCTTTGATGAAGCGTCGGTAATAACCAATAAGTCCGAGGAAACTTTTTATTTCGGTAGTCGTCGTGGGTAAAGGGTAGTTAAATACTGCAGTAACCTTATCGTCGTTGGGCTTAAGCCCGTCTTTTGTAATAGTATGACCTAAGTAAAGGACTTCCTTTCTCAAGAATTCAGACTTGTCTAACTGAACTTTAAGATTGGTTGCCCTGAGTCTGTCAAATATAGTCCGTAGCTTTTGGATATGGTCGTCTAAGCTCGCTGAAAACACTATGACGTCATCAAGATATACCATACAGTGTATTCCCTGCAATCCTCTTAACACATTATCCATGGCTCGCTGAAAGGTAGCCGGGGCTGTCTTCAAGCCAAAGGGCATACGCAAAAAGTGATAATGGCCGTTCTGCGTGCTGAATGCTGTCTTCTCTTTATCCTGTTCCTCGACCTCAATCTGATGGTATCCACTAGCTAAATCAAGCGTGCTGAAGTATGAGCTTTTCCCTAATTTGTCAAATAAGTCGTTTATGTTAGGTAAGGGGTAACGGTCATCAATAGTGATGTCATTTAGTCGTCTAAAATCAACTACCATACGCCATTTTAGTTCTCCGGATGCATCCATCTTCTTTGGAACAAGATGGACGGGGGCATTCCAGGGAGAATGAGATTCCTGAATGACATTATCTTTCAAAAGCTTTTCAACTTGTTGGTTTATTTCATTAACTTGAGCAGGCGATTGTCTAAAAGGTCTGACAAAAATTGGGTCTTCGTTCTTTGTACGTATTCTATGTTTAACCTGATTTGTGAAACTCAAAGGAATTTGGTCACAATAAAATATGTCTTTATAGTCTCTACAAAGTCGCAATATTTTTTCATGTTCCTCACTATTAGTGTGTTCAAGCCTTAATTTTTGTAGGTTTTGTTCCAGTAGTTGGTCTGTCTCTATGTCTGTACTATGTCTAGTAAAATTAATGTTACAGTCAGTCGCGTCAAACTGTGTTACTGTGAAAGGCCGGAATACAGTCAGGGTTAAGGGCTGGTCAGTGATGTTTTGTATGACAGTCGATGCGTACCCATTTGTGCAGTTGACCAGGGCACTGGGCATACGTACACCAGAGGTGAATTCTTTGAATTCAACTATAGCTTCGCCTGAGTGCTGGTCTATCGGGATTTTAACGCGTTGTTCACATCGTGGTTTTAATTCAATGACGTAATTTAAATTATTTACAATTGGAATACAAGTTGTATTAGTACGTAATACCAGGTGTTTTAAGTCGATAATTGCATCTAACTGTTTCAGTAAGTCATTACCAATAAGTCCATCATACCGTCCGTCTACGTCGTACAAATAAAACTTATGGTAGTCGTTACTGTTAAATGTCGGTAGCATTGGTATATCTATGACCTCGTTATGTCGACTAGTTGCATGCGTGCTGACTACTTGGAATGGTTCATGTTTAACATAAGCTGAGAAATAGTAATAGGCCATGCGAGGGCTTATGAAAGAACGAGTACTTCCCGTGTCTATCATAAACTTGGCATTGATTTCCGGTATATAGATGTAAGGTAGTTTTAAGTTAGAGTCACAGTTAAGTTCTATAACTTCTGGGCTATGTGTGAGGCTGCTATGTGAAAATTTTCAGCTTCAGTGTTAGGGGCATCTCGTTGTTCTGTCAAGGTCGTTTCATCTACACAGTCCTGCGTTGGAGTCCATTCTACGTCTTCACTAGGGTAATAGTCGCTATAGTCATAGTCATAGTAATAGTCATTGTCATTGTCATAGTGACCGTCATAAAATACCGTCTCATTACTATCCGAGGTAAGCTCGTTTAGCCTAAAGCCTTGATTTTGTACTTGGGGCTGAGGCTTGGAAGGAATTGTCCTCATGGACACGTCAGTCGTTTGATGTTGAGGGCTTTGTACCTGTGGGGGTTTGTACCCAAACTGTGGAGGGGTCATGCCAAAGTTAGGCGGAGGCCTATTGCCAAACTGTGGCCTATAACCAAATTGTGGCGGCTTGTAACCGAATTGTTGTGGTTTGTAACCGAATTGTTGAGGTTTATAACCTAATTGTTGCTGTCCAAATTGTGGTCTCAAATTATTTGAATTTTGTGGAATACCAAAATTAAATTTTTGTGGAATACCAAAATTAAATTTTTGTGGAATACCAAAATTAAATTTCTGTGGTGTTGTGAAATTATTTTGGGGCTTAAAGCCGAATTGAAGTTGTGACGTCATTGCTGGTTTTTGCACTGAGTTATTATTGATACGATTTCGCATAGAGTACTGTTCATGGAAATTTACTTCCTCTAGTACTACGCCTAAAGCGTCTTCTAAAGTGGCTGGTGACTTAAGCCTAACTATACGAACCATATTCTCGGGTAAATTGTATAGGAATACATTCAGAGCCGTGTTGTTGTAGATAGCTATTTTTGCGCGTTTAAGTTCGGTATCACCCAATAAATTTACCTTCGAAATAAGCAGAGACCGAATATTTTGAACTCTACAACAGAAATCCAGATATGATTCACCTGATTTAATTTTACATGATTCCAACTCAATGCTTATGCACTCCTCACTTCGCGGATCACCGAAATGTTGTAATAATAATTCTTTTAAAGAAGACCAGTTTGTAACGTCTTCTCTCTCAGACAATAACGCGGCTGCATTGTCAATTAACCGGCTCGTGATCGCGTGCAGTACATAAACATTTTGTTCCTCATGACCTCTATATCGGCTTATAACATATTCACACTTTCTTATAAATAAACTAAGTTGTCGCTTATCGCCTCCAAATAATGGGATAAGCCGTAAAATTTCATTAGGGATAACTATAATTTGAATTGTTGTAGCTGCTTCAGCTGGTTGTGGAACTTGACGTGATTCCATTGTAATTACGTAAAAATTTAATCACCGAAATTAAACTCTAAATCAATTACACAAATGCACAAGTTACAACAAAAAAACACGGTTATAAAATCGGTATAAAAGTATAAAAGTAAAATCCTAAATCATATATAAAATTGTATAAAATATATATATATTAAAATAAAACTGTATAATATCCTTAAAACAAATTAATATTCTAATTTCACAATTCTCTCAATTATTAAAATTCAATTAAATGCCACATCTATTTTTCTTTAATCTTTGTTCATACGCTTATCAGAATGGTTCAGACTTTCTTAGAATTAGATAGCTGCTCGACAGAGTTTTATATCAAACAACCAGATACGTTATAATGAGAGAGTTTTGATCTCGATTATAACAATAAAATACTAATAACTAAAACCTTTCAATGAAAAATATGGGACAGGTAATGGCAAGGAAGGCAAAGAGTTTTACTCACCAACCGACCGCTGCTCCCATACTCGGCACCATCAGGAGTATGACGAATTTGTTTGGTTCGTGGATCGTTCCACAGCTATTCGCGCCGCACTCGCGTTATTTCCAGGTGGATTTGGACACCCGAACTTCACCGAAAGCGACACAGCCTTATCGAAACGATCCTACCGGCTGCGCCAGTCAAACTTCCCTTTCGGGTGGAAGGCTTTTTAAAAACTAAATTAATTAATTAAAACGACAATTACGTCCAGCCGATTTGGAGGCTCGATTTAATGTGCTCATAATATAAAACTTAACCTACAGGAAGGCACACCATCGCGTGTGGCCGTTCCGAGAAAGCTTTTACATAAACCGCTGACGATGTGAAGTCAGCGGAGGAATACCGAGAACAATGCTTATTAATCTAAAATGGAAGGTTCGGGCGGATGTATAACTACCTACATATCAATAATATGATGCTTTGTGATTGATAGTTTGTCAAATTTTTTTGCTTTAAACAGAATGAAGGAATGACGAGCGCGACCAGAGAGTAAAACTACCTCAGTGTTGCCACATTGTCTTTTCTGTTTTACCTAATGAATCTGAAAAAACTGTGTATGAAGCCAGAGCCCAGGACTCAGCTACGAATTGTAAACAGAAGAAATCGCGTCGAATAAAGCTGCTCGTATAATAATGATCGAACTTCACGTACAGGTAAGTTCGTTTGATCATTAATTATATTATTATTAAGTCAAAGTCAAAGTCAAAGTCAAATGTCAAATGTCAAATGTCAAATGTCAAATGTCAAATGTCAAATGTCAAATGTCAAATGTCAAATGTCAAATGTCAAATGTCAAATGTCAAATGTCAAATGTCAAATGTCAAATGTCAAATGTCAAATGTCAAATGTCAAATGTCAAATGTCAAATGTCAAATGTCAAATGTCAAATGTCAAATGTCAAATGTCAAATGTCAAATGTCAAGTGTCAAGTGTCAAGTGTCAAGTGTCAAGTGTCAAGTGTCAAGTGTCAAGTGTCAAGTGTCAAGTGTCAAGTGTCAAGTGTCAAGTGTCAAGTGTCAAGTGTCAAGTGTCAAGTGTCAAGTGTCAAGTGTCAAGTGTCAAGTGTCAAGTGTCAAGTGTCAAGTGTCAAGTGTCAAGTGTCAAGTGTCAAGTGTCAATGTCAATGTCGATGTCGATGTCAATGTCAATGTCAATGTCATACATGATTATGTCGTTATCACGTAAATCTATCGTCCGTAAACCGACTTTACAGACAACCAATTTTTTTCATAAATATCTCGACCCTGGTCTATAGGTCACATGGAATCATCTGCGTTACGGCTATACGAACACAAGTTAGAAGTTAGTCTTAATTATTCCAAGATGAAAACTATTGATTTATATGGTATAGTATATAGTTTAGGTTAGTTTAGTTAGTAGTTTTAAGTTACAGTTAGGAATTCAAGTCTCTAAACAACTAAACCAGAATGGCCAATATTGTCCAGGAATGCTGCCGTACATAGGACACGTAGAACTATGTTCCAACTAGGCTGATTCAATTTCGACAAGAGTTTAATCGACGAACCCAACTGGGTCGAGCAGACCTCGGGAAACTTCACGGCATCTTCTCGTCGAAATTATCACAATGCTGCAAATACCTAAGCGTGCGATACCCGAAGATGACGTGGGCAGATGACCGCCTTGATCACAGGAGGAGGCTCGATGCAGACTACTTCCAACCAGTCCCGTCCAAAAGTTTATTAAGTTTTATGGGTGAAATTATGAAGATTATGTGCGCTTTATAATGAATGCTCGTAACATTTGTTTTGATTGGTTAGATTATTCACATTTTGATACTAAGTATGTAGTTCAAGCTATTATAAAGTGCAATTACGTAGCGAGTAAGGTATCAATAAAATATTACCTGCCTGAACGTTCTGGATCATAGTTTGTAACAATCTACGTAGCCGCTACAAATACAGTGTAGAACAAAACTAGGTGTTGGGTGGTGCGCGGGCTGCGAGAAGCCCGCGTTATCAAGGCATTTGTATTTTTAATTAAAATTTTAGTTGCAGTTTATAAAAATATATATATTGTTAGGATCAGAAGTGGAAATATTTAAAAAAATATACAACACGCGTTCTCCCTAACCTCAAAACATCTTTGGTTTATTAATTGACCATTAAATCACAATTGAAACAGAGAGGCACATGAAGTTGATCACAAAATAACAAATAACGAGTCTGATACAAATGAACCATATAAAACAATTAGAAATACGTATGTCACTCACTGTTCGCACCGAACAACAAACCAGCAGAGCTTCCGCACGCAGCCGAGGCCGAAGGAAATATGCGTCACTGGTCTGGCCCGCACTGGCTTTTATAGAGACTGTGCCTCTCCACTATTTCTAGGTTATGTTGGCAGCTAACACGGCCTCTCCTGACCTTCTGACGTCCTCGTCAGGTTCTTAGAGCTTCTTTGCTGCAAGAAGGCTTCAGATTGACCTGAGTGTTTTCTCATCATCGTAAAATGTGTTGGCTCAGCCACTTAATCACTGGACTAGTAGTCAGTAATGCAGATGTTGATGCGATTTGGCTCACAACCCGTGAAGAATTCTGCATAGGCAGGTTGCGGCATCCATTCACCGCATTAGCAGTGTAGCAGTAGCAGCAACAGCGGCAGCGCCAGGGGCAGCGCCTGCAGCAGCGTCTCCGTTAGCGTCTGTGGCAGCGCCTGTGGCAACGCCTTTGGCAGCGCCTGCGGCATCGGCAGTAGCAGTGGCAGCAGTGGCATCAACAGCGGCAGCAGCATCTGCCTAAGCTCCAACTCGTGCCGATGATGAGCGTGCACTTGACACCTATTCTCCATACCAAGCTAGCTGGTGTAGTAGAGCATTAGCCTACAGAATAACTATACCCTGGCTAGTGAATCGAACACTACAGGATGCAGCGACTTAACTGTGTTAACGCTGCGCATTCATAAACTGTTTTCCACATTAGGTATAAGGTAAGCGACTTGATTATTGGTCTACGCTCCCACGGCTTGACGATATAACAATATCGTCAACGTTGAGGCGGCTAGACAACAATATCAACGCTCTAACTAAGCATAGCATTAGTCCGGCTAGTAAAATCACTACGAGCAGTAACAACTTGGCGAATATTACTGTTCGGCTAGCGAAATACTACGGATGCAGCGACTTAACTATGTTAACGGTGCGCATTCATAAACTGTTTTCCACATTAGGTATAAGGTAAGCGACTTGATTATTGGTCTACGCTCCCACGGCTTGACGATATAACAATATCGTCAACGTTGAGGCGGCTAGACAGCAATATCAACGCTCTAACTAAGCATAGCATTAGTCCGGCTAGTAAAATCACTACGAGCAGTAACAACTTGGCGAATATTACTGTTCGGCTAGCGAAATACTACGGATGACAGCGTCTTGATAAGTGTCAACGTTAAGTCTGGCTAGCTAAACCGCTACAGACAACGGCTTGACAGTCATCAACGCAAGTTTGGCTAGTGAAGCGTCACTACAAACTTTACTTACTGCGTTACATACTGGCAGCTTAATTCTAAACTTTCAGACCGATTCATATGTACCGAAATGTATTCAAACCCTACACGCATTTCAAGTCAGCTTTGTATGAGCGCGTCTGCCAGGCCGGAGTCCACACACAGCATGCGCGGCCGCCAGGCTGATGCTCGCCTATCAGAAACTTGCATGTCGGAACTCTGCGGATTTAAGCAAACAACAAACACAAAATTTCTGTGCGGTATACACACGTGCCGGTTACTGTCACGCTTGAATAGATTGGTGTTCACGTCAGTGTATGCCTGAGACATCTAACTGAACCGTCCATCTTCCCGACTCGGCCGTACCTGACCCCGACTTGTCAGCCTCCGGAATAAGCTACTCGGCGGCTAGGAATATGGACTTCTCTAACAAATGAAGAACAATGAGAATCTAAGCGACTCAATTGAGTCCTCGCTCAATCGTATTTGAAACAGTAAAAATTTCAAGTCCAAATAAAATCACCCTTTTTTGGTTAAAGTGCCCGTACCTTATCGCACAGGTGCGTTTTCAATTTAAGAACACAAAAAAAAAATACACCTGCATACATCTATATGAGGGTGTGTTTCAAATTGAGCTTTGAGCACAGAGAGCGTGCTTAAAGTAATTCCAAAAAGCACTGACAGCTGCACACAAAATGTATATGACGTCATCCATGACGTCATCATCCTGTGCTTAGAACGCTCACTAGTACGACGTAGAGCAGTGTGAGCGCTGTCAAACACATAGATAAATAACTATGCACTGAGAGTCAAACATCTGACTCATTATGAGAATCTGTCGAAAAATTGGTAGTTCGTCCACAAAAAATTAAAAACGTTATTTTATATATCAGAAAAAAAAACATGACCCATATAGTGCCCATGAAGTATGGAAGCGAATGATTTAATATGAATTTAATGGAAACTGACATTCAAAGAATTCGCGCGCATTCACACACAAAAAGCCGTTCCGATTTGCTTACGAGCGTCAGCACTGTCAGTACTAAATTCGTCTCGGAACAGCTAAATCCTTACGTACGAACGTGTGCACTGTGAGCCCAAATGGAAACGCAGCCTAAGACACAACAGTTGTAACAATACAAACAGGCTTTATTTACTGACTACATCATATTTGTGTATTGTGTACACGTTTAAGAATTTTTATTTCATCTAAGGCATTTGAGAGCCGAATAAGAATTTGACATTTCGAACGACTTCACAACTCTTTGTCATTGTGACAATAATGTTTTTATTTTAAAATTGTGACACAAAAAGAAAACACTTTGAACGCGACCCTACAATCACACTATTGCGGGAACCAAACAAATTTAATTCACGTGCTAAACTGCAGGTAGTTTGAGAATCTGTTTTCTAATAAACAAAAATGAATTTCACTAAGTAATTATGTTCTTATTTGGTATTTAGGTAAGACACGGCTAGGCTACTCTCAAATATACGCACCGTATTTGCATTGCCTTGCAATACATGAAGCCACAAGAATTTTTAGTGTGGTGAACGTGGTGGCTCTAAATACAAAATACTCGACCCATCTTCAACAGCATTTTATTATCTAATCGTATGTAGGATCGTATCTGATTTATGAATTCGGGATTCATACATTCATACAAACTCTTGAACTTAAAGTTCAACTCTTATACAAACACATGGTGATAGTTTTCACATATCTATTTCACATGCCACGTTCCTGTGCTTATGAAATAAAACTGTACTTCTAGTTCGCCAGTAAACTCACACAAATTCAAACACGAAACATTTGGAACAACAGAAAAACTAAAAGCCGATGTTTGAACCTCTTTTGTGGTAGGTATGTAGTCGTCAACAAGTTGCAAACATATTTTAGCACATATTATCACTTGTCAGATATCGCATCGCAATTTTGTCCAGTTTCTGTTACTTACACAAAGCCACAGTAAAAAGTGATTGATCAGGCGTCATGGTCTATACCAATCTGCTGAAATCATTGAAATACCTAACTAGCTATCAATAAAATAACCGTGCGGTATGCTTCTTACATAGTGACAGCCTGACAGGTGAAGGTAGATTTGATATTAAACATGACGTAGTGGCAGTTTATCATTAGCTCGGTCGCCAAAGATCTATATCACACTACAAGTAGGTACGTAGGTATAGTTGATGGACGCGCCTGCCGGTACCTACAACCTTTTTACTTTTTGTTAGAGAGATCATAGCCTGCAATTTTCTCAAGTCGGCTTAGGATTCAATTCTAAAGGTAATTGCTGGCACGTGTCTGTTAGACTGCGATATCGATACGAGGTGTATGAAACATAAATTTATGGCGCAGACAATAACATTTACACACAAATCTCAGTATTCCATGGTTGGTGCGCGGTATATTTTGTTTATCTTAATCTGAGGGTACACGAAGGTACGAACACGATACAAATACGGGTCAAATATATTTTTACCTAATGATCTTACTTTGAATTATGTACGGTGGTAAGGTATGCGAATGAATCAAAGGTTCACTACGCTAAAATACATTCGTTCTTTACTACTTTTATAGGTATCGGTTATCTCGTGGATTACGATCGCGGGACACGTCTTGGTCGCTTTGAACTATAAGTGTGTAAGTAATGACCTTCAAGTGTACATAATATGAGTACCATCAGTTCGCATTATTTCAAAAATAACATAATCAGTATCAACGTTGTCTTGACACAAAAAGCTACGAAGTTTACGTAATTGATAAATGTTCGCGAACTCTTGCACTGGGACAATATCTATGACCCGGCCAAGGACACGTTCTATCGTCAGATTAATATAAATTGGGTTGGTCTCACCGGGTTAGCAAGTCGTTTAGCACATGGATGCTGCAACCTGGAGTGGTCACCGTGCTCGAAGCAGTCCGCGTAGACGAGACATTCCGGCGTCGTCGCCGTGGATGCAACGGCTCCTCCGCACGGTCCACCCAACGACCCCGAGGCGCCCGCACGTCACCAACAATTACGTCATATGCAGGAGTACACCACCGACGCTAGCTTCCCCACGAACTCGTACACGCCGGGCACAATGTAAAAAGGCATAACACAAATCTATACAACACATACGAAAAAAATGTATGTTGAGGGTAGATGAATAGGTTATCTGATTAGTGCCTTTCGCTTGTTTCGTTTTAATTTTCTTCAAAACGGTCAGAACAGGTTAACAGAGACATAAGAAATAACCAAAACTACTTGTTTACACGGAGTCACCGATTACAAGCATTTTTGTAACATGTGGGCATGTGTGTCCTTTATCTCACTTCTGATGTTAGGATCAGAAGTGGAAATATTTAAAAAAATATACAACACGCGTTCTCCCTAACCTCAAAACATCTTTGGTTTATTAATTGACCATTAAATCACAATTGAAACAGAAAGGCACATGAAGTTGATCACAAAATAACAAATAACGAGTCTGATACAAATGAACCATATAAAACAATTAGAAATACGTATGTCACTCACTGTTCGCACCGAACAACAAACCAGCAGAGCCCCCGCACGCAGCCGAGGCCGAAGGAAATATGCGTCACTGGTCTGGCCCGCACTGGCTTTTATAGAGACTGTGCCTCTCCACTACTTCTAGGTTATGTTGGCAGCTAACAATATATATATATAAAATTCTCATACAAGTCGAGTAAGTGACAGTTTCGTCTAGTTCAGTACCAAGTGTGAGCAGGGTTATCATGTGCAAGTTGATTTTTTCGATGAAATTTAAGTCGCTGTAAAATCGCCCCAAGATTGTAATCGTCTTTTGTTAAGGGACCCCACCTCTAAGTGCAGTGGTTGACGTGGGCCGTTGCCTCGGAGACCAGCTCGAGATGTGGAAAAAGCTCCCCATCCGGGACTCCGCCTTCGGCCTCGTTAGCGACTCGCCTGAGGGACGTTAATTCGTTACACCCATTTCGGAACTCGGCCTTCGGCCTCGTAAGTGACTAACACGGCTCGGCCTACGGCCTCGCGGAGGCCGCGCTCGGCCTTCGGCCTCGCGGGACGAAAGCTCGGCCTTCTGCCTCGCCCTCGAAGCTCGGCCTTCGGCCTCGCAGATTTGAAGCTCGGCCTGCGGCATCGCAGCCGTGGCGTTGTATCTCCAGCGAAAATCCCCATCCAGTAAAAAAAAAAAAAAGTGACGTCATCCAAAAATTCTTTTTATATTTGGAATCAGGGACCCCCAATCTCCCTGAATACCAAATTTCAGCCATATCGGAGCAACTTGGATTTTGGTATCCGGGTCGAAGGACCAATTTTCAATTTTCGACTAAAACCCCAAATTCTCCTACAAACCCTCTATAACATTTGTTCAAACCCCTCATACCCACCTATAACGGTTCGGGAGCTGCGGTCGTTTTAAATTTGTATGGGAGAACCTCTTTTTTGTTTGGGAGGGTAATTTTTTTTCATCTTTCCTAAAAGGTCTTAGGGTTTTAGTCATTTTTAGTAGTGACACCTACCCCCCATCGATTATGGTTTCCGAGAGGGCTTTCTTTTCGCCAGAGGGCGCTGCCAGGTGCAACATTAGCTCCGTATTCAAAAATATTTTAAAAATTATTGTGTGCGATATTTAACATGAAACTTACGTAAAAGTGGTCACAGTGCTCCAACCCAGTAGTGTGAATGTTATCTTGGTGTCATAATATGTGGTGACCAAAAATTTGAAGCTATACATAAGTGATCGAAATCAGGTGCTAAAAACAATATTTAGTTATTAAAACTGACGTGATTTTGAGACATTATCAATGTATAAAACACGGGAGTTACTCACGTAATAAGTCAGAGGGTTCCGACTATAGTTTCAACCACATTCGGTAGTACTGAGTACTAGGCGAATCGCGACCGCGTCCGCGAGCGCCCCGTATTCTCCTTGAAAAAGACCACCGAATGTGGTTAAAACTATAGTCGGAACCCTCTGACTTATTACGTGAGTAACTCCCGTGTTTTATACATTAACAATATTTAGATTGATAATTTAGCTGAACAACATTATACTTTAGTCATACAAGAGTACCGCAGTGAAATATAGTGAAAAAATAACCCGGATCAGTGATATTCACGAAAATATTATCACTTATCATCAACTCAACGATAATAATTAAACACACACACATACTTTATGCAAATATTTCAGCCACTTATATTACGAAAGATATTGAATTATGTTGTTATAATTATAAAGATTTTACTACTATAAAGATACTTTGAATACAATATGGAAAAATATCAGGACGCTGTATAAGTTATTGAAAGTAGTTCATAAACTGTTATTTGTATGTATAAAACCAGTTATGAATGAGATACTATATTTATCTTATATTTTACTCCATATGCGTTGGTATTTATTACAATATACAATTATAGAATCAATGTTAACCAAATATTATATAATACAAGTAGAAAATATGCTTATGGAACAAGAAAGTCTCCGATGCTGTAATTTATACTGTAACGTGCATATCATGACTAAGGGTATAAAACATTTAATTTATTCTAAGTTCTTAAAAAAATATGTTTTGTTTAACTGGAAAATGTACTTCGCACTATTTTTTTATGATGGATAGTACAGCTAAATCATTGAAAGTACTTTATCAGAACGTCAGAGGCTTAAGGACAAAAACTAATGATTTTTATAATAATTTATTATTAAGTAACCATGACGTGGTAATAGTTACAGAAACTTGGCTGTATGATGGTATATTGGACTCTGAGCTTTGCGATAGTACATATAGTGTATTTCGACGAGATAGAGGATCCTTAGGGGGCGGAGTTATGCTATTATGTAATTCACGATTGCAAGCTCGAGCAAGATCTGAATGGGAGTGTGATAGTTTAGAATGTCTGTGGATTACTATTCCCTCACAAGTGTTACGATCTACTGGTGATTTACACTTAGGTGTCATTTATATTCCTCCCAACTCTATGCTACCTCTTCGTGTACAATCTTTCATTGAAACGATATCCTCCATCAATAGTACTAATCCTCAGGACCATTTGCTAATTGCTGGATATTTTAATTTGCCATGTATAGATTGGTGCTTTGGCAACCCCATAGTAGTAAAGAAAGGCTCAGTTGAAGTCCAAAACTCTGCATCTAACCTGATTGCTCAGACATTGTTTTTAGGCCTTACCCAATATAGTAAACTTATTAATAGTCACAACCACACTTTGGACTTAGTTTTTTCTGATTTTCCTGTTGAAGTACAAAGATCTTCTTTTTCATTGGTCAAATAAGACTCCTTCCATCCATCATTCTCTGTTAGCATAAGAGATATCTTGATTCCACCTTTAAAAACTGGCCCACGTATCAAGTACCAGTTCAGGAGAGCCCATTATGATGCCATAAATAAGTCCCTTAATAAACAAGATTGGTCCTTTATTGATTCTGATACAGACATTGAGTTAACCATATCCCACTTTTATTCAATTTTAAACAATTTAATAAGTTTACATGTTCCTCAAGTTAGTTGTACTGGAGAGGGAGCATATCCCATCTGGTATAGCAGAGCTTTAGTAAAAGTTATAAAGGAAAAAACCAAGGCACACCTAGATTGGAAAAGTTATAATAATAGAATCGATTATAATCACTTCTCACAACTTAGAATTAGACAAAAAAAGATGCAGAGTGAATGTTATCAACATTTTATTAATTACTCCCAAGTAAGAATTAAGTCACACCCAAAGTATTTTTGGTCTTATGTAAAAAATAAAAAGCAGAATAGCTCAAATTACCCACAACAAATGTGTTATAATAATATTATAATAAGTAACCAAAAAGATATATGTTCAGCATTTAACGACTTCTTCCAAAAAAGTTTTGGCAAACCAGTACTTCTGGATCAGTCTCTAAACACTAAAGAAGTGTATTCACATCTCAACACAATTCATACGATTCAAGTAACTGAACAGGATATATTCAAATTGATAAAAAGCGTGGATATTACAAAAGGTCCTGGAACAGATAAAATACCCCCGATATTCTTTGTAAATTGTGCCAAATCACTTTCTGTCCCAATAAAATTAATTTTCAACAGATGCCTCCGTGATGGCTGTTTTCCAAAATTGTGGAAACAGGGACACATTGTTCCTGTGCATAAGAAAGGGCAAAAAACTTTAATTGAAAATTACAGACCAATATCAATTCTGAACGTTTTAAGTAAATTGCTAGAAAGAGTTGTACATACTCATATATATCCAATAATTGCCCCACTTCTGCCGGTTGAACAGCATGGCTTCTTGAAAGGTCGATCTACTGCAACTAACCTTGGTGTCTTCATTGATTGTGTATTCAGGGGAATGGATGGTGGCTCACAAGTGGATGTGATTTACACGGACTTTGAAAAAGCTTTTGACCGCGTAGACCATATGATATTACTCCGAAAACTTTTTGAGTTGGGCATCCGTGGCAATCTGCTGAGGTGGATGGAGTCTTACTTACGCAACCGTTCGCAAGCAGTTGTCGTGGGTGGATTTTGCTCAGATTTCATTGAGATATGCTCAGGAGTTCCTCAAGGCTCTATTT